>CALZFC010000021.1:477500-1077500 GCA_945643635.1 Allodiplogaster sudhausi
GCGTAAACAAGGAATAATGCAGATTTCAGTTTTTTTCTAGAAATCATAATTTGGTTCCCGCTTTATATTCAAAATAACACCATTGCGTATATCATAACCTTACAATGATATTTGCCTAAGATATTTGTTGCATCTTGAGAGACCGGCAAGTGAAGGAGTAACCTTTATCCGGGAAAGATATCACAGATTCGTTAACTATTTACACTTCCAAAGATGATGTCCGCTCTTGGTTAACGGATTATATCGTTAATATGTATTTTATCTCATATCTCCTCGAGTCGCTTCTTTGCGCCTGAGATATACATAAGTTTTTCTAACATTCTAAATTATCGCTCCCCTAATCCAAACAATGCGGTATTCCGAATTTGCACACTTGAGAGCGAATTTTTAATTATTATTTTTGGTCAGTTTCGTAAGATAGCTCTGGGATATTTGTGTCACCGCAATATCAGTGGTAATATTTTCATTATCTCTTCTCTTGAATTCGCATAAACAAATACACCCTCACTTTGCGCCAGATTTTTTGTACTCTCTCTTCCTTTTACTCTCTCCTGCCCTTGCTCTCACTCTCGTCGGTAAAGTTTAGTTCTTAGTTCACCTGTCGGCGCTTCACCTTGTCCAGATCTATTCTTAAACGTGGCTTGAACCTGAAAACTTATGCCACGATGTTTCTGGCACGTCTAATTGTGCCTTCTGCTTTTTAAAGACATAATTGAAGTATCTCAAATGCCATATATTTGAAAAGCAAATTCCTAGCCCATTTTAAATAGTCCGGCGTTCAATATTTATGCCTGCTAAACATCGAGGAGTTTACCGCTCCTTTAATTGGTGTTACGATTTGATTCCCTTGCAGTTTGCGTGAAGTGACACTTACCGCCCTCGAAGTGTCACTACTTTTTCGAGTATTTTCCTTGCAGCGCTGGCCGGGTGCTCCTCTTGCATGGTGCTGCCACCGCCGCGGCTGCCGCCCGCAACGGATTTCTCCTCCGCGCCGGACATCCGCCGAGGCGGCATCGGCACGAGTGGCGGCCATTCTTTCTGGTTTGACATGACGTTTTCTTCTAATTTTTTTTCTAATCCATTTGCTAACTTCAATACTGATAGCATTAACTTCTTGGTGGAGGAATTAATCATCCTTATCCTCAAAGATTAGTTTTGAACTTTGTTTTATAAGCAGTGCATTCTCTGCAAGTTTCTCCCCATTTTATATGATTGAAAAAATATCAAATCATCAATTATTGGTTTAGATTTATCCAGTGACTTAGAATAATCAATAATTATAATGACTACTTTCTGTATAGCTTACCAAGTAACCCATATAAACCTTAAAGCGCTCAAATTAGCAGCCACTTGTCAACTTTCGCCCTCGAGATAGTTTTTTTGCTCGCGTTCCTCCTCCCTCTCTGTCTCCCTTGCTCATTCTCTATCATCCTTGCTCTCTCACTCTTTCATATTCTCTCGATCCATGCCCGTCAAGTTCTGACAACCACAAAGGGTCTCTTGTATAGCCTCGTGGCCGTCTCGCTGGCCGGAAGTCATCGTGCGCGATTATAGCTGTCCGCCCCGCGGCATGCAGACCTTTTTAGTAGTGAGAAAGTGCAGGCAGTACGAATGGCTCATTTATAGAGAGAGAGAGAGAGAGAGAGAAAGAGAGAAGATGCAGAGAAGGAAGGACAGAATAGAAGAGAGTGAAGACATGTGCAAGGAGTGACGAAACGAATGAGAAATAGCTGTGGCTGAAGAACGAGAGGAGAGCACGGAAAGGAAAGAGTTTGTAGTGGTGCACAATTACAAATATCTTGAGAAGTAGTATATGAGACAAGCCGTGATGTCTAAATTGTATACACATAAGTGTATACAGTTTATATATGTGGCTTATATTAATCTTTTGCCAAGCCACAGCTTACTTTCACCAAATGACGTGTTGGAAGAATTAAACATTTAGCGTTGCTAGTGAACTGTGAGCACAGTAGAGGAATAGATAACGGCAAAGACATAGAAAGAACTTTTCATGAATATTGAGAACTGTTGCTGTTCGTATAGATGACAGAGAACGTGCCTCAGGCAGCACTACGCGACAGCGAGCGAGCGAGCGGGGAGGCAGCTGCCGCCGACGCTCTCTCCCTCGGCCGCCCTCTCCGACCAGGCGCATCATCGTCTGCAGCCTCTGCAGGAAGCAGTCGTCGTGCTACGGCCACACAAACGATCCTCGTGGCATCCTGAGAATGTGCAGCCAACTGCGCCAGGTTCAACAAACATTTTAACTTTTTTAAAGTTATCATATGTACATATGAATAGGAAATAATTACATCTCACTCTCAGCTTTCTTGCAACTCATTACCATTCAGAAGGAACGGAGAACAGTGACGGCGACGGCAACTCCGTCCAAGTGCGTCGACTCGCCGCGGAGAACGCCACTCTACGAGTAGAGCTCGCCAAGAAACAGGCGCTCATCGCCAAGCTCGAGCAGGAAATACTTCGCCTGCATCATATGATGTCAGATATGAATTTGGTCTTACCATTAGAGAACGAATTATATCAAGGGTGCAGAGACAAAATATGCCTTTTTTAATACAAAGAGTTAGTTGAGAACAACAGGCTAGCCCTTGCATTGAAGAACTAAGCTTTCATCAGTTAATGTGTTAATAGTGGCGTAGCTTCACGAGAGGGCCGCCGTGAGCCGCGAGAAAGCACAACATCGAATGACTCGCAATCACCGCCTGCGCGCCGTGTACATTTCCTTCTCATCTATCTTAGAATTAGTCAATCATATCAACAGTTTTTTTAAACATCTAAACGATTATTTTCATTAAGATTCAGCTAGTTATTACGCCGAGTGTGTGCCCTACTTCCACACGGAATAAGCCACCGTTCGTGCCCAAAATTAAGATTCCGCAGGTATGAAAAAAATTCCAATTTCTACATTCACATTTTTGGTTTAAATAAAATTTATTAAAGGAAGTTTCTAATAATGGATAAGTTGAAGATCGTCTCTGATCGTCCTTCACGAAGCCGCATCGCGACCGCAACGCGTGGCGCCAGCAATGGACGCCCGCGACCCGCAACGCGGCCGGAGCGCGTTACCGGCGATATTAGCCTGCCAGCGACTCTCCCTCATATGGTATCTTTTGAAATGCAGAAAATTACTCAATTTTTTCAATTAAAAAATAAATACTATTGTCATATAAAAGCATTTAACGTGGGAGTATTCTTTTCTTCCGAGCACAACAATTCAGGTTGATTCGCAAGAAGTGACGTCAACAACGCATTCTATGAGTCTAGCAAGTGCGCCATCAACAGAGCCGTCGATACACAGCTCTGACTTCTATCGAAATCCCTCTTCCATTCAAAGTAGCACGTTAGCCGAGACGACTCCGACAGCTCCAAGTGCCGCGCCTGACGACATTCCACCCTGGGTAGGCAATTCTCAAAGAAATATTGATATAGTGTATGAATAAAAAAAGAACATAAAATAATAGCTAGTTTCGTCATTAATTCTCCCCATTGACCTGGCCAAACGACCATTCTGTCATTTCAGATGTGCCTCCAACTCCGGCGGCCCGACTTCATCGCTCGCAGCGTTGCTCGACAAAAGGCCATTCAGTCGGCTGGCCAGCGTCGCCGATCGGTCAGATTCTAGCAGAAATCTTCTTTTATTAAATAATATCTATGATTGTTTACATATTATTGAAATTAGTAAGATATCGGTTCCTCCCGAATTGAGGTGTCGCAACTGCGTCGCGAGGCGGTGCGAGCGGTGATCGAAGGACGCGCCAGCCGCTTAGACGCGCCGGTTATCGGTTGCGACACGGGCGACGTACAGGCATTTAGCGAGCGGGCCATTCGAGATGAGACAACCAAGTCAGAGAACACTTTGCACAACTTCAGTTGAAGAATTATGAATAAAGTAAAATAACAGGAGTAGTGCCTAAGAGCATTTCACAGCGATGTTTCTTCCAGACGATACAGACAAACGGACGAGTACCAGCGCTCGCTGCGTGGGCATGGCGAAAAAGTGGAAGCAGCGACGAATCGCCTTCTCTCTAAGATTTACAGCGAGGTATGTGTCTGTTAAATGCATTTTAAAACAAAATGCTAACTTAAATTAATCTATATATTAATTAGTTTCAATTTTAATATGGACAAATTTTTGCGTTAGTCTTCTTTCTTTTAGATCGTCTCCTATCGCCGTCAGCAACAATAGCATTCACCTTACCTTCTACGTTAGCAAGACATGTCATACTGATAAAAGAATATTGACCTGCCGTATGATTACTTACTAACCATAAACTCTTTCTAGCAGAATACTTTGTTTACGATTTGTGATGCCTTTCCTCTCATGTACAGTGATTGTAATTAATTCATCGTTTCACATGCATTTTCTCCTTCATCTGTTTTCTCAATCTTTTAAGGCATTAGATGTTAATGAATTTCGTGACTTTTGTATGCGACAATTGAAAACGAGATGTTGGAGAGTTCATTTTTCTTGTCTGCTGGAAAAATTGTGAAATTTTTGCTAAAAATTAAGTTGAAGCTTTTGTATTTTGCTACGAAAAGTCGTTTGAAATCTATGAAGTCTTTGCCGTCTGAATCCTTAAATACAAAGTTTTTAAGCGCCCCGTTTAATATATGTAATAATGTACTTTTGCAAACTTACCTTCATAATTTTTCCTTTTAATGATAATAACATAATCAAAATATATTCGTCTTTCAAAGTGACCTGTGTACAAATATTTTGCGTTGCATCACTAAAAAATAGATTCTTACTAGCTTTCTTGATGCATGTATTTCTGAATATGCGCTTCGTTACACTTCTGTGCTTTCTGCGTAATTTATTGATGTCGATTTTGTGTAGACATTGCTCAATAACAGGAGTAAAAATATCACCAATAAAACTGCAATGGTTGATTCCATAAAAACATAAGAATGTCGCAAAGACAAACTCTGCATATTCATCCACATTTTCTCGAATCTTACTTTGCTTTCTGAAACTCTATTTTCACCCCCCCCCCCTTGATCTCCTTTCCCATCACATTCCTCCTCAAGCTTTCTCTCTCCACTCTCTCTCTCTCTCTCTCTCTCTCTCTCTCTCTCTTTATTTCTCTCTTCCTCTTTATCCCTCTTTCTCACTTTTAACTCCTGCTCTCTCTTTTCCCTCTTTATCCCTCACTATCTATATATCTCTCTATCGAATTCTCTCTCTTTCGCTCTAATGGTGTTCATCATCCTCCAGTTCATTTTTCACTCCTCTGCCCACTTGAGCCGAGGAGATGTGAAGTCCGCAATCAATCACTTCCCATACAGTAACTGTTGATGGACAAAGTGAGCAGCAGGAGCGACCATGAAATACTACTTGAGCGTGGTGCGAGGACGCCACACTACTCTCTGCGTGGGTGGTGGAGATGAGAGAGAAAGAGATACAGAGAGAGAGAGATACAGAGAGTGAGAGAGAGAGAGAGTGAGGGAGAGAGACATCGAAAAGTAGGCAGAGAAACAGAGGATAGAGGATAGAGGTAGAGAGGAAGTGGACATGGGAGATGGTGGACTCGGCCGATTCGAATCATCCCAAGTGATATCGATAACATCACTCACTCACAGCGGAAGGAAGAGAAGGAAGGAACGAGGAAGGTCAAAATAGGATTAAATAAGGAGAGCGAGAAAGTTCAACTTCTGTAATAAAATGTATTTTTCACTCGGAACGTCTTTTTATGCGGATAGGATGAAGAAAGGGTTGATTCTAATCCAAGTTAATGCATTTATCAATCACCGCCGGACCAAACAAGGTAAAGTAATACAACAATTTAAAAAAACTTAAGCGAAATCTTGAAAAATTAAGAATTTTGAGAAACAATCCACACCATATATCATGCTTCATGTTTGATTCATGAAACGGTGGTTAGGTTATTCTCAATAAAGGTAAATAATCTTTTTGAAAAAGCGAAGTGAACGAATTTCAGTGTTAATGTCATGCAGATTTTAATAACGAACAAGAGCACAACACCTGGAAGCTTCTTCACGATTTCTACTCATTACTTCGTAACGCCATTCCATCTTGGCGAATTTCTTTTAATAGAAAATTCATTTGAAACGTATAATCACTCATGTACAAAGTAATTTCAAATGTTCAAAAGTTCTAACAAAGAATAATTTCGAAAGTTTTTACCAATTATGAAAATAGACATTTTATATCGTGTAATAATTTGTGTACAGATCCCTCGAATATATTTCCACTCCTGCCACATCACATGGAGTCTCCGATCATGTGTACTCTGTGTTTGATGGCGTATCGCTGATATCTTTCTTTCCTTCTCTTCATCTTCGCACTCTCTCCCTCTTTCTCTCTCATTCCCTCTTCCTCTCTTTCCCTTGTCTCCCTAATCTTTATCTCCTCAGCTCAGACTACCTTCTATTTTCACTCTTCCTTCCATCGCCATCTCAAAGTCTCACTCTCATTCTTGCTATCTCCGGTGGACGGTTTCATCACAGCAAGTGAGATGGCCCGTTTAAAGTATGTATCATGGAGGACAGCGGAAGAGTGAAGAAGAGGACGGAGGGATGATGAGGACGATCTCTCCTCTCTTTCTGTATCTCCTCTCAATTATTCCTTATTTCTTCTTCTTCTTCTTTCTCTCTCTCTCTCTTTCTCTCTCTTCCTCTTCTCTCACTGCGCTATGAGAATGGACTGTGCCTTCTCTGGTGTAATACAGCCATGCCTCTCCTCCTGTCCATCTCCACTTTATCACATTTCGTATCCTTCGCTGTTGAGGAAAGAAAGCGATGCTGTTTAGATGATCTTAAAGATTAAGTAAGAAGGCTTCTTTCTTTCAGCATGGAATATCAGATTAATACTTCTCCAGCTAATAAAGAAGCTAGAGAAAATGTCAGTACTCTGAGGTGAAGTATAGACAGCAGAGATTCACTGTTCCATTTACTCTGAGGTGAAGTATAGACAGCAGAGATTCACTGTTCCATTTACTCTGAGGTGAAGTATAGACAGCAGAGATTCACTGTTCCATTTACTCTGAGGTGAAGTATAGACAGCAGAGATTCACTGTTCCATACCCCCAAATTCCCCCAACTTCTGCGATTGCGGTGGTACGACTTTGTTCAGCAATTCTCCTAGTTTTCTTCCTCCCCCGCTCATCCCTACTCGGACTTACTTGGCCCAATTCAATGCATCAGTAAGAGTGATAACACGGCGTAACTTCCAGTGATTTCTCTTCTTCCTCTGTCCCTCTGACCTCGCCCCTCTAGCCAAAGTGGGCCAGTCTCCCTCCTCGAGATTTGTACGCGCAGACTTTCCCTCTCTCACCTACCGTAACCTATTGTCAAACTGATACCCTCTTCCACTGGCTTCGAGGAATTAATATCTTTCTGGATTACTGTTCAAATGAATTCTTGTGAGTACGGTAATAGTAGAAACAGAAAATTAAATTTATCTGTAATTCAGTATAGAAAGCACCGGCAACTGCCAGCGACAATCTGACAGGAATCGAACGAGGATGCATCAAGAGTAAAGTATAGAAAAAAGGAATCGCAGTGCTTTCTTTTTAATTCTTAATATGCGCTTCAATAGGTCGTACCTCGTCTAATGTGATTATTCCAGTGGGAAAGGAGGGTGAAAAAAAAACAGAAAAACAGTGGAAAAAAGGAAATTCTAAGAAGAGCAATATAATTATTATTCAGAATGATGAATTAGAAAGAGAGAGATAGAGAAAGAGAGAGAAGAATGCACATTTCTCATCAGGGATGACTAAGATTGAGGCACAGTCGGGGGGGGGGGGGGGGGGGGGGTGAAGGGGGGGGGGAGCGAGAGCACAATGGCGGGAGAGGGCGGACCATTGCAATGAGAGAATCTTGCATTTATTTATGGAGGGTCGAGGAGAAAAGCAAGTATGGAAATAGATGTTACTGCACTTAAAAAAAGCTTTTGTAAACGGCTGTTTTAAAGGAGAAAATTAGTGAGAGGAGAATAATCGCGGTTGACCAGACATAATGTAGAAGCTAGAAACGAGCAGACTAATGCTTATTATGCTTACTGTTCTGATGACTAATGGCAAGTCGGAAGCTCGCAAATGCACAGTCAGTAAGTTGTAAAATAAAATAAGAAGATGACGACAATCTACGTAAGGAGGGAGAAAGAGACACGTCTACAACGGATTCCTCCCTATTCGTCCTCGTCTTCTGTGTGGGCGACGCCAGTGGCAGCGGCGACTTGGCGACTGGCGGCGACGAAGAGCGAGAGGGCGGCGTGGCGCTTGGCGCCCGCGTCCTCCGCCGCGCCCGCCGCTCCGCCAGGCAGATGCGTCTTTTTGTGGCGAAGCAAGTTGTCCTTCCTGTTGAATCTGAAACAAACTTTTTTTATGCAATGAACATGCATTTATTGAATTTTATATTAGAACTTCGTCTCTCTCAAAAAATCCCCATTTTTCTGCAGTTAAATGGCGAGAAGTCAAGTATACCGACAGGTGTGTTGAGAGTGATTGAAAAGTGAAGAGGGATAGAGAGACGGAGAGAGATAGCGCATGGAACAAGAAAGAGAATTCAGTTCGAGGCTTTTTGGGAGCGATGGGCTTGCTAGTATCTCGCAGTCAGTCCTAGCGCCTTCTATCTCGACCGCAATAGGCAAACGATCTGGAAGCCGCCCTCATGTTCGCTGAACTCTCACCAAAGTCTAGTCCCTTTTCTCCGTCTTTCGTCTTCTAACTCTCTCTCACTCTCACCCTCGTGGCCTTTCTATCTTATTACGGTGGCTGACACTAACATATCCAACTCTCTCTCTCTCGGTTGATATCCTAATATGATTAGTGAGAAAGACATATTCTCCTTTTATGATCCTCCATCTGCCTCCATGCAGAGGAGAATGCGGGAAAGGAGGGATGGAGGACAGGAGAAGAAGAGATTTTAAGGAGATAAGGAATAGACTCTGACAAGGACGGGTTCTTCTCCATCACTCTCCCTCTTCTCCTGATCGTCCATGTGACTTGAGCAATCACCCGTATGAAGGAGGAGGCCTTCTCTGATATGACTCGAAGGGTTTACCGCAAAAGGAAATGCCTCCCATTGAAGACGCTCGGCAAGAGCAAAGAATGGCTCGGAAGAGAAGAGAAGGCCGACTCATTTCTCCTGGTCATTTTTTTTTTGCCTTTTGGATCTGACACCACACACCCAGCCACCTTTTTAGTACTGTCCTACAACACAACGTTACAGGTTGAGAAGTAGACGGGTGCACGTGGAAAGAAGGAGAGAAAGAGGGAGCGAGACGAAGAGAGAGAGAGAGTAGAGACAGTGATAGAGATGGAGAGAGAAAGAAGGCGTTGTGAATGAGCGAGGTTCGCTCTCTGGATGCGTGATTCATCCAGCATGGGAATAGCGATGACAACAAAAGAATGCTTCAATGGGACACAGATGCTTCAGGCCCTCCTTGAACTCTCCGGGAAGGTCGCACTTGCGAGGCCGGAAAGAGTGCAAAAGGAGAACAAACAACAAGAGAGCAACAACTCGTTGCTGATTTCCAAGGGGAGTAAAAATTGTTCGTAAATTTCTTATGAGTCCAACAAATGTGAATAAATAGAAAGAATGCAGTTGCTCCTCACCGCTTGCTGCAGTACGGGCAGGTATGAGGGCGCAAGCCGGTATGGATGAACTGGTGCTTCTTTAGCAGAAACTTGTTCGCGAATCGCTTGGCGCAGTTCTGGTGCGGGCAGACGAACGGTTTGTCTGCAATAATGTAAGATTGCAATAATTGACCTTTTAAAAGATGCTCTGTCCTCACTTTCCAACTCTTCCTTTCCCTCATTGGCCTTGTTTGCATAGGCAGCGAGATTGGTGGGGAGGGAACGTAGAGAGCATGACAAACGCGAAGGAGACAGAAATGCGAACACTGGTACAGGTTAACCGCTAGGAAGTCTCTACCAGTGTATGCAATTTTGCAATACTGGATTTTATTATCAGCTGCCAAGGGATCACAACAACCAGCTTGCTATTGTGAGATAACGTTGGGGGAAGATGAACCTGAGGTATGTGTCAGGGACAAGAAGCTAATGAAGATAAGGTAGGAGGAAGGGAAGGAGATGACAATGGAACAGAAAGTGATGAAAGAGTGACAGCGAAAGAAGTTGAAGGAACAATGCGTTCTAGATGTCTATCTCTAGTTTACCAGCAGCAATAAGCCTATAGGATATCAATTGGCTGTTTCTTACTTTGCTGACATGGCATACGTATGTATGTATGTATGTATGAAGGCTGCGCCTGCCAATCACAACAGAGTGCGCCCAAGTGGACAAAGTTAGAAAAGAGTAGGCTCTAGGAACCTTTTTTTCTAATATACCCTTTTCCCTCTCTACCTACATATTTATCTCACTGTCTCTCTATCAACCTCTCTATCTCTATCGCTCTCCGTTACCTACCAGCATCACTGTCAACATCAGCATCCTCCTTGGCATCGTCGGATGGCGACGGAGAGGAGTCGTCGAGGTCGTCGAGGAGGTCGGAGTCCTCAGTGAGCCTCTGCAGCTGGCCGCTCATCGACTGGCCGACGTCCCCGCCACTTCCGAAGCAGGCCGCCTTCTCTCCCGTTGCACTGAAGAATAAGAGAGAGAGAGAGAGAGAGAGAGAGATTCTTTAATTGCCCCATTCTGATTTGTCGCTGCACATACAAAAATTTTTTCTGTTCAAGAACAACAAGTAGCATCGTCTAGATGATAAGATGCACGCCATTTATGAGCTATTTCTTCTTGTTCATGATAACTTCTCACATTTTGTTCCCTTCTTCTTCATTCGCCAGTATGTATGAGACTATGATTCGCAATGGCACCGGAAGGGGTCATACAGAAGATGAAGAACACGGAATAGGAAGAAGCAGGAGGGAGACTGGAGAGATGGAGAGGGAGCGAGGGAGCGTGGTGAGATGAGAGAGAGAGAGAGGCGTGACGACAAGAGAAGAGAGAATATCGAGAAGTGTTCGCATTTACTGTCCTCCGACGCATCATTCGTCCTTTGCTTCGCCTTCTTTTCCCTCTGCTCGCCTTTTATTTTTTCCTTTCCTCCATCTCATTCCTTCCTCTTTCTCTCACTCCATCTCCCTTTCTCCATTCGCTTTCTAAGAACATTATCAACGGAAGACAAGAGGAGTAGCGGGCTCGAATTCGCAGAGGAGAGTAGAGGAAGAAGGTGTCAGGCAGAGCAAAGTGTTGGAATTGGATGAGGAGAAGATGCAAAATGTGTGGAAAGAGAGAGGAGAGCGCACATCAAATTCTCCTTCTCGCTCTCCGTGTCCTTTACACCCACTACTGCTTCCTGTTATCAACAGAAGGCTAGTTCAGGGTGAGAGTAAGAGAGAGAGAGAGAGGAATCAAATCAGAGAAGCAGACAGTGAGGGTGATACAGTGAGGGAAAGGGCATAAAGCAAGGACAATGAAGAGAGAGAGAGAGAGAGAGAGAGAGCGAGAGGGAGAAAGAGAGGGAGAGGAGAGGGAGAAAGAGAGAAGAGAAGGAGAGTGAGAAGGAGAGAGGGAGAGAGGGAGAGAGAGAGAGAGAGAGAGAGAGTTCGTCTGCAGCGAATGGCCTTGACAGTGCGCTGACAAGTCAGTGCTGACCGATCAGTCAGTCGCTTATACCTTCCAACTTTCCTAGCATCCCTCCCCGTCGCCCTCTCTTCCTCTCTACTCTCCCTCATCCTCCCTTCTTCTCCGTTCTCTCTCGCGCACCCACTCTCTCTCCTACTCCTCTCCACAACCTGCAAGCTTCTCATGTGGGCACTTGCACGAGATGGTGTTCACCCACCTTGGAACAATCTGCATCGTCTTCGTTATCACTTCTTCTCTCTTTCTTTATCTCTCTTCACATCTTCTCTCCCTGTCTCAAGCTCTTTCTTTCACCCTCTCTCAACTCTCTCTCTCTCTCTCTCTCTCTCTCTCTCTCTCTCTCGCTCTCTCTCTCTCTTTGCCCTCCACCCACCCATATTTTGCTCCTTCTCCTTACAACAGTTCAATCATCCACTCCGACTATGCCGAGACTATCTGAGCGAGTCTTTGATATCACGTGTTCCTGAAACGGAAGTCATAGCTCATTTTCTGCACTGGAAAAAGGTGAGCAGAAAGAGTCGATGGCATACTGAAGGAGAGGATAGAAACTGAGATGCAAACCGAGTTTGTAATCTTCAGAGAGGACAGGAAGAAAGAGGATGGTATGAGTAGAGAAGAGGAAGACCAGCAACAAGGAATTCCCCTTGCTGCTGCTCATCCACCCGTTTGTTCTCCCCTCCCACGAACGGGCGAAGATGACATCATTGGGCTAGCAAGGAAAACTGTCTCCAATCAAGGGAAATGACACAGTCGAGTGTGAATCAGTCAAAACAAGGGAAGGAGTGAAGGTGAGACAGGAAGAGAATTGATGTGTAGGATGGCCAGGATGAGAGAGCGAGAGATAAAGATGGGATGCACATGTTTAAAAAAGCGCACTCACTGATAAAAGAAAGAACAGTGAGGCCAACGCATATAAACGTAAAAAATTACTCTCGTTCTAGCATGTTCTGCTTCCTCTTCTACCTCACTCCCGACAGCTCGCAAAATTTTTATTTATCACTTTTTTTGCATAGAATGGTCCCGCTGTCCCACTCTCTCTGATACTAGTTTGTGTTGTACCAGCGTAGAATAGAATATCACAATTAAAAAGCTAGTGACAAGGGCAAGGTCAGGAGACTTTGTCCAAGAGCAAGAGAGAGAAAAGAAGTTGTTGAAAAGGAGAAGCAATAGTGACAGATCAAAGTAAGCAGCCGCGAGGTGAAGCGGATGGCCACGCGCGCCCTGTCAAAGCGGAAGATCCACTGCTCAGATAAAGTCAGGCGGTCAATCGTAAAAGGACTCCTTGTCAGCGCGCTTTAAAATATCGTCACCGATGCATGAATAGTATACGTCTAATTAACCTCAGCTTCCTATCCCGATTGGAGGTTGATGACAAAGCGGGTAGAGAAAGGGCGGTTAATGATATTGATGGTGAGGATGACATTACAGAAAAAAGAGATCCGATCGCATGCAACATCACTAACGCAGTGTCGGTAGGCGAGAGAGAGGAAGATGCAAGGAGCGCGGACGCCGACTGGGCTGGTGCGGCCGCGGCGAACGGAACTGTGGACGCGGCGCCCGTTCCGACGCTGCAGTTGCTGCTGATGACTGAACGAAGCAGTGTGATGTAGTCGACTGGCATGGCGGAGTGCCAGGCGGCGGCTGCTGGGGGAGAAGTCAGAACTACGGGCGCAGCCAGACTTGGGGACTCGGCTGCTTCTGCCGCAGCCGGAGGAGACGCCTCACGGGGCTCGCTGTGGTTCTGGAAGGGAGTACGTGTAGAGTTGCCTCTCTCTCTCACTCTCTCTCTCACTATCTATCTCTCTCTCCCTCTCTCTCTCTCTCTTTCCATCTTTTCTTTCTGTCTCCCTCTCTCGTATCCTAACCCGATGGAGCTTAGCGATAGTCGCATCGAGTCCTCGTGTGCCATTGCGTCGTCGCTTGGGTGGAGACTGCCCGTCCATGACTGGCGACGGCGTACTATCAAAGGAAGCGCTTTCCTGAACAGCCGAGGCTGGCGCAGGTAGATTCGGTGATGTCGCCGCGGCGCCTGGCGCCGGCGTCTCGTGCTTAGGCGCCAACTGCGAGCCGGGATGATCGAGGACGCCGCTGCTGGCACTCGAGTTGGAAGAGGAAGGCGGTGATGTCTTGAGCAGAAGCTTCGATGACTCGGTCATGATGAAGTCGTCCGGCTCGTAAATTCTGCAGGAAACAGAGCACATTTGTACCCCTTTCTTCTGGAGTATACAACAAACAAAAGGCCATCGTGCTACTTACAGCTTTTCAAGTTCTTTTAAGTCAGATAAAACTAAATGAATTAGAAATATAGAAGGAAATAATTGTCAACAAATGAGAGATGACTCACCGAGTGCCAGGCGACTCGTCGATCCGGCCGTTCAGAGCATCTGAGATGAATCGACGGAGAGCTCGCAGTTCGCGGAGCATCTGATGAGAGACAATCGGAGAGAGAGGGAGAGCGATGGAGAGAGGGGGAGAGCAAGAAAGGTTGAGAGGGTGTGTGTGTGAGAGAGAGAGAACCGAGGAAGTGAGAAAACAGAGATGCATCAAAAGAAAGAAAGCACTCAACAGATACAACATAAAGAGAGAAGTGTTTTGGCACAAGAGTGCGGTAAAATAAGAGAAACAGGAGCAGAGGAAAGAATTCGGCTCTTATTCTAACTGTTTTGAAATGAGCAGATAATGGACAGATAAGAAGCAAAAGACATAGGAATGGATAAAGTGGAAAAGAAGCTTTTCCCCATAGTCTCTTGCCTCTGGCTATCCACCAACAGATAAATAGAAAAGGAAGAGTAAGAGAGAGTAAGAAATAGCACGATTGAATCTCTCATCTTTCCTGTCCAACCACTTTCTGCCATGCCATCTTTTTCCTTCATAACGCCTACATCGTTTCGTCCATTCTCTCGCTCTCTCCAGCATGAAATGTCCTATTGTTTTTTGGAGACGTCTACTTTGCATATCTTGCAAAACTTAGACTCCGAACAGTTTTGTCCTGTTTTCATTATATCTTTGTCTCTCTAAGTAACACACTCTTTATAGCTGCTTCTTCTTCTCATGTTCTCTCGTTCTACCACAGTTTCATATCCGACGTTGTTTCGTTCTTCCTTTATTTCTTTCTTTTTTCCTTAAATTTTTTTTTACTTTTCTCTCGTCCCACCATCCAATTAAAAGCATGCTGCGCGGTTAGATCAATGGAGAGTGCCTTCTGATGGATGATAGGCAGAAATGCAAGACTGACATGCTTAGTGAGAGCGAGAAGATGAAAAATAATACAAAACAAACGAAAAAAAGAATCTTTTCCAACAACAGAAATGATGTCATCCCCCGCTTACCTCCTGCTTCTCTCCATCGGCGATGAGAGTGAGCGGCATGGCGGAGAGGTCGGTGGCGGCGAAGAGAGGCAGACGGCCCGAGGCAGCCAGCGCCTCGTACAGACCGAACACATCCGCAGCCGCCACTGATGGAGAGGCGCGGCGCGCCAGGATCGCTGTTGCTTCTGCCACCTCAGTCGCCGCGAAGCAGTCTGACACCTGGGAAAAAAGAAAGAGAGATAGAGGGAGAGAGAGAAGCGAGAGAAGATCAACGATATTCCACTATACTCACGTTGTTTGAATGACCAAATTCAAGAAAGAAATTTGAAGAAACTCTGCACTACTCACCATTTGCTTGAGCCTTGGCGAATCGCGAAAGTTGTGGATGAAGCAGAGAAGCGAGTTGACGACGAGAGGGGGACGAGAGACGCCGCGTAGAGAGGACGCCGTTGACAGCGGCAGATCCATCATCTAAGAGAGAGAGAGAGAGAGAAAGAGAGAGAGACAGAGAGAGAAAGAGAGAGAGACAGAGAGAGAGAGAGGGAAAGAGAGAGAGACAGAGAGAGAGAAAGAGAGAAAGAGAGAGAGACAGAGAGAGAGAGAGAGAGAAAGAGAGAGAGACAGAGAGAGAGTGAGAGAGAGAAAGAGAGAGAGAACGAGCGAGATTGAGGGATGTAGAATGAGAAAGGCTGAGGGTCAAAAATAGAAGGAGATGGAGTGAGATGGTCTGAGTGAGCGAGGATGCGCGAGAAGCAGAATGGTGATAAGCGGAGAGAATGGACGGCTGGACATTGCGAGGCTGCGCTTGATTGATGGCTTTTGGACCATCACGACATTGACACTCATGAAAACGCGCGAAGGTCGACTGCGGACAGTCTTATCTCTACTACTAATTCAACTTCTCCTGGCCTCAGGAGTACTCAAGAGGTGTGACGAGAGAGAGAGAGAGAGAAAGAGAGAGAGAAAGAGAGAGAGAGAGAGAGAGAGAACGGAGAGAGTGGAGGAGGAAGAGGGAAGGGCACTGAGGAGCCACCCTTCAGTCTCGTGGCTGCCATGAGACATGACTGAGACTACAAGCAGCCGCGGGGTGGGGGAGGGCGAAGGGAAGGATACAGTTAGATGAGGAGGGAAGAGAGGCGTGTGAGAGAGATGTAAAGGCCAGATAGATAGAGAGAGAGGAGAGAGAGAGAGACAGAGCGAGTGAGTGAGATGGAGAGAGCCTCTCTTTCCCCATTCAGCAGAAAACAGAGAGAATGAATGTGAAAGCAAGAAGAAGAGGAGAAGGTGGAGGAGGAGTCAAGGAGGAGGAGACTGTATCCTTCCTCTCTCCCTGCCAGCAACAACTGCCAACGTGGCAAGGAAGAGAATCACAAACACGAAGATATGAAGGAGAGAGAAAGTGAACGAGAGAGCTAGACAAAGAGCGACAAAGACAAATGAGGAGTGATAGGATGAGGAAGAAGGAGGCTCTGCGTGTAGAGCGGAAGAGAAGGAGGCGGATGACACTGGACATGTCTCACTTGGAAATGATGGGAGGAGTCGCCCCAGCTGAAAGGAGGAAGGCGAGTTGAGGGAGTGGCCAGGACATATGGCCAGAGAGCCACCGTAGGATGGGAAAGAGGGACAGAGGTTAGGGGTGAGTGAGAGGGAGTGGAGAGGGTGTGTTTGATGGGAGAGAGTGCGCGCGAGAAGGAATCTGAGTGATGTCCTTGAGCATCTGAGGTCAGTGATAAGGGGGAAGAGTGGAGAGAGGAAAATAGAGAGAGAGAGAGAGAGATCACGTTATGCAGAGTGAGGTACGGAAAAGGAAGAAGAGCCAAGTTGGCGGATTGGCCATTTTGTACTCCCGCACAACGGGGAGCAATGAAGAAGGAAGTGGGAGGAAGAGAGGACTAGGGCGCCTTTTACGAGGCGATCACTTGCAAAAATAGTCGAGACAAGGTTACGAGCATTAGAAGAAAAAAAGGACGATGATGCCAAAAAAAGACTACTACAGATTTGGGTCGAAACTCTTTGCCTCGTGGTTGTTCTTTTAAAGGGATTGTCCTTGTAGATTTAGTCGTCATCACGATGCTGCTGTATTCATGATGTTTCAGTTGCTCTATTCTAGTTTCACTCTCTTTCTCTATCTCTCTCCCTCCCTCTCTCTCTCTCATCCGTTTGAAGAGACTCCCATGAGAAGAAAATGTATGTTATTGTATGAGCATCCGGAGGCAATCGGTCAAAGAGAGACAGACAGAATGTGAAAGAAGAAATAATTCCTTTGAGATGCCTCAGGCACTGTCCTGATCGATCTGTGCCTTTCCTCCTCCGCTCTCTTTCCTCCCTTCTCTCGCTCGGAGCCAGCCACTTCTCTTGTTGCTTCTTCATCGAGAGAGGGAGAGAGAGAGAGAGAGAGAGAGAGAGAGGAGAGAAAGAGAAGTGGTGAAAAGAGGAAGAGAGGAGAGAGAGGGAGCAGAGTGAGCCGACGTTATTCTTCTTCTTGTACACAGTGCCAATGAGTAATCAGCAATGGTGCCTCCGGGCCCCGTGATTCTGCGATTGGCAGAAGGGAGCTGGGAGGGAGGGAGAGGCAACTACAGAGGGCTTCCAGGGGTTGGAGGAGAATAGAGAGAGATAGAGAGGAAAAGAGAGAGAGAGAAGAGAAGATAGAGAATGATACATTCAGAGCGACGATTGATGTAAGGTTGCACTTTCTCGGGAGACAAGACAGCACAGCCATGAAACAAAAAGTGGGAGGGTAGGAACACAACTCGAAAATAAATTGGAAATAGGATTTTTCATCGTCTTCGCCTTCTAGTATTTGTTTGCATCCTTCATCGTGTGAGAAGGAAGGGGTTGAGACAGTCGATCGATCTTTATTCAATCCTTTATAGAATACGTAAACAATAATTCCTTAAAACCGTGTGAATGTGATCTAGACAACACTGCATGGGGACACACCAGTCTACGGGAGAAGTGGATAAGGAGAGAGCAGGCATAGTGTCGCGAAAAGAGTTGCGGTACTGAGAATGATGGCATTACAAAAAAGAACATTAAATATATAGGGTTCCAGTGTAAGAAGCGAGCGATAAAAAAGAATTCCTCCGGCGGATCGCGAATCTCTGATGGGTCCTGTAGACCATCGTAAAGGTAGCAGCATCAAGGCGAGGCAAACGATATCCAATCGTATTCGCAAAGTGAATCTTGATGGACGTCAATAATGAGAGCAAATAAGAACGATAAATGTAAGACAACGTTACGAGAGAGAAGAATATCAAGTCAGTTCGTATTCCGATTTCATCGTTGAGTGATGACACACTGTGCGGAGAGTCAAAGCTGGGGGCGAAGAGACGATCTGGCACGGGGCCAACAACAAGGTTGCCTAGAATATCGGCAGAGCCGATCGCTTCGTCCCCAGCACAAAAGTGAACAGAGTGAAGGAGAATGGGGATAATAACGGAATTGGAGTAAACTCCAGCAAACACGTCGAAGTAAAAAAAAAGCCATTTTTTAACCCATGGAGATGTCAGATTGGGATGGCAGCTAACATACGAGTAATGGGACGGCCACCGCGATAAGATCAAGATAAGGGGTAGGACGGATGCCCGATAGGGCGAGATAGCAGAGCACGAAATGGGGTAGAGTTACGAAAAAGATATCTACGGAAATGCGAGGGAGAGGGGCGAGGGATCGAAAGATGTTGTCTCCACTTCTCGAGTTGTGAGGTAACGGAGACTGGGGGAGAGGGAGGAAAGTGACCGCCAATCACCAGCAGTCACATTGAGGTCAGGCTACACACCCCGAGTACCACCAGCCGCATCACATACACCCAGGGAGAGAGATACAACTCTCATCTCAGTGACCGAGAGAGAGAGAGAGAGAGAGGCTACTGATTGCGACCGCCACTGATGATAAGCGTTGATAACGGGATTGGGAGAGGACTAGTCCGGCGGAGGAGAAAGAGAGGTCAATCCAAAGAATTTGAGTTAGAGGAAGATAGAGGATCTGTAGCCAAGGAGGGGATGGATAACCTAAGATTCCGAAAGCTTTCATTAATTCCAGAACCAGCCATGCTCTAGACCACCGACAACCAATCCACATTAAGACTAATATCACGGATGCACTCTTAAAACACAAAGTAATACACCCTTGTAAGATTCAAAGACAGTGATTGGTTGAAACACGCAAGGATCGCGTGTTTCAACCAATCACTGTCTTTCACCAGAGACGGCCAACCAACTTGGTCAAGACAGTCGTGAATATGAATGAACAGGAGTATTCGATGGAAAAGTGCCATCCAAGCGGTAACAAGGTCATGATATGGCATAGAACAAAAGAGAACCCAAGCTGACTGGGAAGTGGGAATGCACAGTAGGAACATGGAGTACACTTACGCGGGATAAACAGGTATGGATGCCAACAATAACAACGATGACAGAACTGGAACACCGGCAGGAAAAGATCGATTCATGGAGATGGATCTGAAGCAGGGAGATGAGCACTGATGAGCAAAACAGCGATGGAAGATGCGTGATGTAGACTAATAAAACAAAAGAAACTTGAAAGCAATATCAGAATGATCAAAAGGAGGGAATACGTTTACATTAAGATATTTTGAAGAAAAAAAACAAGATAACGGGATATTTATTTTAAAATAGGACAATAATCGGGTATACTTACGAAAGCTGAGAAGGATCATGGTTTTTGAACTTAGAAAGGGATGCTTGGGAGGATGATCTTCACGCTCAGTCTAAGCCCGCTGTCCGTAGACAGCAGAGGATGGCGGGAGGCCGTTCTGGCTGCCGCCCCCGTTGTATCTGCTGGCAGTCGACTGCTGGCTGGTCGCGGACACTGACTGCTGCGACTGCTGGCCACTCGAAGTACGACGCAGAGGGGGCGGGTAGCTGTTCATTCCTGAAGCCGCCGCGCCTGCAAACACATACATACTTCATTCCCGCTCGCTCTCACAGCTACGTAGCCAATGTCTCGACTGACCTCCCATGTATGGTCCACGATATCCGGGCTGGCTGAACGGGTACTGGAAGATGTTGTTGCTCATCGGAGCCATCTGGTACGGAGGAAGCGGACCACCGTAGCCGTCTGCAAATGATTTTAAGATACCTTTTGTTGGGGTGCTGAGGAATGGTCTGAGAGCGCTTCAGTGAGACGAGAAGCTGACAGTTGGTGTTGGCAGCGTTGTTGTGGGAGGGATGTTGCTGGCCGGGCGGCATCTGGTGTCCATTCATGTTGGGGAGGACTCTCCGTTGACTCGGCATGCCATCAGCAAAGGCGGCGGGGGGCGGCGGGACACGCGGCTCTGCCGGAGTGCCGCCCACGCTGTTCTCCTGGCTCTCGGCCGGCGACGGATTCGGTGCAATTTGCTCTCCTCCGCCCACGCGAACCCCGCGCGATTCATCAATCGACTCTGAATATTGTAAGCATACATAAGACACAGTACACCTTTAAAACCTGACCAGTCTCAGTGATTGCGAGATCAGCGACCGCGGACTTGGCAGGCAGAGGGGAAGGAGAAGCAGCCACTCCGTTCGGTCGCTCAGGCACGGGCATTGGAAGAGTCTCGTCGAAGCCAAAGGATTCAATCTAAAAGACACTTATCTTCTTCTCTTCCTGTCTCCACATTCTTTAGGCTCAAGGAGTCGTCTTGTAATGCAAAAGAAATATAGTTGTATACAGATGGAAGAAGAAGCAATTCTTCCTTGCCTCAATGTTCTCCAGGCCGATGTAGACAGATGCTCGGGGACGATCGATGAAGGTAACCTGCAAGGAGGAATGAATGGTTCGTGTACCACACAGAGGATACACCCTTAACATGGTATGAAGTGAATATGACACAAATAATACTTCTACTATTCTTAATTTTGAAGCAGGATATGGAGCCCCTATAACATCTGTATCAAATATAGAATAGGCCCAACCCCACGATAAAAAGTGCTTTCTACCGTATTTCATACGCAGTTCTGCCTAAATAAAGTACGGTAAATCAATGTTTAGAAAGAAGAAATCGTCGTAAGATTGTCACGGTACTTACAATGGGCGACTTGGGTCGCAGAGGAGGAGCGGCGGGTTCGGGAGTCTCCTCCTTCTGCTTGCTCTCCTCTTCTCCCTTCAACTCCGCGCTGGCTGCTGCTGCCTTCTCGGCCGCGGCTGCCTTCTCCTTCGCCGCCGCGGCGGCGGCCGCCTTCTTCTTCTCTTCGCGCTCCTTTCGTTCCTTTGCAAACTAAAAAGAACTAGAAATTATATGTACTTCCCGAGTGCTTCTCATTCTGTTCGTGATTGGTGAGGGCACTGAACTGACCTTCTCCTTCTTCTCCTTGCGCAGCGCGACATGCTGCATCATGTTCTCGAAGTAGGCGCACGTGCTCACGCCGCGCAGCAGCGCGCGCTTCTTCTCCACTGAGAAAGAGTACAGTCAACATTACTACTCGAAATATGTCAGCATGGATGGTCAGTATTTTGTACTATCGGCAACTCTTTCATGAGTTGCCGATAGTACAAAAAAAAACATTATCCACAATCCGTGTTTATTCCTATAATCCTCTGAAATAGACACAGGAACTTCTTATCTCTAATCCTACTTGCAGGACTACTATAGAGAAGTTTCTTCACACTGAGCCTATGCTAGAATCAATAAATAGAATTTTCCTGTGCATCAGGAGATGAGATGATGATCTTTTCCAATAAAGAGAATGCGCATGCATGCATAAGAAGTAGGCAAGGATCATGAAATGTACTGACGCTCTTCGCTCTTGTCAGTGGAGTCAAAGAGGAGTGCATTGACGGAGGCTGCCGCGGAGTCCAGCTGGCCGCGCCACTCCTCACGAGTCTTGCTGTTCTCCGAGGATGGAGAGAACACTCGCTGCAACTCATCCGTTGTCGCCAGCTCCTCCTCGCTCAACTTCTGCAAAAAAAAAACTATTTGCATACAAACAGAATCTGAACACAAAGATGGAGCACTTCTCTGGATCTACTTTCCTGGAGTTCACACTCCATTTCCCATTATATAGTCTCCAAGTTGAACAAAGGCATCCTTTATCATCTTCCCATGTATTGTCACTTTCTTGTTACATAGATGTGTTGTACAAACCAGAGCGCCGAACACTCCGTTGGTGAACGCCTTGCGGACGATGGGGCGAGCCAGTTGCCCCAAGACGTCGCGCTGCTCCAGGAGGCGGCGGACCACATCAAGAGTAGTCGCCTGCAACGGAAGGAAATGGCCTGTACATTAATCAGACCACCTTCAAAATCAGCAATACATGACGCCGAACAAGTTCAGCCCGTGATATATACTAGACGGACATTCTGCATCATATCAGTCCAGCAGCAATGGTGGTGTCAAGTTTAGGTCATCTCAGAAAGTTAACACACTTCTTCATCATGGTTATAAAGAACTACAAGGGTTGAAAAGGAGCATACTCACCCTATCTTGGGCCTTCCAGGAATCCTGGAGCCCTACCCTACTACTGATTTTGCTATAAAGTCTACGGCATACCCATCACGGATTCTAGGGCCACTAATCATGTATCCCATATTCCAGGCCCTCTACACTGGCTCTGGCCAGGCCATTTCAATTTCGTTTGAATCTTTAGAACTCACCTCTTCGACCTTCTCTTCCACAATCTGCTTGGCCTCCTGCTCCACAGCCAGCTTCTTGTAAAAGTTGCTTTGCTCGTTAATGAGCTTCGAAAACTCCTGGAAGATATACTATTAACAACACTACAATGAGCTACGAGGAGGAATATGTTCCATTCAGACAAAACAGCAAGAAGTAGGCAAGAAGATTCAAGAAAGGCACCTTGTATGACTCAATGGCCATCTCGACTTCCGTGAGTTTGCCGAGTGCCTCGACCTGCTCGACGGTCAGTTTCTTGCCCTCGCGCTGGTCCGCGTCGTACTGCTGCAGACGCTGCTGAACAGGCAGAGGAACCGGTCAGACAAGTCACCAGGAAGTACGCTTCTTGCAAACAATAATACCGACTTCTACGTGCTAATCAGCTTCAACTGACCAAGCGCTTCATAAGATTCCGCAGCCTCTTCTCCAGCGACTCTTCAAGGCGTCCGAAAGGGTTGCGGAGCATGTCCTCGGCCGATTCCGGCGCGGGTGGAGTGTTCGTAGGCGCGGCAGCCGCGCCCTTCGATGCCGAAGACGTCAGACAGCGCATTCCTCCCCTCAAAACATTGATCCAACCTGATAAGGGCGAGCACTCCCGCGGAATTTGGATAAATTTAACATGAAAAGAAGTTTAAACCACAACCACAAACAAAATCCACCATGAAAATTTCGCGCAATTTGCCGCCATTGTCTGTATTAAATGGCAGAAAACAGAAACAAACGGTTGACATTCAGCCGGCATCGACATGCATGGAAGCGCGCGAAAGGAAACAGTGAGTGAGAGAGCGAGAGAAGAGCATCGCGAGATCGATCGATAAGAAAAGGAGGTGAAGTGACCCCGGCAAGCAAGAGCGAATGACAGTCGATGACCACTTCTAGAAGTTTCCAAGCGAGCTGTCCACTATCGCCTCCTTTCTAGCGAGCAAAGAGAAAATAAAGCCATGTGCGGTGAGAAGTACGGAAAAAGTTCGGTTACTAACGTTTTTGTTTTGTTTTCAGAGCAGAAGCTGAAACTAACGAAGCATGGATAGAGTTAAGATTCTGCAGATCAATCGGTAGAAAAAGGAGCACCAATGAGGCACATTCTCTATCTCAAATTATGGGCCAAGCATAAGCATAAAGTCCGAAAGTCCCGCAAATGACAACAATCAAGCCATCCACACAGCAATACCACCGGAAGAGGTATAATTAATATAACGCACAAGCGCATCAAAAAAACTGCGCCATTGGTCAAATCACTCCCCACTGAACTACATTTTCTGAATTCTATAATTAAAAACGGAAATGAGCGGTCATTACAATAAAGGAAATATTGAGTGACAACAACCGTTACCCCTAACTTGCTCCCAGCAATAGTGACCTTTAATCGAGACAAGAAGAAAATGAAAGCAAAAATAAGAAACAACTCCATTGCACACGCAGCCGACAATACGTTTTGTCGAAATGTCGAAAAAGTGTTGGTCCGCTAAATATTAATTACGCACGAGGACGATAAAAAATGGAAGTTATAATGCGCGCAATGATGACATTCGTGGACGAACACAACGCTCTGGTTCGCAATGTCTGTTTGGCCTCTTTCAAGAAATCTTCCACTACTCTTTTGCTCTTCAGAAATCTATTCCTTCATTGCAAATATTTTACTGCTATTTCCTATTTCCTTTCTATCAACAGAATCTTCATCATGACTTTGCCACCTTTAAAATCTGTATTTACCGTATCTGCCAATTCTTTTTTATTTATTTTTACTTATCAGCCATATGCTTTTGCGTTACTTGAAACGCGATTGCTAGCAACCGAATCCGTGTTCCAGTTACTAAATCTCCTATGCTGCAGACAAAGCTGTAAATTTGATAAGATTGCTACGATCACAAGTCAGATGCGTATTTCATTTATTAGATAAGAAAACATATAAATCGAATTACATTTAAAATGTAATGCAGAGTAACCAAAACATAACAAAGTAACGAAATGATAAGGGGGTCTTTGCAGACAGTACGTAACATGGGAATAACAGATGAGAGGGGTAGGTCGGTCTAAGCCTAGAAGGTGAGAATGACGACCTCTTCGTTCCCTTTCTCGCCATCTTTCTCCTCATCATTCGCAGCTGTCTCCGGAATCCTGAGAACACAGCAATTAAATTTTCAATCTCCCGGGGAAGGGAGAGACTAGGGAAAAACAACACCTATTTCAGAACTGTCTCCCATCACAGTATCATATATTACCGCCAATAATAACAAAAAATTCAAGTTAGAAAATCTTCTCATAAAATATCAATAAATCATAAAAGAAAAATAAATAATGAGGAAACCTTCTGACCTCAGCAGCCTCCCTCACTGCCTCTTCTAATGCGTCACGAAGATTTTCGACGTCAGCTTCAAGCTGCTCCCGTCGACACTCTGCCTTTCTCAGTTGATAGGTGCTATCGAATTCCTGAAAACAAAGAATTCAGTTTCAATTAAATTTTCAATCCCTCGGGGAGGGGAGAGACTAGGAAAAAATCAGAACTGACTCCCATCAACGTATCATATCACAATACCAACGATAAAATTTCTTCTCATAAATCATTAATAAATCATCAAAGAGCCTTCTTCTCACCCCATCAGAATCCCACTCATCGCCCATATCCTTCTTTAGCTCTTCCAATTCCTCACGAATATTTTCCACGTCAGCTTCAGCCTCCTCCAGTTCACCCTCCGCCTTTCCCAGTTGATAGGCGAGTCCTTTAATGCAATCTTTATCACTCTCTTAAATTAAAAAAAAGATACCTGGCCATGCAAATATTTAAAATAAAGACTAACGTGGAAATTGTTCCAGGTATTCCGATGGTGACATGCGTCCTAAAAAATAAGATAAAGATTATATGATTGGATATGAGATTGGACGAGACTGTAAGAAATGTCTGTAAACAATTCTTACAGCCTCATCAAATCATTAAAAGGAGATCGTTTTAAGCGAGACCAAACAACTGACGAGCTCGCTTCTTCTGCGGTTGGCTGTGACTCTTCTCTTCTTTCTCGTCTCCTTCAAGCTGAGAATGACTGCGAGCCACTTGTTCGGAACGAGAAATCAATCTGTAAAGAATCTCACATCAGTGCTGAAATAGTAATTTGGGTTCAAGTGAAAAATATTTCGTTCTTTCGGCCCTGTTGTTTCAATGGCCGTTGGGCATCAAACCCCGGAGCTAGGGGGGGAGGGGGGCGTTGAGACTAAAGAAAACTTGGTCTATTTCAGAACCATCCCCCATCAAAATCATATCACAAAACCGATCTTCGACTTGCGAGTGGCCGCGGAAGGACGCGAGACAGCTGCTGAAGGGGGCCCGCGCTTGTTGGACTTGGGAGTGGCCGCGGGGACTCCGGCCGCGGAAGGACGCGGGGCGGCAGCTGAAATGCGGCCGCGCTTCTTGGACTTGGGAGTGGCCGCAGGGACTCCGGCAGCGGAAGGACGCGGGGATGCAGCTGAAGGGCGCCCGCGCTTCTTAGACTTGGGAGTGGCCGCGGGGACTCCGGCCGCGGAAGGACGCGGGCGGAAGCTGAAGGGCGGCCGCGCTTCTTGGACTTGGGAGTGGCCGCAGGGACTCCGGCCGCGGAAGGACGAAGGGCGGCAGCTGAAGGGCGGCCGCGCTTCTTGGACTTGGGAGTGGCCGCGGGGACTCCGGCCGCGGAAGGACGCGGGCGGCAGCTGAAGGGCGGCCGCGCTTCTTAGACTTGGGAGTGGCCGCGGGGACCCCGGCCGCGGAAGGACGAGGGGCGGCAGCTGAAGGGCGGCCGCGCTTCTTGGACTTGGGAGTGGCCGCGGGGACTCCGGCCGCGGAAGGACGCGAGGCAGCAGTTGCTGGTTTGTCCGGCTTCATGTTTCAAGCTCAAATATAAAGCAACATTATAGAAAAAAAAACATAACGGCAACTTTTAAAAAATTGAATTTTGGCCCTAAATCTCAATCTCTGTTTAATCAATTCGTTTTCTGCACTTTGACCTGATACTGTTACACCCAAATTGAACACTCACTCACACCCTACACATACACTGCAGTGCACCCAAATTGAACACACTTTTTTTTACCACCCCCCTCCGGATCGGATTCGTGCGCCGGACCCTGTTCAGCTATGGAGCATCAGGGGGTAGAATGTTCTGTATTCCCTCTTAGTAGGCACTACTCACGATTTTCTTTGCTAGATTTGGTTTCCACAAACAAGCATTCCTCGATGCTAAGGACACATCAGTCGGCTATATTTGTAGATGTCACGAATTCGTATTCCCTCCTCGTCGCGACACGGAAAATGTCTCCATGTCTCCTCATTGAATATGGTTAGAGATTTCTTCGGCATAGCCATGTAAAGAAGTATTACTCCAGTCATTGGAAACAGTTAGGCATTTAAACGCCACTTGATTGAGATTCTATACCAACTGTTTTTAACGGAAAGATTGTATCTATGATAATGTTCAATGATTTTAGAGCCAAAGGAATGAGCTTAAAAATCCGTTGTTAGGTTGTTGATTTTATTGTCATCTAATGTTCAAGTGTGTGCATTGTTAACTAACATAAGAGCTCTAATTAGTCCAGGAACTGAAAAATGGCATTTGGCATGAGCGATATGTTCATTGTATACCATAAACTAATTTGCACTATCTTTTCTTGGTTTCCTATTGCTCGTCGTAACTGCCTTTTGTTGGCAGTGCCATGGAAAAAGGGCAGCCGCTGCGGAAGTATAAGTTCTTTTCCACCGGAAATTCCGTCTGCGCAAGATGCAGAGGGATAAGCACAGCGCGGAATGCTCAGAGATATTGGGATCGTTCTCTCACTCAGAGAAAGAGAGCATAAAAAAGTGAAAGAGCTAGCAGGAAAAGAAGTTGAGAAAAGGGAGAGTTTTGGAGGAGGAAAGAAATGAGCTGGGAATCTCACAAAATAAAAGCTGATAATCATCTTGCAAACTTACATGTTACGATCTCTGCTATCCTCTTTCCTCATCGATCTCTTTGAAAATACTTTTCTTTTTTCTCAATCGCTGCGCACTCTTTCCTTTTGTCCAATCTCATCCACTCTTCTTCACTTTTTTTCTTTTCCATCTCTCATTAGCCTGGCAGATCAAGTCGCAGATTGGGAGTGATAGGAGTGAGACACTACGAAAAGGAGCGTTAGTGGAAAGGGTAGATAAGAGTAGAGAAGTGAGAGAGACGGGGGACGAGAAAGGAAGAAAGAGGCTGAAATGGAAAGAGATGAGGGAAGCGAGAGCAAGTAGTGAAGTGACACTTCATTCTATCACTCATTCTAGATTTCTATTCCTTCTATCACCGCCTCATCTTATACCGATTACTACTACAACGTAGCATTCTTGTTCGCATCTACAACTAATTTTTGTATTCATTGTTCTCTCTAAAATGTATATGTATGTTCGCAGTTAAACACCGACACAGTTTAATATTATAGTAATATATCATCGTTGTATTCCCAGATCGCCTTTCGTCATTAGCTCCTGCGCTGTCTTCATTGGTGAGCAGAATATTCTCATGCTCATTAATTCTCTCACAAGCTTTGGTCTATCTCTATAGAGTTCTTTTTAATTCATTCTCTCTCGCTCGCTCTCTCTTTCTCTCTATCTCTGTCTCTCTCTCTCTGTCTTTCTCTCTCTCTGTCTCTCTCTCTGTCTCTCTCTCTCTGTCTCTCTCTCTCTTTCTCTTTCTCTCTCTATCTCTCTCTGATTTCCTCTCGTGACTAGCCTCGCTGTACTATCACAGCACCGTTCTGGCGGCATTCTTGCGGAAGCGGCGCAGCTCATAAAGTCTCAATCGCGCCTTCGAGGGCTCATTTATCTCGCCCGTTTCACGTCTTCTTCTTTCGCCGTCAGACTATTATTGCGCTCGGAAATAATACTTTTATTCATTTTCTCTCTGTCACTTACTCTGCCCTTCTCGCTTCCTTTCTTATGTCGCCCTCTTGCTCTGCTTCCTTGATTCTCTTCACAATATCTGCCTCTTTATCTATCTTCCGTTCTCTCCTCAGTCTCATTCCTATTGCTACTCGAATTGTAGCACAAAGAAATATTTCAGGAAAATAGATTTAAGCACCATGCACTTTGGTTTTCAGCTTGGATTCCAGGACAAATTAATACAAGATCCGGATAGACATTTCAGCCATCACATAAATAATGCCCTTGAAGTACACAATGTTGTCTTTTTGCGCATTCACTGAGATTGTTTACTGTGCTAGAAGTGAGAAGTGTACAGCAAGGAAGGCGGTCGGTAGATGGTGGAGGAGGGGCGGTTCTCTATGGCAATGTGAGAAGGGGGACCAACCTCAGATCCACATATATGAAAGCAAATCTCCTTCTGCTTCTCTCTGTCATATCTAGCTCTGCTTTCTCTCTCTCTCTCTCGGGCTCTCTCGCCATTGCTCTCTGTCCCTCTCCCTCTGCTGCTCTCTTTCTCGCTCTCTCGCTCTTCCATTGGCTGAGTTATATCTCATATCCGCCGCCTATCATCTTGCCTGATCTCGACCCGATCTCTCCAATTCTTATCGCTAACTTGCTTGCCTCTCTATATCTCGCAGCAGAGAAGGTAATGCTTCAAACCCTCTTTCACTTAATGCTAGAAATATTTCAACGATTTATTTTGCTCTCTCCTGAATTCCACTCTCTATTTCTTTCTCATATTCGATCTCTCTGTCTGTTCTCTCTCCCCCTCCTCTCTCTATTCTCATGGTTCGTGCTGATTCCAGCCAGAGATAATGAGATGCATGTCTCGCATCTTAATCCCTTTGAGTTGCAACTTTCAATCACGTGCCTCGCAAGCAAAGCCAAACGAACGAGATGTTCTTTACCCCACTGCAAGCAGATCTTTCTCAGCAGCAAAATACTGTCATTTACCCAAAGTACCTTATGCTTATTATGTGATTCTCAACCATGTTAAACATTTGAACTATAAAAATCAATATTAACAGTCCAATGGGGATATCCCAAATTGTGAGTAGACTTTATCATCAATCATTTTTCCGCATCATTGCTAAGATACTGGTGTGCTCATCTTCCCCTAACAAATTACGGCCATCTTTAAAACGTGAGACTGAAAAGAGCGCTTGCTAAATTTTGTGAGAGATCGAGAGAGAGAGAGAGATAATATTGAGAGAATAAGAGAGTAGAAGTGGATTGAGAGAGAGAGAGAGAAAAAAAAGATAAATAGCGAACAAGATAGAAGTGGAGAGTGCGCATGCTGAATTGGCCGTTCACTCACGCGGTGGCCTTTCCCCCATGTTGGGTAATACTGACCACTTCCATGTGTAGGCTGTTCTACAATTTTACACATATCCCGTTTGATACGCCGAAAAGCAAGACAGAAATGCATTTTTATACTAGAAATTCATGGGCATAAGGTTTTGAAATTCTTACACTCACTCTCTTTTTTCTCTCTCTCTCTCTTTCTCTCTCTCTCTCTCGCTTCATTTTCTCATCCATAGTGTTCAAGGATTTCATTCCTTGACATGTGGCTTTCTATCTCATCTTTTATCACTGTATTCCATCGCACAACGTTCCGGAAAGTCCACCACGGCTCTAATGCTTCTCTTTAGGTCTCCAAGTCTTTTCTGCAACTTTCCTTTCCATTCTAAAAATTTATGTTGTATATGAGACTATCTCTCGCCCTCTCCCTCTCGTTCCCTTACACTGCCTCTATCTCTCTCTCTCTCTCTCTCTCTCTCTCTCTCTCTCTCTCTCTCTCTCTCTCTCGCCCTCTCCCGCGCTGTCTATGTATCTCTATTTCTCTCGCTCTCTCTCTGTCTTACTCTGTCCTTTTCCCTCTCGTATATCGTAGTCATGCGTTCGAGAAGAAACCATTAGTGTCTTCATTATAATGCAATTGTCGCATAATTAGAAAGCCTCCAAGTTCCCGTGGCTTCTCCCTCTGCAATGGTGAGCTATTTTCGTTCTCCAGATTTCCCACTTCATTTTCCATCTTTTGACGTTCACGTGTGCAATAGCCAACAAGATGTCACGCGACGCTCTCTCTCTCTCCCTGTCTCTCTCTCTCTCTCTCTCTTTCGCTCTCTCTCTCTCCATCTCTCTTTCTTCTCTCTCTCTGTCTTTCTCGAGCTCTTCTGTCTGTATCTCCCATTCTTCATCAGCATCTTTCTACCGCACCACCTTAAAGCATTCCGTTCTTTCGCTTCACTGTTCGTGCCTTTCCAGCCAGAAAGTTTTTATATCACGAGATAACAATGCTACTCCTAGCTGTCACTTATTGTCTTGGTATAATTAGAGCGGAATAATTTAGATTGGGAACCATTGGCTTTTCCGTTTTTTTTTTCTAAAGTTTATCGCATGTCTCCCACAGACGCCTTTGCAAGGTGTCTGTCGCTTTCCTTACAATTAGTGCTGCCTAATTCCGACGGCACTCTTCAGAAGATGCGGAGATGATGTCGAGATGACACTAAGAGTGCCACGAGGAATGCCACACCACAGACTACAGCTGCTCTGCCTGGTGGCCGTCTTTTGCCATTTCGTCGCCGTCAACTCGGCCGTCATCGACGACGACGACGCTCTCAACGGTACGTGCCTTACTATAGCAAGGATTCTATGGCTAATAAGATAATGATTAAAAAGATACCCTTAATTGCGAGCAGTTGTTAACTTTACGCCTTAAAATAGTATACATATATCATAGTGACATTCTTGGATAGCCACAAATCTTAGTTACAGCTGATTAAAAGTGTATCACCATCTGTCAGTTATCTGCATATCGGCTAGCACTTTTGACGGCATCTCTTATCTGGCATTTCTCGTGATGTTCTGTCCTCTAATTCTGTCATGACTCTCTCTCTCCTTCTCTCTCTCTCTCTCTCTCTCTCTCTCTCTCTTTCTCTCTCTCTCTCCCTCTCTCTCTCTCTCTCTTTCTCTCTCTCTCTCTCTCTCTTTCTCTCTCTCTTTCTCTCTCTTTCTCTCTCTTTCTCTCACTCTCTCTTTCTCTCTCTCTCTCTCTCTCTCTCTCTCTCTCTCTCTCTCTCGTCCGCGCTAACTCTCTGATGAAACTATCGTTTTCGTTCCTTGTCCTTTCCATATTCCTTTAGTCGATTCTTCCAAATGCTGCTGCGCAATCCGAGCCGATCAATGAAGACAGGTAATCAACCACAGAGAGAGAGAGAGAGAGAGAGAGAGAGAGAGAGAGGGAGAAAGAGGCAGTGAGAACGACCATCATGTTTCTTCTCGTCATCTCTCATTCTTCTCTCTTAGCTTCGTTATCGTTATCTCTGACTCTCGTTCTTTCCCTAACTCATCCTCTGACTTCCCTTGATCTCTCCGTCTATTCCTCATCTTTATTTCTTTCTCTTCCCTTCCTCTCCCTCTCACCAAATTAGGCAACCGGTCTCTGCTCCAATCACTCACCCGCTAATCATGCTACTCATCTGTCTCTCTGTCTGTCTCTCTGTCTCTCTCTCTTGCTCTCTCGTATTCTTTTCCATATCTCTCACCGTCTCTCTTCCCTTCTCTTTTCATCTCTTGCTCTCTTAACTCGGTCCCAAACTGCTTCCTCGCTCTTGCAATCACTAAAAAGTCGTTTAACTTCTTTTAACTCGTAATCTGCCGCCAAACTGCTCAGAGTATCTCCATCCTCATTCCAAGAGTGCATGACCACCCAATCATCCAACCGTTTCAAAATGGGCCTCTTCTTCTCTATCACTCTCTCCCCTCTCTCTCTATCTCTCTCTCTCTCTTTCTCTATCTCTCTTCTCTATCCCATATTCTCCTCACATCTACATTCTTAATCGTCATGACTGATGATATCACACCCTTTGTTTTTTCTGCACGTTTTTAAAACTTTTCTCAAACTTCTCATCAAAGGTGAGTTTCGTGCCATGTGAACCAACAACTTGAACAGACTGGAGGTCGACCATTTGCAAGAGAAGGGAAAGAGAGAAGCCAATGAGACAAAGAGAGCGAGAGAGAGAGTCAGAGATGGAGAGATCAGGAAAGGCAGAGGAAGGGGCTAACGAGAAGAGGAGAAGGTATGATGAGAAAAGGAGTGAGAAATGAGTGAATATTTGAATGGAGTGAGATAATGAAAGCTGTGAGATATTAAGAGTGAACCTGAAGAAGCGTGCGAGACAAAGAGATGAGTGTTGCTGTTTTCACTCTATGCTGCTCTGTTCTCTCGCTCGCTCTCTCTCTCTCTCTTTCTCTCTCTCTCTCGCGCTCTCTCTCTCTCTCTCTTATCTTCTGTAAACGACGCCACTCCCATTTCACGGGCGCACGTAATCAATCAGCAGTGTCGCTACAGCATTCGACCGCGTTGAAGTCAAAGAAGATTTGACTTGGGGAAAGACGAAGGAAGGGCAACGAAGTAGCAGTGGAAAGGAGAGTGATTGAGTGACTGGATGGTTTGTGGATCAGACCCTTTCGAGTGACGAGAGGAGGTATTTACATAAAGTAAAGAGTTGTTAAAGATATAATGAACATGCGACAGCTCTATGCTAATCGTGCAGGGTGGGCTACAGTATACCGCCTGAGCCGAGACCTTCGTAGCCAGAACTGGCCATAGCGGGCATATCAAAGGGGAAACTGATACACAATTTGTACCAGTACTGCTCTTCTTTAGATCAACATTTCAATTCTTCTATCACTCTTTGTCTCTCTCTCTCTCTCTATCTCTCTGTAAAAACTTTCGCTAACAGCCTTGGAAGATCTATGAGGTGCATTTGACACATCTGGATAGAAGAAGGGACTGAGAGTGAGACTCAGGAAGAGAGAGACAGCGAGAGAATGTGAGAGAGAAAACCAGAGAAAATACTTCGAATTCAATCTGATGGTGAGATGCAAAGAAGACAAGTGCCCATTGATGGACTCTCTCTTCCTCTATCTCTCTCTAACCCTCCCTCTCCCTCACTCTCTCTCTCTTTCTCTCTTCTCTTTCTTTCTCTCTCTCTGCATCTCTCCCTCTCACTCCCTCACTCTCTTTCTCTCTCTCTCTCTCTCTCTCTCTCTCTCTCTCTCTTTGTATATGCCGTAACACGTGGCGTGAAATGGCACGGCTGTCTCCTCTCGCTTCCGGCTCTTTTTCTTCCTGCTTCCGCATCTGGCTGCCAGGCGGCGTGGCCTCTCTTCCAAACGTGACTGTGTTGTCTCCTCGAAAAGCAAATCACTGGCCTGGCCAAACAGGCGACACGTGCCCGTGAATCGTAAACAAGGAGCCAATGCGTGAATTATGCTTTTCTGTTGGAACAAATGAGAAAGTTAAGTTGTAGGGCTTATTGTTAGGCAGAATTTGTCATGATAATACCCAAACAATAATAACACCAAAACCCATGGGATGAATATTGAATAAGTAAGAGGAAGAGAAATAGAGTGCGAATAAAGAAAGAGAACATAAATGTCGAGATAGCGAGAGAGATGGGAGAAGAGGAAGGGAACGAAATAAATAGAGAAAGAGACTATTGTTACTGGCATCTCTGCCGCTCTACAAAGTGACAAGATGATTCTTGAATGGAGGAATGAATGAAAGGAATGCGGCCTCGTTTGTCAGCAGCAACATGAAACGCTTCCCTCGTTGCTTACAAAAAACACTCCGCGTTAAGAGAGCCCCTCTGTAAGGGTCAAGGAGCGTCTGCCCCGGGGAATTTTTGTTTTATTTTACTTTGAAAACTTTATGAGGGACACATCTAGTGTTCATAAAGAAATATATTTTTTCAAAAAGTTAGAAAAAAATTTTTTCTCTTAGTTATAAGTAAAAATGTTAAAAAAGTTGGAAGGCCATATCTAACGTTATACTTAATATTTCTCGAAAATCTTTTCACTGTTCGATTCCTTATTTAAAAATACACAAAAAAGTCCCAGATGACTGTTTTCGAAAAATTAAAATTTTTATGACTTGTGCAATTTAATTTTTTGGAAAATGGTTTTTAGGTAATAACTTTTTTTTTTATTATGACTTTCCAAAAACTGAATCTTCCATAAGAAAGAGCAGGAAAAACTACATATAATATATCTCTACGAGGAAAAATCTCGGATACCCTTTTTGGGTATCTGCATTTGAATATGTGTTTCTAAGCAAATTTCGGTTTTGGCCACAAACCACAATTTCATTCAAACTTCTTCAATTTTAAAAAGAAATAGTCCATTCGATGTGATTTTTTATGCTCTTTAAAATGGTATATACTTTGTTCGCAAAAGAAATTGGTCTAAAGGCCTAAAATTGACTTTTTGTGTTTTAGGCCTATTTCTGGTGTTAAAATACTCATTCTTTGCACGATTAATGGATCTTGTAGGCTGATTTTCCATATAATATTTATACTGCGAGAAAGAGCAGCTAAAACTGAGTCGGATACAGCTTTAAGATTAAAATCTGAGGATACACTTTTTGGGAATAAAGTCAAGAAATTTCATTTTTACGAGAATTGCTGGTGAAATAAATGTATGAAAACGTCCTATTCGGAGCCAACTATCAGGCATTTTTGAGCCGCAGTGCCAAAACGGTCATAACCGTTCAAAAGAGCAGAGACTTTTACATAATATATCCACCGATGAAAGAGCAATACCAGTTCATGTTTCAGAAATCTTGAAATTTCGAAAAAAAATCGACGACATGATTCGACTATTTTGAGCTGTTCTGAGATAAATTTTACCAATGTAACTTATGTTCTGAAAACTGTTCCATTAGGTTGTTTGAGACGAGAAACATAAATTTGACGTTCATTTTCTACTTTTGAGTACCATCCATGGTACTTTTGCCAGAAGAATGAAATGTTATATGCGGAAAAATTATATTTCGATCAAAGTGCCATGGATGATACACAAAAGTAGAAAATTAACATCGAATTCATGTTTCTCGTCTCAAAAAACCATATGGTACAATTTTCAGAACATAATTTCCATTGGTATCGTTTTTCGCGAACTGCTCAAATTAGTCGAAACCTGTCGTCGATATTTTTCCCAATATCAAGATTTCTGAAAGATGTACATATTTTGCTCTTTTAACTGTGGATATATTATGCAAAAGTCTCTGCTCTTTCGAATGGTTATGACGTTTTTGGCAATCTCTCTCACAAAAGACCTTTTAGTTGGCTTCGAATTAGTTTTCGTACATTTATTTCAGCACCTATGCTTGTAAAAATGTGATTTCCTGAATTTTGAAGTACTTTTGAGTATTTTATCGTAAAAGAACTTCAAAGAATTCTGGATTACCCATAATTCCGAGCTAGATGCTTCAAAAGAACAATTTTAAAATATTTTCTAAAAATATTCAGGAATATCTCCTTCAACAGTCAGTATTCAAATACATATTCCCAAAAAGTGTATCCTCAGATTTTAATCTTAAAGCTGTATCCGACTCAGTTTTAGCTGCTCTTTCTCGCAGTATAAATATTATATGGAAAATCAGCCTACAAGATCCATTAATCGTGCAAAGAATGAGTATTTTAACACCAGAAATAGGCCTAAAACACAAAAAGTCAATTTTAGGCCTTTAGACCAATTTCTTTTGCGAACAAAGTATATACCATTTTAAAGAGCATAAAAAATCACATCGAATGGACTATTTCTTTTTAAAATTGAAGAAGTTTGAATGAAATTGTGGTTTGTGGCCAAAACCGAAATTTGCTTAGAAACACATATTCAAATGCAGATACCCAAAAAGGGTATCCGAGATTTTTCCTCGTAGAGATATATTATATGTAGTTTTTCCTGCTCTTTCTTATGGAAGATTCAGTTTTTGGAAAGTCATAATAAAAAAAAAAGTTATTACCTAAAAACCATTTTCCAAAAAATTAAATTGCACAAAAGTCATAAAAATTTTAATTTTTCGAAAACAGTCATCTGGGACTTTTTTGTGTATTTTTAAATAAGGAATCGAACAGTGAAAAGATTTTCGAGAAATATTAAGTATAACGTTAGATATGGCCTTCCAACTTTTTTAACATTTTTACTTATAACTAAGAGAAAAAAATTTTTTCTAACTTTTTGAAAAAATATATTTCTTTATGAACACTAGATGTGTCCCTCATAAAGTTTTCAAAGTAAAAGAAAACAAAAATTCCCCGGGGCAGGCGCCTATGTAAGCCTCCTTGTGTTTTACAGAGAGGCTCTCTTAACATCACGACACGATCACGTTTCGGTGATGAAATCAATAATCATCAAGGCATTTAAGGAATGCGCAATTTCGAGCTCCTTTTCTCACTAATTTATGAAATGGCTTCTCACTATTAAGCGTATCAGATTATTGCTGATATGCAAAATCAGTGATATAAAATAAAAGAATACGCGAGGAAATGGAAAATTTAAAAAAACATGTAGTCAGTTTTCCCTCGTGGTTCAATCTCTCTCTCTCTCTCTCTCTCTCTCTCTCTCTCTCCCTTGCAGAATACTCGCCTCGCTTCAAGAGCAACGCGGTGTTGGAGCACCCGCGCTACCTTGGGGATCGGGCGAAGCTGCGCTGCTTCGCGGTGGGTCGTCCTCCTCCCGTCGTGCATTGGTTCCATGGCGGCGAGCGCATCCGCTTCGACCGCCTCTCTCCCAACGACGCGGACAGACTCAAGGAGAACGCACGGCACATGTCACTCGAGATTAAGCGCATCCAAGTCGAGGACAAGGCTAGTCGAATTAGCAGATTCTTCCGAATATTACTCTGCGGGAAATTTTCTTCTTATCAATCCATAGCCCGATGAATTTCAGAACAAATTAATTCGACCGCTACAACTTATTTCAGGGCAACTGGTCGTGCGTTGTTTTCAATAAGAATGGCAACATAACGCGTCCCTTCAGAATCGAAGTGCTCGGTACGTCAGTGTTCCTTTCTATGTTTTCTCGTGGCATGCAATGTGGTTCTTTTCCTCCTGGATGTGTGATTCTGTCAGACTTCCAAGGGATACACGACATCCCATCGCATGTCTTTCCCTTTCTCTCTGCATGTCTCACCTCTTTCCTCTCTTTCTCTGTCTCCCTCCCTCCCACACACACTCTCTCCTCTCTACTCAGATCTGTGTGACTTCTACCTGAACGCGGCTGCCGTCAAGACTCACGACGTGCCGATGGAATGCGTGTGTTTCTGGAAGTTCACGGGCGAGTCTCAGCTGCGCACGGACATTGACTTCTCGGTCGCGAATCTCACGACCTGTCGTGCGTACGGCAAATCCATTCGCTACTACGCGCGCAAGCCCTTCACGACTTTACCCTGCTTTGATCCGCCCTGCACAGACGAAGAGCGAAGTGACGCGCCGGCCTCTCGCACCGTGCGCGAGGAGCCCCCTCGACATCATGACGTCATGATGCCCGGTCCCCCTCCCCCTCCCCGCATGCCTCCCCCCGTCGCCGTCTTGTCCGTCCCTTCCTCCGTCGTGGACAAGCCGCAGCACCAACCCATGCTCGGTCAGATTCCCTTTCTCTATGTCTTTCCTCTCCCTTCCAGATCCTGTGGCCTTTCTGGACATCGTGAGCACGAATGGCATGGAGCTCCTCGCCTCATATTACCGCAGTCTCTTCAGCGGCGAGTCGCGTGCTCAGATTCTGCGCTCCATTAAAGACTGGAAGCAACTGAGCCAGGAAGAGCGCCGCAAACGTGCCATTCTCTTTGTAGTGAAGCACTCCAAGATTACGGCCGGTCAGGCCGCCAGTGGCCAAAGAAATAATAAGATCATCGAATAACTTCATAGCAATGTTTAATAGCATGTAAAATAAACAATATACAATATCCTTCTTTAGAGCTTGAAAGGCAAGAAGAAGAAAACGACGAAGCGGAGATATCTGAAGAGGAAAGGTGGAAGAGCAAAGTTATCCCCCGGAATCAACTGGTTCTGAAGTACGCATATTCATCATGGCTTTAAACGACTTTTTTTTACATTGAATTGAATCGCATTCCTTCTTTTAGTCATGCTCGAGGGCCTAGACGGGAAGTCGCCGTCGAGGAGACAAAGAATCCGACACTAGTCGCCTACGAGGATCCAAAGAGTCTGACACCCATTCGGAATCTCACCGAAACTGAAAAAGAGAAGCAAAGTTAGTAATGAGTCGCAGCTGGCCTCCTTTTAGGCCATACTGTTGTGTCTGCTTCCTTGCAGAGAAGCCCTACTTCAAGTACGACTCGGAGACGGACAAGAGCATCTTCTCGCCGGCCGGACGCACGATTCGCCTGTCTTGCCCTGTCGACGGCGTGCCCACTCCACAGGCATCTTTCTTTCACTACTCATTTCTACACTCTTCAACTTTGTAATCTATCGTCATTTCAACTAATCATTGACATGCTCCCTTTGAGATCGCATGGCACAAACGAAACAAGCTGATCGACGCGCAGACAGAGCGGATCACGGGCGGCGAGTACCGGATCAGGCCAAACTCCCTCGAGATCGAGGATGCTACCGAGAGCGACTCCGACATCTACATGTGCGAGGTGGGTTCTAATGTAATTGGACATCCTCTTTGCCCTTATATTGCGAGAGAAATCAATTAGATTATTTATCATGTTTCTCTTTCTACTCGTCTCTCCCTCTCGCCTCTTCCTTCTCCTTCTCTCTATCTCTCTCTCTCTCTCTCTCTCTCTCTCTCTCTCTGTGACTGCAGGCCTTCAACAGCAAGGGCACAATACGCCGTCGCTTCAACGTCTCCATCATCAATCGAATGCGTTCTGTTCCTCTGATTGTTCCGAACATCCTGCTGAATCAGACGGTCAACGTTAACGAGACCGCCCTCTTTCGCTGCAAGGTTTCCTGATCAATATTTAGTTTTGTGAACTTGTTTGTATGTAAAGTTGAATTTTTTTTTACAGCCTTTACACTTCCTTTGTGTGGAATGATATCTGATTGTGAGCTGCAAATGAATTGCCATCCTGCTCTCCTGTCAGGTCATCTCCGACCTTCTCCCTCACATCATGTGGGTGCGCATCGACCGAGGCCCAGACGGCAATTACTTCTTCTTCAACACCACGGCCGAGGAGTACGTCCTCAACTACAGAGATATTGAAGGGGAGGTGAGTCTGATTCATTCCGCCCTCATAGACAAGTAGGCATGAACACTTTCTAATTTACAGAACGCGCGCGTGATCGCGAATGGCGACGAATCGACTCTGGAACTACGAGATGTCCAGCTGTCCGACCAGGGCCTCTATGCATGCATCTCTGGCAATGCGCTTGGCAAGGTTAGCTACGAATTGAACAAATAGAGAGATTGTTACAAGGAACGTTCAGGTAATGGCCAACGCCACACTGACAGTCAACGAGTTCGAGGCGGTCAAGATTCCCACGGGACACGAGCGGCCGCGGCCCAGCTTCTGGATGATCTCTATGTCAGAGTTCGCGACCCACACCACGCATGCTTGCATGCTTTCGCACCCATCCATTGCTTCCTGTTATGCTCCTTATAAATTGAGGAACACTGAAAGTAATAACAGTAGGATACATATGTACATGTGATTCTATTGATTACATATATTTATTCATCGCATGGACGAAAATGACTGATATAAATAACGTTGTCGTCGTTGTTGCTGATTCGCCGCATGCCCGTGTCCCATTTGAGATACGTCGGCTTCTTCAGCGTCCTGGCATGTCTCTGCTGTCTCGTCGCGGCTGCTCTGCTCATTGTGAGGCAGCAGAAGAAGCGCGCCGCCAGCCTCCAGCACCAGGCGCTGCTACCCAAGAAGAAACTGGTCACTCACACCTCTCAGTTCATTTTCATTGCCTATTAAATGTAAATTTTAAGTATTAAAAAAAACCCCTCCAGGTCATTGTGTCACGTAAGCGTCCGCCGCCCGAGAACGGCGAGGAGGGCTGGGCCGACCTGCCGTCCTCCTATCAGATTCAGATCATTGAAAAGGTATACGGCACTTATCTTCAATAGTTCTCTCGTTTCGCTATATTCTAGTTGGTCTTTTTTCATTTTCTAATAACTTTGCATGTACTCAATTAAATAAAAACAAGATACAGGATGCAGACGGCGAGGGGAAGGTGGTGACCGGCAGCTATCGGCGACATCGTCTGAACTCGGACCTCACTGCGTCGGCCTTCTCTGACGTCGAAGTCGAGAGCGACCCCGACTGGGAGATTGATCGAGGGCGACTCGCACTAGGTGAGGTGCTTGGCGAGGGTGCCTTCGGAGAGGTCTGGAAGGGCAGCATGCGCACCGGCGACGAGGAACAGGTTTGTATCTCAGGGGAACGCAAATTAACGCGAAGAATTGCAGTCATGAATCATCTAGTATACTCCGTATTAGTCAATAATGACTAAATCAATAATGAAGCATTCCTACAACGGCAAATTCATCTTTGAAACTTTTGCCCATAAAAGAAAGTGTCTAAAATTGTAGCCAGTTGCGGTGAAGAAGCTGAAGTCGACCGCTCACCACAAAGAGCTGATCGACCTGGTGAGCGAGGCGCAGATGTTCAAGCTGATCGGCAAGCACGACAACGTGCTCCGTCTCATCGGCTGCTGCACGGGCAAGGGGCCGCTCTACGTCGTTCTCGAGCTGTGCGCCCATGGCAATCTGCGGTAGGCGAGCTGGCTTCATTCGACTCTTATTCAATATATGTAATAATATGCTAATTATGGATAAAGTACCACAAGAACCGTTAGAAAGAACGTTGCTTACAGAGACTTCCTACGTGCGCATCGGCCGAGTGAAGAGAAGGAGAGCCATCCCATCAAGCAAGACGATGACTACCTCTGTCCGCGCAAGGTTCCGTGTTACCAAATTACTTGTTTCGATAATTTTAAAAATGTATATATGCTTTAAGTCATTCCAACGATCCATCATTCCAAACCTGACGCAACGTCATCTAGTGGAGTTTGCGTGGCAGGTTGCACGCGGCATGCAATATGTCTCCAGCCGCAAGGTAGGCAGACAGACTCTTCACACTTCTCATTCAATTCTATTCTAATTCAATAAATCAATGACTAGGCAGTTATTAACAAAGTGTGTGAAATCAGATCATCCATCGCGATCTGGCAGCTCGCAACGTGCTCGTGACACAGGACTTTGTTATGAAGATCTCGGACTTTGGCCTGAGTCGCGACGTGCAGAGCGCCGACTACTACAGAAAGAAGGGCAATGGCCGGCTGCCGATCAAGTGGATGGCCATCGAGGCACTCGACTCGCACATCTACACTGTGGAGAGTGACGTGTTAGTGATTCAAATCATATTGGCTCCACCAACCCGTCCACTGTTTTTTTTTTAAATATACATATGCTAAATAATGCAATGTGATGCTTCCAGATGGTCCTACGGCATTCTCCTATGGGAGATCATGACACTCGGTGGCACGCCGTATCCGACGATCGCAATGCCGAATCTCTTCTCGTACTTGCGAGAGGGCTACCGCATGGAGGCACCCCACAACTGCCCGGACGAGATCTATCATCTCATGGTCGGCTGCTGGCAGGTTAGGAAAACATACGAGAGAGCAAAACTGCAATTATTTATAGTGTATATTTAAATATATCTTTCAAGATAATAAAAACCTGCCTTACTCTCTAGGAGAGGCGTGAGAAGCGGCCGACATTCGACATGATTGTCAACTATCTTGACTGGATGCTGGCAGAGACTGAGAAGGCGAATGATACGAATGATGAGGTGTGCATTGGAAAAGTCGCTCTATTGCTTAGCGATCTAGCTTTGTCAAATTCCTTCTTTTGCTTCAAGGAGACTACGGTACAATCGGGGAGCTCCGGCGACCTCAGCGGCAGCAACTCGGCTTCTTCATCTGGCGGAGACGGAAGTCTCAGTCGCAAGCGAAAGCTCCGCCCACTCAGCGCTCCTGTTCTGCTGCCGTCTGAGGTTATAAATTTGTCGTTTGTCGGTTTGGACTAGTTTTGTCGGGTTAGATTTAAATCCCATGTATTTTTTATATTTATTTATGATGCACAAATAAATAACGTATGCTGACCGGCTTACATGAAGCCGGCGCCGCACGACATCTGCGACGACGACGACGGCGACGACGAGTTGACATCGGGCGACGAGCACCACGCGGGCGGCGGACGCAACAGCCGCGGCCCCGTGGGCATGGTGCGCCAGGTGATGGGAGGGCCGCCGCTGCGCTCACCGACCCCGCCCCTGCCGCCCCTCTCGCCCCCGCGCACCGATTCACCGGCGCTCACGGGAAGCAACACCACAGCCGGCGGCGGCATCAACAACCAGGAGGGCCCTGACTCAGCCATCGGATCGCCCTCCGCACTCGACATTGCCAATGACTACTCCGTTCCTTTTTTAGGCAAGTTAAAACATTATGATGGAGATTATAAGATTATAAAATGAGTAAAAAAATGTATCTAAATGATATAATAAGTTAAAAATCTAAACATTTAAATAAAGAAGCTAAATGCAGAACAAGAAAATGTCCTTGTTTTACAGACGAGTGTAGGGCGCCGGACGGAGGAGTCGTCGCCCACACACATCCTCACCACCACCGCGACGTCGAGTACGTCAACATCCTTGGACCTGCGGCGTCTGCGGCCGCTGGCGCCGGTGCCGCGGTCTCCAAGGCTCCTCGTTGTCGGTTCGCCTTTCCGCCGCCGACGACGAGGCCATTGCTCGACGAGATGGACGCCGGCGCCGAAGCTGGCCTCATCTTTATCTCGTCTCCGCTGCAAGATGGCACGCGGCGGTATACTTTTTATTCATTTTGATCTTCTTCAGACTGTACTGTAGATCTAAACTTTCTGCTTGCCATTTCTCTCACTATCTGACGATCTCTCTCTCATTCTGTCTGTCTCTCTCTCTCTCCTGAAGGCGCTCGAGTTATTCGATTGGCTCTGCTTCGTCTGGCCGAGGCGGCTCGTCAGCGACGTCCTCAGCGGAGGGCCTCGGCGACTTCTGCCAGAAGGTGGACTTGCGTCAGCGACCAGCTTATTCTTCGGCAGAGCTGAAGAGACAAGCTGCCAGTTTGGACGAGAGTTGCACAGCCGTCCTTATCATTTGAGTCCCATCACCCCCCCCCCATTCCTTTCAAATGCTTCACTAATTCCTCTTCTTCTACAGCTTCATATAGATCTTAAATACTTATTTTCTTAACAGGCAGCTTGCCACAAGTCACACAAACAGTTAAACTCCATCATAATTTTCGATATATTTTGAATTCCCAGATTTATTCCAAGCCTTCTCTTGGAAGCATTCATTTTTCTGTCATTCTACTTCCACAGAATATTGAAATACAAAGTGTCAAGACGTCTCTTTCTCCGATCAGAGATTGCAAATGCGTGTTGGTCGGAGTTTGTTACCGACCCAAGCGGCCGTTGTTATTCAGCTCGACTGAACTGCAACTGATGAAAATGAATATTTCTGTGCTTCTTTCTTTTATTTATCTTCGCAGTTGCGCTGAGCGACTAATTAAATATTTCGATTTCCTTCTTTAGCATTTGTCCAAGAAAATGATCATCACCCCCACTCTAATTCTTACCACTTAATTCATAATCACTGCGAATGTAGATAATTCTGATTTACTACTGAGAAAAAGTCACAGATTACTGCACGATTTTCATTTCTCTTCGTTGATTTTATCTCCCGACACACTTTTTAGTTAAGCAACAATTTGTTAATCCGCCAACTTTATTATCGTCGTTGTCATATACCGTTTAAATTCTTGCCAGGTTGATTCTACTTATGTATCACGTCATCCATCACCTACAAACTAACTATTCCGTCAACATTGATTCCATTATTAATCTCTGAAATGTTTGTTTTACTGAATCCAGTGTTTTTCATGCCATGACATCAGTTCAAATTTCTAAATGGTTTGTAGTCATAGATATATTGCTCGCCTTTGAATTCATGAAAAAATGAGTTACATAAATAAACACTGAAGACTAGCCAGAAAAGAAGTTGAATATCCTTTTTAAAAGACACATACAAACTCACTTTACGAACGCGCAGACAACGTGTATGTATACCTATAAATACGGTTCATCATCGGGATGTTCTCTCCCGAATGCCTTCCTGGAAACCAAGAAAGTTCAGAAAAATTAAACAATGGACCAAATCAATAACTTTTTTAAAACTTTTTTTTGCCTTCTTTATGATTCAAAGATATCTAGCTGGAAAAGCTGGACTAGTTTGTTGATTTGAAGCACGAACATTTTATATACAAATAGGCATCGCAACAGAGTAAAAAAATACCATTTCTGGGCGGAAACAGTTATAATTCAAGGCAGGTTTGAATTAAAGCAATTAAACAGCTATAATTTGCCTACTTCATACATACATAAGTAAAGTGTTTTCGGACCATTCTCCCTAGACTAGACAGCCGCATATGACTTCGAAATATGTATATGTTAACTCAATTTGTTATAATTTCCGGATTCAATGCCCAATCGATGCGACTGTGACATCATTGAAATGAATGGTTTCAATATCTCATCCTCCCACATGTCAATCAATAACATCGAGCCAAAGCCGCTCCTGCAAGCGCAACGCGCCTCGCATGTCCACTTGGTAGACCAGCAGGCCTGCGCCGCGGACGTTCTCCTGAGCGAGCATGACTTAAGAAGTAGTTTCTCTAATTATCAATTGCATGTTTTTCACACGGTAGAATTGTGAACGAAGTCTGACAGTTTTTCTAACAAAAAATAATTCTAGGGATTCATAAACGAAGTAAAGTAATAGCCCATAAACTAGCAGCAAACCTCGAGGACAGAGCGGCCGAAAAAGCGTGTGCCTACACGTTCGTAAACCGCCAGTCGCCAGACCCCGTGACCACAGCCAATCTTCAATAATGGCAAATTAAATTTGTCTCAAGTTCATTTATTTTTATCATATTTTTTAAATGATGGATTTAAAAGAAATACTTTGATGTAATGCTTATCAGTTCGTCCGCATTCAACTGAATTCTCAATCGATTTCATTGACAAAGATTGGAGCCCTCTCAAAATGTAGCAATTCAACTCGCTGCCATTTAGGTGAGCCATGATGAGGGCGGTGGCGAAAGAGAGAGAAAGAGAAAGAGAGAGAGAAAAAGAGAGAGAGAGAGAGAGAGAGAGAGAGAAAGGAGAAGAAGTATCCAAATATGTAATAGAGATGAACAGTAATATAGAGACGACTGGGGTTGGGAATCAGAGATAAGGAGAAAGAGTGTGACTATCAAATATCCTTCATTCGCACAGTCAAAGTCTGGCCTGCCATACCAAAAAGTTCCAATAGACAACTTCACTCTTAATTAGTATCAAAATGCAGCCGCCATTTAATGTTGGAGGAAATCGATTGACTGCGTCCTTCTTTCAGTGAAAAATCCCCTACTGTCTTCTCTGCTCCCACCTGCTTATAATTGTTTCCCAGTTAAACGGTTTAGTCATGATCAGTAGATCTGCAACGCACTTTCGAAGGGCTGAATCTGGCGGGCATTCCGGAGCCAGTGACTGTGAGAGGGCTGCTTCGCTCCCCGTTCGGAGCCCAAATCTGCAATAAGAACGAGACAGAGAGAGAGGGGGTGATAAAGAGAAAGAAATACCTCTGTTGCAAGATAACTGAACTCTTTGACCAATTCCGAAACGCGAAAATGGAATGTTGACAGAGATGCAGAAGGAAAGAAGATAATCGCATGAGACATGGTCTTCTCGTTATTCGGTTTCTCATCCCATCCCAGTTCTCTCTCTCTCTCTCTCTCTCTCTCTCTCTCTCTCTCTCTTTCTCTCTTTTCTCTCGCTCTCTCTCCCATTCGTTCCCTCGTCATCATTGGGAACATTGTTTCCTTATGCTCTCTTGCGTTGTTAATTTTGAGATTCTCTCCCTCTGAACCTCCATTTCATTTCTTTATTCTCTCCTCCTTACCGATTGCAATGGAAGCGGCACGCCTTTCAACGGAACACCACTGAGCGGCCAGGTTTCTCGAGCAAGAGAGCATTAAAAAAATCCCGCGGGAGTTAGGGAGAAGTAAGAGAGGAAATTCAATAAGGAGATAAGAGGACTAGGTGGCAATACGCTTGGAATGGGATCGACAGCTAGAAAGGGAGGTTAGAGAAAGAGAGAAAGGGAGAAGAAATGCCCAAAACGTGAAGACAGTTTGATCAGTTGCGACAGCTGGGACTATCGGGAGGAAAGCATGGAATGGGAACAACTGCGGTCTATGGTAAAGTTACTTGGGAGATAGCAAGAGAGAGAGAGAGAGAGAGAGAGAGAGAGAGAGAGAGAGAGAGAGCTGCAGACGGGTAGACAGAGAGTGAGAGAGTGACAGAGAGATGCAGAATGAGAAAGAGAGACAGAGAAAGAGAGAGAGAGAGAGAGGCAGAGAGAGACAGAGAGAGATCATGGTGAGCAAGAGATATGAACGAGAAGATTAGAGATGAAAAGAGTGGCAGGCTTCGCTGTACGCCGAGAGATGAACGATCTAAGGCGTTTCACCCAACATCCCCGATATCATCGCTGTGTTGCGTCAAGTTCTGTGAGAAAGAAGAGAGAGAAAAAAGAGAAAGAAGAGAGAGAAATACAGGAAACGGAGAGAAAGCAGCAATGACAGAGAGAAAGAGGGAGGAGAGAAAGAGAGGAAGTGCTGTGCAGAGCAACTGAGAAAGAGCAATATGTGTATGTTGATAGAAGTTCCGTAGCAGGAATAATGAACGCAGAAGAGAAAATAGATGGAGAGAGCGAGAGCGAGAGAAAAGAGAAAGATGCGCATAGTTATCGATAACCGGTAGCTCTCCACTGACACTGTGCACCAGTAATAATGAGAGTAGAAGTGATTGATTGCTGAGATGCGGAAGTCAAGAATGATTGGTGGTTGAAAAGATCTAGAAATCGATTGAAGATGTAGAAGAGCGAGAAGAATGCGTACCTGGATGACAAAGTCCTTTCCGCTACTCGCGATCTCCACCTCAATCTGGCTCGCTTGCTCCGGGCAAAAAAGACCTTGAGCCGCGTGTCGATTCACCACAAAGCTCTTCTGCGACCTGAATCATCGTTTTCAACTGATTTTTAAACGTAATTACATCCCTTGTAACGAGAAGACAAATGAGTATTCTAGAGATACATATATTACACACGCTTATGGAAATGTTCTCGTATCACTTGTTGCTAGGGAGCCGCAAAAACATTTACTGAAAAAAATAAAGTTGCGAAAACGCACACCTCAATCGCCGTTCATAGCTGTTGAGAGAGGCGGCAGAGCCCTCGACGAAGGCGCCGGCGCCCGAATACGAAGAGGAGCTCTGGTACGGCGCGGCGCTTCGGAGATGCTCGTCATGCTGCGCGAGCGGACAGACTCGGCGGCCGCGGCGAGCCTGCGCGCTTAGTAACCAAGTTAGACGCAAGCAAGGCTTACAATTTGAGTGATAAATTGCCAGCCCAGTCCGAAGGCAACATATAACTCACTTTGAACTGCATTTATATTCATAAGTATAAATCATATGTAGTTATTTCAAATGTACATACCAAGTCATCCAGAAGTGGTCGCAGAGGTTCGGCGTCCATTGTTTGGTGATTCCTTCCGAAGGAAGAGATAGTGTGACGAAGGGGTGAAGCTCGTGAGAAGGGTTTATGACTGGCATTTGCCTTCTCGTCGTCCTGACTCGGTTTTCGCATTGTTGCGTCGTTATTCAGAGTATTTGCAGCTGCGCTGTCCACTGGTTGCTTCCGCTCTTCAGCCGTGACGCTGTCTCCTTCTCTCCGCCGACGCGAGCGTCGAAAACTGATGACGCGGCGGAACGAAAAACTCTTCGGCGGCGGAGCCGACGCTTGCTCGGCGTTCACTTCCGCCACGCTCTCCTCGAGAAGCACTGGCGCTCGCTCGCGCGCGACCGTCGCTTGGACACTCAAGCGACGGAGGCTTCTCTGCAAAATCAGAATACATTTGGCTTCTGGTAATACCCAATTTGTCTGAGTTTTTTTTTTGTTATATTAAAAGCTCGCTGCTCAAACGTGCTTTCAATTGTCAATTATTTAGAAAACAGTGAATAAAAAAGTGCTAAGTGAAAGAAAAACTGACGCGGAAGGCGTTGCTGACTCGCGCGAAAGGCGCGGAAGAACGAAGCCGAGGCGGCGGCGGCGCTTTCTGTTCCGCCGGCGGAGCCAGAATTGCGATGCCCGCGCCGCCGTGGGGGCTCGCGCTCATCTCTGGTAAGGGCAGACGCTCTTCTGAGAAGGCAGATTCTATAAGCCTATGGTAGAATACTCGACTGACCTAGCACAATGCTCATATTATCCGCTAATCCTAATCCACTCTCTAGACTCTTTCTCGTTTCCGGAAAACACGCACAATGAAACTTGATAATGATGATATGATTTCTCACGGCCAAAAGAAGAGCTGGCGGCGCCATTGGCTATTATGTGAAAAAGAAACATTGCACGTCATTAATCTCCTCCATACTTCTCTGCTCATACGCAGAAACGAAAGCAGCACTACGCAATAGGAAGCGTATAAACATTTATCAGATGAGTGGGAGAAGAAGGCAGATTATTCTGCCACTGCCATTCTCTCTCTCTCTCTCTCTCTCTCTCTCTCTCTCTCTTTCTTTCTCTTTCCTCAATCTCGTTGACGAGTGAAACCATCACCGCAGAATGGAAGAGGAAGGCAGAGAGGAGGGGAATGAGAACGGCAAAAGAAGATGTACGAAGAGGGAAAGAAGAATTGGGTGAGGAGTATGTGTGGGCGGCGTAGGTCAGGGAGGAGAGCAGTGAGCCAATCTACAAGAGGCAGCTACCAACGGTCACAAGGGCGTCGCTATCAGAGAGAGAGAGAGAGAGAGAGAGAGAGAGAGAGACAGTGAGAGAGAGGGGGAGAGAGGGAGAGAGAAAGATACGAAAAGGAATCATCTTGGTCTTGGTTAAAAGGCAGCACAGAAGTGCAAATGGCTCAGCTTCGGTGCAACTGTTAAAATAATTTAAATTCATAATACAAATAAAGATATCGGAAAGAACTATGAAAAGCGTATTTGATCAGAATAGAAGAGCACCGAGCTGATTAAATCACTAATTACAAATATTTTTATTTTATTTCGTACTCATTAGCAAACAAAAGGAAGGTTCGATGAAGAGAACCGACCAGGTCAGCGACAAAATGGCCTCGATATAATCGCGGAGCCGCCCTTCCTCCCTTCTCTTCTCCGATCTTTTCCGACTATCGTTCTCGCTTACTCTCTCAATCTTCATAAGACCATCGTCTTCTATATTTAGCAGTACAACCATGTGGTGGGGATTGCCGCCCTTTTTCTATCTCTATCTCTCTCTCTCCATCTCTTTCACTGTCACTGTATCTCCCAAGTTCTCTAGCTCCGTCTTATTTCATCTTCTAGTGTCAAAGTCTCACTAAAATATACATTCCCATTCTGCGTCGCAAAACATTAAGACCTCATTAGCCTCGTGGTTCTTGGAATACCATTCGATTTGGCATAACGTAATACACACACAAAAATATACTCACAATTCGCGTGACCCACAAGCAAGAATATTCTGTATACTTCAAAGCGTTGGAATCACCCCTTTCTTTATCGAATGGATATGATACAACTGACTTTTATAGGGATTTTGAGCTAAAGAACAGTGCCACCACTACAAGAGCCACTAGGGAGGGAGCAGTGCATTCCTGCGCAGTTCTGTGGCAAGACTTGCAAAAGAAGATCCTTAGGCATACAAGTTAACTGTTTCAACAGGTACAGTCCCGCCCAGGATCTTGGTACCAAGGACGCTTCGGACGTTTCGGACGCTTCCAAATGCATCCTCGCTAATAACTTTTGTTCTAGGAAAAACTAAAATATTCCAAATGGTACATTAGCTTGCTTACAGAGTACGGATGCTACTGTTAAGAAATCGATAACTTTTTATCATTTGATAAGAAGTTATCAGTTTTTGCTAATAAAAAATTTCATTTCAAATGTTTTTAAACGAAATTTCTCCTGTACCATTATTTTATCTCTACACACATCCCCAAATAATAAAATTAGAGATTGTATCATTGATAACGGAAATCGATAAATCAGACCTTATCAGACATGTTCATTAGCTGAGAAGAATCGCCTAACGATTCTGAATCTAATTATGTAATCAGTTTCACAATAAAGTGCCGGTTAACAATATATTTTTGACTGTGTATACTTTTCATGACTTTTTTTCAGAAAGAACATGGCAGGGAGGCCTCGCAGGCCGAGGGGGCGGGGCCTAACCCTTTTTTTCTCTGCCTGTGCTATTTCGCTACCTCAAACTTGGGTAATTAAACCGAAGACGAAAAGGGAGCGCGCCACTTTTCTGAGTATCAATGCTGGCGCAGCAACCTAGATTTGGACGCATCATACCGGGCCAAAATTTTGACAAAGACCAAGACAATGAGGAATCCTGAAGAAAGACTTGCAAAGAACACACAATCAAAAATGTTGTTAACCGGCACTTTCTGTTGAAAACTGATCACATAATTAGATTCAGAATCGTAAGGCGAATCCTTACATCATATGAACATGCGTGATAAGGTCTTATTTATCGATTTCCGTTATCAATGATACAATCTTTTATTTTATTATTTGGGGATGTTTGTAGAGATAAAATAATGGTACAGGAGAAATTTCGTTTAAAAACATTTGAAATGAAATTTTTTATTAGCAAAAACTGATAACTTCTTATCAAATGATAAAAAGTTATCGATTTCTTAACAGTAGCATCCGTACTTTGTAAGCAAACTAATGTACCATTTGGAATATTTTAGTTTTTCCTAGAACAAAAGTTATTAGCGAGGATGCATTTGGAAGCGTCCGAATCGTCCGAAGCGTCCTTGGTACCAAGATCCTGGGCGAGACTGTATATACAGATATGTACAAGAACAAGACAAGTATCTACAGGACTGATATGTACAAGATAAATGTGTACAAGACCGAGAGTATATGAAATTAAAATTGACAAAAGCTGGGCCAAAATTGCCGTAGCACAATGCTGGAAAACATACAACTAAATTATGCAAAACGCTGATTGGTTATAATGCAAAATTCGACCGCGATCTCCACTATCCTCCAACGTAACGGAGGACGAGCTGAATGGTGGATTCCTTAGAGACCTCGTAATCCGACAGCGTGTGCCCGTCCTCGAGCTGCTTGCCTGCAATTTCTAAGCACCCTGCGTGGTGTTTTTCCCTATCATAAAGCAGTTGAAAAAGAAGCGACCGCTAACCATTGAAGATGAGACGCTGCTGAGTTGGCGGGATCCGCTCCTTGTCCCGGATCGCTGCCTTCACCATTTCAATTGTGTCAGAGGCGTGGACATTAAGAGTGAATCTCTTTCCCGTGTAGTTCCTCACAAAGATTTGCATTTCTTCACCGAGAAGGCGATCGAGATTAATGGTCGAATTGTTCTTAATCTTGTAGTACAAGAGCGTGCGCTGATCCTTGAGCTGCTGGCCTGAAAATTGCTTTCCACTGAATTTCTAAAGAAAGAAAAAGTCAAACAAGTTACAGAGACAAAACCAAACACACCCATGAAGCTCAGACGCTGAAGACCGACAGAGATTCCCTCCTTGTCTTGGACCTCCTTCTTGATGTTTTCGATCGAGTCAGCAGAATTCACTTCAAGGGTGATGACCTTGCCGGTGAAGCTTTTGATGAAGATTTGCAGATTTGTGAACAAGGTCTGTAAAAATTAAAGAGATTGTTAGGCAAAAAAAGAGAAAGAAAAGCAAAGAGAGAGAGAGAGAGAGAGAGAGAGAGAGAGAAAGAGAGAGAGAGGGAGAAGTAAATAGAGAGAGATGGAGAGATGAAGAAATAGAAAAGGCGACATAGAATGTAGAGAAAAAGAGACAGGAACGAAAGAGTTGGACTCGTACTTGGGTTTAGAATGCTTACTCGAAATACGTTGTTAAATGGTGCTGAACAAAAGAGAACCTCGAAGAGCGCATCGCCATGCTTGACCAGCTTGTGTCCGTTGTGAACATCGAGTGCGCAGGTGTGGCAGATCAGATCCCCTTCCTGAAGATCATAGGCTTACAAATATTTGGGTAAAGATTGTTAAAAGAAAAAGCATATTATCAAAATTTTTAAAGTTCATTTTTTGTCGCTTACTGAGGGAGTCCTTTAATAGTCAGACGCATATTGAGAAATAAACAAGAAATATGTGTGCCCTCACCGTAGTGCATGTGGAGCAAATGCACAGCTGCTGCATGAATTTGCGTTCCTTGCACACCATGCATTTGTACAGCTTGCCCATCTTACGCTTGCGGATGCTCTCCGACAACTCTGCAAAGGAGACAATTAATTTAGACAGAGAGAAAATGTATAACAAAATGGATTGGAAACAAAGGAAGTGACGTACTCAGCAGAGGATAGTTCCTCGGCAGTTCCAGCAGCTGCGCCTGCGTCCCAGGAATCCTCGCCATGCACTGCGGGCACTCCATCCTGGAATATTGGCGTACTTGCAATCAAAAATATTATTGAAATTAGGAAAACTATCCTGATATTGGCGCCAGAGATGGTTCGCACGCATTCAACACAGAGAGTATGGCCACAGGGCAGAGAGAGAGGCATGTGCTGGTCGCTGCCTGAAGAAGTAGTGTCGGTGATAGCACACTTTGCAGTTCTTCCAACAACTCGAAGTGGGCACACGGCTATTAGTTTGACGATCCAAGTGAAGATGTTGGTATGGAACTGAAGGGTCATTGTGAGGGGAGCGCACCGTAGACTTCGAAGCAGACTGGACACTCGCAGTGTTCGGCAAGAGCCCCAGAAGGCGACGTCGCGCTGCTGGCAGATGATTCTGACTGCGACATCTGCAAGAGAATCCACGTCCGCTCTAGATAAGAAAGCAACCACGGCACAGAAGCAACCACGCGATGACCCTCATTTCATCACCGCCGGCTGGCATCACGAGCGAACAATGAAATGGACAACAGGCCACGAGGCATCTCGCGCGCCTCTATTCCTCTCGCTCTCTCCGCAATTTTGAAAATGCACCAAAAGTTAGCAAACTATGCCCACACCATCCATCAGCACAACATTAAGCCATCTTGCTAGCGTCCGGATTTAATGATAGCACGTAATTTTTATGCATCAAAATATATATATACAGGTTTATCCCCGCGCTTTTACAATTGGAGTAGATCAGGCCCGACAGCCCCGACGCAGCCTCGTGACGGAAATGACTGCAGAAAGTTGGTAAAATATATATAGAAGCATTGCCACGAAGGAGCAATGTACACAGATCAGCGACATAATGGCCTCGATATCATAGCGGAGCCGCCCTTCCTCCCCTTCTCTTCCCCGATCTATTCCGAGTATCGTTCTCCCTGGCGAGACTTGCAATAGTTGATCCATAGACAAAGCGGAGAGCCGTTTCAACATGTATATACATAACATATACAAGACAAATGTATACAAGACATCTACAAGACAAATATGTTAATATGTACAAGACAAATATATACAAGACATGTACAAGACAAATATGTATGTTCAAGACAGAGAGCATGTACAGTTAAGATTGACGAAAGCTTAACCAGAAAAAGTACAAATATATAATGAACACTGACAAAAGCTGGAGCAAAAAAAAGCTTATATATTATGAAGGCTGACAAAAGCTGGACCTAAAACAAGACTATATAAAATGGAGATTGGCAAATGCTGGACTCAAATTGTTCCGCGCTCTTCATTTTCCTCCATGGAAACGGAGGGCGAGGTGAATGGTGGATTCCTTACAGATCTTGTAATCCGACAGCGTGTGCCCGTCCTCGAGCTGCTTGCCTGTAATTTCGAAGCACCCTGCGTGGAGCTTGTTTTTGTACATATGTAGATCAGTTGAAAAAGAAGTCACCGCTAACCATTGAAGATGAGACGCTGCTGAATTGGCGGGATCCCCTCCTTGTCCTGGATAGCTTCCTTCAACATTTCAATCGTGTCAGCGGCGTCCACATTAATAGTGATCGTCTTTCCCATAAGGTCCCTCACGAAGATTTGAATTTCTCCACCGCAAACACACATGCAATTGTACAGCTTATCCTTGCTACGCTCGCAGAACCTCTCCGACAGCTCTGAAAAGTAAGCCATTAATTTTGAGATAAAAATAGCATATCTACGACCAACAAAATACAATGAAACGGATAGATAATTAGGAAAGTATCGTACTCAGAATAGCAAAATTCTTCGGCAATACCAGCAGCTGCGCTTGCGTTCCTGGAATCACCCTCTTGCAGAATGGACACTCCATCCTGAAATATTGGCATATTTTTATTAAAAAGAATAATGAAATAACGAAGACTAACATGGAATCCGCGACAGAGATGGTTCGCACGCATTGAACACAGAGGGTATGGCCACAGGGGAGAGAGAGAGGCGCGTGCTGGTCGCTGTCATTACGATGACGGCGGATATCGTAATGTTGAAATCGATGATAACCCATTTAACCAACTCGAAGTTGTGAACAAGGCAATTAGACTCGAAGATATTGTTATGCAACTGAAGGGTCACTGTTAGGGAAGCGCACCGTAGACTTCGTAGCAGACTGGGCACTTGCAGTATTCGACAGTGGCATGAGACCCCGACTCGGAGTTATGCTTGCTGGTGGATGATTCTGACTGCGGCATCTGGAAGCAAATCCACGCACGATCTTGCAATGAAAGCAACTACGACGCAAGAAAAAACACGTGATTTTATCACCACCGCCTTCCATCACGAGTGAGGTGAGCAATGAATGGTCAGCCGGTCTCGAGGCAACTCGCGCGCAGCTTCCTCTCGCTCTCTCCGGATTTTTGGAATTTCACCAAAAGTTGACAAACCAAACCTACACCTGTCATCAGCAGTAGCGTTACCCTGCCATCTTGCTAGTGTCAGGATCTAACGACTGCCATATATATAGCATGTATTTTTTCTGCATCAAAATATACATTCCGATTTATTCCTGTGTTTTTAAAATTAGAATAGATCAGGCCCGAGAGCCCGAGGCAGCCTCGCCGATCACGAGGACCCTGACTTTTAGAAAGTTGGTCAAATATGTAGTAGGATTACTCTAAGGGAGACCAGCGGCAAAATGGCCTCGATATCATCGCGGAGCAGCCCCTCCTCCCCTTCTCTTCCTCGATCTTTTCCGACAATTTTTCTCCTTGGTGAGATTTGTAAAAGTAGATCCATTCGCAAAGCAGATAACCGTTCAACATGTATATACATATATGTATTTACAAGACAGATAGTACAAGATAGATATGGACAATAAAATATGTTCAAGACAGCGAGTATATACATACAATTAAGACTGACAAAGGTGGACCAATAAAGAGTATATACATACATACATATGTATATATAATGAACACTGACAAAAGCTGGAGCAAAAAAAGTGCTATGAAGACTGGTCCGAAAATAAGACTATATACAATTAAAACTAAAAAAGGTGAACTATACATGGAAGGAAAAAAGTAGAAAAAAATTCTGCAAAAAGCAGATAGGTAAGAATGCAAAACTCGACCACGATCTTCACTATCCTCCAAAACCTACACCTGCCATCAGCATAACGTTACCCAGCCATCTTGCTTGCGTCCGGATCTAACGTTTGCCATATACATAGCATACATTTCTTTTGCATCAAAATATACATTCCGATTTATTCCTGTGTTTTTACAATTAGAGTAGATCAGGCCCGAGAGCAGAGGCGGCCTCGCCGACCACGGGGGGCCATGACTTTTAGGAAGTTGGTGAAATATGTAGTATGATTGCTGTAAAGAAGCAATAACACTATGTACAAAGGTCAGCGACAAAATAACCTAGATATCATCTCTGAGCCGCCCTTTCTCTCCCCTTCTCTTCTCTTCCACCTCACTGGATACAACTGGCTGTGGTACAAATGAAAGAAAAACAGGGTTTACGCATATGCACTAGCATCGAGGTGCTCACTGGGAATGTCATACGGATTTGGCAACATTTCGTTATACTCAGAAATATATGTACTTCCAAATTTAGTGACCCACAAGCAAAAAATTTGTAGTCTACTTCAAAACAGTGGAATCAGGCCGTTCCTTTATCGAATGGATACTAAGCAACTGACGAACACATTAGGTTTTGCTCCAACGAAGAGTGCCACCACTTGCAAAAAGCATAGTGGGGCGAAGCAGTGCAAATCCATAGGCAGAGAAGAAAACAGTTCACAAAAGCTGGACAAAAATACAAGGAAAGAAAAAAAAACAAAAATCTGCAAAAGTAGATGGGTGAGAATGCAAAAAACGAGCGCCATCTTCAGTTTCCTCCATGGAGACGGAGGACGAGGTGAATGGTGGATTGCCTACAGATATTGTAATCCAACACTCTGTGGCCGTCCAGAAGATTCTTGCCTGTAATTTAGAAGTAGTTTACTCGGCTTTTCTTTTTTATATTAATAAGTGTAAGAAAGGACCCTAACCATTGAAGATGAGACGCTGTTGAAGTGGCGGGATCCCCTCCTTGTCCCGGATCGCTGCCTTCACCATTTCAATCGTGTCAGAGGCGTCGACATCAATAGTGATCGTCTTTCCCTCTATATTCTTCACGAAGATTTGCATTTCTCCATCGTGAAGTTTATCGAGATTGATGGTCGAGTTGTTTTGAATCTTGTAGTACAAGAGCGTGCGCTCATCCTTGAGCTTCATACCTAAAAAAACCTTGCTCTGAAGTGATCTTCGAGCTGATTGCTGAAACCAAGCAAACAAACCATTGAAACTCAGACTCTGAAGCCCGAAAGAGATCCCCTCCTTGTCCTGGACCTCCTCCTTGATGTTTTCGATCGAGTCCGCCGAATTCACTTCAAGGGTGATGACCTTGCCGGTGAAGATTTTGATAAAGATTTTCAGCTTTGTGAAGAAGACCTGTAAAAATTACAGAGAGATTATTAAGCATGACGGTGTTGATAGAAAAATAGAGAAAAGAGAGAGAGAAGTTAATTGACAGAGAGAGAGAGAGAGAGAGAGAGAGAGAGAGAGAAGAAAGAGACTGGGCGATATCGATTGGATCTGTGTGAGAGAGAGAGAGAGAGAGAGAGAGAGAGAGAGAGAAGAGAGAGACTGGGCTATATCGATTGGATCTGTGAGAGAGAGAGAGAGAGTGAGAGAGAGAGAGAGAGAGAGAGAGAGAGAGAGAAGAGAGAGACTGGGCGATATCGATTGGATCTGTGAGAGAAAGAGAGAGAGAAGAGAGAGAGACTGGGCGATATCGATTGGATCTGTGAGAGAAAGAGAGACAGGAGTGATAATAGAAATGGACTTGGACATAGAATTAATATGCTTTCTCGAAATGCGGCGACCGTTGTGAAATCGTACCTTGAACAGCGCATCGCCAGGCTTGAGCAAACTGTGTCCGATGTGATCACGGAGTGCACAGGTAGCGCAGATCATATCCCCTTCCTGAAAATCGGCGGACTGACAAATGATTTAAGGATAGTGTAAGAGAAATTACAAAACAATGACAACATTTTGGCCCCAATTCCCTGAGATTGGCTTTTAATTGAGAGACAAATATTGCAACATAAAAAGCTAAAGAAATGTATCCCCCACCGGACTGCACTTGGCGCAAATGCACAGATTATGCATGCGAGTGCGTTCCTTGCACGACACGCAGTTGTACAGCTTGTCCTTGCTACGTCTGCAGATGCTATCGGACAACTCTGGAAAGCAGAACATTCATTTCGAAAGAAACAAATGGCATATTTACGAGCAGCAAAATGCAATGAAACTGATTTATGATATGGAAAGTATCGTACTCAGCACAGAAAAATTCTTCGGCAGTCCCAGCAGCTGCGCCTGTGTCCCTGGAATCGCTGTCTTGCACAACGGACACTCCGTCCTGGAAGGGGCTTTTTTCTATTTTTTACATATTTTCAATTAAAAGAAAGTGAAATAGCGAAGGCTAACTTTGAATTCGCGCTAGACATGGTTCGCATGCATTCAGAACAGAGTGTGTGGCCACAAGAGAGAGAGAGAGCGGCGAGTGCTGGTCGCAGTCTGAAGATAAAGGGGATATCATCATGTTCAACTCGGCCATAAAACATTTCAAACAACGTTTGCTCGAAGCTGGGAATAAGGCCATAAGTATGCAATTTCAAGGTCATTTTGAGTAAAGCGCACCGTAGACTTCGTAGCGGACTGGGCACTTGCAGTAATCGACAACTTCCCGAGACGGCGACGAAGAGCGATGCTTGCTGGAGGATGCGTCTGACTGCGACATCTGCATGCGAACACACAATTTAACTATAAAAAAGAAATAAACACGCCATGATCCTGATATAGAATGCTTCATTCAAAGCTATATATACAATAATAAATAACATATAGCATAAAATTCAGCGACTGAATTTTCACGGGCTTCAGCTAGGAACAGAGGGGCGCATTTGTTATTATGAGGTATAGCAACGAAGGGAGAAAATGGTAGATAAATACAGATACGAAAAAGAGGGAGAGAAGGGAGGAGGAGGAGAAGGGGATTAAAATGGAGAAGGCCGATATCGTGCAGGCGGGAAAGTCATTCGGCTTGACAGACGCAATTCTTCGTCAGATCTTCAGTGCATCCGATGAAGGCTCCAACATTACGAAAGCGCTTCGTCTAAACAATAAAAAAAGTGAGGAATATGCATCTTTTTACTATCATTTTCTTCTTTCCTTTTATTCAGATGTTAACTGCATCTGCCATGTGGCCAACAATCTCTGCAAGCGGACCTTCAGTCCATACAAGGATCGAAGAGGTCGTTCTCTTCGAGAACGACCTCACGGATGAAGATAAGAGTCTGGTACAGCGAGGCAGGCGGCTCCTCAGTGAATTGAAGCTGGTTGTCAATGGAATCCGGGGCAGTGAAGTCGGCCAGTCACTCCGAAGGCAGCTTCCTCTTGAAGTCGAGACAAGATGGCTCTCCAAGCTCCGCTCTGCTAAGGCATTTCGTGAGTGTGCAGACGAGCTCTACAAGTACAAGGATCGCGGAAAGTTACCTGAGGTACACTGAGAATATATAGAAATAGCATGTAGCAACCTTCATTTTTTTCCAGAACGTCAAACAAGGCCTACGCTACCTCTACGACCACAGCTCAGATTTCGATGATGTCTACAACATTCTCCTTCAGTTCGAGGAATTTGTACAGTTTTTCCAGGTACGGAAAACATATTTCCAAATTATAGTACCACATTTTCAAATTCTGAACATTATTTAGAGAGATACGGCAGTGATCTACGAGGTCTGGCCCAGATGGAATGAACTGAAGGAAAGTCTCAGTCAAATTGTCATGACTTCTGATTCCTCGATGCAGACCTCTTTGGCCCGAAGTGCATACAAATGCATGTTGCGGAAAGAAGACGACGGTGTCATCTCCAAGTTCCATAAGATGGCCACATTCCTGCATCCAAAGAGGCGACAATTGCGTCGACTCGCTGATGAAGCCGAACGCCGTGAGGTCATCATGATGCTGAAGGAGTTGGTCTGTGAGGTGGAAGGAGGGAACGATGGTGCGTCACAACCGAAGGCTCCCAAGCTCCCGAGAACGGACTATGACGACCTCGATGATTCTGGCGGCAACGTGGCTACTGAGGTTGATTCTTATCTGAATGCCACCTTCAATTTCCTTGATCCTTCTGGAAACCCACATGACAACCCTCTTATCGCATGGAAGGAGCGTGCACCTGACTTCCCCGTTCTGTCCCGAGTAGTACAACAGATCTATTCCATTCCTGCTTCTACAGCAACTGCAGAACGCTCATTCTCGGACTTGCGAAATCTTGTCCCCGACAAGCGTGAGTCACTCAGTGCTGAGTCTGTTTTCAAGTCCCTCATCATCCGTTCTCTTATGAAGTTCGAAGCGGCTTTGAATTCCCGTGAATAACATTACCGTTGAATGCTTTATTTTCTGTTATTCGCTCTCTTAAAGTAACATTTCCGTTGAATGCTTTATTTTCTGTTATTCGCTCTCTTAAAGAGGCATTGCGTTTCAACGTTTTATTTTCAGTATGAAATAAACAATCTAACGACGTGCTAACGATTAAAAGAATGAAGTGTTATATGCATAGACAAATAGCTACAACTTTCAATTTTTTTTTCGAATTTTTGAAAATCGGGCTCAAACGGGCCCACGGGCCGGGCCTAAAATTCTAGGGCCCGGAAATGGATCGGGCCGGGCTGGCCGAGTCCTTGGGCCCGACGGGCCGGGCCGGCCCAAAATTTTTGGGCCCGTTAGCACCTCTGGCAGCACCTGCCGTTCATTTTTGCAAAGATTGCGGGCGCGGCTGCTCCCTAACATTCCAGAGCATTTCACGATACTGCAGTTGCCATATCTGCAGAATATAAGGTCTGGAGAGATGATGAAGACCAGTGATATTCGCACCGCGGATGTTCACGGAGACGAGAAAGGAATTTCGGTTCTGACGGAGTGAAAGGACTCTTCGTCAGAGAGACGCTCATTATCCTCCGTTCTTCCTCCGATATCCCAACGAATTCTGATTCGGTCTCTCCTTCTTCTCCTTATTCTCTCAAAATCAGCGTACTTGTCTGAGCTGTTGAGAATGAAAGTACTAAAACAAGTAAAATTCAGACAAAACACTACCGTTTATTCGCCGAATCTTTCTATAGCATGATTACTTGTTTAATACAACAATTCGACAATGAATAAAGTTGAAGGGTTACCATCGCGGAATAGCGTACAGTTAGTAGCCCTGCAAATGTCTTGGAGTGCATTCAACCCGTTCAAACAGTTAGCACTGCGTTCTATTCTATGCAATTACACGACTTGTCCATGAAAGAACAGGTTGAATTCGTTAGTGTTGCCAACCTGAAAAATAATATTAGGGAATGTTGAGGGAAATTACGAATGCATACGTAGGCAAGCAATTTTAGTCAGCAAAGGATTTTCTAAAACAAATAATTGGTTGTAAAAGAAGACCTTCATAATGAATGAATAACAAAACCAAAAATAACAATCAAACTATGGATGTTGTAGAGATGAATGAATAACAGGGTGAGAAGAGATACCATGACTCCTCTCTCAAACTGTCCCTATCGCTCAATTCCACAACATGATCTACGACTGTCTTCTCAACAACTCAGTCCAGGTTGACCAGCATTGGCTGGGCGCAAGTGAGTGCTGTCAAATCATACTGCTCATCCAGCGGCACCTCGCGCTGGATGTGAAAGAAGTCCACGATCTCGGACGAGTAGAAGTGACGGTCGTAGTGGTTGGCATTCGCCAGCAAGAGGTTCAGCACCTGGAGGAGGGTATTGTGGAGGTTGACTTGGTTGATCAGTGAGGAGGAAAGCGTAAAAGGGGATAGAGATGAAGAGAGAGACGGAGAGGAGGGAGAGAGAGAGAGAGAGAGAGAGAGAGAGCCACCCACCGACTGATCAAATCGGTGGCAGAAAGCATACTCTCCGAAGCGATCGTTTCCGAAGCTGCAGTCGTCTGCCTTTGAGAACTGCGCTGCCATGCACTCCTCCTCGAGCGCACATAACACATACCTGATTTGTTGTTATTCTATAACATGTAAGTTGCAATTGTAATGTGCATATTCATTTATTTACTGATTAATACATTTATTACATTCCTTAATAGTTATTCTATCAAATATTGGGCAAAACACCCCACCACTTCAAGACTTGATGGGTGACGTCATCGGTCTTGACAATGTATGCGAGGCCGGCCTCGTACATCTTGGCCTTTGGCTTCTTGATCTCCGTTTTGTTTGTCGGGATAAAGTCATAGACGCCTTCAAAGTTCGAAAGGATTAGTCTTGCCGAGAAATGTGGATAAGAATGAACAAAACAACGCGGAGAAGGAAAAGAGATTTAGAGGATCGGAATTAAGCATAATAGAAGTATATACGCATGCAAGGATGAAACGGGAAGTGTTATGGAGAAAAAGAAAACATTTTAGCAAGCGGCACAACCTGGAGCTGTCGCCGAAAAGATGCCATGTCCCGTCCAGCCGTGGAGAAGATATGGAAACTGAAATTCACTAGCTCTAACAGCAGGAACAGTCACTTTAGAAAGAAAAATTAAGAGAAATGATAAGCTCGTTGTGATGTCCGGGATACGAATAGAGACAAAACCTTGCGGCACTCGCGGACGTTGGCACTGAACACTCGCTCGTCGAACTTCTCTCTCTCCAGCGGCCGCTCCTGTTCACGCGCATCACGAGCTTCCGGAGATTGCACAGGAAGTGCACCAAAGCGATCGCGGCATCTGCACAGCCACTGCTCCTTACATCGTTTCTCTCCTCTTTCTTCAGTCTCTCGGTCTCCTCCTCTCTCTGTCTCTCTTTCTCTCCCTGTCTCTCTTTCTCTTTCTCTCTCTCTCTCTCTCTCTCTCTCTCTCTCTCGCCCCCTCTCTTCTACCTCTCTCTTGTCCATTCGCTAATCTCTCTCACTATTTCTCCTTCACTTTATCTCTCACCCGCTCTTTCTCTTTGTCTTTTTCATTCCCAGCATCGTTTTCATTTGCTTTCTCTTCTCTGCCTGGGTGGCTGGAGCCAAACGACTGGACGGACCTAATGAGGTCGTAGACTTGGTTGATGTGTCCCTTGCCCGGGACGACCGATGTGTCCATGTACCACATGGATTCGTAGTCGCGGAGCACTTCCTTAAACAGACGTGTAAGAATATTTATCATTTGACATTATTTTCTCACGTTCTCTTATTCTTTCCAATTTGTTCTCTGTTCCCGATATCCAAAAAAATGGCACAAAAGTTGCCACGACAACTAAACCCGTCCATAAAGCAACAACGAAAAGATTACCAGAAATTATAGCATGACAAAGTGCGTTGCTTGCCTATTCAATAACCTCTTTAAAATCTCTACTGTTCTTTTTTATTATCTTTTCATCGTTGGAAATAACTGAATAGAATCTAGCGGATATGAATCATTGAGACTTTCTTTTTGTTTAAGTGTTCACATGATATAATTTTGATCAGAAATAAAGCAAATGATAAAATAATAGGCCACATTCCATGTCCCAAAGTACCTGTTTTGCAACCGAGTTTCCGTATTTTGGTGGTAGAAGAAAAGCACTTAATCACACTGATTTCTTTGTTTTACGTTTAACTTTTCCCTCTCCAACTCTTATTCTTTCCTCTTTTTCTCTCTCACACACATATACACACAAACTCTCTCTCTCTCTCTCTCTCTCTCTCTCTCTCTCACATGACCAACCGCAATAATGAGTGGCTTCCAACGGAACTCTCTGAGTCTCTTGACATGCGGCGGGTAGAGAGAGAAGTCGAAGGCGCGCAGCTCCACGCCGCACACTGTAGAGACTGCCACTTGCTGTTCTGGATTCAGGCCGATGTCGAAGATGATCAGCCGCAGCTCGTTGTGACGTTTCTTCAGGTGGAAGATCTGGAGAGAGAAAGAGAGAGAGAGAGAGAGAGAGAGAGAGAGAGAGAGAGGTAAGGGAAGGAGAGAAAAACATAGAAAGAGAGAAATTAGTAAATTGGCATTGAGGCAGAACGAAGAACAGAAACATAGCATTTGAACAGTTCTACTTGGCACAAAGAAAACAACATTTCAAAGCTCGTAGAGAGTGAGCTCTAACAAAGGTGACAGAGGGGTGTGGGAAGCAAATTGACGTGGTTGAAAGGAACTAACGAGGCGCGTGAGCTCATGGAAGTGATTGGAGGACGCGGCCATGGCAACGACTGGAAAATCGAGCATCTCGTAGTCGATGCCGCGGTCGCGTGAGTCCAGCAAGTCTGAGGCACACAGCAATTTAAGAGTTCTTGTGATGAGAAATGAAACTAATTATGAAAGTATAAAAGCTGGCGTGCCTAATCGCTCGAGATGCTTGAGGTGCTCGCAGTCAAAGCGGCGGCCGACGACGGCGGAGTCTGCCGGCAGCCGATAGCACATCATCTCGGCATGGCCATCCGAGCGGCGGCATTCGCATGTCGCATTCAGGGGACGCAGCTTCTCCCCTCCAAGCAACTGCAAGGGGCGGATCCGATTAGTCACAACTAAGCAAGTATCCAGCATACGATCCGTGACGCTAGAATATACAACAAAACTAATACATATCATAAACATTGATGTTCTGTGATAGTGATTACAAAATGAATTGATTATCTTTCGAAAGAAATGTTAACCTCGTGTGCAAATAAGTCACTGTGTGCCTTGACTCTCGGCGGCAGCGGCTCGCGGAGCACGGAGAGAGCAGCGCGGAGGCAGAGAGCGGCCGACGCGGCGACCAGGAAGAGAAGCACGAGGCGCGCGCGCCCGAGACGAGGAGAGGCAGTCGTCCGCGTGATCACCAGCTTCATCTCGGGTGAGGCACGCGAGAGAGCCACACTCGAGGCATCCAGACGAGGTGCCTTCCAAGGGCACTTCATCATGGCAGGCAAGGAAAGCGAAAGGGTATGTAGAGCCTGGCCAAGACAAGGCAGAATAGTGGGCTAAGAAGAATTGTGGGAAGAGAGAGAAAGAGAGAGGAGAGAGGCGGGGGAAGAGAGAGAGAAAGGTGAAAGAGGCAGAGAAAGAGAGAGAGGGAGACAGAGAGAGATGAATGAATACATACTCTCTCGAACACGGCGCTTTCTCTCGGCCTCAAAACGACGACTGCCGAAGAAGAAGAAAAAAAAGCATTCAAAAAGACAGTGAAACGACGTCTTGCCTTCCATGAATGCGAAAAAAAGATAATCGCTTTGAATGGAACGATACAATTACATGTTAGAATTGAGTGAAGAATAATGGTGATTTTTTTTTCTTCTCTTGTCACGCCACTTTCATCTCGAGGGAATTTAGTAAACAACAAATCTTAAAAAGATATCCAACACGTGACAGAGTAGCGAGTTCTGTTTTTCTTTCTTCGCGCGTACTCTTGCGCGCACTATTTTTTAGGAGCTTCGTCCAGTCTGACTAATCTTATAGCAAAGGGATGAGCCATTGAAATGAAGACATTGAATGAGCACGAAAATAGTATGAAGATGATTGGCAGAGAAAATGAAGGAGAAATGCAGTGAGAAAAGAGGGTGAGGAAAAAAAACAGATAGAAAAAGGAGAGATGATACAGAGAGGAACTCAAGAGTAAGATAAAGATTGAGAGATTGAGAGAGTCAGTAAGAACTGGAGAGACAGAGAGAAAAGCAGCTGAGAGTACATCTATGATTCAAATCTTCTTTTCCGTGCCTGGAAGAAATACAACAAAAAAGAGAAGTCATCAGCAGGGAAGCCGATTTTCACGTCACGAGGCATTTCTTCTCTTTATTCCGAAATGACCTTTGGAGAATGAAATTAGACTCATTGCACTTCACAATTGGTGGCAGGTGGACGGGCATAAGGGAGAGACAGAGAGATCAAGTGTGAAGCAGAGAAAGAGAGAGAAGTAGAAGATCGTGCGTTGGGAAAAGAGAAAGTGATAAAGGGATGAACGGGAGCACAGAGTGAAAACTGCAGATTGTCCAGAAGTAGATTCGCCGACCGGTGATTGATAAACGTCTCGAGATTGGCCAGCATTGTGAAGACACGAAGAAGAAGAAGCACATAAAGCAGAAGATGCAAAGCGCCGCGACTACCCATAGGATTATAGAATGAGATGTATGGGATATTGGAAGAGAGTGAAGAGAGAGATAGAGTGAAAGAGAGAGGGAGAGAGCGATTGAGTAAATGAGAGAGAGAGAGAGCAATTGTGAGAGAGACACAGAGGGCACTTTGAGCGCCAGGAGTTACACTCAAAACGGCCGATTGCATAGACAGGCGCGCACGCCCTGAGGTCGGGCAGAGATTCAGTGGATGGCTGCAACATTCACATATCGGGAGAAGGGAATGTTCCCTGCAACACTTTTGACCCCTCCCCCCATCTCTACAACAACGGCCCCCTCTTCGTGCCATCCCAACACTTTCGGCACTCTTGTTCTCCTCTTCCCTGATCTCCTATACCAAGTTGAAGCTTGCTCGAACTATTCGAAAGCAAAAACAAGAACAAAAATTTAAGTATTGAAATGATCAGTGGAATAGCAAAACAAGAAAAGTATGGCAGCGTAGGACATAGGTGTGTATAGAGGAGACGAGAAGGGAAATTCGTGGCGGCAGATAGAAAATTTGTTATTGTGCCCATCGAGCGGGCGGCTTCACGCTGACAATTTTCTACCAAAAATGGATGGGCTACTGCAGCGCCATACGGGGGCGGAGTAGGAATGATAATAATGATATTGGCGGCAGTGATAATTCAAACGCTGATCGACATACGTAAGTGAATTATAGGGCGCAGCAATGGTGATAAAAAGAGAAAGCCTCTTTTGAGGAAATTCAATGACGTCTCCTATGCAGAGCAAGCGCTCCTGTGAACAGACGAAGACAGAGACCGAACTTCCTTGTTCTTCTTCTTACTTTCTCGCTTCTCTTCGGGGTCCTCTTTCTTCCTTCTCTCAGACATACCGCCTTTTGCCCACCGCTACATTCTGCGAAATTAGCTTAGCATGGAGTTGGCCCCGCTCAGAGTGGAGTAAGTGAGAGTGTACGAGGTAGGGAGAGAGAAAGAGAGATTGTAAGAGAGAGAGAGAGTGAGGAAATATGAGAGAGTGGATAGAGAATGAGCGAGGAGGCAGAAAGTGAACGAGCGAACAAGAAAGAGGGCCACCGTCTTCATGCCCACGGCTCTAATGGCTTCTTCTTCCTTTTCGAATAGTCTCTTCCTCGTTCTTCCTACGTTTCCACTGACAGTTTATTCTTTTTGCAGCGTTCAGCACACCTCCAATATTCGGTCGGCAATACTCGGCCAGACGAATAAACAATGAATGACCAATGGCCTATTGCTTCAGGATCTGTTAAGGGGAGACCTGGTGAGATTACTCTGCGACACAATTAGACCTCTAAACAGTCCACTCTCATTTGCCTTCCCCAAATCTCGACGCCGAAACATGTGTTGTGGCCAATTACAGAGGAGGAACGGCCGTGGTCTTCTCTCTCTCTTTCTCTTTCTCTCTCTCTGTCTTTCTCGCAATCTCCATCACTCTGTTTCTCTGTCTCTGTCTCTCACTCCTGCCCTCTCTATCCCTGTCTTGTTATGCAAATGGAAGAAGACCTGCTACGGCTGGATGCATGTGTGGTCCATAATTAGCCCGTCAAACCAACTCTCCTCCGCACCGCCCACTTCACTTTACGCGGAAGCTGTACCGAAGAGTTGACACGCACATGCAAACAAATGTGCTTACCCTGGGAAAAAAATAGCAAAAATTTTTATTTTAAAACAAAAGACTTGGAAAATGAAGATGATACCCAAAAAAGTACTTCGATCACTCTCTATCTTTCTCTGTTTCTGTCTCCCACTCTCTTTCCCTCCCTATCTCTCTCTCTCTCTCTCTCTCTCTCTCTCTCTCTCTCTCTCTCTTCTCTCTCTCTCGGTTTCGCTATCTCGGTGTCGCTATCTCTCTCTCTCTCTCTCTCTCTCTCTCTCTCTCTATTCTCGGTTTCGCTTCCGTTTCGAACATGTGGGTCTTCCACAAGCAAGATATGAATGTATGTCGCATTTGATAACCAATGTGAAAACAGCAACCATCTTGTATCAGATTTCTTCTAGGGAAGGCAGATGCAGGAACCCTCGCTGCCCTTTTATAACTAATTACTGTTGCACGCTCGACTGTTAGTGTTTTGCAGTTACAGTGGAATCGGAATAAACAGTGAGAAGATTAAGATTGAGAGGAAGCGAGAAAAGAAAGAGAAGAAATGATAGAAATGCGATAAAGGGGAGATAGTTAAAGAGACGGAGATGTGGAGACGTATAGTGAGAGAGTTGGTGGAAGATGTAGAGGGGGTGCTACTGATTTGATATGACACTTCGAATATTTTGTTCAAGTGATGGTGATCACAATTTGTTCTGCGTCACTCTCAATCCTTCACATTATTTTGAACAAGCCTTTTCTGGTTTATTGGTTTTATTTCTTTAATCTTTTCGTTATTCAAATTATGAGACATGTGCTTATGGTTAGATAAATGCTAGTATTTAATTTAGCAGTAAAATTTTTGTCATTGGCAGCGACAATATCGCGAACCGAAGAACTTTAATTTACCGCCTAGCTGAGTATCACGGTGGCCATGACACCAGAGAATACGCAGCGAAAATCAGGTGGTCGCTCGGCCGCGCCCTGCTTGTCTGACTGCGACGGCTACGAACGCGAGCTTATGTCATGTGAAGAATTTCAGTTGTTCTCTTTCTTTCTTTCCCTCTTTTCCTTCTGTTGCTCTTGCTTTTCTCTATTCCTTCCGCTCTGGTATTCTATTTCCCCAGTTTCGTTGTCAAGCGCTCCATCATACACATTTCTCTCTAATTTCTTTGTTTCTTGGCCATTTCTCCCTCTCTCGTGCTCGCTTTAAACTCTCGTCGCCGCTTCTTCATGTGACTTATTAGCGTAGTCCCCATGTGCGTTTTGACATGCTTCTTCTGGTTGACTTTTGCCTTCTAGTCGTGTTGGTCGTGCTCATCATCGCCAGACTACTTACCCCAGTCTTCATTTCTCTCTCTCTCTCTCTCTCGCGTGCTCTCTCTCTCTCTCTCTCGCGCGCGCTCTCTCTCTCTCTCCCTCTCTCTCTCTCTCTCTATTTGTCTCTCACATGACCTCCATGTTCATCTTCGTTTTTCTCGATACCGCCATTCCGCTCCGCTTTTCTCGCGCCTACTTTGTTACAAGTTCTACAAGGCAACCACGTAGCCATTACAGTCAGTCACCTGATACCTTCCATGACGCGTTTTAAAGTCTAATTTACAATTAGAATAGTTTCGACGGGGCTGGGCTTTGTCGAATAATTTGGTGTGTTATTTAAATGCGATAAATGCGAAATGGCACAATAACACGAAATGTAATATTCTCGGCCACATCTTTTTTCTTCTTTTCGCTCCATTCACTTCTCCAGTTCTTATTCGTTCTGCTTGAAGTAGATGTTGTTTGTAGTCGGGTGATATTGACCAGCGATGACCCCTCGCCCCTTTCATCAATCAGCTGTTCGACCCACTCCAACAGCTGCTCTCTCGCTCTCTCCTTTTCACGCACCTCGGCCGCACAGTCTGACTACTCCCTCACATTTACTTTATTCAAATTTTAATGATTATTATTCCGTTTGTGTTCTTTTCGTTTCACGACCCCCGTTCTCTTCTCACCTTTTTTCTTGCTCACATGGTTGCGTGAGTGCTTGCTGGTATGTCTATCGATTAGGTGATGACAATGGCCGTTCAGTATCTCGCGCTCTTCGCTCTCGTCTCGCACAATGTTGCTATTCTCCACTTTATCGCGTTTTCGCCACTGCCGCTAAGCGTACGAGTGACTGTCTCAGTGTCTACTCCATGATAGTAATCTCTTTGTTATTGAGAAGAGCGGACCCAGCGACGCGAGCCAGTTGCAGCGCCGCCGCCGACACTTGGCGCCCTCCGATTCTTACTCTCTGAGGTTCCGAGAATACCACTTATTTAGGGTATGTTCTCTTTTTCTATTCTCTGGACATTTTCCTTCATTCAACTGCTCACTTTGGATTGACTATATTTCTTCTTTTTTTTCTGTTTCTTTCTTTGCTTGGAAAAGAAGCTAATATACAATTAATTTTCCACAATGTTGTTAGTATTTCTAGTGAAATGCGCTTTAGAATACATGACGAACTTCTTCGGCTGCTCGATCAGCGAGAAGCTGCACAGCCGATGGTGTCGCTTCATCATCCACCGATACCTCGGCCATCTCCTCGACAAGAATCTCCAGCTCGAACAGCTTTCCGTCGACCTCTTGAAGGGCCATGTCGAGGTCGACCAGGTCATGCTCAATGCGCAGGTCAGCTTCTTTCTGTTCTGCACAACCAACATAATTTCTTTGTTGTACTTTGGGCACAATTGCAACTACAGTTGTTCATTTCGAAGAGGAAGCTTTATATTTTCAACCTTTTTCTCACACTTAGATCAGTAGCTATAAATGGTTATTTGTAGTATGTAAACGAGCTGCTGTCGTCGATGAATGTTCCGCTGAAGTTGGTGGATGGCTTCATCGGCAACATACGCATCCAGATTCCATGGAAGGAGATGATGGCAGATGCCAGCCAAGTCAGCATCCTCTTTTCTTTTGCTTTCACTCTTTTATTCTATTCTCACCATCAGTGCTAATATTGGCTGCAATAAAAAATACTGGATTTTCTGAAAGATTAAGAAGTGAGTAGGTATTTAAGTGCTGATTTCTTATGTAAATAATAGACATTTTGAATACATATATATTTATTTCCAATTTTATCCTTACCACCGTTTTCCTCTAGGTCGATCTCCAAGATGTACAGCTCACCTTCCGCACCCAGGAAGGCTTCAAGCTTGATGACAAGGAGCTTGGTTCGTGTGCTCATCCTTCCGTGCAATTGCCTTGTCTGTGTATTGCAAACTCTTTTGTTATTCTACTCATCCTTGTAGTGTCTTCCATGATTGGCAGCGTCGTGGAGTCTTTGGTTTCCTCGATGGACCTCGCGCAGTCCTTCTATAAGGAGGAAGAAAGGGACGGTGGCGTCTCGCTAGAAGAGAATCCCGATTCGGTCCACGCCTTTGCTAAAGTTGGTTGCTTGACTTACTACAGTACCCTTGAATGCCTACCGTAACCCATTGAAATGAAGGTGATCGACGCGATCGTCTCTCGTTTCTGCTGCAAGATCGAGCAGCTGATTCTGCGGATAGAAAGCGACGCGTCTCCGGCGCCTTCCGACATGTGCACGGCACTCGAGTTGCATCTCAACACGTCAGGATTATTCATTCATTTCATCTTTCTTTACATTTTTTTCTTGCATCATTATTGATCACTAAATGGAGTTTTAATACTGTTTGTAAAGGAAGAAATAATAAAATAATAGTATACATTCAAATGTCACACCATTATTATTGTTGAAGAAATGATTACGATAATAAGTGATGGTTGCTACTGCAGAGTGGAGTTCATGGACGAGCAAATGAGAGCGTGTCGCCAAGAGGGAAAGAATGCGGAGACAATCACGGCACAACCTCATGGAAATGCATCCGTCAAGAACCTCAACAAGTACCTCACTCTCACCGGTCAGTTCCATGAAAGAGTCCAGTTGGGCGGTGCATTCTTGAATGGAAAAAGCTCAGCCTAGCAAGGCGCCATTTATTTATTTGTACATCATAAATAGATGTGACAATCTATACCATAATTGTAAGTGAATTATCATTACTCAGGAGTGTCCCTCTTCACGGACACTTTTTCGAAGACGGAGCAAGCGGGCGTCTTCAACGATAGTTTATCGCCCGTCACGAGCATGTATCTCAGGAGGGAGCACAAGAAGGTGGCTACTTTGCATCCTTTTGCTTTACGAAATGGTTAATCACTCTTATGCTTCCAAGAGTTTTTTTTAAAATTATTTTTCCCTGTTATATTGCGTATTTCGAGCGCGATTTAATTAAGGCGTTGTTTTTGTGTGATGGATGTTCTGAATAGAGCCATTTGCATATTGCATGAATTGCAGAGCCTGCAGAAAGCGGGCTCTCCGCATGCCTCGATGTACATGTCGGCCCTTCCCGTGACCGAGTCCATGACGAGCATCTACAAGTCGTGCTACTCCATCACGCAAGAGTCGCCCTTCTCGCTGTCTGCCCAGCCGACGCCGTCTCTGCTCTCTCCGAATGACCCCTTGTTCAAGCCAATGCGGCGCGATAACATGTACGACCGACCAGGAATACTTTCCTTTTATAAAGTGCAATAAATTTAGCTGCAAAAAATTAAGCTTCACTTGCTTCAGGATATTCTCGAATCCGGTCAAGTTTGCCGAGTTGGCCGGACAAACTCGTATTATTCTGCGAATCTGCAATACGGATGTTGCTACTGCCATGCGAGAGCCACAGGATAGCAGGGTCAGGGTTGACTATTCGGCAGGGGTGGCCGGGGGCCGAAAATATCCGGCCCCGGCCCCCGAGGTCGGCCCCGGCCCCGGCCCCCGAGGTCGGCCCCGGCCCCCATGGTCGGCCCCGGCCCCCATGGTCGGCCCCGAAGGAGGCCCCGACCCCAAAGCTAAAAAAATTTCGCGTCGGGGGAAAAATCCATTAAAAATTTAGAAAATGCGTATGTGCAATACATATGTAACGCATACTGAATAAATAGTTTCACATTTCATCATAAATTTTCTCATAATTTGTTCACCTGGGGGTGAACTTCATTTAGTTATCCACAGCCCCCAGGGGGCCCCCGAGGTCGGCCCGGCCCCCGGGGCCGGGGCCGGCCACCCCTGCTATTCGGATATATTTTTTCTCGAGTTTGAGTTGTACCTTACAATTAGTAGTTATTCTTATTCGCGTATGACAATTCGCACTTGCTCAGGTCGAATTCGACCTGTATATTGATGCGCTGAACGCGCTGGTGACGCCGTCCCAGCTGCACACAATCCAGTCGCTGGCCGGCTCGCTCTTCGCCGCGGACGCGGGCTCCCGCCGCCGCCAGGACACTGGCCAGCCAATGGCCGGCGGTGACTTTGATGTGGTGCAGCAACAACTCGATGACATCACCTACGATGCAGAGCTGCCGGCTGCGGGCAACGCTATCGGCAGAACTGGTTCGAATTTCTGCTCTTGCGTCCTTATAGAAGGTTGCTTCTCTCTTAGGAAACTGGCGCGGTGTCGAGGACTTTAGGGGATTCGCATCGATAAGTCTGAACGGCGACACCAAGCAGTCCAAGCTTGCACATGATTTGGCGTCTCGCAACTCTATCTCCGACTCACCCAGTTCGTTTACCTTGCATCCTTGTTATTATGTTTCTTCGTCTCCCTCCCTCTCGCTCACTCACTCTCTCTCTCTCTCTCTCTCTCTCTCTCTTCTCTTTATCTCTCTCTTCTCTTTCTTTCTCAATTAAAATGCATTTCCCAGAGTCGGGCCCATCTGGGAAGCGCGAGACGGCGATGATCCGCGCCAACATCGGCACAGGCCTGATCTACGTGACCCACGACGATCCGCTTAACACTGAGAATGTCTCGCGCCTTGAACGGGGCGCGTTCGACGCAATCGAGCAGATGCATGCCAATTCGAAGAGGCCAGCTTTTCTTCTCTCTCAACTAGTCCAGTGCTGTAGTAAAGAAGACCAGACCTGTTTCAGCGCTAAAGTCATCTCAATCACTGTAACTAACGTAGAATACTGGTAATCATTCTAACAAAGTGTGTCTTTAGGTTCTTCGAGAAGGCATCTTCTCTCAAGTTCTACGCGACAACGCAGCTTGATTCGTTGCAGCGTGCGGCTAGTGAATTGTATCAAAGGGATCATCTCAGGTTTGTAGATTCAAATGTGTCATGTAGCTTAAATTTCTGTCAAGTGTTCCCTTAGTTGATTATATTGTTTCGATGCTTTCTTCAGACTCCTCGCATCGGGCATCTCTGCCCAGTACACAGTGGAGACGAATGCACGTGGCAACCAGCGCCTCTTCACCAAGCTTACCATGACCAACTGCGACGTCAGCGAGTGCCTCCAACCGGAATCCGTTAAGGTTGGTAACATTAATGATTTGAAGTTCCCATTATGTTTCCACAACTGCTTTTCTACTAATTTTTCATTATTTTACTGTTACATGGTATGGAATTAGCTGCCTTAATTGTAAAGTGCTTCTTTATTGGTAATATCCCTGAATTTCTTGTAGGGCGGCACCAAGTTGCTGCGCATTCCGCTGCTTGAATTCGAGAGGGACGACGGTGAGGCGGACGCGCAGCTCACGATTACTGTCAGGGTCGAAGAGCGCAAGGTGAGGGAATTGTGTAGAAATTAAAAAAAAAATCATATGAAGAAATTAAGCTGAACACAAAGGAATTAAGACATTTTAATTGTATTAATATTGTATATAATTTTTTAAAATGTAACCAATATTCAGTCGACGACGACAGTGCATCTGAGTCGGTGTCGGAGCGAGCTGGACATGTCGATGATCGACAGGATCGCCGAGCTGCTCGCGACTCGCCCCTTCTACCTTGCGAGCGGCAGCCGAGTCGCCGCGACGGGCAGTGGCGCCTCCCTCGCGCCCTCTCACACAACCCTCCCTCCTCTCAACGAGGACCTCTTCTCCGATGTCACTCCGGCCAAGGAAGCCTCCGTCAGCACTGTTGAGATCAACTGCGCTGATTGGATTGTTGACATTAGGCGAGTTCCTGCTGCCTGCTCTAGACTACTTTGAAGTGATGCAATATTGACACGAAGTTAATTCAGGATTCCCATAGTGGATCTGCGCGGCGAAGGGGACTGCGACCGATCGGAGCGGCTGCCGCATAGCGTGCGGAACGTGCACGACGAGGTTGTCCGTCTCCACTTGGCTGGCGGCCAACTCTGCATGCCCGCGCAGGCGGCCAACGGGCCCAAAATCATCGAGCTCACCTGCACGAGGGTTGTTGGTCAGAATATTTTTAACCCCTTTTACAACATTTTAATTTCTGCTTCATTTAGGTTCATTTACCGGCGACTTGGAGAAGCTGCAGTGCGCAGCTGATGAGACAAACTTCCTGTACATGGGTGGATCACAGCTCAAGCCTGTTCGGTGTGTTTGCAAGAGAAACTTGAAATGCCATGACGGAAAATGAGCGAGTTGGAGAGAGGAGAATATAACTTTCAATAGAACTTTCATTGCAGCTTCAAGTTCGAATACGACGGTCGCAACAAGAGCTTGCGGACGAGCGCGACGAAACTGCTCCCTTCCGGCATGGACGACATGGCCAAGTCGTTCTCTGCTGAGTACACGCGACGCGTGCCGCGACGCGACGGCCCCTTCTCGCAGACGCACCAGGCATTCACGCAGAGCAACACCAAGGAGAGCGGCAATGAAACGGTGCGGGCTTGTTCTCTACCTTTACAGCTTGTGCTAAACATTATTGACTTTTGCTCACCTTTGAGTACTCCTGAAATGAATAACATCTAGCTGACTGGAGAGTTTTTCAGATTGTGAAAGCTGGCAGCCGTGCCGAGATGGAATCCTTTGCCTTCGAATGCATGGAACATTCTGACCGCATGCTTCAGCTCGACTCTCCTGTCATGCGACTCCTCCTGCCGAATCATCATTTCCTCGAGCTACTCTACAATCGACTAGTCGGTTGCACCTTTCTCTCTCTCTCTCTCTCTCTCTCTCTCTCTTTCTGTCTCTCTCTCGAGTTTGTTTGCTCAATATTCTGCTAGTAATTGTATAATTATAGGTGAATGACCTGGCCCTCTGGGAGCCTTCTGCGCCTGCCTTCCGCTCGAAGACAGACGCAAACGGCCTGAACGACTGCTTCAAGGAGTGCAAGAGTGTTCAGCCAGTCAGAAGTTAGATTTAAATTCGCGAGACATGCGGATGCAAGTATTCGATCCTGTGTTGGATCCGCAGAATCTCTCATTATTCGCAAGATGAGCTTATTAGAAAAAAATATATAATTATCAGACTTGTATTATATTCCTCTCACCAGGCCTGGAGTCCGAAGACGACGACGGCGATGACGAAAGAGCATCTCGCACGAGTGATCGGAAGCGCCTGTCTCGCTCCCAGTCGCACTTCTTCTCCTTCTGCCTCGACATTGGCAAGGGATCGCTCGTGCTCGGCACCGAGACACCCTCCGTTAGTCACCCAACCAGGACAACAAAGTTTTGATAAAATTACTGTTTATTTCTAGGACGCTCAGCGACCGGCCGTTCTCTGCCAGTTGTCCGGGAATTTGTCGAGCACGCAACTCTTCGTGGTTTACGGCTTCCACGGTGACCTGAACCAGACCTACTTCTACCTTACAACTTCTTCCATGGCAGTCGCTCAGCGAAGTTCGTTTGCTTGGCCTTGCTAATCTTGAATTCTCGTTGTTTGGTCCTGACAATGAGTAGGAAATGGTAGCTTCAAACCTAACGAAGAGATGACGTGATTTTATCCCGCTAGTTATGCTGGTATTTTATCATAATTTTTTCCAGATGGCATCCGGTCTGTCCCGCACAACGTGTTGGCCAAGGACTTTGGCGCGCACCACAAGTCGGAAGTACAGTTGTCCACTCTGGCGGCTGATTCGTTTGTGCGCGAGGGAAGGGAAGAGGATGCTTTTGCTGTCGCATTCCATCTCAAGGCGCGAGAGGGGCAGAATGTCAAGGTGGAACATCGATCCATTTTGAAAGCTCTGTGTGGTTCTGAATAAGTGGTTTCTTCCAGGACTCGGTGGTTGCCGTGGCGCTTCGGCTGACGGAGCTAAACGTTGTTCCGATGCGAAGTATCTGCGAATGGTGGCTAATCCAACTCAAGGACCTCTTCACTCTCGAAGACTACGCCATTCCTGGATACGAAGTGTGTCTGCTTTCTGCCCCGTGATTTTTAAGAATTGGTTGAGAACATCATCTTTGTTAGCTAGAATTAGACCGTAAAATGGCCGCCTCATTCAGTTATATGAATACAGATGCCGGTTGTCTCGACTGAGCTGCACGTTAACCTTGACCACGTCGTCATTTCATACGATCACTCGGTGGTCAAGCCGGACAGCAGGCTTCATCTCAAGTTGGTCCGCAGGGAGAGAAAAATACTTTGAAAAAAACATACAAATACAAATAACATCCAAAGGAATTTTGTTTAAAGTAATTTTGCTATTGTATATACTTGCAGGATGGTGCTGGGGAACGTGGACATTAGCAGCACGCTGTTACCAACCGTAGCCATCACGAAGTTCCTCTTCATCTTCGAGCGCGTCCATCTCCACATGTACGAGAGGCCGGAGAGTGTGGGAGGAGGAGAGGGGAACGGAGTGCCCGAGAGGAAGGCCGTGAGGTATGCGGACGAGCCTGTGGCGGCCGCGCCATCCTCTCCGACCATGGTCCACGTCATGGAACTCGGTCTCTTCCATCTTGAGGTCTGTGAACACTAATTGTATGATTGCATTGCAACAGTCACTACTCATGGCCTTCTTCATACACACCGCAAGTCTCATTATTTTCAGCTCCTCATCAACGCCCAGAAAGAGGACAGCCCGGAGCGCATGGCTCCGTACTTCGACCTCCGCTGCAGCAACGACCTCATCAAGGTTGCTGAATTGTGTCTCCTGCACTCGCTGTTATTGAAATGACCAGTTGCTTCAGGTGTGGGTGTGCCATGACTCGTTGGCTGCGTTGATCAACACGGTGTACGAGCTTAGCAATGCGCCGGTCTGGAGTGAGGCGACGGATGGAGAAGGCGAAGAGAGGAAAGAAGGAGACGGAGAGGAGGATGGCATGAGTGAGAGTGCCGCCAGCTCACACACTCGGGTCTCCTCCCGCAAGGTTTCTTCCACGCTTACTATCTCCTTTCTGCCTCGCTTAGCATCCTGAAATGGCATTTTGCTTAAATGATCATATTGAATAATGAATTAGTCAGTCTTTCCGTTCTGCAGCTGGCTGGTTCGCAGCAAGCGCTATCTGCTTCGGCAGAGAAACGTCTCCTCCGGATGGTGGAGAACGCATGCCTCGAGGCTCCTGAACCGGCCGGGGCTCCTAACTCCTCTTCCTTCGCAACCGCTCCTTCCGCCATCCGCTACGCGGAAGACCGCTCCATGGGCGTTGCTGTTGGCCAGGACGCCCTGGATACATGGTCCGACGAGGATGTTCAAATTGATCAGGTTAGGATCATAGTCTGGTTCTCTTGCAGGGGTATACCAATGAACATGTGCACTCAGAAACAGCCCTACGCCGGCTGCGCGTCTGCCCTCCTGGACGACGCGTTGCGCGAGCCTCGTCGCCATCGCAACAGCTCGAACTCGCTGAGCACGGACGAAGAGTTCCTCATGGTGGACGAGATTGTCGGCAGTGGCATTACTGTAAGTAGTGGAAGGAGATGAACAAAGGAGAAGGATCTCTACTTGCGCTTAATAAATTAGCAAAAGTAGTGCTATTTTTTAAAGCGATAATTATATTTGTAAAATGTCTGTGATAATATGGTTCATTGCAGCCGGTGACAGGAGAGCCGCGGATTCGGCTGCTGGGAAAGTGTGATAAGAAGAACCCCGACGCTCCGCCCCTGCCACTGCACGCCCACTGGTTCAAGCATTCGGTGGAGCCGCGGGCGGATCTGCTGGAGCAGCCGGCCGGCTTGCCCGTCCCTCTCGCCCGCTATCTGCTCAAGGACATCTCATTCGCTCTCCATCTCTACGGTGGCAATGATCTCGGTCAGTGAGACCAGTCATCCGAGGCTGATCTACCCATGCTTCTCTTTTATAGGCACAGAACGGGAGAATCCGAAGTCGTACAGCGCTGACGAGTATCGTGAAGGTGTAGGCAAAGGGCAGAGTGTCCTGAGCGAAGCACGCGGTGGACCCTTCAGAGACCATTCCGTCTCTATCGTTGTTGATCTCAGCAAGGTTCGTTCACGATGTGTGCAATTGAGGGCGTAAATATATACGGCCTGTCTTCTAAGTATATGATAATTAATTTAGATGACATACATGTACCAGTTTTTCCCTCCCGAATGCAAGACACAAGCGATGCACTACATGGCAGTGCAAGATGTCACCATTCATGACCGACTCACTCTCTCGAACATTAAGGAAATGCTGTATCAGGTTGAAGTTATTTCCGTTAATGACGTAGTTGTGATTACTGAGTTTGGAAGTTTGCTCCCATGTCTTGTATGGTTATACAGTAATTTTGCAGTTCACAAGTGTGGACCAACCAAGACGAACATGTGCCCCCATGCTTGCAGTGCGAATGGTGGAGACACCAGCACAGGCTAGAACTCTCTTTACTTGCTCTTCGTATTCTCGCGCTACAATCTTCTGTTCATAGGAGGGCAAGCTGCGCGTCTCCCTCCTCCCTGTTCGAGTCAACCTCGACCAGGATACACTCGACTTCCTCGAAGACTTTGTTGAAGCCGTTACCAAGTCCCTCTCCCTGCCAAGTAAATATTTGGGATTGTTGATTACAATTTGACTCATGGTTGCCCTATTGAAAATTTGTTAAATTGAATTAGTAAGCTCGATGAGTGAGTACTAGCAAAAAATGGCTGTGAAGCTTCTCATATGTTTTTAGTGTCGAGCGCGCTGCACCTGCAGAGTCGGCCGGTGATCGAGGTGCCTGAAGGCTGCGATGGTTTGTCGAGTGAGCCCTCCCCAACACAGCGCCCCTCCGTCGTGGCCCCGATGCCCTCCGCCGTCCCTCTCCAGCCTCTTCCCTCACCACGGCCGCCAGTGCCAGTATTCGAGACCCGTCTCAGTGCACTCTCCGATCTTGACGACCTTGAAGAACCCCAGTCGCTGCAGCCGTCACTCTCAGATATTGGTACGTTCTCTCTCTCTCTCTCTCTCTCTCTCTCTTCCTTTCACTCAATGAAATATATTCCTGATTAAGGAGACTTCGACGACCTGGCGGAACCGCCGAAGCCGCCGCCGCGCCGAAAGACATCGAATCGGTCTCGCAATCCATTTGAAGATGACTTGGATGATCCCTCGGAGACGATGTCTTGCTCGGCCGGTGGACTGAGCCACTCGAGGGAAGAGAACACGAACAGCTTCATGGGTAGAAGCACTCTCTTCGACATGCGCCACTCCATCCACGATGAGGCCACAGAGGAAACATCCTCCAGGACCGGCGACTTCCCAGGCGACTGGGCCAGCAGCAGCGAGATTCGGTCTGATTTTGAATTCTACCGATAGCAAGAGTACTGTAGCATCCAAGTTGACGCCGGGCTGTACACAATCATCTGCAGATTCACATCCAGTGATCACTTCTCACTCGATCATCCAGTCGAGACGGTCGACGACTTGCTGGGAAGGTCGACAATGGAGAGTTCCATCTACATGCAGCAGGAGGCGAGTGGTGGAGGCGACGTGGAAGGGGAGGAGGACAACGACACCATCTGCAGCGAGGCTGGCGGACTCCAGAAGTCGACTACTGCCCACGACGAACCAATCCGTGGACAGACGTTCTTCAAGTCAGTCATATTTTCCTCCCTCTTTAGCAGGATAAAAATTCTTTGTTGTTTCTATATTTTGTTTCCACTATCCATTGAACATTGGAAAATGTGTATGTTCTGTCGTGTTTCAGAGAGTTCAACTTCGAGCCAGAAATGACGATCTACATAGACTACCACGGCAAGAATCGCTACAACATAGACAAGGCCGGCGCCGTCTTTGGTGTGCTGCGAGGAATCGGCCAGCTGAACAGGACGAAGATCACACTCAAGGCCATCCGCCACCATAACGGCCTACTCGGAGTAGGCAGATGTGTCTCGGTCAGTGATTCGCCTTGATTTCTATCATTTGAATTACCGTGTCATGATTTCAGTTTGCTTTCAACGAATGGTCGGAGAATCTGATGGCTAATCTCCCCGGAGTACTGTCATCTGTCGGACCGATTAGCCCGCTTGTGCAAATTGGTTTGTCCTTTTTTGAAATGATGGAATACGCTATAATAGAATAGCGTCATCTGAATGAATAGAATCATGCGACATTTTTGACACGATGAATTTTTAATGAAGTTCATTAAGTAGGATTAGGAAAGATGGTGACACTTTATCATGTGCTGCAGGCAAAGGCATCTGCGACCTCTTTTGGATGCCGGTGGCCGAGATGCGCAAAGAGGACGGCCACGTGGTGAAGGGTATCCAGCGGGGCGCCGGCTCCTTCGGCATCTCCACCGCCGCTGCCGTCGTCGATATTGCACAACGAGTTGTCGGTGTTGTACAGGTCAGTTAAATCCCAGCTATCTTTTTAATTTTGATTGGAGGATTTAGGCTATGCATCCTTAATAGCTCATGTTTGATGTCCTCACGATGCAGGTTGCGGCCGAGTCCGTGCTGTATGAGATAACTCCCGAAAATCCGGCTCTGAACAACCGGAATCGCAGGCCGGTGGGTGCGCGGCGGGTGACGGCGCCGCCCGATGTCCGGCACGGCATGCAACTGGCATACGATATCATCGCTGACGTTTGTTTTCCGCAGAAATTATTATTTTTACGCAGCACCTTCATTTTGCACTGATTCCTTCCATACACAAAAGTACGTACTCTGCAGGGAGTGCAGCAAACGCGAGAAGACCTGGAGCTGGCAAGCCAGGAGGACCGCGCCTCCGGCCGCTCCTCCTTCCGCTCTGTCCTCCGCTACACCACTCCGACCATTCTGCGGCCATTTGTCATCACTAGCCAAATCAGGTGTGCATTTCTGCACTGAGGAACTGATCAGGACTATTCCTTCATCTGAATCAACTTCCTCCGATGCTTCCTCTGATTTCTATCTCTAGCCTCTTCATGCTTTCAGTTATCACTTGCTGGGTGGGTTGAAGAACCAGCTTCGACCTGACCAGTTCCATGACGAGCAGCACAAGTGGCGAGCAGAACGGGACGGCGCGGGTGCATCGAGTAGCCAGTGATGTGGTGAGAGTGAACCGATTCATGATGTCTCCCACCCATACGGCCCCCTCTCCCTATATTGCAACGAAGAATTAGTTGCTCCTCCTATACTCACAATCAGTTGAAAGTCAACTGCCCTGTACAAAAGTCGCATGTGTCATTCTTGACCTTCTACGCCTTATAATTCGAATGCCATCGACCCTATTAGTCACCCAGCCTGATACCGATTCGGCCTTATTTCCCGTTTTAACTCCCGTCGTGATTCGCATTCTTGTATTACCCAGGAGGGACGAGTTCTTCTCACTCAGATATCCTCATCTTTTTTGATGGCTTACTTATCTCTGATATGATTAGCTGCTGCCAGTGCGGGATTACGCGATTATTGTACATTGCAAATGCTGTTTTTATTTACACTTAATTGAATTTCGCTTCACAAGGCTTTTCCTTTTATACTCTTGGATATTTTGTCATCATTTGTTGTTTTTTGTTGTCTGCAGCTTAATGGTTTTTGTTTTACATGGACGACTAGTCTTGTCTTTACTACATTGCCGAGCACTTCATGTACATACACACTACATATACTCACTCATATGTTTGTTTTCCTATTAGAGCGGTATAACATGTGTAGCTTTCTCTTCTCATTGTCCTCGCCCGAGTTACTTTCCCGAGAGAAGTGAGAAGCCAGTCACAATTGCTGCCTTATACGCGTCCACTATCCACATCATTCTCATTATCTTTGGCGGCAGCTAGAGATAAGAGATCGTTCTTGCACCTCTTAACCTGCGAACTTATTGCATGCTTCCATTATCAATTAATTGAAATAAGACTTCTTCATCTGGCGTGATAACACATAGATATACCATTGTAAATTGGCTTCATCCTTGTGAAAGTCGACCATTGCTCACTGTTGCTTTCTTTCCTTGTACCGTGTTACACATAAAGCTATTTCTTTGAATGGTGCGTATTTATCGGAGACATGAATGTTTCCGAAGGATGCAGAGTCGAATATTGTGGCTGTTGGTTCTTTTCAGCATTCGGGTAAGAAGAACTATGAAATTGGATTAAATGTGCATATGCTGGATATAGAATAGCTACACATTCACTCATGACCGACCCCAAAAATTGGAGGTAGAGGAAAAATGAGTCGACGACGAAACAGTCAAGGGCATGAGTCTAAAATATGTATATGCACATATGATCTTATGTTCAGGAACCTAAATTATTGTCGAAGCAGATATTTGTGAATTATCAGGATTATCGCCGATTCCGTGGCTAATACGCATGCGCAGGGTAAGCGAGTTCTGACACCGGGTACCGCACCACACGCGACGCGACCGCCACGCGTCCAAGGTTTGTCCTGCGAGCCGTTCTAGAGTGTCTTCCCATCTCTCTCATCCACCTACATACACGCACTCGCCATGTGTGTCCCCTACAAGGGTCCGAGAATGTGTCTCCGACCACTCGACCTGTAATCTTTTCTTCGCTCTCACTTCATCCGTATCGCTGTTTTTGTCTTCAAGTACTCAGCTCATTTTACGTCTCTAAAAACCCGATGTACCGATGTATGTCTCCCACTCCTGTTCTATCACTCTTCGAGCGGAATTTATATTAATGATTAATAATAAAGGAGTTATTCTTCGTTATTCTACATTAGCCATATGCAATTTAATTTATAACTGCGAGTATGTACATACATATCTGCATATGTACACATATGTGCATCTAAACGACCCTTTTATTAGGCAATCTGTGCACGCTCTTTATTGGCTGCGATACGTCTTTCTGTGGGATAATTACACTACGCCCTCATTGTCATCATTTCATTCTTTTCATTTCAAATTATTTTTCAAAATATATGCAAGAAACGACAATTTTAACCGCATGTTTTTTTGCAAAAATTGCAGAAGAGACTTGGTCCCGTATTTACATATATGTACATATGTACATACACATCTTGCATAATACCTCCGATGCATATACGCTGTTTTATGGTGTTTACAGCTAGGAATACTTGCAAAAAAAGAAACTTTCGTGAGATCTTGTTTTGTATATGGTACAACAGTCATATGAGCGGTTTAATCCGTTTTGCCTTCATGCTTGCAACTGCTTGGCTTACTCTGTCGCTCTCGCCCGCATTCCAAATCCGTTCTTGTTTCATTTCATTTCCAAAATTACATTTTTGTTACGAATTTATATTCATCGTCTAAAGGTTTCCTAATGAATTGGATAAAGATTACGAAAAGAGTATGAAACTTATTCGAACGATTTTCGGTCATCACCACGGAATCGAAGTGAAAGTGCACAGTTGACGGGGGTGGATCGACTGCCCGCATCCGCCTTCTTCAGCGGGTGGATCGACTGCCCTCCTTCTTCTACGGGCCTCGCTGCGTGCGGGACGATCGGCTTCAACAATTCACAGACGGAATTTACAGGTTTGAAATTTACATAATTTTACTAAGGGATTTCGCGAATCCAACACAACTACGACTGTCAAAAAGAAACAACGAAGTACTTACAGCCATCGCATTAAGACAACGGTTATAGCATATTTTTTATTATAATTAAATCATATTTCATTATCATGGGGCACACACTGAAATAACATTTTAAATAACTCAGGCCAATATCCGTAAAGGGGCATGCTACTTGTGAAAATTACAGATCAATTTTTTATCTGACTCCGTCGATTTCTTTATTGATAATATATAAAACATCATGGATAAGTTATCGATGGTGGTTTTTAAGTAGATATCATAGGGATCTAAATTCCGCTACGTTTCCCGGAAGTTCCGAGGATCCCTGAGAGGGTCGCTACACCTCGTATCTCGACATGTTCAGTCCAAATACCTTCGATTCACTCGCAGAGTCTCTCCGTAGCAAAGAATGAAGCACCTTCCGCAATCAGTGTTTCTCGTTTGTTCTATTGCTGCGAATAGATCATTTACTTATTTGTTAGACAAGAAGATGTTCTGTAAACAGTGAGTGGAAAGAACTTCTAACCGGTATAAAGAACTTCTTTAGTATTCTTTGTAGATCCTATGGCTTTTCATGCGAGAGTAGCGGAGTTGTTTCTTCAATTTATTTCTCTCTGTTCCTCCATGATCCTCTTGCTGTCTTGCTTTCTCTCGCTCACTCCCTCTCATTTTCCCTTCCACTCTATGTCCCCTTCTCCCTCTGTACCCAACTAACTTGGAACGCGCAGCTGCAGTATGTCGTCGTATGTGTGTATCTATCTATGTGTCTTTGCGGGTCGTAGAGGAAAGTAGCGGGAAGCGACACTGCCGAGGATGCGGCCCGAGAGAGTTTGGGAAAGAAATGGAGAGAGATAGAGAGAGAGAAAGAAAGAGAGGGAAGGGTGACGAAGAGTGGAATGTAAGGAAAGGGGGCGACAGGGAAGTGAGTGAGCCAGAGGAGCAGAGTGGTTGTGAACAGCAACGCGAATGGGGAAACAGCAACAGCCAGCCAACCACTCACCGATCGGGTGTCTCCTGCAAGTGTCCTTTTATTCTTCGTTCTGGTAACGTGCCACCCGTCCCTAGAATACTCGTGTGCCATGGAAGAACTCATTTAGGCCGCTGCTCTCGGTTTGTTGTGGACCCCACCACATGCGGAAAACGCTATCAAATGAAATGACGATGCTCCCCAGGCACCGTTCCATGCCGCATTCAAGCAATCTCCACCTAAATATACTCATTCTTTTGCTCGCTCTTTCTCTCCATCTCTCTTTCTCCATCGCTCTCTCAATCGCTTTCCCACTCTTTTCCTCACTACACTCCTCTCTCCATCTCTAACATCTATCGTTTTCTCTCGCTCATTTAAAATGCACAACTTCGAATAAGCACGCCTAGCAGTACCGTGGGAGGGTGGCTGCCATTCATGCCACCAAATTCTGGCATGCCACTGACTGTACAATTAACCTTTTTTAATTCTTTACTATTTTTGGAGATTAAAAAAGTTTGCTTAGGGCCGTATATTGTTTTCATCGTCCTTACATAAAATGCTTAAAAGTATTATCATGTTTTAAAAAAGAGAGTGATTTCTAATCTTACAATACGCTCTCGGCTCATTCCTGACGTGTTACTACATTTCCGCTTTAAGGAGTGCCTTCACCATCTTCCATCATCTGTATTATAAGCCTTGCATGAATTGCATTCCTTTTCGGCGATATGCAGTACTTTCCCGCATAAATGACAAAAAGTGTGTCCTGCTGATTGAACCTACTCTTAGGTTAAAGGTGAAAATCTACTTGATGAGGTCTTTTATCTAATGCTTTTTATCCGCTACCCACTATCTTTACATTTCACTTCTCTCTCTCTCCCTCTCTCTCTCTCTCTCTCTCCTTCTATCTTCCTTTGTATTCTGCCAGTGCGCGAAGCATACATGTGTGTTTGCGCGTGCGACAAGCGAACGTGCGAAGGAGAAGGAGGAAGAGTGAAAGAGAGGAGGCCACAAAGGGATGGAAGATCGTTCGGAGAGTGCCAGCTGGGATACGAGGGACATGTCATGGCTGCGCGAGATCGAGAGAGGCTCAGAAGGATGCATTGAGAGTTTCGCCCTATCGGCCAGCTCTGTGACATGAGAAGAAAGTACATCAATAAGATACAGCGTTCCCTGTTTCTCTCGCATCATCTGTTTTCTCTCTCTCTTACTCTTCTTTCACCTTTATCTCTTCAATGAACAACAACTTTTATGTTGTACTGCACCAATTGCCGACCTTTGACAATCGAACATGAACATTTCGCAAGAGTTGTATGTATGATTAGCATGTTACAATTCGAATCCACGGTGCAGCTGAATGTTTAGAAACAAGATAGTGTACATTCTGAATATTAATGCAAAAGATTTCGTCCCTTTGCCAAGGAGGCCAAAGTTCGTGAGAAACGAGTTCACTGCAGCTGACCTCTCCACGTTTGCTTCTGCACAGAGCCAACCAATCACGCGTACTCGCTCTTTCTCTCCCTCTCCCTGTCTCTTTCGCTCTCACTCTTCTCCTTCTTTTTCACGCCCCTCTATCTCCGGCCTCATTCTATTTGCAACCTCGTCGATATCTTTCAGATCCCACTTCTCTCGTTATCCAAACTCTCTCATAACCTAAATGTCTCATACCGCATCAGCAAATAATCATCTCTGAATAATTGCTATAATATTTTTTAATCTTTAGTTCTCCCTCCCTCTCTCTGTCACCATTTGTCTGTTTCTCCGTCTCTCATTAACTGGAAACACTTGCGACTCTCTTCTCCATTCCTTCTCCCTCCTTCTCGCTCGCTCTCCTTCACCCCTACACCCATCTGTCCAGTCCTGCCACTACCCCCGTTCATGTCGCCCTTGCCCCCATGGGCTGACACCCTCAGGATAAATTTCGGCTAATCTCTAAAGACTCTACGGTGTATGTCGTTCGTTCACATCCTTTTTCTCTCCTCCATTCCGCCCTGTCTCTCGCTCGTTCTCTCCCTTTCTCTCTCTCTCGCTCGTTCTCTCCCTTTCTCTCTCTCTCTCTCTCTCTCTCTCGCTTCTCTTTCTTCCTTTTACTCACTATTCCTCCAATTCAATACCCGGTAGTTCGCAGAGTCGCATTCAGCTGCAAACACACGTGATTGGCCCGGCGAGCTTCTCTTCCCTGGCTAGCCACAGCAGCCTCCTTTCTTTCCTCTCTCTCTCTCTCTCTCTCTCTCTCTCTCTCTCTCTCTGTCTCTCTCTCTCTCTCTCTTTCTCTGTTTGGGGCTCTTTCACTCAAACTCTCCCGCGTTCTCCATTTCCGATGACATGAGCATTGCCCATCCATCGACATCACGACATCTTCTTCTTCTTCCTCTTCTTCATTTCCTTGGCTGCTCGATATTGCCAATCTGTGCCGCATACGCGGCATCGGTATTGCTAAATTCGTATTCTCACCGCTATTCATTAACGGCGAGAGGGTCTAGTTTAAGCGGAAGAAAGTATGCTAATCCCGCTAGAGAAGCAAGGAGAGAATCAGCCAGGATGCTCGCGTATTCATGCACGCATAACACATGCTATACTTCTAATGTGGACAAACTCATTATCTTATCATTTATGGTGGGTAAGTTTTGGCAGGGAAACACATAGGAAGAGAGAAAGAGAGAGGGAGAGAAAGAGTAAGATAATAGAGATTGAGATAGCAGCGGCTGCATTTCCCACCCAGCTAGTAGGAGAGAACAAGGATGGGATAAAGAAAGGCTCGCGAGATCCGTCCGCGAGAGTCGGGTCGCATTGCCAGCGGCCACGTCGTGCTTATCGACTGGCCAAAGTCCCTCTCTTTTCCTCTCTCTCTCCCACTCTTGCAAGCTCCCCTCTCCCGCATCACTCTCTCTCTCTCTTTCTCTCTCTCTCTCTCTCTATCTACCCTGAATAGCCTCTTCATATTTACACGACGCTACGATTTTCCTTTGCTGGAATGAAGCAGTGACAACACTCTTGTCATGCCCTCTTTCTCCCTCCTTCCATCTCTCTCTCTCTCTCTCTCTCTCTCTCTCTCGCTATCTCTCTTGCTTTCTTTTCTCTCTATCTTCGCGCTTGATATTTCCGCTGTTGGCTAAGCTTATTAGAGACAGGGCCGGCCGCACCATGCTTGGCTGTTTCGTGGGATCATTCACAGACGCCCTGGATCATTTTTTGTCTCTCTCACAACCACCTCTGGTTCGCTCATTCGTTCTCTTTCTCTCACTCTCTGTCCTTTTGTAAACTCTCGCCATCTCTCTCTCCCTCATTTCATCTGCTGACCCTGTCCGCCATATTTCATCGCCGCGATTGCCCGGCCGATGCCTGGCGCGCCTTCATTTTTCTTACATTCCACGCATTTCGTTATTGGAAGGAAACTTCGTCACTAATCTCAAGCAGATATCGCACTCTTTCATTTTTCCCTCCTGCTACTCCTTATATTTTTTGCCCTTAATGTCGCCAACGTCACCGTGGTGTATGCCATCGTTCTGTCTGTCTCTCTCTCTCTCTCTCTCTCTCTCTCTCTCTCTTTCTTCCTCTCTCTCTCTCTCTTTCGTGCTCACCTTCTCTCTCTCTCTCTTTCTCTCGCTCTTTTTCTTTCTCTTTGTTAATGTCTGTCTCTCTTTCTCTCTTGCTTTCTCTCTTTCCCCTTTTCTTTTTCTCTATCTCTCTGTTTTTCGCTCTCTATCTCTCTTCTCGCCTGACAACCCTCGCTTGCCTTTCGTTAATGTTGTGGAATGGCGTGAACTCCGTCAAGCCTCGCTGGTGGTCTGCACACATAGCTTCGATTCTAATGGAAGAAAGCAATGGAGAAAGGACTAGAGAACCTTTGTGTGTGTGAGAAAGAGAGTGAAAGAAAGTTGAATCATCTTACGGCCCGAGATGTCTTATTCTCTCAACTCTCACGCTATTTCTTTATCTCTCTCACTTTCTCTCTCTAAGGACACTCACCTTCCTCACTCTCACTTCTCCCTTCCCCGTTCTCTTCCCCATGTACATAGAGCAATGCATTCATTCCTTCCAGCACGCGCCAGCCTTTTCTCCTTTGCATTTCCAGCACCAAAAGGCTACGAGGCTGCAGGTGGTCAATCCATTTTCTTCCCATTTCGCCGTCCAACTTCATCCACGTGCAATACAAAATTTTGCTTCCGAATTGCTATTTTATACTTCCAAGGGCTTGTGTACTTTCATTAGTTAAAATTTGAAAGGCTCTTGAATTAATTTTTTTAATACGAGAAAAAAATCGGAGATTTGTCGTTTCTGCATCACCGTGCACCCTTGCAGGAATCTTACATGCATTCATAATAATGCCCGTTCTCCTTTCTCGCTTCGCTGCATCCCTTCAATTTGCGGGCTGTCCTTTCCCTTTTGCAGGAAGAAGATGGAAGGGTTGGATACTGAATGTTCGCGTGTTGATCTCTTGTTCTTATCCTCTTTTACTCTATTTCTTGCTTTCTCTCTTACCACTCTCTCATTGTCTCTTTCTCTTCCCAACCTCTCTCTCTCACCCCGATGAAGCTCATTCCGCATAAACAAACAATGGAATATGGCGTGCGCCGTTGGTTCTTTCTCCGTGAAGCAGTGCAGCTCTTAGAATCAGAAGGAACAGCAGAGAAGAGAGCTTGATCCCTGAGGAATGAACGCGTCTTCTCCCGATCTGTCCTGGCACGACCGCTTCCAGCGGCCGTGCAGCTACGCGCCTGTGCTGCCTGCCAAGCGGCCTCGACGGGTATTCATTTCTCAATCCAAGATGTCCATTTTGGTTTCCCGTGGTGCCTCTTCGAAGTTCGCAGATGAAAGATTTCCAATTAAATGCACACAATTTGTTTAATGTTCAGGGTGATATCATCATTCCATGCCGACATCTAGCCATAAACTATACACTACAGAGAATGATTAATGTTAAAAGCTATCCAGCGAGCTTGGCGATTTAAAATGCAAAGGAATCTGACGCTGCAGTGTTGGAATTCTCATACCACGTCGCCGAATCGGAAAAAGAATTCTCACGATCGCCTAGGGAGTTTGCAAACTTCAGAAAAGTGAGGGCGTGTACACTCCCGGCGGAAACTTTACCAGATCCAAGCCATCACAAAATTACAAATTAATATTTTACTGCTGAGAACATTGCATACCTACTCATTTAAATCGAAAATTTCTTTATATCTCTGACAATGGTTAAATGTTAAATGTAATTGACTGAGTTCCCTTTGCAGTTCTCTCCACAGTCCTCCTCAAGTACATATGGCATGATGGACGTAGCCTCCGTGCCCGGCACTTCATACGACATGGTTCATAACTCTTTGGTGCTTTGTAAACTGTAGTTACTGTGCATCTAGTATGAAAATAAAATATTAATTAAGTTCATGGTTTTTTTTGGTTTGGTGAATGCTGCACCGACCGAAAATAAAAATTATGCCGTATTTAACTCGCGAATAGCAATCAATTTTTTAACTTGTTTAATTGCCCACCGGGGTGCTGCATTCTTCAAACGGAATTCTTCTTGACTTTGCATGAACCATAGTGTTTTGTTGATTCATTAGGTGCTTAGATCTAAAAAAAAACTGAAGGCCATTTACTCCCCCTGAGAAAATTTTTGTTGCAACAAGTTGATGTTCAGAAAATGTTAAGGCATGGCAGCAGCAGGCAATGCCGACGGGAATGAGCGGGATCTTTGGACCGGGTCTGGACACGTATCTGGCTGCTGAAGATGAGGAGATGCAGCAGCAGCAACGGCATCAGCAGCTGCAGCAGATGCAGCAGCACTCGCAGCACCACCTCCAGCACCACCCCCACCACCTCCATCACCAGCACGACTACGGCCTCCTGCTCGATGCCTTCCCCAACTCGGTGCCGCCAATCCCGCCTCATCTCCAGCCGATGCCTCATCTACCGCCGCCTCCGCCAATCATTGATCCGCATCATCAGGAGGTTATTTTCTACTAATTAAGAAAAATTGACAATTCCTCACAGTTAGAAAATATGGCAGACGTTGTTTGCGTAATCGGTTCTTTGTTAGCCCCTTCTCTTTTTTTTCTCTTCTTCTCATCTCTTTATCAATACCTCTACCCATCTCTCCCTCTCTCAATTTCTCTCTTTCTCTCTTTCTGTTTCTTCGCCCACTTCCGTCCAGTCTTCCTATCCATGCTCCTTATCTCTTCGATTTACTGGCGCCTCTCTCGGCCGCGCTGCTTGGTTCTCATATCAGATGACAACTAGAAGCGCGGCTCCTTCTTTCTCTCACCATCCCATTATTTTATCGATGGAAGTATTGTTTCTTCTCTTTTATTTGTCTCCTGGTGCACATATAAAAAATGGTAGTTTAGAAAACTGTGAATGGCGTAATGTTGAAGATAAGAGTGACTGAATGATTTGTCCGTATTTCTGGATGCTTCGATCTAATAGAGTCTCTGCAGGCAATGCTGCAGCAAGCGGCTGCCGCAATGATGGCGAATCGTCTTCCGCAGCCCGTGCAGCTGCCGCCGGCCAGCGAGTTGCTTCGCCGCATGCCTGCGCCGCATGAAGTAACTAAAAATGGTTCTAAGAAAAAGATATTTGTCTTTAAAAAAATATCAGTAGAATTAGTCAGCGAAACCATTCGGATAGTAAGCCTTGCGCATTTACCGCAAGCGAAGTTGTTATTTATTTAAAACCGAAATCGGTTTAATAGCAGCACCTCCCCACCTTCCAGATGATGCTGACCGAGATGCAAGGCCATCCTCATCATCCACACCAGCATCTCCACCACACTCCGCACCATCCGTCGCAGCACTCGACGCACCACGGCGCACACCAAGTCGAGCTGCTCGTGCCCGTGGCTGCGCCGGCCGCAATGATCGCCGACCTGCCCGAGCACTTCTCCGTCGCCGAACGCTTCCCCGACCACATCAGCGCCGGGCCAATCATCGTGGTATGGGATTTTATTTATCAATGAAGTTGTTAAAGCCAGTCTCGCATTTTATATATTATTTAAATGAACTGCTCACTCAAATTTGAGCTCCTCTTTTTCCTCTCAAAGCATTAGTGTGATAAGGAAATAAGAATGCCTGCAATTTCAGCATAGTTAATAATAATAATATTTTTATATGATTTAATAACTTTTTATAAACATGCAAAGATTTTAGGCAATTAAGGATGCAAAATAAACTGCTGATTCCATTTCTTAGTTTTATAACAGAGGCGGATTGTGAGTGATATTGTGTTGGCAATTTCTACTCTTTCTTTCTAAACAAAGCTATTTCCTTGTTACTTGTTGTCTTTGAACTCGACAATTCTCTTGCAGTTCTGGACTTTCTACCACTTCTTTTTAGGAACGTGCCTGATTTCTTAGAAGTTCGTTTGATCGTTGAGCAGCTTAGAATTAGAATGTCTTTGTGGGGGTGTCAGGGGCAATTCGTTCAACAATGTAATGTCTGGCTTTGGCTTCTGAAATCAGAGATGGGCGATAGAAGATTTGGCAGAAGGGTATATCAGAAGACAAACACGACGGAGAGGCAGAGAGCGTGAGGTAGTGAGAGAGAAGAGGAAAGAAAGAAAAAGCGAGAGAGAGAGAGAACTTTGGTGAGAAAGAGATTAAGAGATAAAAACAGCTAGAGATGGTGAAAGGGATAGCGGATCAGAGTCAGCGAAACGTAAAGGATTCACTGAATAGTACATTGATCGAGAGGAGAAAAAAGCTGAAACAGAGAGACAAAAGGAGAGAAAGTCGAGACGAATAATGAAAGACCGCCAGATGGGCAGGAATTCACGAGTTCCAAATTCGTGTGCTCGGCTTTCACAGCCTTGAAAATTGCTTTCCTTTTCTGACTTCGTTAAAAATTACTTAGGCAATTAATTATTTTAATATTATAGAACTAGTATCTAACGGCCATGAGAACTGTTTTCTGTACTGCATTTGTTGGTTTGAACGGCTGAACGCATTAGACGAGATGTCCTTGTCAACTCCATTGGGTAAGATAGAATACCAGAGAGATGAAGACATTCGGCAAATGCGAACAAAATGAGAGGAGGAGGAAAATTAAAGAAAGTGAGAGAAGAGGGAGAGATAGAGAGAGTGCGAAAGACAGAGAGCAGGAGGGAGTGAAAGAGGGAGAAAGAGATGTGTACTTCAAGAAGCAACAAGATACGGACACAGCTGATTCACTCTCTATCGCCCTCGACTAGGTGGCACTGGCGTACTGGGTGAGACAGGAGGCAGACATTTAGAGAGAAGAAAAGTAGTGGGGAGAGAGGGAGAACGGGGCAAGAGAAATGTAGAGATATTCTCAAAAAGTAAGTAAATTGGCGCGTGATCGCTATCACACGACATGACGATAGTCTCTCTTTCTTTCCTTCTCTCTCTTTTTTTTCTCTCTCTCGCTCTCACTCACTCTCTCTCTCTTCCTCGCCTTTGTCTGCTCAAAGGTAATCCTTTTCCAAAGTGTCGTCTCATTTCATATTAAGCTAGACCGGCAACTGTTGCTATCTCTCTCGCTCTCTCTTTCTCTCTCTCTCTCTCTCTCTCTCTCTCTTTCTCTCTCTCTCAACCGTGATCTCAATTTCTATCCTCTCCCATACCTTCTATCTTTCTCTACCTATATGCCCATCACTCGAAGACGGATTCGTGATTATGGCAGGCCAGCCGCTCCGATCAGTTGCCAACTTTGCTCCAATCTCCGATCTTTTCTGTTCGCTTGCAATAGGATAAGCTGTAAGATTCTGCGTCACATATTGCAACTGTAATTGATCTCGGTATCTTGTTGCTCTTTATCTTTTCTCCCACAGTTGCTTGTCAAGTATCGTTTTAAAGTTTTGCATTCTACCGCTAAAGATAGGCGACAAAATCTGCGCATGGTGGAGCGAAGGTTAGTTTGCAGAGAGAGAGAGAGGAAAGAGAGAGAGAGAGAGAGAGAGAGAGAGAGAGAGTAAAACAGTGAGAGCGATAGGGAGAGGGGGACGGAGCGAGTGTGAAATCGGGAGAGAAAGAGTTGCGCTCATTTGAGTGCCTAGTAGCATAGTGATTGCTGGAGAAAAAATAGTAGGCAAAGAGAAGTTTGGAGTGGCAGAGAGCGAGAAGAGAGATGGAAACGGCGGGAAATGAGAAAGGTAAGCGGGCGGACGATGGAAATATGCTGCCCCTACTTGTCAGATCACAGCGATACCGCCTTGCAGCAGGCAGTGCTGCCGGTCTACTCCTTTCTACTCGATTCAGTCACTGAGAGAGAGGGAGTGTGCGTGTGAAAGAATATGTGAGGGAGAGGGAGACAGAGAGAAAGAGAGAGATATGGCACGAGAAATGGAATGAGAACGAGACTAACAATAAGAGAAGTGAGGGCGGAATTCTGATGCAAAAGTAGGAGCAGTGTTTGCGTCGCTCACAGATGACGAAGATTATAGAGAATGCAAGAGAAAGGGCGAATGAATTTGACAAGAGTCAAGAGAGAGAGAGAGAGAGAGAGAGAGAGAGAGAGAGAGATGACAGATAGGTTCTAAGAGTGGAAACGATAACTTCATGGCGATTGGAGAAAGAATGGCAAACTTTAAGAGAGTAGGTGGAACAGTAGCACATGTTTTACACCCAACTGGTTGGCTAGTGCGACTGCATGCCATGTTCCCAAAGATTTCCAACTTTGTTCATGTACAAGTCCCATTCTATAAGGTTTCAAGTAGTCCTACTAATTCTTCGTAATTCGAGTGTTTTGAAATGGGTCATCTCAAAAAGCATGACGTGTCGCTACCATTGTCGTTTCTCATTCTGTTTCGAACTCTTTCCATCTAGAGCTCTCCTCTGCTCTCACTCCTGCCATTAGTCTCTATTTTCCTCTCTCTCTCTCGCTCTCTCTCTATCACTTTGTTGCATTCTCCCCTACCTATTTCTATCTCTTTCTCTCTCTCTATACCCTCTCTCGACCGGAATGGATTTGTCATCATGCTCATACATAATACTATTGCACTCCTCGCGATTCCTTCCCCTGCTTCTCTCTTCTCCTCCGGACTTCTCGGATGTCGATCAGACAATCGTTGCTCACCGTCCCTGTCATCTTCTCTCCGCCCCCACCCCTTCTCTCTCTCCCTCTCTCTTACTTCCTCACCTTCTCTTCTCTCCGCCCCCACCCCTTCTCTCTCTCCCTCTCTCTCACTTCCTCACCTTCTCTTCTCTCCGCCCCCACCCCTTCTCTCTCTCCCTCTCTCTCACTTCCTCACCTTCTCTTCTCTCCGCCCTCACCACTTCTCTCTCTCCCTCTCTCTCACTTCGTCACCTTCTCTTCTCTCGTCGCCTCTCGTGGCTTATATGGAAGCCGCAATCACTTGCTATAGCATTCCCTTTTGTTGGCTTGTTCTTCAATGTCTTTGTCCTTCTTCTCTAGTTTCTCCATATCTCTGCCTCTCTCTCTCTATCTCTCTGCTCTCCAACTTCCTTCAGCGCTCTGCACTGCTAACCCCCTTTCCACTCCTCTCTTCGTACAGGCAGTCAATCGATGGTTGTCGACCTCTCTCTCTCTTCCTCCTTTCGCGCGTAGCAGCTCACACCATTCCTTTGCATTTTCATCGAATCTGTAATTTTTTTTACTGACATGAGAGAAAGCGATATTCAAGAAAAATTTCTAATACATATGCAAATTTATGCCTCCTTTCTTGTCATGGTATTGTTGTTATCTTTATCGTTACAACAGTACATCCAACCTCGTATCACACTGTCTTTCACTCACTGTCAGATATCTGTAATTATCAGAGATCGCTTCACAATGCCCGGGTATAGACAGACCAGCTAGTTAGCTAATCTTGAAATATTTCATAACCTTTTTATAACTAGAATTTTTGGGCTCTCCTTTTTATATGACTACTTAACACCAGTTCCCCCTTTCCATTTCATCGCACGTTTCTTATCGAATTAGCATAACAACAAAGCCGGAACTACTTTTCATTTATTTGCTCAAACTCGGCAGACCATAATCTCTGTAGCCGAAAAGTGCCGCTTGCCACGGTAGAATCATCATCCGCGAAAGACTTATTTCTTTTCCTCTCCATTCCTCTTTCTCTGTCTTCTTTCTCACTCTCTCATCCTCTTCCTCTCTCTCTCATCCTCTCTCTCTTTCTTTCTCTCCCTCTCTACCTCTGTCTCTCTGTTTCCTTTCTGTCTCTCCCTCCCTCCTTCTCCTTCTTCCCTGCTCATCTCTCTGCCGACGTGGCTTTTTCCTCCGTCGTCATGTCTCTGAAGAGCCACGCCCTTCATCGTAGAGAGGGCCTTGCGAACGTCTGCCCAAAGTGTCTCTCTTCTCTCTTCAAGTACAATTATGACTTATTTAAGAACCTTACTCTCGATAGTTTGTTCATTGGCTTTCTACAGGAATTTGTGGCAGCTGTATTTTCCAGGAATCTGCTGGATTTCTGCTGTTTTCTTTTCTTAGCTGCATGCACTTGCTCATCCGTCATAGCTGCAGCGTTGTACTCAGCTATTTTCACATGAGTGCTGCTGTTCATTTTTTGTATTCTCTTTTTTTCCTTCTTCCCTCTTCTCTCTCGACATCTCTTTTTTCTACTACTCTCTTTCTCTCTCTCTTTCTCTCTCTCTTTCTCTCTCTCTCTTTCTCTTTTTCTCTCTCTCTCTCTCTCTCTATTTTTCGTGCCGATCCGCTTCCACGCCGTTCTGTATTCATCCATGCAAAGTATTCTAACTATACTCTATCATCTTTCTCTCTGCCCCATCCTTTTTACCATGCTCTCTCTCTCTCTCTCTCTTATTCCTCTGTCTCTTTTTCTTTTCTCTGGGGCAGCACTTAAGAGTGCCAGTGAGAGTGCATCACAGTGTTGGAAGCAGATGCGTGTGGAGCGAAGGAAAAGGTGTCGAGAGTGAAAAAGAAGGAGAGAGAAAGAAAGAAAGAAAGAGAAGGAAGAGAAGGAGAGAACGACGAAACAAAAAGAAAATCGGAGAATTGACGAATGTCGCATGCGGTTGGTCTCGGATGCTTTGGAGGGTCTGAGCAGAGAAGCGCACCGAAAAGAGAGAAGTGGGAAAGGAAAGAAAGTAGAGAAGAAGCTTTAAGATCTCATGGAGCATACGTGATGGCGCCTGCTGCATGGGAAGGAAGTATTTTGAGAGAGCAGAGAGAATATATGCATAGTAGTAAGAGAGAGAGAGAGAGCACAGAGATAGAGAGTGCGAGAAACTGAGGGGGGGGGGGGAGAGAGACTAGAAAGTGCACTGATTGTGAGAAGTTCTGCGGGATCATCTGCTTCGTTTTGTCTTTTTGTAACTCTTTTCTTCAGTCACTCTCTCTCTCTCTTTCTCTCTCTCCCTCCTTCCCTTCTGACTAGAAAAGCCTTCAAAGATTATCGCCACTCATCACCTCCTCTCGACGTCTGTGTGTCTACGATATACGTAGCTGTAGAATCTCGTGTGTGTCGTCACCTAGGCCAGTCGCTCTCTCCCTTTCTCAACTCTTTCCTTTTCTCTATCTTTGTTCGACAAGAAATAGGATGAGCAGGATCAGTCTTCTATAGTCGATGAGTGCGGTACTCAGATGGGCAGAGTGGTCATTTTGCTGCGTTGGCGTGGGGATTTCGGAGTCGAATGAGGCACTCTTGGCCTGCTCATATATTACAGCATCCTGGCTGTTACTGCTTCATCCTTCTTCTTTTCCTCTTTCTTCCCTCCTTACCCCATCGAGTCGGCCTCATCTATGTACGTATTCAACTCAAAGATGAAGAACGGAAAAAGAGAGGAGAGAGGAGGAGAATAAGAGAATGCGAGGAGACATTAGCTAATACTTGGGTCTTTGAACGTAAAAATAACAGAAGACGATTGAGGCACGACCAATGAAGAGATCATGAGGAAGAAGAAGAGGAAATGAGTTGAAGAGATTGTAGAGAAATGCAGAGAGGAAGTGGAGAGCCACCAGAGAGAGGGACACACAGTAAGAATGGCAAGTGCCTTCTCGGGAAGCGTCGTCAACTGCCGCTCTCCGTGATCGTGGCTCAACGTTCCCTTTTTATCTTATCATACACACAGCTTTCCTAACTCTAACAGTTACGGTTTTTCTCATCTTTAATTTTCTCACTTTATATTTCTATCTGTACTTACAGCCATTTGCCTGTTTCCTCTCGATCGTCTTTTAAAACAACGCAACGTCAGCATTATCTTCATCCATCAATCAGTCACTCTCACTTTCACACCCACTCTCACTCTCTGTCTGTCGCTCTCTCACTCACTCTCCTTCTCTCTCTCCCCCTCTCTCTGTTAGCATAACCTCATTCTTCGTTTATCTGGATTTCGCAAAGTCTATGAAGGGAAAGCAACAGAATGGGAAGGAAACTGCTATGATTAGAAAAAAGAGAGGTTGTTAGAAAGGAAAATATAGGCAGTGAGTACTAAAGAAAATTAAGAACGAGGAGAGGGAAGAATATAGTCTGCAGAGAGATCGAGCGAACGATTGCGAGAGATATGTCGGTGAAAGCGCTATTTGCACCCATCCAGTCTGCTACTCTCTTCATCACACTGTAAACGCGCATGTGCCTCTTCTTTATCACTGATGCCCTTTTTCTCTCTCTGTGTGTATGTCTCTCTATCTCTCTATCTAGCAACGCGACTTTCTTCAGTCCGATAGTATCTCTCTCTCTGTCTTTCATTCTTCCTAACGTTACACACTGTAACGCACTTGCACCATTTCTAGAAACTACTTGCCTCTCTCACAGTATCATCTCCCTCTTGCCTTTCTCTCTCTTATATCTCTCTCTTCCTTTCTCTCTCTCTCTCTCTCCATCTGCCTCTCCGATCATCCTATTCTCGTTCTTGCAAACTCTAGTACCCGCTGGCGTTTCCTGCACATTCATAGTCTTTCTGCTTCCTCTAAATCACTCTCTACCGCATGTTCGCAAGATCCTCACATACGTATGTATGTACATACGAGCCATTGGTTCCCTAGAGGTTGAAATTATATCTTCGTAATATTCTTCATCTAGATTATGGTTTTTTTTCTTCTTCTTCAAAACAACATAGTGATGCATAGTTCATGAATTGAAAGAAAATGGTTTCATAATTCTAGCGAGACCTTTCACCTGTGCGTCATGGCTGTTTCTCAGAACGCTCTCTGTCTCTCGAGAGGTTACAGCGTATACATAAGAGAGCCGATCGAGTCATCGCTCAGCCCCCTTCCCCCCCCCCCCCCCCGTCTTCTGCTTTCTTCTTATTCCTATTCTTCTTCTTCATACTGACTTCCTTCGGGCGAGGATATTATCAATGAGTTGCTTTTTTTTTGTTCACCATGTGAGTAGGAGAGAGAGAGAGAGAGTATAGACTTGAAAAAGCAGAAAAAGGAATAAGAAAAAAAAATTAAATAAAAAAGCGACAGACTTTGAGAGCAAAAAAGTTTTGCCCGTGACCTTCCTGAATATGCGTTCCCTGCTGATTAGTCACCTGGCCAAGTTGCTCGCGGCGGAACCTGAGGCTGGAGAGGAGAATTCAGTGAAGAACGCTGATTGATCTGTGCTGTGTCATCGACCGGATATCTCCAAACTTTCAAGAAGACAGGGCAGTCACCTCTGGCACTTCGGCCGGCTTCTCTACTGTCTCTCTCTCTCTCACTCTCTTTATCTTTGTTCAGTCTCTTTTCGCGCTCTCTTCCTCCTTCTCTTCACCTTGTCTCCCTCGGGGGTTTGCAAGTCTAAAAGTGAACAGTTGCTGTGGCCATGCCACATTCTGCTCCGCCTTCTCCTCATCTTCTTCTACCTTTTCCATATCTGCCTCGCTCCTTTATCCGAGTCCCATGGGCCAAAAGTGCAATTGGTTCCGTTCCAACATCGCGCAGCCAATGATTTTAGCCACTTGGGTTGGCCGCCGTCTTTAACGCCACTGTGCAGTAGAAGAGAGTGAACAAGCCAGTAAATGAGAGAAATAGAGAAAAGAAAGTGAGAGAGACAGAAAGGGAGTTGAGGGAATTAGATAGAGGTAGAGAGAGAGAGTTCTGCCGCGCGGATGACAAACACAATGAGTAAGGTGTTTGTCGCACTCTGAAAATCGACGTCATGTCCGAAAGGAAAGTTAAAGAGGGATTATCACGAAAAAGATGAGAGGCTTGAGGAGAGTTTTCCCTGTGACTCGGGCTTTAGCCCGTACTCTTCTCTCTCCTTCTCCCTTCCTCTCGAGATTCGAACAGACTGGTGTGCGTATGATGTGAAAGGTTGTGAAGGAAAGTTTTGCTGATTGCACCTTACCTTAGGTGAATTAATTTTTTTGACCTCTTGAGATCTAATGTAAGTTTTAGAATAAATAAACAAATATCCTATTTTGATATCCTTCAGTTTTGTGCTCATTTTCTTTTTTTTCTCATTTTTTTTTCTATTCATTCGTCGTGTCATTCGTCCATTCGCAGTCACTTCATTCTTCTTCATTCTTTACCATATTGTCTCTCTTTGTCTCTCTCACTCTCTCTCGTTCTCTGTCTATTCTCTCACTCTATTTTCGCACAAACACGCTTACCGCCTCCTGCACTCGTTTAGCGGATTCTTATTCATCCTAACATGCTTCTGGCAGTTCCATCGCAGCTTTATGCGCGGCAGTCTCATTTACCTTCTCCTTCCAGCTAATTATCAATAGCTCAGCTAGTTTAGTGCTTAGTCTTGGAATCGCCCCATCGCGTTCGCAACTTTACTTTCATCCTCAAATTTTGAATGACTCGTCGTTAGGATATATCGTGGATAATATTAATAATATTTCAGTAAGGTAATGATATATTTTATATATTTTTGATATATGTAAATACACCTTTCAAATAACTTTGTGGTTAATTTTAAATGTTTGAAGGGAGGCCGGCGCTACAAGTACGCGCTGGAGATGACGCCGGCGCAGTTGGCGGCTCTCTCGCGGCATCCGACGGCGACGGTGGCGTCCGCGAACGGCGTGACTGGCGGCGCTATGCTCCCGCCGCAGGGCGCCGTCCTGCCGCCGAGCGCCGCGCCGGGCGCCAACATCTCTAACATCGAGGACCAGCGACGGCTCAGAGGAGGCAACGCGCGCCCGGCCGATGAGCGGCTCTTCCGCTGCGCCTCCGAGGCACCCCTTCGCAAGCTCACCATCGACCTCATCAAGACGTACAAGAACATCAACGAGGTACGTATAACCTGTCTTGACCACTGGACTTTGGAGTCTTGGAAACACAAACTTTCCTGAAAATTGATCTAGTTCTCCTGTCATTCATTAACAGCTGACTCTTCGTGTTTCTCGCCTTGTTCGACTGACTGATTAAGTAGTTCAGTCGTTCACGGGGTTTGCACAAGATTCACCGGCGAGAAGGAATTAGAGCTATTAGAGAGGACATAGAGTGACAGAGAGAAGAGAAAGAGGAATAAGGAGGTGGAAGCGTGAGAGGAAAGCAGAGATAATGAAGCTGGGATTCGAAGGATTTCCGACAAGACAGCAGAGGGGCCTTTAGCTTCCTAGAATCAACGCTCTGATCAGTAGTATGAAAGAGTGGAAGAGAGAAAGGAGGTGGGGCAGAATAAGTGAAAGCAGGAGAGGAAGAGAGATAATTGGAGGAAAGAGAGAGATAGAGAGTGAGGGAGAGAATGAGAGAGAAAAAGTCGGTGGCCGTACGTCGGTTAGCTCCTCGGCCTTGCACAAGTGGTCAGTGTAACAAGGATGGGTAGGAATAGAGAAGAAAGAGTTATGGAGGAAAAGATAAGGAAGGAGCGAGAGAAATACACAAGGAATAAAAAGAGCGTACATCGATTGAATCGCTAGAGATTGCTTATCCTCGCGAGCCTTTCAGTAGTTCACGAGAATGTCTAACAAACGGAAAGAAAAGAGAAGCACATGTAAATATATAAAAAAAATAATATGTCTATAATGAAGACTTTGGGGGAGCACTAGCGATAAGTCACATCGGTTGCATCGTGACGTGAAACATAAAACTCCCGCATGCGCATGGCTATAATAGATGCACTGGCGCTCTCCCCCTTCAATCTGGCCGAAAGCATTGTTGTACTTTGCTGCTGTACGCCCTAACGGCATCGCAGTTATGAACCGCTACACATAAGAAGGAATAGAGACGGATTAGTAAACCCCTCTTCGAACATGTCATTCGTTTCTCCTTTTTTTGCTGTTTTCTCTCGAATTTTTGTCTCTTGTCTCTTCTGCACGCTGAAAATGCTCATGCAACTTGAGCAAACATGTCAGATTCATGTACATATTTAAAGATTCTTCTGCTCTCATTTATTCTGAGAAATATGAAATTCATCTGACTCTCTCCTTCTCTTCTTCTCTTGCAGACATATTCAGAGGCTAGTGGAAAAGATGCATAAAAAGAAATGCAAAGGATGTAGCCTTTGCTTAATGAGCTTACACGCCCTGGATGCCCTCCTAATCCCTTCTGCAGACAATGCCAAGCTGTTCTTTGGTAGTTGTAGTGATGATTCTCTTTCGTTCTTCTTTCTACCAATCAGTTGCAGATGCAAGCTAGAGTAACAAAGAGCAAATAGATTGGGTAAATAAAGAGAGTGACATTATTAGATTTCTAGGTAAATTAGAGTAGAGCAGAATTAGAAGAAGAAAAGTCCAAGCACTCTGCAGATTGGCCAGATCTCGTGATTAGATCCTGGTGCTTTTTGGTCTCTGACTGATATATCTTCCCCCAGGCGGTCAGCAGCTCTGTCATCGCCATGATCCCGTGGTTTCAGTCACTTTCTCTGCCCCTTCGGGATTCTCAACGATTCTCACGTGATTCACACTGTCGTTGTTGAAAAAAAGAGAGTGACAGAGAAACCTACATCGAGAGGGGTTAGAGAGAGAGAGAGAGAGAATGTGATAATCAGCGAGAGAGAGGCTTGGAAGAATGAGAACGAGGCAGCGGAGTTGTATCTGAAAAACAATAGTAAAATGTGTACAGGTGAACGGCGCTAAAGTACTATTCCCACTTCTTTCGCAACCTTCAACAACGAAAACAACGTTTGATGACCTTCCTAATCAACGATGGCGAATGACATATAGATCGCTTATGTTGTTTGTTGGCAGGGCCAATCAGACTGTCTGGCGGACTCATGCTTACCCTGATCTTATTTCTTTGCAACGCCCTTTTTAAAGCCAAATGACCAGACGACAGCAGAATGGATTGGTTCGCTGAGCATCTCCATTGCCGATCCCTGCCCATCCACTTATTGTCGTGTCCTGCGAGTGTTCGAGAACAGAGTCCTCTCTGCAAGGACATTGCCTCGCTTGCTTGCCTCACCCGTCCCTTATCTCTTCCTTGCTTCTTCTCTCGCGTGGTCTGCAGACCGATATAAAATGGGCTTGAGACACCGTCAAAAGTTGCTGGTTGCACACGTGAAGAGTGTGAGTGATAGCGAGAAAGTGCCAACATTGGCAGGAACAAAGAGACTGTTTTCCAATGTGTCATTTCGAAAGAATGAGATGACAAGGAATACTTTGATCATCTAAGGCAGTGGATTGGAGCGGACGTCATACATACTTAAATTCACCCTTATGAGTTGAAATGGCTGACGTTCTGATCAATAATGCGGCATAATCGCTGTTTGTTTTTATCTCGCCGTATTTCGTCGCCGGGTGAGAACACGGAACACTCTGTCCGTACCGTGCAAAGAGCGGGCGCACTAAAAAGAGACAGAAAGAGAGAAAGAAAGAGAGAGAGAGAATGGCAGAGAACTGGTTGAGCTGCGGTGAGGCAACCAACTGATAAGCATACGCGCAATCAAGGCAAGGGTGGTATTTCCCCTTTGATAGGGGGAGGAGAGAGGATGGAGGGAGGAGGCAAGGAGTTGGCGCTGACTACGGCAAGGCAGAGCAAGTGTCGTCGTCTCGGCCGAGTGAGAGAGTAGAAGGGCTGAAAAAAGGAACGAAGCTAGGGCGGGAGGAGGGCCTCGACCTTACAAGGTAGCACTCACTCACTCAATCTTCCTCTCCTCTCTCTGCTCTCTCTTTCTCTCTCCGCCATCTCTCCCCTCTCTGCCTCCCCTTCACCCTCTCCTCTTTCCTCTCTCTCTCTTCCCCTTGGCCTGTAAATGGCACTCTGAGGCGAGCAGCATCCCATCCAAGCCGGCCTCGCATCTCCTCCAGCCTGGCGTCATTCGCCTGCCAGGCAATTCAAACTACCCGGGCATCCCTCCATCATCATCGCCACCTCCTAACATCCAGACTAGCCCAACCTAGGTATCGCTCTCCCTCCTTCTCATACCATTCCTCCCCCTCCCCCCTCCTCCATCCGGCCGCCTTCACTTATGCCTTCGGTGTACACGTCGCTCCTCTGCTGCTCTACTCCGATATGGACTACCATTGTACGCCTACTTTTTCATTCTTCTTCGTTTGATAATGTTTTGTCCACGGGAATCTACTTCCACACTTTCATTTAACTAGTAAAAAGGAGAACGAACAAAAAAAAAGTCTGGCTGTTCGTTTTAATCAAAGTAGGGCAAGTGAAAAAAATCCTTCGGTTCTCCTTCTATTTACATCTAATTCTCCGCCGGCCTACCTTCTTTTCCTCACTCTCTTTTACTTTCCCTATGATTTTCTCTCTCTCTTTCTTTCTATCTCTCTCACTTTCTCTATTTCTCTCACTCTCTCGCCTGGCTCCATCGCCCTTTGCATTGTTGATACGGCGTCCTACGGCGCAATTCATCTTTTCTTCTTCCTCTGACCATGAGCCATACCCGGCAACCGTTGCCGCGCGTGCTTTCGACTTAAATGACGGCTTGATTTTGTTGATCGCGCCCAGAATTCGGCATAGGCTTAGTGAGATAGTTAGAGAGATAAAGAGAGAGAGAGAGAGAGAGTCGATATAATGCATGTTTTTCTCTTTTTGCTGGTCAATCTCTTCTATACCCGTCTCGAGACATTCATGTCAGCTTGGCCGCACTCCATGAACCTCTTCTCCATGTCCACGTCAGTTTTGTGTGGATGAGCTTCGTCAAGTCTTTTGAGACTCTTTTGCCAATTCTCGTTAAGCCTCTCCACGTGGTACTTTTTCGTGGAACGGACGGGCATTGAGACGAGGGATGATGAAGAGAGAGAGTGTGGGGGAGGGTTCCCTTGAATGGAGCTCCCTTCTGGCGCGGCGTCAGAGTCAGCAAGTCCCCCCACACCATAAGCCGTACCACTTCCTCGCCATGCTCACTGGCCTCATTCTGTCTCGGATGTTGTCGTGCCGAGTTCAGCCACACAAAATATATGTGGGTGTCGCGTCTTGTCGCACAGCGTCCACAGCAAAAGGAGAGAAGACAGCGAGGAATATGTCAAAAGGGCTGTCTCGTTCTCTCGTTCTCTCTCTCTCTCTCTCTCTCTCTCTCTCTCTGCCTCTCAAGATTTATTAGTTACCGGATCAAAGCGACTTTCGCTGCGCACTGACCATCATTCCTTCCGTACAAGTCATTTTTCGTCATATCCCTTTTTTGGAAAAAAAAGTTTTCTGGGAAGAACTTGCAACATTTAAGTGCATTCAGGTGAGATGCCAAGTCTCAGAGAACCACCCTCGATGCCGGAACCATGATAAAGGGGAAGAGAAGGAGAGATTTTTTGTGTTGAAAATGGAAGAGGTTTCGGATGCTAGAGGGTGGGATGGTTATGCACAGAGCGAGAGACTGAGCGAGAGAGAGAGGTGAGAGAAGAGAAAGAGAGACAGAGGGAAGAAGAGAGAGAGAGAAAAGAAATGGCGAGAGAAAATGTAGAGAGAAGAAAGAGAGACTTTCGAATGGACAAGAAAGGGTGAAAGTGAGCTGCAGCTGTCTGTCGCAAAGCAAGGAAGAGGGGAGGAGCCGACGCGGGAGAAGCCAGAGAAAGAACGGAACAGGCATTCTTATATGGCCGGAGGCGGTAGACTCGCTCCTTCAACTCTCTTTCTGCTACCGCTCGGGGATACCCCTCTCTTTGCAAAGAACCCTCCTTCTTGGGCCATACTTATGTATCACTATGAATACATTACACGTAGTTGGATGTAGAATGGAATCAAGTGGATGTGAATGTGGATGGAGATGGCGCTGGTCTGATAAGGCCAGCTTGGATCCATTCCCATGCTCTCCTTCTGTTCCATTTCTTATCGTGATCGCTATCCACTCTTTTTTCTGCATTTTCTTCGTTCGCTCCCACCCTTTCTCATTTTTTTCGGCCCCACTTATGCTTGCACGCACTTCTTCCTCCCTTAATCCCTGAGGCGAATAGCAGGGAGCTGCCTCTGGCTGTGCCTGGTGGAGAGACGCCAAGCGTCTTCAAAAGCCCTGGCTGTCCTTTCGGTAGACGGCCGCCAGCGGCAGTGGATTCCGGCCGTTTACCGGCCCCGTCCACGGGCTGACCGCCCGCCTTCTCTCGCTGCAATGGTTCTCTGCCGAGTGTGCTCGCTCTGCGTACGTTAGAAGGATTACTACGGCATATGTGATCTCTGAGAGTACTTCTGAGAACTTTAATATAAAGCTGATCCTTTTGGATTGTTCAAACTTCAAGGTCGTAAAAAGTGAGACAATTCATCAGCTGTAATAGATATCTGTGTTCTGAAGCCATTTCTCCACTTCAGAGTTTTGATTGTCTGAATAGGGCTGGGCACACGTATATATTCTGCTATTTTATGTTTCGGGCCGTCAGGAAGCAATTTGTCTCAGACGAGCGTTTCGCAAGCTGTTCGAACACTCGATAGGCCTACGTATGGGGTTCATTTGAGTAGGGGTGGACAGGAAAGGGCAAAATGCAAGTACTTTACTTGTGGAGGCTCTTCTATCGTAGTAATTGCTCCCTCTTTTGAAGGAGAACGAGTGTGTAAAAGGGATACAGGATTTCTCGAAAGCCGAAAAGATACTGTAGTTAACGGTTCAAGTTGTAGGTCACAAGAACAATAAAAATGTCTTGGACAACTGGGAGCCACGGAATAATGCACTTTCTATTGCAGTCGTTCTACCTGAGGAAGGGGATGCGCCGCGAGCAGAGCGGCCAGGCGATGCCTACTCCTGCCGGCTTCGGCCCCATCGATCCGGCCGTCGCGGCGCAAGCTGCTGCCGCGGCCCAAGCGGCTGCTGCTGCTGCCGCCGCCCAGGCTTCCGCCCCTATCGAGCAGCGGTAACTATTTTACTTTTTGTTTTAAATATTTTTCTTACCAATAACATTTCCTTTTCACACTTGTAAAACCAATTTGTATTTATAAAGTTATGAGGATATTTTTTCACCATGACTTCATTTTCATCATCGGGAATCTTTTACGCTTTAACTATGTTTGATTGATAGGTAAAAGGAGGCTACTGCATATTAGTCTAGAAGTCGGGTGTATTTTTGCCTATGCTTTGCGAGTCCGCTTCCTCCTTGGAATTTCTACGACTTCTATAACTCACGTCGCATGAACAGCTCGCATTTCCCTCAATTTTCATCGCGTGCCCGGGAAGCCTTGAGAAGGGGGCATATGATGATCAAGCGAGAGGAAATTCCCAAGAGAATATCATCAAGTGCGAGCGGGAGAGGAGGAGGGAAGAGTGAGAATAGAATGAGAGGAAACGAGAGACAGTGAGAAAGAGAGAAGAGAGTGAGAAGACAGAAAGAGAGAAGAGAGTGAGAAGACGGAAAGAGGAGAAGAGAGAGAGAGAGAAAGAGAGAGAAAGAGATAGAACGGGTGCTTGGGCTCTCTGTGAGAAAAGAGGTAGAAAATATCTGTGAGGAATGGTGAAAAGTGGCACGAGGTCTATTTCATATATGTCGACATCGAGGGGATAAAGAGTGAACGATGCCCCAGCTCTGCAGAGAGAATGAGATATGTGGAGAGAGCGAAAGAGAGAGAATGGTGGAAGAGAGAATGGAAAGGGCCCACAATCCCCTGAGGCATGAAGAGCATACGGCTAAAGGCTAGGCGGAGCGGACTTTTGCTAGGCTCTAAAAAGAGTGACCGCATGATGCGGAAGCCGGGAATGGAGCACAGAACTGGGCCAGCAGAACGAAGAATTCTGCATCCACTTGATTTGGCCAGGAAAAAAACTTCCTTGTTCACAACATTGTCCCAAAGGATTCCTTGTCTACCATTGGGAAACGTGGGGAATAACATCACACATTCTAATATTAAGCAAGCTCGAGAGAATCTGGGGCATGTGATGTCATGCGCAACCTAGGCAAACACGGGTTTCCAGAACAATGTGAATATGGAATATCTTATTACTCTTTCGAAAATATAATACTGCTCTTCTCAGGTACGACCAGCCCGGCTACCAGCCTCAGATGGCACCAGGCACCGCTCCAGATGCACGCGCCAGGTCGAGCAGGTCAGCGACACCTTCTTTTTTATTCCTTAGAAAGCCCTTGTCCTTCTCCGTGCCACAGTAGTTATCACATGTATTATGTGTTGCCCATTCCGGTACGTCTCCATATTTCAACTGTAGCTTTTGCCTGGAAAGAGGACTCCAGAGTGAATCATCAAGATGACGGATGAAACGAAGCATTTCTCGCTCTTCTCTCTCAGAGAGAAAGACCCGCGAAATAAGAGAAAGAGTTGGAGAGAAAGCAAGACGAAAATATAGTCATGTCTCTGCCGCTTCATTCGGTCGCACCCTTTCTCCCTTTTCGAATCCCCTGGTGAATCGTTATTGTGTCCACCCCATTGAAGGAACAATATATTCTGAAATATTTTTGCAGAACGGGTGTTTACAACAACGGCTACGACGATATGAACTTTGACTACATTATCAAGGAAGGCGAGTACTTCAACAACCGGTTAGTTTTTCTGCTTTGGAACTTGTTTTTTTTTTGTTAAAAATTATGTCATATCTCACCTTTCATGTCTTTTTATGTATTGCAAACTATTGCAACAAATGTCTATATCACGTAATTTATTCAGGTATTGCATCATTAGCCCGATTGGAAAAGGCTCGTTTGGCCAGGTGGTCAAGGCGTACGACACCGTGGCCAAGGAGCACGTCGCCGTCAAGATCATCAAGAACAAAAAGACCTTCTTTGATCAGGCAAGACACACTTACTATTACGCCTACATATGTTTAGTGCTTAATTTCTATTTTTGTTCATTTGTTGTATTCAGCACGATCGCACCTCTCCGACGTTTTTAAACCTTGTATTCTTCAGGCGCAGATCGAGATTCGACTTCTCGAGATGATGAACGAGATGGACCCGGAGGGCAAGTACAACGTCGGTAAGTGACATTCCCTAGCGGAAGGCAGACAACCACAAGCAGAGCAGTGACTCCTTTGCTTGCAGTGTCACTGAAGGGCCACTTCACTCACCGCAACCATCTCTGCCTCATCTTCGAGCTCCTCTCCTACAACCTCTACGACCTGCTCCGTAACACCAACTTCTACGGCGTCTCGCTCAATCTCACGCGCAAGTTTGGCCAACAGGTCATATACGAAATTTTTATTCCTTTTTTTCTACTCTTGAACCAAGAAATTGTCCATGAGAAGAGAAAGTTACAATATGTATTTACTTGGTTGAATAATTAAAGTACAATTTTTAATAGTGTATTGATTGATTTTCAGCTGACCCGCACTCTGCTGTTCCTGTCGTTCCCGCAGCTGTCGATCATCCACTGCGACCTGAAGCCGGAGAACATTCTGCTGTGCTCGCCGAAGCGGTCTGCCATTAAGATCATCGACTTCGGCTCGTCGTGCCAGATCGGCCACCGCATCTACCAGTACATCCAGTCGCGTTTCTATCGGTCGCCCGAGATTCTGCTCGGCATCCCATACGACACCAAGATCGACATGTGGTCGCTCGGTTCGCAATTCAAGCTGATATATTAATTAAAGACAACTAGATATGTAATTAGCCTAGCATTAATAATCCCTTGCCTGCATTTGCCAGGCTGCATTCTGGTCGAGATGCACACGGGTGAGCCGCTCTTTGCTGGCTCAAGCGAATCTGACCAGATGATGAAGATTGTTGAGGTGTGCTCAAGCCCATCTTGATGATTGATATCTGTAGTTAGATTACGAATGCTTTATCTAAGCAATGAACAACAAGGGTAATGATGTTGCAGGTGATTGGAATGCCTCCGATGGAGATGCTGGACATTGCACCCAAAACGCGGAAATACTTTGAGAAGAAAGAAGGTAAGAGAGAATTACTTTATTTCATTTCCAACCAGCGCTAGAGTGACATTTAAAAGAAGGATTTATCTCAGCGGTTCATTCCACATTGAAATCATGTCTGCCTTAATTTTTTTTTACATCCTTTAACTTCTTCTTTCAGACGGTTCCTACGTGTGCAAGCGAACGACAGACAGCTACAATAAGGTGTACCGGCCACCGGGCCATCGGACGCTGTCCGAGATCCTCGGCGTGACCACAGGCGGGCCAGGCGGGCGGCGGGTCAAGGAGCCGGGCCACACCGTCGATGACTATGCCAAGTTCAAGGTGCAAAACTGCGATATCTAACGAAAAGGGCATACTAAAAGTTAATAGCAATGTTGGAGATGTAAACTGAACCTACATTAAATGTTATAAGATTGGGCACATTTAGCGCAAACCTATATAAATGTTGTGCTTTGAGGATCTGATCAAGCGAATGCTGCGGTATGATCCGAAGCAGCGAATCCCTCCTCACTATGCCGTCCGGCATCCCTTCCTGAAGAGCAGCAGCAGTGGCAGCACTTCTGCTCGCGCCAAGGACGACCCGACCGCGGCCATTGCCGGCACTTCCAGTGTTGGCGCCGCCAGCACTTCTGGGGGCGCGCCTACGCATCATCAGTCAGAGATGGTTAGATCGCGGAGAAAATCAATGATATCGCTTTACACATTAAATTTATTCTGTATTGGTTTTCATATAATGACTGCCAATTGTTTGTCTTTGAGATGATGTCGATGGGAGGGGGCGACATGGCGAACTTCAGCCACTGGGCGAACAAGGACGCCGTCGACGCCGGCCCCTCGGGCATGCAACCAGTCGGCGCGGCTGCCAGTGCGTCCGGCTCTTCCGGTCTCAACCATGAGAGTGGGGTAAGGTATCTTTGGACAACTGCTTTAGCTCTCTACTATGAGAATATCTCACTGTAATCTCTGAAATATCATGCCAGCTAAAACAATCATCTCTTTAGATAGTACATTAAGCTATCAAAATGGGAATATGATCGTTTCCTTTCAGTACACGAGTAGTAGGAAGTCGACTGCGGATGACTCGCGGAAGTACCAGGACTACTACCAGCAGCAGCAGCCTGGCAACGGGATGTATTCCATGCTAGGGGTTTGTTCGCTGCTTTTTTAACAGTTGTTTTTACAACAGTTCTATCGCTTATTGAATATTTTAAATTTCCCGCTTTGCAGGCGTCCGGCTCGACGCGAAATCTCTACGACACGCCGTCCGGCGTGGACGGCGCATCGGCACCGAAGCCATCGGCGATGAACTCGTCGCTGATGGCCGGAGGGGCGGGGTCGGCCAATCCGGGCATGACTTCCTACTACGCGTCTGCGCCCGTCGTCTTCTCGGCGCCGCCCCCTCATGCTCAGCTCATCCATCCGCGGTTATGAGGGCCATCGTCCCCCTCCGTCCCATCCGCTGCCCACCCGCGGGGAAGGAACAGACACAACAAAAAGCCGGCCCGGAATGCGCGATGGATCGAACTGCTGTTCCATCTACAAAGTCCATTACGGCCGAGGGATAACCGGGCAAAAAAGGCGCGAAAAAAGAACTCATAGACATTCAAAAATACACGCAAGATGGTTTGTACTCGTTCGCCGCGGAGAGACGGCGTCTCTCTGTTCTCTGGAGGGTTCCTGTCTCTCTTTTTTTCTCTCACTCTCTCTTTGCTCCACTCTCTAACGTGTACGATGACATACGGGCAGTAACCAGACGCGCGCACACAGAGCTGTTCACATTTTGCTCCGTCCATTCTTCCGCCAATTGCGACCTTTCATTTCGTTAAGTTGTCGTTGGATATAACAGGTGATTAACATGCGATTTAACCAAGTTCTCATCTTCGCATGCCTCATCTTTGTTATTCCTTACATGGATTTATTCACAAGAAAGGCCCGAAAAAAAGAAGAAGGATTTAGTTATAATAATTAGCTGAACCTTTGCACAAGTCTTTTCTTTGAATGTCTCTTTGAAGCATTGAGGTTTTGCAGATGAGAATGAATGCCTGAACCCGCTGTGATCTCAACAGGATTCGATACTAGAATTACCTTTATTTCTAATTTCATCTACTCAAATCAGGCTTTTTTTCATAACATTAGTTGTAATTGGGATTACTTTGAATTGTTAAGATGATGTGGAAAAATAATTCTTCGAAAACAACAATCTCTTTGAAATTCCCCTCGAAAATTTTTTCCTTGAATTGTTTTTTTTTTAAATTCGCAACTGTGTGTGTGTTTCCGTCATTTGACATTCACGGTCCTTTCAACATTACCGCTCGTTCGTGTATGAATTAGATTCTTAGGCTTATAAAGCCATTAAAGACCAGGCGTTTGAGTTTACAACATATTGCAATATTGCTGTCGTTATCACAGCAAACACACAAAAAAGGAGAAAGTGAGCTAAATTCGTTCCCTTCAATAAGCTCCCGAATTAAAGTCTGTATTTTCCGCAGAAAAAATATTACGATTTCAATGTGTATGCTGGCGTTAGTCGGAATAGCTTTCTTCGACATGCACAATGTTATGACATTATCCAATCGACAAGATATTTTTTTAGTCAACAGCCTGTGCCAGGAAAAATTACTCTGCAAAAGTTCGGCGAAAATATAATTCTACATATACAGCATACTGTAATGGGCTTCCGTAAGCAACTGTTGTAAGAGAAACATCAACTACTTTCCCACACCGGCCTAACTAACCAGCCGACCACTCCTCTACATACGACTGCGCAACGCCATGGCAACCTCTCTGTCGTTTCACTCGTCTCCTTGGAATCGGCACAAGGAAATGAAGTGAGATTTTCGAATAAACACAATCGACTTCCTGCAAACAATGACAATTTGTTCTCAAATCTACTTTATTCTTTGATATAAATAAAGTTGCATTCACCATGTATTATTTTAGCTAACAGTAGAGTTAAGGAGCATCACAGTAACAAAAACTAGATAAATGCACAACAATTGGGTGCAAGATGGAGAGAGTACAAAAAGATATTCTGTGTACAATTGAGCCTCTCTAAATTGCGACGGAGAATAGCCACGCGTGACGGGCGTGGTCGTGAAGTTCAATGAAGTAGACGAGCGAGCTTTTTCAGTGGCAGATAACCTGCAATTGTGGGTACTTGGCATTTCTTCGGCCCTTCAAAAGGGACATTCGAGTGCACACAAATATCAGCAGCAGCTCTTTACAATTGACAAATGTTTCTGATCTGTCAAGATTCCGGAATATCTGCGACCGGTGCTGTGAAATGAGTGCCGCGTAGAATGTGTACATGAATTGATATGTACTTGATGTGTGTTAACATATGTACCAGCCAATCACATTCTATTATATACTCGCTGCTTCTGCTGTCGCAGCAGCGGAAATGAGTGCCGGTGGATTGCCTTGCTCTCCTCCAGCCATCCGCTCGTCCTAGCAACAGCCAGCTGGCGAGGCGTCCACACGCACAAACTCGTCGCACTCTCGCGAATCCTACTCCCACGACCTCCCCTTCTTTCCACTTCTGGGCTTATGCCGCTCTGTTCTCCTTTTCTCTCTTTCTCTTTCTTTTTGCACTACACCCTCGTCTATTATAAGCTTCGAGCACTTCCCCGTCCCTTTGGTCCACTTTCCATTGTACGGATGGCAAGGCGCTTTCTAACTTCAAGTAACTGTAGACTTTTGTGCACAGGAGTTTTTTTTGTTATTGATAATTTGTAGCACGATATCTTCCACAAATCTCTTGAAAGAAACGTTAGCCTATGGTCAAGGACAAACTATCGGCTGATAATTCCATTGTTTTGTTTTGCCACTCTTACCGCTGTCGACTATTAGGTGCACTTCGAACAATTCAAAACTCTATTATAGATAAGGGTGTTTTTATTTTGAGTATAAACTCATAAGCGAGTGCTCTATAGCAGAATTATTAAGAGTGGAACAATCTAAATCCGGTTATAATCAGCGCCCTCAAATGTCATTTATGCCCTGAAGTTTCTGTGACAATTAGGATTAATGTCTTTGCAGTTACACATTTACTGGCAGTTCGGACAAAGGCTTTTATCTGATATGTGTTATAGAAACAAGACATATGTATGTAGTTAGTCATTCTCGAAATTTGAATAAGTAAGATTGATGACTCATTATCAGCAAGCTGGCTCAGGTACTTCGGAGGGGTCGTGTTTCATTTGTATCTTTTTTAAATTCTCATGGTACAAGACGCAGTCTCTATCACCTAGTAACAGGTCGCATGATTACACAATTCAGCCAGTAAACATTGGGGAGGCATTACTCGTTAGCCAGGTAACTTACATAAAGAAGGTTTTCCATGAAGAGATTCCTTCTTCATTCATTTAATCTGAAACCCTCGATCTCCCATTCGCCTTTGTTGCTCTCAACATTCCCGGCTAACTTTAGAGTTAAAACAATGGAGACCGCTCAGGGATCAAATGAGGGCATAGTGTGTCCTGCACAAGCTGCATTTCCTTCTTACTCTTTATTAAAATTGCGTTCTATTAATGCACTCTCTCAGACAATGGAAAAATTCGTTTCCTCGAATAATCAGAGCGAGCGAGGGAAAGAATCTAGAGAATGTTGTCATCTGAATCCAGATCAATGTATGCATGTATGTATGTATACCGGGTACATCTATTGCTGGCTTTCTGCCTACATTCTCTTCTGCCTTTTTCACAACGAATCCTCTTGAAGGGCAAAAGAGATATTGGTTTGAATATAATAAAGTATTTACGCAGAGGGAGTAAAAGAGATGCAGAGATAGAGGGAGAGAGGGAGCGAGATATAATGATTAAGACAGAGATGGCAGAGTAAAAGAAAGAATGCGACTAAAAAGATCTGCCGCAAAATTTTGTCTGTTGCGTCCTTGAGCTTGCATGACAACGGCAATCAGAGCTTCTTGTGCGCGAGAGTATATAAATGTGTCCACCCTCAGGGGCTTCTTACCTTCCTACTTCAGCTTCTTTCGTTTCATTCCATCACGAGACATTTTTCTCGTTTCCTTTCCCACTTCTTTCAAATATCTCACACAATCAGTCTGTCTAACTGGCGATATGACCATACTACATTTTCATCAACGTATCACACCAGGGTGTTATGAAATTTATTTAAATTATCCCTGGAATCAAACCACGATTCATTTAGTGATTCGCTGATGCACGACTAGGTTATCTCTCTCTCCCTCCCTCTCTCTCCCTCTCTCTGTCTCTCTCTCTCCCTCTCTCTTACGATCGCTGTCTGTCTGTCTCTTTTTCTCATTCCCTGTTTGTCTGTCTGTCTCTTTCTATTTCTCTCTTTTCTAGTTGAGATTTTACTTCCTTTTCTAATTCATTTTCTTCACACAGATACGTCAGAAACATAATTTGTTTTTATGCGTATACATAGATATTTTATGTGCCGACTCCGTTGTCAGCGTTAAACAAGTGAAGTTTTCCAATTAATCTCACGAGAAGTCTCATGCCGTGCCATTTGGAAAAAGGGAATCTTGATTACACGAAACTCGAAAGACATCCTCTCAGACATTTTGTTCTTGTACTTCATCGCGAGCTCTGCTTTCAGAGACAAGAGAGCGAATGATAAGAAAGAGAGAGAAAAAAAGACTAGAAATCGAAAGAGAGAAAGAGAGAGAAAGGGCTCTAACGAATGAATGAGCGAGAAAAAACGACAGCGAGGGAGCTGGAGAGATATGAAATTTTTTAAAGGTTTTCATTGTGGATGCTGCATCTATCTGTGATTAACGTATTTACACCCTAGCAAACACCATTCACAAGACTTTCATTGTAGAAGATGGTGGCCGGGTGTGCGAATAAATGTATCAAATATTTCTTTTGGTTCATCAACTTCCTCTTCTTCGTCAGTACATTTTACTATTAATATATTGGATTGTTTATTTCTTATAAAAATTGAAGAAGAAAAATGTAAAGATCCAATTGGCTAGGTACTCGGAGGAATTGTCTGCGGCTTCGCGTTGTGGATCCGCTTCGACAACGCCTTTCAAAATACCGTCTTAAAATATATAAATCCTTCCGCCTCCAACTTATCGCTTGACAGTGTCAGTCAGTGTAGATGCTCGTAAAGGCTATCTCAAAATTGTATTCTTATTCATTTAAATGCCAATTTATTTCATAGTCTATTCACATTATAAACTCAATTAGATTTGTAAAGAAGTTTTGTTTAGTTCTACATGGCTCTGTACGTGGTGGCTGCGATCGGTCTAATCCTCTTCATTCTTGGCTTCCTCGGCTGCTGTGGCTCGTGCTGTGAGAGCGCATGCGTCCTTGGTGTGGTATCTTTTTTGTACTATATTGAATGATTTTTTTTTCAAATTACTTACGTTGCCTGGTGTTAAAACAGCGCATGAAAAGGGGCCATTTTTTAATGACGCACAACTACTATCATATTACAAAAAATTCATCCGTCATCTAGCATTATTTTAAATTTATATAGGAAATTGAAAGAAATAACTGCAGTACTTTACACTCGTGCTCGCTCTCTTTGCCATTCTTCTCGCTGGAGGAATATACATTCTCATCAACAAGAGCGGAGTTCGTTGCATTTAAAGAAGTCATCTTCACTTGACTTGTGCAAGAAATCAACTTTCCTATACGGGAATAAGTCTGCTTCATGACTTAAAAGCCATTATTGGGCTAAATTAATTTGTAGCATGAAATTTAACTGATCCGATAACAGCAAGAGTAATGAAACATTGCTAGATGCAACAGCAATTCATTAACGTCTGGCGCAACGAGTTTGTCAACAACTACAACACAGTGGCTCCTCCTGTTCGAGAAAATATTGACAACATTCACCAGCAGGTGCCAAACAACTTTTGCGTTGATTATGAGGAAGCATGTTTTATCTTCTTAATGTTCTTCTACTGATCAGCCGAGTTGAACGAGTTCATTCAGCTGCAATGCTGCGGCGCGACCGGCTGCCAAGACTTCACCGTCCCTCCTGCCAGCTGCAACTGCACCAACTTTGCTGGCATCTACGTCAGGGTGAGTCGACGGGTTGCCAGGCAACACAAACTATTATTTGTTTTCTATTTGATCGAAGAAGAAGCACGCTTAAACGGCGAAATGTGTCGAGCCTCCATGACATCATATTTATTTGCAGCGCGGCTGCGCAACCTACATCTGGGGCCTGATCGACACCAACTTCACCATTGTTATCATTGTCGCTGCAGCGATTCTTGTCGCCGAGGTTTGATTTTACAAACAGAAAGCTTACTGGTTTCTTGTCTTCAAAAAAAAAACGAGGAATTAGGTGTAATATTCCAAAAAATTTATTTGAATTTAACAGTAATATATTTTTGCTCTTCGCGATGATCTTCGCGTTGATCATCTGCCAAGCTGTCAAGGCGAAGCGCTAGGAATCACACAAGATCTTCATCGATCGTCTTTTCTTACCATTAGGGATTCTTTGATATGTTCACTCGAAGATTAACCTCATACCTTATCAACCATAACAATTACCGAGAATTTCTCTCCACTGTTCTTGCTTGTCGTCATATCGTTTTTTGTAACTCATAACAGATCCCGGTGAGGGCTCACAACTCTATAATTTGCACATATCCCTTCAGTTAAAAAAAAATCATAATTCGCGATTCTGCATATGAGAGAACGTCTTTCAATGAAAGGCACTACAAATATTCTTTCCGAAATAAATGTTTTAATCTATTTTTTCTATTTATGCAAATCGTTTGCTTACATATATTATACTTTGCGAAATATGAATACTTGATAAAGGCGATTTCTTCTAACAATTATTATAGTTGAACACAGAATTCAACGAAGACACACAAGTACTCAGACATTCGGAATGTTATATTTCCATCAGTTTGTCATCCTTCATTCGTATCCCATGACTTTCAGAAGAAAAGGGCACTAATTGCTCGCAGAATTTCATATCTCGGAAAAGCAGTAGAGTAGGGAAAATTGGACACGTCATATGCTGCCTTGTCGACTGGGGTCTGATGAGACCCAAAGAAAGAAATGATTCGAGCAAAATAATGGTTGGGAATAAAATCTGGTAAACCTAAATGTTGACTCACAACCGGACAGATTCAGCCTCATTTAAATCGCAGGTGCGAGAGCTGAATGAGTCAACATGAGTTCCATTTTGGGATCTTTCGGACTACATTCGAGATATTTTCTTAATATAAAAAAAGAAGTGCACGTGGACGCGTCGGCGGGTCGCCTAGTAACAACCGAGTTGCATTTGCACGCAGCAAGTATATCAGCATCAGTCGCCAGTTCACACCTACCACTTCATGCTTGTATATCCGTTGCTAACAACGCAGGCATATAAAATGCTTGCCTGAGGAATTCTTCCGAGACCCCAGCCGTTGAGTTGCTCCACCTTAGTCGACTAAGATAGGAAGCCTTATAATGATCCCCAGTCGATAGTTTCAGTTTACTTGCTCTTCACCAGATATTCCACAAGCTATCCAATTTATTGTTGTAATTGTTTTCGGCAATATCATTTCAGTTCGATTCTTTTGCTAATATTTCCTTAATAAATGATCTGTTAATTCAGGCAATGGTCGCCGGTTCCGGAAACAAATGCATCAAGTATTCTTTCTATACCGTCAACTTTTTCTTCTTTGTAAGTTTGCATGAAATTCTTTGCTTTTGAAAGCAGACGATCTCATCAGCGGCTGAGGAGATATTCCTATTCCTTAGAAATCGAGATGTCAAATATTTGCAGGTACTCGGAGGAGGTATTGTCGGTCTCACATTGTGGATCATATTCGACAACACTCTACAGACCACTATTGTGGGATCTATCTCGCCTGGGATGGATACGTCATTGGTAAGTAGGCAGAGTAATAATTTAAAAAGTTTTCGTTCAATATATTTCGCCTTATTGCGAATTTTGTCAAAAAATTGAATTTTATTTTTCTTAAACTAAAGCAAGGAAAACATTGGGAAAGCTCGATTACTTTGACAGTTCTTCATCCTGCTGTATTCGTCGGCAGCCATCGGTGCGATTCTCTTCGTTCTCGGCTTTCTTGGTTGCTGCGGTTCTTGCTGCGAGAGCGCATGCGTCATCGGTTTGGTGAGCATACCATTCTTGGATTTACTTTATGTTATGTCTTGAAACGAATAACTTTTTTTATTTCATTTAAACTTTCTCATTTGAGTACATTCTCCTGACGCTGGCTCTCTTCGTCCTCCTTCTCGCAGGCGGCGTCTACCTGCTTATTAACAAAAGCAACGTTAGACTCTTTTGCCATTAGATGTTGTTAACTATACTAAACTCTATACGCGTCCAATATCAATACATGGTTGAGTTGATCTAAGGTGGAGAAAGGATTTGCCGAGACATGGAAGATGGCATTTGTTGACAAGTACAGTACTCTGGCGCCAGCGGACAAACAACGAATCGACACTCTTCATGCACAGGTGTGGCACTGAAATGCATTACGGTTTTAGCTAGAATTGGGCGATTGAATGATAAAAGCCAACTTTTCATTCAAAACAACTCTTGCTGTAACAGCTGCAATGTTGTGGAGCGAAGGGCTGCTCCGACTTCACCCTTCCTCCTGATAGCTGCAACTGCAACAACACAACAGAAATCGCTGAGCGAGTGCGTCAGCATTTACTTTTTTTCATCTTATAATATTTAGCATAATTTCAAAAGTTTCACACTTTCAGCGCGGCTGCGCAACATACATTTGGAGTGTGATTGATAACGAGTCCGTCATCTTCTATAGTGTTCTGGGCGGCATTCTTCTCGTCGAGGTACTGTTCAATTTACGTTTGATTTGAGAAGAAAGAGTATTTTTCAATCCTTTCAGCTGTTCGCAATTATCTTTGCAATTGTGATGTGTCGTGTCGTCAAGGCGAACACGTAATGGCGAACATCGGATAATATCAATCTTATCATATCTCAACTCCTTATCGTTAGGTTCATGTATTTTCTCGACATTCAAGTGTTGATAGTGATTGCAAATTCTAACACAGTTCTTTTACTATCTTGAAACACGCAGCAAGTCTTCAAATCGCTTTACTCATTATTTTAGTATCCTGATCAAGAGAAGTATATCTATCATAAACTAAGCATGATTCGAATGCCTTAATTTTTATTTACATTTTTTTTATTTTTTTATTCTACAGCCAATGAAAGTAGTTTTAAAAAACTGATTTTTTTTTCGTTTTCTAACAGTCATTGTCTCCGTTAGCCAAAGATAGTTCGAAACGATTTGTTGCATTAAGGTTACTGCGAATGTTAAATCCGTCTAGTTAAAAGGAATTGCGCGCATGATGCATGAAATGAAGCTCAAACAGAACTTTTAAGATGCGCATATAAATTTAAATTCACAAAAAGTAGCTTTCTCAACACATAGCAGCCAGAGCTTATTTCCACTCTCAAAGATGTATTCGTCTAGACCTGACATAAAGACACAGCGATATCGATAAGGAGATCTTTGAAATGATATTTCGTTTGCATATGGCTTTGATTTTTTCTTCTTCTCCAGCTGACCTGAAAGTGAACTTCTAACAAGGGGACCGAAATTATATACAAGGGAATTCACCAATATTTGCTGGGCAGATTATGCAACACAATGAGAATTCGAATTGGAAGATGAAAGGAAATTAATCGATTATGTTGCCACAAAGCGTAATGGGCTGGCATAGAAAGTTAGTAACAGAGCTCAGTATAACATCCATAGGGAATTAAAAGATGCGGACTGCTTCAAATGATGAATAGGAAAGAAGTTAATATCTCTTTTAGAGATAATTGAGATAACGATGTCTTTAAAGCTACTTCCCTACTCTCCTGTTAACTACGCACATTCATGATATTTTTATGAGACAAAACATGAACAATGTATTGAAATTTTCAATCAAAATTTTCTGCCATCGTTCGTTTTCATTCCCTTCCCTTCTCCTCTCGTTATCACGAGATGACGCAATCGCTTTCGTCAGGGACATTCTCAGGCGGCCGCTCGCCGTGTCGGCGCATCTTGAGACTGAGATGCTTGGTGCGACGGATGAGCGAGCGTGAACGGGACAGCTTGGTCGGCTCTTCCACGGCAGCGGCCGCCAACTCGCCACCTCCACTGTCGCCATGAGCAGATTTCATCTTAATAAAAATAAGAAAATGAAAGAAAACCTAACTATTGTCACAAATCATGACAACTTTTGCTATTATATTTGCTCTAGAAACAAGAGAAGTAACACTATGAATTGTAATTTAGTACCCTTAATGAGCGATTCCGCTTGAGGTCTGCCGGGACGGCCAGTGAGAGTGACTGTCCGAGGGGCTCCTTGCCGTTGCTCTTTTCCTTGAAATGACACCTATTTTGTTTGCATTAATGTCCTCATTTATTTCTTCGTGTTATTTTTGGAAATGAAAGAGTATTAGAATGAACGTACAGATGTGAAAACAGATCGACTAAGCGGGCGGCTGCGGATGGATTGTGCGCGGCCGACGTGAGCGGGAGAGCCGAGCGGATCGAAGCCGGCCGCGTTCTCTCGCTCCCCCTCCTCCTCATCCAGGCAGCCACCGCCCGCCTACGCTCGTTTTTGTATGCTTTGCATTTTTCACAGGAATTTGGCCGACAAAATCGACATTAATTTGCTCATATTTTCCCATCTAATAAATCACTGAAATAAAAATTTGCTAATAAGTACGCACGCTAGAACTGCTTTTCCTGTATTTCATCTTTTTTTACACGCGTACGTCACATCGGACCCGTTTTTTTTTGTACGACTATTTGCATTTCTCGGCGTGAACTTTGCATTCGCGGAACTAAAACACTAAGCCGATCATGGACTTATTCCTTCTCTGTTCTTCTCTCGCTTTCTTATAATCTCTCCCTTTTCCTTTCTTTTTTTCTCTCGCTTCGCTCTCACCTTGCACTTGGGAAAGCCGCTGAGCTGAAGCAGATTGCGAAAGATGGACGTGACGTTGCTATCGTCCTTCGCGGAAACCTCGAGGTAGCGTACTTCCGAACTCAGGCGGCTCGTCCACGCCTGCGCTGTAGCCTCGTAGATCTGCACAAACCAGGGGAGGATTAGGGGTGCTCCCTAACTTGACCGCCTGAGCCTCCACCCTTCATCAACTATTTATGCAGAGTATATCGTAAGCCCGCCGATCGCAAGCACACTTTGGCAGAAAACGAGAATTCGGGTCTTTATAGATTAGTTGTTTCAGTATGGAAATTAGAGCCGTGACCGAGAGCAAGGTTAAATTTAACAAGGCCACGATATGTACCAAAGTGCAAATGCGATTCAAATTTCTTGGAGTGTCTTCTAGGCACGCACTTTCTTGGACGGGAGATCGGCCTTGTTGCCGACGACGACTGTCGGCAGTGCGGCAATGTCAGAGCGGCGGGCGCAGATTTCCTGCCAGAGATCGCTCATCTAAGAGGGGAGAAAGAAAGTGAGAGAAGAAAGATATAACGAAGTACAGAAGAGAGATGAAGAAAGAACAAAAAGGATTATGGTCAATTTTATTTTCAATTTATGGATAGCTGGACTTATGATACTGCTATGCCCTTTCTGACAAGCTACTGAAAAGGTTCATCGGGCGAACACACATATGCACATACATATGCTTGGACAGATATTGTGGAGAACCATAGCAGAAAGCACTACGACTTATCGTAATCCACGAGTTTTTAAAAATGTAAATTTTTTACCGCAGGAATCAAAAGGGATTTCGATTTCAAAGAAGTGGGTCCAAATCCGGTCTGCGATTATTGCGGAGAATGTAGCCTCGCAATGGGAATGAAGGAAAAACAACTTTTTGAGCCGGTGGATTACGAAGACACTCATGTCAATGCTCATTACTACTTCATCTCGCTACACATTTTGAGGCACTTTTTGCAACGTCACGAAAGGATGGCAAACAAGAGAAAAGCTATCCCCGAAAAAGTGAGCAGAATACGTTTTAGATCGGCTTTGTTGTGAAGTGCTTGTGTCTCTGACCTCTTTGAAGCTTTGGACATCATCGACAGCGAAGACGAGCAAGAAGGCGCTTGCAGATGAAATGGCGAGGCGGCGCATGTCGGGGAAGTTGAAGTTCGTGTCGAGGATGTCGAGCGGCAGCGGAACACCCTGAGGTTCAAGCATTCCACTTTCTCACCATCTCAAAGGGATCACTCCCAAATCTTCAAAATACACATTTTCATTCACATGATGAATCATTAGAAGGTGCAAATTGTGAAAGAAATGTTCTCAAAAGTCACACGAGAAAACAAATTCAACGTCAAATTTCAACCGCAACATTTCTCATATGATTCAGCAGTTGTGATAGTTTCTACTTGGCTAAGCATTCCGAGAATTGCAATGTGTTGTTTGTTGGTTCTCTTCACAAGCATGCTAAGCCACCTGGCACCTGGCCGCTAGAATTTCATTCGAAACTCGTGATGCTTACCAAAAAAGTCCCGTTATTGTGCCTGGAAAAGCATTCCTTTCTTTGCCAAACCTTTGGTCTGTGGTCTGTTGTGTGCAAATTGAGTGCGGTCTCTTCAAAATTATACTTCAAAATCTAAGTTTTATTCTTTAATAAGACGCGAAGTTGATCATTCATCCGGAAAAATAGTCGTTGCTTGCTTTTCCTTTCGCATTATAGAATCCCAAAACAAAGGAGAAGAGCTTTTTTGCTGCCAAAATCACGTGTCTAGACACCGCTTGAGCAAGATTAGATACGATGATTGATTCATCTTTCCGTATCAACCTCTTTTTACAAACCCATGCGCTTTTCACACATTGAAAGAGAGGGAAATCAGCATGCTTCGAACAGAAATGCGTCCACCCGAAGACATGAGCGTATGAAAAAGGCAATGAGAACGAACAGAACGAAACGGATTCTAATGAAAGCGAGAAGGGAAATCTTGGAGAGAATCAGAGAAAGAGACAGAGAGAGATGGAAGGCGATACAGGATGAGAGAGATGGAAAAGAGGAAAGAAAGAACGCTGACCCGAATGCGAAACTGTCTTGAGTGGAGATCCTCTACAGTCTCTTTGTACTTGGCGGAGAACTCGTGGTAGAGATAGCGGCGGATGATGCTCGTCTTGCCGACCCTCGACGAGCCGAGCACCACGAGGCGGAAGCGCTCTTCGCCCATCGCCTGCCAATCATTCATTCCTTTTTAGGAGTAGGAAATCGTGAAATCAAGTATATACGTACATATGTCAAACATGGATCTGTTATCTTATTGGTTATTTCTTTCTTTCTAGAAATCACAGTCAAGCACATATGAAGTACTCATGATTATACAATGAAAGAAAAACAAATGGAAAGCATGGTTTACTTACAACATCGGCGTTTTAATTGTCTGTCTTGCTTTTCGTTTTGTGTGCTGATGCGTTCGCGCATAACAAATCAAACAAACTTCGAGTGTGTCTAAACATTTGCGGGTTTTTGATGGAAGGTAGAATACAAAACTGTGTCTGAATTCGATGCTACTTCCGGTAGAACAAAAATACAATATTTATATTAATGATACGAGTATTTAATACAAACAATTGAAAGAACGGACGGGGATGTCTAAGGTGTCCAAGTGAAAAGGAATGGGTAATCGCAGAGACTACGAGAGAGGAGATAAAGAGTGAAATTAATATGTTTTAATTTGTGCGAATTATAGTGTAAGATTCCCAGCGCAGATGTCTAGAGAAAGGACATCGCCATATCAACTGCAGGGCAAGTCTGGATCAGTCTTCCTTGAATACCAGAAGGCCACAACCAGGACACGCCTTCAGCCATTTTCTCTGTTGGCTCTCTCTCACTCTCTCTTTCTCTCTCTCGCCCTTCTAGTCCTCTCATTAACCCTGTGCTATAGCATTATTCGTGCTAACTTTCTCTATTTAAACTTGTCTTGTTAAATTTATTTGTGAAGATAAGCAAGCCACTTACCGCTTCTGAGCCAATCTTTATGCTGATATCCATCTGATAAACCATTAACAGTATCTCACTAAAATAGACGGCTCATTTAGAAGGCATAATCCATGGATGCTACAGTAGAAAATAAGCAATTCATTTTCCGAATGAACAGAACCAAGTGGCTCAAGACTCTTTTTTAGTGATTTCGCTAATACAGCAAAACTAGACGACCTTAATAGATGAAGGGAAGATGAATAGAAAATTTAACTCTAATTTTCATTCCTATGTACATAGAAAGTGACAGATAAGCTAAAATGCAAGGTAACTAAGGAAGGTCTGCAAGCAAGCCAAGATATCGTGCGAGGGAAATTAAGCAAAGGAAGGGTTGAAGAGTACAGCGCTAATGGAACGTCATACCGTGGCTGTTCGGTGATAGCGCTGAACAGCTGCAGGGTAACAAAAACAATGTGTGCACGAAGATCTATTCAAGGAGCATCAAACAGATTTTCTACAAGATAAAAATACAGAGTTGGACTTTCATGGGGGAATTCAGAATTTGATTTACCTTGGCGAAATTTTTTTTATATAATATAATATTGGTATGTACATGTGAGATTCGCATGCGTTTCCAGAACATGCGTGAAAGTGTGCATAACAGAAATGACTCCAGAAAAAAACAAGGAACAATAAAATATGCTTGAGAGATACAGTAACCCGACAGGTGTCAGCACAATAGTCGACAGGGCCGTGATAAAGGAAGGAGCCGCAACAACGTGCTTGACACTTCTGAGTCTGCTTCACCCCCTCCCCCTCTCTCTTATTCCATTATCTGCACACGCTCAGTGCCACTTGCCGCGCCATGAGCCACACCAAAACAGCGCAAAAATGCGTTTAGCAGAAGAGAACGGAGAGAAGGAGTAAAGTTAACAGGAGAGGAAAAGAGAGAAAGACTGTGTGTGTAAGAGAGTGAGAGATTGTCGTAGAGAAAGAGAAAGAGTCAGAGAAACAGAAGCAAAAAAAATTCTGATTGCGGGTAACATTTCCTAGATGCCGCTCTGCCGCTTCATTTAGCTGGGGCAAACATGAAGTCGCCAGGCAAAGCAACCGGCGTGAAATGGCTAAAGGAAAAGCAGTAAATGAAGGAAAGGTGGATATAGGGAGTGAGGGAGGAAAGAGAGAGAGAAATAAGAGATAGAGACAAAGAGAGAGAGGGAGAGAGATGCAAAAGAGGGGCAACAAGCAAGTAAGAAGGACGAAACGCAAGAAGCGGTTTGCGTGTGGAATGAGCAAACGGAGACGGCCTTGAACGTCGTTAGTGCCGTGGACGGAATTAGCGATGCCGTCTGTGGGGTGTCAGAGTGCGGAGGTCATGGCAGGAAGGGAGGGGAAATTGGCAGAGGAGAGGGCAGCCCTCTCTGGTGGTCTCCAGATAGGACACAGGTTAACTAATACTGCAACAAGGAATTGAAGAGTGATAGGAAGAGCAAGGAAAAGGCGAAGATAAAAGAGGACAGAAGAAGAAGAAATACTCTTCCTTCCTTCCGCGTGTCAAAGTGCTCTAGGGCTTTACGTGCAGAAAATTTGACGCTTCTCGTGTCTGCTTCTGTTTCTCTCACATTGACGCGATATACAGAAAGAGGGACATGTGGATGTAAAGAGGAATGAAGAGAGAGAAAGAGAAAAACACACAGCGAGAGAAAGAGAGAAAGAGAGAGAATGAGAGAGAGAGAGCGAGAGAAAAAGAGAGAGAAAGAGGGAGCGAGAGAAAGAGAGAAAGGGGATACAGCACTGCTGGAGGAGTCGGAGTGCGATACGGCAAACATGCATCCGGAGAAGGGCGGGAAGAGGCAAACACTTTAGGAACGACACGGAGAGGGCGTGACAGATGACACACTTCATCCAGCTCACAATGGCAGGCACGCAACAGTGGAAAGGAGAACAAGGAGGGGGTACCGTACACGATTTCAACGAGGGGAATTCGAAGGGCATATCGGGCTACTGCCAAAAGCGAAGCGAGCGAATGTTTAAACTACATATTTTTTTTAAAATAAGGTAATCAATCGTTGTTAATATGTAAGGATGCGCAAAGGGCAGAAGAACGGAAGCAACAAAAAAGCAAGCGACAATGAGAGAGAGAAGGAGAGAGATAGAAGTGCTGAGAAAGAAGGAGAACAAGGTGAATGATCCTTGCTAGGGAACAAAGAAGTACAAGAGAACCTGGGCATTGCTCTGTTCCCTCCCGCGCTCACTCACTCACTCACACCACTTGCACTCTCTGAGTAGAGGAGAGGAAGAAAGAAAGAATCCGGGCAGCTGGAAGCTGAGGCAAAAAAGGACGACGACCGGGCCGACGTGGTATGAAAGGCGCTTGTTAGAAAGCCAACGGGATAGAGAGGGAAGAAAGAGGGAGAGGGAAGAGAGAGAGAAGAAAGAGAGTGAGAGGAAAGAGAAAGAGGGAGAGATGGATAGAGAGAGAGAGTGCATAGATTGAAGTAATGAGAGAGTGAGATCGTGGGAACAGGCCGTGGCTGCTATGAAGTCCCGTGATGGGCGCATCTCTCGGAGCGACGCTCGCACCTTCCACGTCGTGTAGGGGAAATTGTAAAGAGAGGGGTGAGCAACGTGGTGAAAGTCCTTTTCTTCTCTCCACTAACGATGGGCCGTTAATCTCCAAGACTGCAGAGTAGCAGTTTTGCAGCATTCATTAATGCATTTTGAAATGGCCCTCCTGGCAAATTTGAAGACCACGAAAATTTTCGATTCATTCAACCAATTGCCCAGAACCACGTAGCTGTGTCAAGTTAGCCTGAGAGAGACGCGAAGGGGGGAGGTAAGCCTGTTAGATAATCGTGCGGCTGAGATGTACAAAGGATTTGGACGCGCCGATTACTGGAGGAGGAAGATGGAGAAAGGACTTTAGTGAATAGGGAATTGGAACCGTTGTGCAATTTCTAGTAAAAGTGAAAGAAGCAAACGCGATAAGGACGATAAAGAGGAGGAAACACAAAGAAACAGAGAAGAGGAAGATGGACAAAGACTGGCTGCGAGCATCTCATCCGGAAAGGACGTGCAGGGAGGGGACAGAACGAAGCGTCTCTCTTTCTCTCCAAGTACGGTTGGATGCATAAAGCAAAAGCAAGAAAACATATCCGAGACTAGCCGTTCCACTGTCAACATCCGGAGCCGAAAGAGTGATAGAAAGAGGAAGTTATGAATGTCATAGAAAGAGTGAGAGAAACAGAGAGAGAGAGAGAGAGAGAGAGAGAGAGAGAGAGAGGGAGGGAGGGAGGGAGGGAGGGAGGGAGGGAGGGAGGGAGGGAGGGAGGGAGGGAGGGAGGGAGGGAGGGAGGGAGGGAGGGAGGGAGGGAGGGAGGGAGGGAGGGAGGGAGGGAAAGATAGAAGATATGAGATAGCACCTCGCGAGTGCCACGATATCAACAAGGAATAGAATATATAGAGGAATAGGAAACACACTCTCTCGCCCGAGTTTTTTTTAAACAGTTTTTACTGCTGAATAAGACAATAACTGTCGAAGCAGGAAGCAAATGTAATTATGTCCTTCCGTAGTGGAGAAATTGCATGTGCTGCGTGCGCTTCCATGTTTGTGTACATCAACTTCTTCTATCATGTTAATCAGAAAAAAGTCATGATAAAGGACGAGGAAAAAATCCATTGACAAAATCGTATTGTTAGAAATTTCTGCAAAGAATACCGCGTAACCACGGTGATTGTGAGCCGAAATGCATATTTCTTTGCAATTAATATTTGAACAAAGAGTATACATTCATAACTTCCAAAGCAAGGGATAAAAGGGGATATGAAATAGCTCGTTGCTACTGCGGCAATGCTCACGACATGCGAGTGGCCACTACTCTTCCATCTCCCAGGTCACCAAAACAGACAAACGGCAGGCTCCCCAGACTCACATTTGTCAAACTATATGGATTTCCTAGGCAACTGTATTCTTGATTAAGCATTTTTTGCATGATTATTAAAGTGGGTTAGGAGAACATTGTATTACGTTCATTCAGTCGACATGGGGGAGCGGGCACAAGATACATAGTACGGAGTATGAGCAAAGAATGTTTACATATATATGTCCGATGAAGTTCGAGCAGAGTGTCCAGACACCAGCCTGCTTTCATAGTCAGATCTCTCGATTCTAGCCGTTCCCTATGGTCTGCCTCTTTGAAACATCCTTGTAGTAGTTGCAAATATTATATCAGGTTGCAATGTACATACATACATATATAGACTTGGCCATGTTCTTTTCATCAGCTCCTTTCCAAGGAATCTCCTCAAGCTCCTCTCTCCTGTGGATCCAAATGTCATTCGGATAAGCGTGTTAAGAAGGCTTAAATAGAAAAATAAGAAGAGATTGAAAAGCCAAACGACGATACATTTGGCGCCTTACACGTGCCCACGCCTTGCGAGGCCAGGAATAGAAGAGCTTACCTTCAGATACATTCTGGATGCTCTCACTCGCTCTCTCCCTTTCTTACTATCTCGCACTCTTTTTTCTCTCTTCGCTCTGTTTCTCTCTCTAGTTCTCTCTTCTCTCTTTCTCTCTCTCTCTCGCTCCCTCTTTCTTTCTCTCTCTCTCTCACTCTTACTTCATCCTTTGCTCTCTGGCTCACATGGAATCCTCTAAATCACAGCATCTTAAATATTACACCTATATCACAAACGTCTCTCCCTCTATCTCTCTCTCTCTCTCTCTCTTTCTATCTTTCTCCGTCTTCCCTTGGATATGTACCCCTATGTGGAAATGGTTGATGGAGGCAGCTCCTCCTCGCCCAGATGCCGCGCGAATGCTGCGCACCTCCGAAGTGCCCTCACGGATAATCTCCATGGCAGAGTGTGCATATCTGCGCACATGTCCGAACGAACCAGGAAGGAATCAGAAGGAGATGCAGAAAAAAAGCGAGGAGGGAAAGATAAGACCAGAGAGAGAGAGAGAGAGAAAGAGAGAGAAATGAGAGAAAGCAAAGGAAAAACGGATCGAAAGATAAGAAGTAACAGAGAGAATCAGGGAGGGGATCAGAGAAGCGCAGAATATGTTGTCGCTATTAAAGGCATCATGGAGAGCTCGGCCGATTGAATTATCATCCACTCTTGAAGAGCAGAAGGCTAATGAGCTGCATAATCGGAGCACTTTGAATGGACAAGAGGGAGATGGGAGTATTGTGATAGATGGAAAAAGTAATGAAGGAAAGTAAAGGGGAAGGATGAGAAAAAAACATTGTTATAATAAGCGAACGCGGAAGAGAGAAAAGAAGAAGAAAATGGAGACAGAAATAGACAATGGGATTTAGTTTAAGTAAAAAGCTGTATTCGGGTGTGTTCATAAAAGTGTCAGATTTCTATTTCCACTGAAAACAATTTTGAGTATGCTCCTTTCAACTTGTTTTTTGTTGTTGAGGAAATGTATAAATGCCTTAAAAATAATTATTTTCTAAATGCACTAAACGAACAGTCGAACAACAACAAGAGCAATTGGAGCAATTGGCTGATGTGTCAGAACAGCGTTTTTCATGGGCTGAGGAAAACAAAGCTTTTTATGCGGCTTTGTTTTCGCTGTTCACTCACCATAGGGAACATTGTGAGTATTACCGGCTCTCCATGTAAACAATCACCTTTTCTCTCATAGCGACATTAAACATTGACGACGCTGCCTGGTACTTGTTAAAATCTAGTCATCCAACATTAAGTTAGAGCCATAATTTTCATGAAAATATTCTGTCCAAAAGACTAAGGCAAGTTTGCAAAAGACGACACTTTTGCAAGAGACAAATTAATGACTCCGGAATGAAACATTCCTCATCCTGGTGGCCTTGGCTTCCGTGCCGGAGACAACTCTTCAAGCAAATGTCAAAGAGACGACCGGTAATAAAAAGATGTAGAAAAAGAAGCCGTCATAAATATGAAGACCCCAGCAAAAGTCTAAAAGTAGCATGGGAAAATGGAGAGAGAAAAAGAGAGAGACAGAGACAGAGAGAGAGAGAGAGAGAGAGAGAGAGAGAGAGAGAGCGGAAGATTTCGTGACTGTACAAAGTGCGTCCGTCAGGCAAGAAGAGTGGTTGCCAGTAGAAATGACGAGAGGATGACAAGTGGAAGAGAAGACGATGACAGGATAGAGAGAGAGAGAGAGAGAAAGACGGAGAAAGGGAAAGAGAGAGAGCCTCCACAATGCATTGGCCACTCCTGGCAGACCCCCCCCCCCCATCACTTGTTTATAAGGTCAAAACATATTGAACTGTGCCGAATAATACGGGAGCGATCTCCCACGGCTGTTTTTCATTGTCTGTGCTACTTTTGCATTCCGTAGACATTCGAGTAATGCGAACTGCTCTACAGTACGGCCAAACTAGCAAACTCAGGAGGCCCTCTCCTTCTTCGTTTGGCAAAGAATCTTGAAAAATAGAAAAGCGAGCTGCCGAATTGCAATGATTCATGCCGTTTTTCATAGTTTTTCAATGTCGGGAGTGGAAGAAAAGTCGTTCTGCCCTGAAAACATGGAAAAAGCTCGAGACACCAGCATCAGGAAGATATATATATATATATAATTGTATTTTGTGAGGCCTTTCTATTTTTTCGCCCCAAACGTCATAATTCTTCATAGATTAGAATGAACAAAATTATCAATTAGAAATGAAGCATAAAATGTATACAGATTATCGGAAAAATCCGCACCATTCTTTCCCATCTTTTCAACTCACTAATCCGATCTTTTCTATAATACAAATAATACTAAATGACGAAGAAATCAGGAGAGAAAACACTTGGTTAGATTCGAGAAATTGTAGCAAACTGGGAGAGAGCAGAGATGTCTAGAATTGGTAGGTGATAAATAGGCAACGGCGGATTAGAGGCTGGCTCCTCACAGTGACAGCCGAGTACGGTAGTCGGACAAAAGTCGCTTTCTTACAGCATCCAAACGCCGACTCCGAATGCCACTAAGCCGATTTCAAACAAATGGCCAAAAAGATACTAATGTAGTGAATGATGTTTGAATAAAAGAGATGTTAAACGAGTAAGAAAGAGAACGAGAGACATAGAGACAGAGGGATCCAGACATTGAGACAGAGATAGAGACAAAGATGGAGGGAGGTAGGGAGAGATAAAGAGTAAGGATACGGTGGAATAATAAAGTATTGGAGATAATAGGAACGGTGACGGGGAAAGGGCGCCGCCGTCCACTCGGCGGTTACAATAGTGCAGATTGGAAAATGGGGCATAGCCGTACCCGCCTCGCTGCTCAGCTAAAAAAAAATTTTGCTATTCTTCTTTTTCAGCCCGTTTATTTCCGCTGGCTCTTCCTCCTTTTTTTCTATTACATCGAAGGATGAATGGAGACAAAAGAGGGCAAAAAAGCAACAATGGAACACTAGCAACGAGAAGAGGCATTCAGTGATATGGGATGGCCGAGATATATTGGGCACATTAAAGGGCGAGATTGATGTCCAGATAGCATTTCATGTCCGCGGGAATTAGTGCAATCAATCTCGCAAGTTGCTGCATTTATTGAAGCTTTCTTTAAGCATGTTTCATCTCTCTCCTTTTCTAACTCTCCCTCTCGCGCTCTCTCTCTCTCTCTCTCTCTCTCTCTAGCTTTCCCTGTCTCTCTCTTTCTCTCTCTCTCTCTATCTCTTATTCTCACATGGTCAAGTTAACATGCTTGCAGAATCACACGGCATTTCGTATCGCCAATGGTCGTTCTCATATGCCGCAAAGAAAAAGAAAATGAAGAGAAGGCAAGGTGGCTCAGAAAAGGAGCCGCCAGCTGAAGCCGGCCGCTATGGCCAAAACTGCAGGCCAGACGACTGGTTGGTGTAAACGACTCTCTCTCCTCTCCATGCTCTCTCACAGCCGGAGGGAGAGCTCTAGCGGAGAGCGATAATGAAGTGAGGAGAGAGACTTTTCCGCGCTGGCCTCAGGCCTTGTTTCGTTTTTCTTTTCAATTTGCGAACTCCGTGTCAGCGTCACTCATGTGCGAATTGGTCTTGTCTTAGTGAAAAACAAATTGGAAAAACAATTTAATCTTCTTATTCTTCTTATTTGTCCATCCGTTTTCAAGATCATATCAATAAAAAAGTTTTTGCTAGATGTGTATATGTATATGCCAAGATAACAAATATGTATGTATCATTCGGCCTCGTATAATTTTTTCTCTCCTATTTTATGTGCAAAATTATTTGCCAAGTGACTCCCTTCTACTTTGTCGGTGACGGGCAAGAATTGACCATTGCCTTCATCACGACCCAGCAAAAGAAAACTCATCAAGAATTGGAAGAAACTTTTGATGAAGACCGGTGGCTGTTGTGAGAAGAGGAAGCGACGAGAGTACGAGAGGAAAGGAAGGAGAATAAGTGACTGGCAGAATAGAAGTAAGACGGAAGTAGGAAGTGCGCGTTAAGAAGCAACAGGTCACAGTGCCACACCGACAAATAAGGATTCGCCATGTATTATGCATGGAAACCGGCTACTTATCCAAGGGTGGATTGAGAATGAAAGAAAGAGAGAGGAGATGAGAGAAAAGGAGAGAGCGAATAGAATGAGAGAACAAGCCAGGAACATGAGAGGAAAGAGCTAGAAAGAATTAAACGTTCTTCAATAGAGGAAGCTCCTTACGTCAATCGAGTGCATTGATAACACTCACAATCTGAAGCAGAAATATTGAAGCTACATACTCGCACTTCCTTTATTTCTGCTATCCCTTCCACTTTGGGCTGCAAAGGAAGAGTGGCGATCCCTGCAGAGCCACAGAATTGAGCAGCGAAAGAGCGACCGCTGCAGAACTGGCGAAAAGGTAAAAAAAAGAGAAAGTAAGAAAGGAGAGAAAGCCGACGACGGAAAAGACGAAGAAGCTGGGACACAATGCATCTGAAAGGGCCGCGCTGCGATGCCATGCGTGTCCCCCCCCCCCCCCCCCCCCCCCCCCCCCCCCCCCCCCCCCCCCCTCCATCCTGCTCGAGTACGGAAAGTACAGTGCAGACCGTAGAGAAAGAACGCATTTCGGTCGGAGACTTCAATCTTGCCCAAAAAGAAGGATGCAAAGATTGCTGAATTGAATGCCAAAGTGGCTTCCCTGCTCGCATTTAAAAAATATTTTTTTTCACGATCCCTGAAATATTGCAAAGAGAAAAAAACATGATAATAGTTGATTACATGCTATCGCATTTATTATTTATGTCTGTATTTTATGGCTTGAAGCAAAAAAATTGATTAGTTTTCCGCTCATTACTATGTATAAAAGCTGCAATTGTATGTAATTGTTGAATATTTCTCACAATCTCGACTGACCACTGGCTCCTCGTCGGAGGAGTTGCGGAAGAGCATTCTTGCCGATGAGAGAGAAGAGCGAGCGAGAGAGAGAGAGAGAGAGAGAGTGCGACGGAGATCGCTCACTAGGCCTTCGCTCTTACCGGGTAACAAAAGAGCTGAAATGCGGCCTATGAAAATGTTGCATCATTTATTATTCGAACGACATATTAGCGTTTTAGCACGAAAAAAAAAACAACAGTCAAGCGCATAATTAACCGATGTCAATCTTTCTCAGAACAAACAAAAAAATTATAATGGAAGAAAAAAAGAAAAACTGAACATTCCAAACAATATTTCGTTCCTACGAAGTTTTGACGGCTGTCAGAGTAACTGCTGTACACCCTTGCCTTTTTTGGCCACACTCTTAACCTTAGACGCCAGGTCAGTAAAAAAGAGCACTGGATGACATTAGATATTGTTCTCTTCGATCTCTGGTCCTCTCTCTTCCACTATCTCTCTCTCTCTCTCTCTCTCTCTCTTCTCATCAGCACTAAACAATCCTCTCTGAGAGGTTTCTGACACTTTTGGACAAGAATAACACCCTGGAGTTGAGAACAACACAAGCACAAAAAACCTGCCGATGACAGAGCTGCTAAAGCAAGTTGTTTTTGAGATCTTTTGGGCAATGTGAGACTGACTGGTCCAGTGGTCTTCGAAGCAAGTCTTAGAGAAGGAGAACCAACTTCTTAAAGGTGAGAGGAGAGATCAGTGATATGCCTTATCTGACATAAGGGAAAAGCATGCCCACTCAGAGATGTCGGGAGTTTTAGACTTCCTTCCCACGCCAGGCCTAATCTGCCTAAGGCCACTTGCATCATTACAGCTCAGGACCTGTTGGTAGAGATGGCGCCCATTTATATCCTGCCTATATCCCACATCCTTTCATCTCAAAGCAGTGGATTCTTTCATTTTCAGTTAAACATCTACATGAATATTCTAAGGAATTTGTATCGAATTGCCTAATCGGATTGAGAATATCTTCATGTGAGGATTAGGCAAATACAGTAGTCTTCAACAACAACCCATTCTTCTTGCCACTTCTTTACGAAGATTTTCTACTTCTCCCATACATGCCAGTTGCACATGCTTTAATCCTTATCTGCCTCTCACTCTTCTTCTCCTTCATCTCTCTTTCATTACTTTTTCTCGTCGATTCACGAACAGTCGAGAAGTGGGATGAAGCATACAGAATATTGCTAGATAACAGAGTGGTGACCCGAGGAGGAGATAGGGAAATCTGGATAAGAAGTGTTCGTTGTACCAGGTTGTTTCCATTGGGAGCTAAGCAAACAACTTGAAAGCTTGCTTATCTTGATTCTTGGAAAACTCTCTCATAAAGTGCAAGCTCTGTATAAACAGTGGACGCGGGAAAGGACTACAGAAGAGCAGATGTGTTCGAGCAAGGTCAATTGTTTAAGATCAGGCTTCTTCATAGCATGCTTCATCTCTCTCTCCTCTCTCTTTCTCTCTCCTTCTCTCCCCCCTTGCATGTCCCATGCTAATGCGTGCGCTATCGATAGCAAAAATCTCAGCGTTCCGGAAAAATGCAAGTAGGAATGTTTCGGGCAAAGATCAGCGTTGCCGGATTAGCAGCTGTGAGAAGTTTTAAAGAGAGAGAGAGAGAAAGAAATTAAGAGAGAAAGAGAGAATGAAGAGTTATAGAAAGAGCTAAATAAAATTATCGAGAAAACTTATCCAAATTGTGCATGGGAATCACAATATTTGGCTATGACCTGGGTAACTTGGTCCGCGCGGGTTAGCGTGAATCACGGGTGAGCTAGAACTATGTATGTGTATGTATGGCATGCTCAGCAATGCTCTGTCTCGTGGCGACAAAGCTTAGTAAGAAGAGAAGTGGAGAGGGGAGTGTGACTGACGACATCTTTTGTTGTTTTCGTCCAAAAAAGCAGCCCGTGACTGGGCCACAAAGCGAGCCTGTCATGGCGGCACATGATGTTGTTGCCTGCCACAGAAACACTGGTGGAATTGGCAGGCAAGAAACAAGGGCAAAGAGTATTGTGAGGGGGTCACTTCGGTAGTCGACTTTGTGCAGGCCACGCACTCAAATGACACTCCTCACGGGGCGGGCAACATTTTACGGACGGACGACGTAGACGAAGAAGAGACTTTAACCTCTCGACCTCTCTCATTCTCACACTCTCTCGCTCATCCCTCACGCGATATCCTGCTCACTCTCGGCCGCTCGGTTGCCCTTCTCTAAGCCTTAAATACCGCAGTAACTCGGCCGTGGCCGTGAGAAGTGTAAATGGATGCAAAAAAGAGTGGAGATCCTTTTATTTTACGTGTTTATGGGTATTAGGATAAGTTTAAGTTTCAATGCATTAATTAATGCAACAGATAGAGCAGAAGTGGTTGAAACGTGTCTCTTAATAATAGTGCTTCTGCAACACTTATACCTATCGTTATACACACTTAATTTTTATTTCTTCCGAATCTCAAAAAAGTTTTGATATCGCCCATGTATTTTCTGCTCTTAAGAAATCCAACAAATGTTTCTAATCTTGTCAAAAGAAAGTAGTAGTTTTGCTGAGCAATGGATGTCTGTCTTGTTGAGGCGATTCTCGCTTAGCTTCGTTTTACTCTGTACTCATTTCACAGATACTCTTTCAGCATGTGATGTTTTCCTTGCAAGATTAAAATGCCTAACAGTGTTAATTAGATTGGCGTGACAGACAAAACAAGAAAAAAATTCCAAAAGAAAAAAAATGTTTATGCATGAAAGACAAGTCGAGAGAAGTCTCGGAATACGATACTACTCAACTATGAGTCATGACGGCAAAGAGTAAATGAAAGCAAATGAATTATGCTACTACCGTTATCTAATTGTTTCGTGATTCGTCAATATTGCAGTCAAAATTTTTTAAAGTAATGTTCATCTTTTTTATAAGCATTTTACTTTAATGCTCTTTTTATTTCATCAAATTCTCCTGCGTCGAGTAATTGCAATTATTGCTGATTACGAATGGCACGATTGCAGGTGCATATTTATAGAGGAGACCTTTAGCCTTGACTGCAGGGTGCAGTGACACCAATTGACAGGCAGTCCAGCCATAAAGTATGCGCGAACTTTGTACAAAACAAATCAGCCGAGTGTGACAATCGTGTGACGATTTAAGTTCGATCTGGTTAGAACCGGCTGTTTTGTGGCTGACAAGAGTCAGGGAGCGGCCGGATGCTTCCCATGGAAGCATCTCAATACAATTTTGTCCTTCTCTCTCTTTCTCTTTCCATTTCTTTTCTATCTCTCTCTACATCGCTCAATCCCACACATTTTAAATGCCATCTTTCGCCTTCCTCTCCATCTATCATTTCATGTTTTATTTCATCGTTGTGTTGTTATTCACCTTTTCATCAGTTTCTCCTTTCCCAGGCTCTCTCCCCTCGAAAACATTCTGCATCCAGAAATAACAGTGCAAGATTGCTTATAGATTTCATAACTTTTATCAGATAAACTTGGCTCCTCCCCTCTGAAGCTTTTCTGCACTGTTCCAATCGTAGTTAAAAGACGCGACTACTCCTGAGTGACAGGCGAAACCCGGCCGTTGTTAGTCCTGTGTTTTTTTAACGCCTTCGTCCTTATCATTGCATACGGTACTTTTTTTTCCACCCACACCCCTCCCTTCCTCGTCTCTTCCATTCATTTCCATGTCATTTTTTGGACCAACAATTCTCGAGATCATTAGCTTTTATACATCAAGCCGATCTAACTTCACTGTAGAATTCCCTAAAAATTCGTTGCTCTTCTGAACTTTTGCCCTTTTCTTGCAACCTGCAAAAATTGTGGAAGAAAATTGATTGTCTTATCTTCTTCTCCAATCAACGTATTCGCCGTTATTTCTCTCTTTGTCACAGCTGCAACATGTGACAGCACAAAATAAAGAGAGAAAGAGGGTAGTGAAAGCGAGAGAGAGAGAGATAGAGAGAGAGAGATAGAGAGAGAAGTATAACGAGAGTGAAAGAATTGGAGCGAAAGATGGGAAAAGAGGGAAATCATGAAAAAAAGAATGAAAATAGAGAAAGAGAGCTAAAGAATGAAAAGGTCATTTCGTTTGTGACTACTTTATCCACATTCGATTGTTCTTATCTCGAGGAGAAGCGAGTGGCATGACGAATGGCCAGTGCTCAAGTCATGATTTCTCATTCTGAATTACTCTTTACTTCCTTGTTTTAGAAGTCAGAATGACGCTTCAGATCGTACACTTCGTGGCTCTCCTCTTCGTCACAAGACAGGTATAATGAAGCCGTTTAATTCACTTCTAGTATTTCTGATTTGATTACGCTTTATTAAATCTGGGCAAGTTGAAATGATCTTCTTTTCCAGGCCTCTTCTCAATTCCTCCGTCTCTGTCCTCTTGGAACGCGCGATGACGTTTCCTGCACTGAGTCGGCTCAGATCGATTCTGCAACTGGGCAGTACAAGGCTCCTGTTTCATCCGAGTCACGCATCTCCTTTGCTATCATCGACAATACTAGTCAGTTAATCTTTGTTCCGATCTCTCTTTCTTAATTCTCTCTTAATTTTTTTGAAGGCTTTTCTTGATTTCTCTCTCAACTTTTTACCCCCCCCCTCTCCCTGCGGCTTCTCAGTTCATAAATTGTATTCTTAAAAACAGAACTTAACAAACTAGATATCGGTTTTCTTTGCAGCGCTGCACTTCGGCCGCGCCTCGATGAGTGCTGCCTTCAATTGCTACCTCGTAAGAGAAGGCGACGAACCGACGCCAGACAATCGGTTCATCGGACATGGGTGAGATCTTCGTTTACATTACTACAATTTTTTTATTTCATTGCTAAATCTATACGAAATTGCATAATTAAAAGAGAAAAAAAATGCAAATGTCAAATGTAAACTTCTTGAGATGCCCCGAACGTGGCGGCATCATCATGAACCGCAACGAGCGGCCAGCACGCGTGGCCGTGGTCATTGGCCAGATTCTCCCTCGCACTCCCGACTTCACTCGCCTTTACCGCATCCACTGCTTCGTCGTTCAGTGCACCGGAAGAAAGAGCGCCAAGCCCACGGGACATGTCAGTCTTTCATATATGCATATATACATACATTTTTAAAATTATTTTTATCATTGTGCTTTCACAGTCTTTACTTTCCTTCAATTTCGTCACCCTTCAGGAATGCCCCGAGCCACATCACTGCGTTGCGCAGCATTTTTGGCAGCCACGAATCGAGTTCCTCACCGAAGCAGTCACCGAGGCCGCCTTCCAGATTCGATCTTCCTCCGCCTCCGCTCTCTCGCAGACATCGAATAAGGTCAGCAAACAATAGCAGCATTTGAATTTACGTTCCTATACTATTCCCCATTTATGTGGTATGTATGAAAACTCTAGAATTCCACCCCGATTGATCTTTTTCTTCTCCGTTTCTTTTGATCTGCCGACTCATCTGCTGAATTCATGCAGACATGCAAAAGATTCAACTAATTGATATCTGCAATTTTTGTGACTTCTTCGTGCATTCATGACGTTGAAATTCTTTGCATTTGTCTTAAGCAAGGTCGTTCCTCATGCTTCCCTTACTTTTCAGGATCCTTCCCCAGTCCTCAGTAGCGGACTGGGGAAGGATCAATATCAGCACCTTCCAGCTGATAAGAGGGTACCTTACAAAACATATTATTTATTCATGGAACCATGGCGCGAGATTCTATTTGTTTGAAATCTTTTTCGATGATCAAAACAATTTCCTTCAATTTAAGCTTAAAAATCATTTTCCTTCCAGCACGCTGCTCCCTTCATTCAACTCTGTCGCACTCCGAATGACGAGGAGAATTGCCACGAATCCGTGCCGATCGATGCTCAGAGGGGAACTTATATGACAGAGTTGCCGAGTGAGCAGAAGGTCTTCTTCTCGATCGTCGACAACTCGAGTAGGCTTCTTTTTCTTCTATTATTCATTTTTTATCACGTTTTTTGTCGTTCGTAACGATTCTCCTTAAGTAGATTAAATTGAAGCACTGTTAGACATTCATTATTTATAGCGCCCCACTTTGGCAAGCAGACAATGACCACGCCATACAACTGCCACTTGGTGATGGAGGGAGAACAACCATCCGATGAGAATCGATTCATCTCGCAAGGGTCAGTATTCGAAATACTAATTAGAATATCTTGTAGCAAGCTTTATACTTTATTCCTATTCAAATATCTTAAATGTGATTATCTTCTTTCTCATTGCAGCTGCCCGCAGCGTGGCGGCATTGTCATGTACCGCAGCAAGCAGCCGGCGCGCGTCGAAATCCAGCCGCTCCGCCTACTGCCGCGCGCGGCCGATCTCTCGCGCCCCTTCCGCATCCACTGCTTCGTCGTTCAGTGCGCCAAGAGAATGAGTCTGCCGCCAACTGGGCATGTCCGTATTTTCATAATAATCTTAACTTACTCCGTATTACTTTAACAACTTGACTTCAATGTAATTCTGACATAAATTCTTCTCAATCTCAGGAATGCCCCGATCCGTTCCACTGCGACAACCATGACATCTGGCACCCGCGTCTCGAGTTCGCGAGCGAAGCCGTGACAGAAGCATGGATTCGCTTCAGGCTGCTCGAACGCCCCGTGGCCCTACCCGTGTTCGCCTCTGGCACCGCCCATCTCAGCCACCCTTACCTGGCCGGCCTTCGATGGCGGTCGTAGCATCTTTACCCCGGACAAAATATTTAAGCATAGCCACCAGATATGATAAGATTGAGCATACTTGTTATCTATTATTCTCTCATGTGTCATAGTGATTTCAGCGAAATGGATTTCACTTTTGTTGAATGCGATGAAGCATTGCCACGAGTAGACTCTAGTAGAAAAGCATACCGCGCGACCGTTCATTTCTCAAAACGAACTTCCATAATGTCTAGCCTAATTAATTATAAATATATAAAGATCTCATCATTTAACAACGGTGCCTTCGTTCAATGGCGCCCAATTTACTGGAACTTTGCATTTTAAGCAGAAGAAACTCTTGCCCCACAATTCAATTTAAATTCTATGTCCTGTTCGCAGAATGTTTGTGCAAAGGCTGTGTTATTTATTATGTAGCTCAAATAGTACAATTCTCATATTACTGTCAGGGTCGTATTCATGGTTAAATAAAACAGGTTTACTTTCGTAACGGAACTGATGAAACAAATTTGACAACCGTGAATTCTTTCTGAATCTTCCTCTATTAAAGGAGGTGTGAAGAGCCAAAAAAGTGGGAAACTGAAAAAAGCCCAATCTCAAATTGTATGGCACTGGCGTTTTCTCTTCTTCTGTATTATTGTCTCCATTACCAACTCCTTCGTTCCGGGCATTAAAATCAATTGCATTTTGTGACTCTTGTTATCACCATTGGAAGTTCAAATCACAGTTGCCTTCAGCATTTCAATGCGACATGACATTCAGCTAGAACATGCTAGTAGCTAGCACAATAGCAGCCCTCATGTACATTGGCTGCTCTCAGATGGAAGACTTATGAAAAAGGGATCTGTGTTCTTACTGGGATGTTGTTAAATGTTTAAACTGATGCATCTCAAAAAGATTTATGAGACAAAAAAGTGTTCGTTAGCCACTGCCCTCAGACTTCTTTGACGACACCCACACTGAATGATGGAAAGGAGATCGAGTTGATCTCCTACATCAATTTTTTTTTTAGAATTTTGTAATGGACAATTTTGGATATAACGATAGTGACGTACGATTGCACTACAAATGCACTAAGCATCTTGATGCTTACTATCTGCTGCAAACTCCTTCTTTCCATGACATTATTCTCCCTCCCCTTTCCATCTCCCGCTATATCTATTTTCTCATTCATGTCTGTGTGAACTGCGTCGTGACGAAAACTCAATAATACGGGACTGCTATCAATCCCTGATCTAGCTTATCTCTCTGATATCTATGTTCTTCTTGTCGCTGCCTCCTCCGTACTCGCTCTCTGCAGTCGAGGGGACCGCATGACGATTGTTTGGCTGCGGCGGATATTCACTTTTTCTGTCAATCTTGATGAAATATTTTTGTTACGATCTCTCAGATTAACGGAGAACAGATTTCGAGCCGAAGTTGACGTACGAAATATGGGGATGAAATATGGAAATGATGAAACTAAAGTACGTACATTGGAAATGTCAAAGTGAGGGCAGTGGTCAAAGTACAAAGAGAAGTCATTCCTTCTTTTTTGGAGGAAGATCCCCGATACCATTCTATTATTCTCTCCTCTTCTCTTTGACTCTTTCACTAGATCCTTCCCAGTATAAATATACAGGATAAGAGTGAGAGAAACGGAAACGGAGGAGGAGCGGCTTGAGGAGTTCTTATCAGATGACCGATTCCACTTGTAACTGTTTCGTGTGTATTCTTCTGATTTGCAGAAAGGAAAAGAAAAGTATATTCAATGAGATGATAGTAGGAGAAATGTAGTGAGAGAGAAGGGAGACAGAAAGAATGAGAATGAGAGAGCAAGAGAAAATGGCACAAAGCATGAAGAAAGAAAAAAAAAATATTTTTTTTAACGATAGGCCAGTCTGGCACCTTCCATTCTTTCTAATCCCCGCCTCTTTCATCAAATATCCAATCAGCACTTTGTATCTTTCTCCCAGCCCTATGGCCAAGGCTGGACTCTCGTTCATTTTTTTGTTACACTTCTTTTTTCCACAGTCAAATTGTATATTATATATTAAATATGTATAGAACATATTTAGTGATCATAAAAAGTCCCATTGCCTCTACACATGTATTTATCTCGCGTCATATCAATTTCCGGAACGGACGAAAATAAAAAAATGTGTTGATGAAAATCATCAATGAAAGATTATCATGATCTGCCTTTCCGGTCGCTTGGCCGTTCTGAAATACAGTCACGTGAAAGAAATCCTGCATTGCGCTTTCTTTGCGATTCATAGATGCCTGATATCTCCTTAACCAAAGTGAAAATAGTTACTTATTAATTTAAATAATTTCAGGAATGACTGTTTCGCGATTTCAAGTACTAGCCCTTGCAGTGCTTCAAGTTCATCAGGCCAGTAGAGCTGGAATCACTATTACGACTTTTCTATATTCAAGTGTTTGAATACGTGATTTACATATGTATAGTATACATATAATGATAATTTGTTGAATAAGGAATAAACACATAATAATCTTCATTTCAGGCTTCCAGCCAATTCATCAGAATTTGCCATTCTCCAGACGATGACGGCAACTGCAGCGTCTCAATTGTAATGAACGAGAAGACTCGGACTTATTTGGGCGAGCTTCCCGCTGACGAGCGCTTATTTCTGAACATTGTTGACGCCACGTGTAAGCTTCATATTTTTTACTCTTCGTTACCTCCACTATAATAACTTCTTCTTTTGCAAGAATTTTCCAGTTGCAAAGAAGCGCAAGTATGATAAACACTTGCGCTTCTCTCCAACTGGACAATTTAGCAGAGCAATTCGGCATGAGCACAAACTTGGCGCTCTTCAACTGCTACCTTGTGTGCGTTGACGAGCAACCATCGCATGGGAATCGATTTATCGGAAAAGGGTGAGTATTTTAATTCATTTTATGCATCTTTTCTTGAATAAAAAAAAACAAATTCTGAAATAAACTAAATGCAGGCTCAAATTCATGTGTCCGTGTGCTACATTTCTCGCATTCTACCAAAAAAAAACCCAAAATCAAAATCGCGCCAGAGACTGAGAATTAGACGGCGGTGATTTGAAATATCGCATATTTATTTCGGTGGGTCCACTTCTGTGAAAAAATGTTTGATAGAAGATAAAAAGTGAAATAAAATGGCCACTCTCTTCCTTTTATTATCAGCTGTCCAGAGAAGGAGGGAATCGTAATCCGCCGACACCACCACTCGATCCTAATTGAGGCCACTCTTGGCCAGATGCTTCCAAAGCTTGCGGACTACTCGCTTCCCTTCCGCATCCACTGCTTCGTCATGAAGTGCTCGAACAGACGCGGCAGGCGAAGGAGACGGGATATCATCCAGGTTTCTGCTTCATTTCTTTATATTGTACTTGAAATTCAATTCCAATATATTCCACAGCTTTTGGTTCAAAGCCGAGCTTTATATAGAGCCAAAACACTTTTTAATGGGCCATTGACAATGCAGGCATGCCCCGATCCACTCCTCTGTCCATCTCGCACTTCTTGGCGACCACGTCTCGAGCACCTCAGCGAAGCGGTCACTGAGGCTGTGTTTCGAATCAAGCCGCCCGCGCCATTTAAGACAACTTTGAGCCTGGCTCAGGGTCCCATCCAGACACTGTCGCCATTCATTAGACTCTGCCGGACATGGACTGAAGACGAAGAGTGTGTCGACTCTCTTGCCATCAATCCAACTGATGGCTCGTACGCCTCTCCACTCTCTGTCGATCAGAGCATCACTTTCTCCGTCGTCGATAATTTACGTATGAACATTAAAGAGTTTTTGTCAAACTTAAATAAATGTTATTATAATATAAATTCGTCAATTTAATATGAAATTGCCCATGTATGTACGCTTTTTGTAATAGCAAAATCCGTTGCTGAATTGTAGTGAGTCACTTTGGCAAGGCGTCCACGACTGCTCCCTACAACTGCTACTTCGTGCGAGGTGACGAAGAACCAGCTGAGGCGAATCGATTCATCTGGCAAGGGTGAGAAAATAATATAAATGTATAATGTAAAAAAAGACAAATAAATTGAAAGTTTGAGACTCTTTTACAAGTAATACAAGGGCGAATATATTTATATGCATACCTATACTTAAACGTCATCGAAGTGGACGTGGGCGGGAATACATATGCGTCAAATATTCTATTTGAGGTGTTCTGAACGAGATGGGGTAATACTGCATCGTAGTAGCCGATTGATCTTCGTAGAGGTCGAAGTCGGCGTACTTCTGGAGCGCGAAGCCGACGCAGACAACCTCGCAGATGCTTCCTTCCACATTCGCTGCTTCGTCGTCCACTGCTCGCTCAGGAAGAGCACACCAATGAATGGACACGTTCGTTGATTCGGCCTTTTCTGGTGAGGGAGGTAGATCTATGCCAGTCTCAGGAGTGTCCACCGCCGACTCTCTGCCACGGCGCTCGTCGCTGGTTGCCGCGTGTCGAGTTCCTTGATGAAGCCGTCTCAGCTGCGGCCATTCGTATCAGGCCACCAGAACAGGTTTACTACTTTTCTTTCGTTATTTCTTTCTATCCATTAAAACTACTTATTAAGGAAAATATTGTTTTGTATATATATTTTTTAAAAATAAAATTTAAACCTAACTTTAGATGTCTGCACCCGTGATCCAAGTGTGCAGGACGCCGCAGAACGATGAGGATTGCAGGCAATCCATGCCGATTAACAGATTTAGTCGAACCTATTTGACGGCCATCTTCAATGACGAGAACGTATTCTTTGCCGTCGTTGACAAAACGAGTATGTTTTGCGCAAACATAATATGAAAATTATTCAATCATTGTGAATTGTCTTATTGTAGTGCTCCTTAATGCCTGCTACCAAAAACTGGTCAGACATGCTTATCATTCTGTACCGCAATAATTCTTTCAGCACAGCAATTCGGCAAGAATACACTTACGCTGCCTTATGATTGTCACCTGCTACAACGGGGTGAGCAGCCTTCGGAGGAAAATCGATTCATCTTTCAAGGGTCAGTCTTGTCCATTAATACCATAAGGATAGTATCTGGATTGAATAGTCGAAGGAGTATGATAAGCTTGTACAAAGTGTGAAACCCAGGGAATTAAAATTGTAAGTAAAATTATAAAAAAAATAGATGCCCAGCGCGGCATGGCTTAACGATGTACCGCAGCAAGCGGCCGTCCCGCGTCGAACTCCTCTTGGGCCCGCTGCTCGGCGACTGGGACGACTTCTCGCTCCCCTTCCAAATCCTCTGCTCGGTGGTTCAATGCGCAAACAGGACGAGCACGCCAGCGAATGGCAATGTTAGATTTATAAATAACGTTTCAAAATTACTTTCCCCAATTATTTTTTTTTTAAAAGAACAAAATAGCATTCAGGAATGCCCGAGTCCATATCACTGTGACCACCCCGAGCCATGGGAGGCACGCGAAGAGTATCTGGACTTGGCCATCTCAGAAGCCGCTATTTCCATTCGATCAAGAGATGAGCTCTCAACGGCATTCATCGATGACACCGACGAATTGCTAAAGTGATCTTATGGAAAAGCCAACCTGCCTTAGCTTGGACCAACAAATATTCCTTTATTTGCGATTGGAGTCCTTTCTAAATTACAGGGTTTTTTTATTTCCGTTAGACAGTTCAGTTACAAGTTGTTAAAAATAGCTGCAATGCCAATTGTTATAAAGCTCATTATCTTATGAATATTAGTCATACTTGGGACCAATTTAATAAAAGATTAATTAAAGAATATATAAGCGTGCATTCCTAGGGAGTACACCGTCCACTCTGATTCTTTATCCGGCCGATCCAGCATCTCAATCGGATTCCTCTCAAAGACTCGAGAATACTTAATAGAGAAGCCCAATTTGCATAAAATATATTCCGTCTCGTTTTCTCGCTTAGTATCCAGCTCACCGCTTCCCCTCTCTGTCCTTGAAAATTGCTTTGAGCGACCTTTTTCCTTACAAAAGATTTTTCTTTCTTTTGCATCCTTTTCCCCAATTATTCTTGAACAATGCCAATGTAAAAAAAATGTTACGGACGGACTGACTGCCTAAAATTGAGTCTGTTTAAAGCTTGGAACATGGTTGAAACAATTATGGTTAGAACATGTTCACATCAGAAGTCAACAATAAATAGATATGATTGTTTTGATCTTGCAAAATATGAAGTAAATGAAAAATAAAACAATACACATTAAACGATTTTGCATATTTAATTTTAAAAAAACAAATAAGAAGTAAATGAAACAATACACATAAAGAACTTTTCTGATATTTAATAAATTATTTGAAACATTGTCTATTTGCGCAAACTTCATAACATTCACTGTCTAATTGTTGTTCAATCGTGCATCCCAAAGATAGCGAGACAAGGGCGTAGAGGATGAGTATGAGTGGGGCAGGGCGGTAACCTCGAGAATGCCCGTCTCGGTCGGAGGATGCGGCACGGGCTGGTCGTACGACGATGGCTGAGCATTTGTAATTGGTTCAAAATAAAGTGAACACAAATTCAAGTTTGCTTTATTGGAAAGCAAAACGTCTTCTGAAGCGAGTCCCTTCGAAGCCTCGCAATTTGAAACGCAAAGCGAATTAAGCATACAAGATTCGTTGCATTTAAATTCCTACCGGTCTGATTCCAAAGAGTGCATTGACGCGGTCGCCCGCCAGATAGGGATGGAAGTCACCGTCCAGCTTTGCGATCACTCGGCCTCAACAATCATATTTTAAAATAATTTTTTTATTATTATTTTATTACAAAACATTTGTATCAACGAAACCACGTAAACATGCAAATTAAAGAAAAAAACCTTTGCATCTTAGTGTCAGCCATATCCTTGGAAAGCGGTAACAAAAAGATTAATGCTTTGTTTGACTCATCCCTCTAGGGCATATTTATCCTTCTTGAACCCGTCTGGCTGCTCACCTACTCACACACTTGTCATCTGACAGGCGTCCCCGGCAGCATCAGAGAAAAGTCCCCCCCCCCCCGTCATCCCTTGCAAAGTCGGCTGCGTCATTCTCCATGCATATTTGTTGGCGCGGGATCTACTCGTTGGATCTTCTTCCTTTCTTCTTTCCCTCCTTTCACGTTCTTTTTGTTCTTTTGCTTCTTATTCTCGTTTTATTCTTTGACATTAAACTAATCTTTCATGTAGACTAAACCGTTTTTTTCTTCCTAAGACCTTTCCAACAATTGTACCGATTGAGCGATGAGTCAGAAAATTCTTCGCCAGTATCAACTAGCTACTTACATATATTTGTAGTGCGGCTCAATAAACATAATCAGCCTGTTTTTATACGCAAGAACACGACGAATGACGAGCGTGTTTTAACTGTCGCTTTCTTCATATTTGTCCATTTCTTCCGTGTTTTATTCGCGATTCTCAATGCTTTTTAATGCTGAGCTCCCGCTGTCAACTCTTACGTCAGCATCCTTCTAAGAATAGTTAGCGCAGATTAAATAATTTCATAGACACACATCTGTAGAATCTCGTGACAACGTTTCTTTAGTTTATGAAATGTAAACACGCCGAGTTTTACATAGATGAAGAATATGATTGTCGTGAATTACTTTATTTCTCGATTAAGAAGTGAGGACGAGATACTTCAAGTACATATTGTGTGAGGGGCACTTATGAATGGCAAAAGTGAGCGTACCATCAACGGTGCGAATGGGCCTCCGTGTGCCGGCGGTCTTGGGGCGCGCGAGGGGCGGCGCGCGCGACGCGTGTGGTCGCGGCCTCCTCCCGCGCACGGGGGGACTCGTCGGCGACCATGGCGTATCCGACTGGATTTCTACAGAAAACACAATTTTTTATTTGCTGAGAAATAGCTTCTAAAACCTCGTTTCTTCACAATCAGGCTGAGATTTCCTATTGGGGAAGTGAGTCTTATTTTTTTGAATGTGGAAATAGAAAATACTGAAGAAAAACCATACCGATGATCTCTTCTTCCTCGTCGAACGAGAAGGCCATCGGCTCGGGTGGACGATTGTACGGGACGAACGAGGCCATTCCGACAGCAACTAGACGAGATAGCTTCAGGAAGAGAGAGAGAGAGAGAGAGAAAGAGAGAGAGAGAGAGAGAAAGGGAGAGGACAACGATAACGAAGCGTCTCCTGTTCAAGTCGTTACGCTTCAACAGGAGAAAACGGAGAAGGAGGATGCGAAAAGCTAGATAAACGAAGAAAACGGTGAAGAGAGATGGTTGATAGAAATAGAGTAAGAGAGGAAATGGGTAGAGGCACGAGATAATGAGCAGCTTTTGGGGGGAATAGCCAAGAGCCAGCACCATCAGTCATGGTCGGAGATACTTCTTCTTCCTGCCTTCGCCGTCCAGGACGGCGTCTCGCGTTAGCAACGGCTGTCTCCTGTGCCGGATCGGTCTGCGCTGACTCCTCACGCGATAATGACTCTCGTGGTGGCCCTGAAATGCGCATATGGCCTGCTGCACTTTCATTCAATTTATTGACTCTTTTTTATTATGTCCTTTTGGAACGAGAGATATGACGAATGCTCTCTCTACAATCAAAAAGGCAATTCCACATCTTGGCAACTGTCATGTATTCGGGTGTCCTTTTCGTGTTCAGTGTAAGAGTCCGAAATCCACATTTATGTCCTCTCATTTTTCAGCAACCACAATGGCTCTTAAATCAAGAGTAGAGACATAGAGAGACAGCGAGAGACAGAGAGAGAGAGAGAGAGAGAGAGAGGGAGAGAGAAAATGCTTTACAGTTTTCGCCCATGCATAGCCAATACGCGTATTGCACTTCAGCGGGAAACTCTAAAGATAATCGGTGTGCCTGATTTGTTTTTACCGTTATTGTTCTTTTTTCGTCTAAGATTGTATTCATTGAGTGATAAAAATTAGCAATGAAGTAATTAGGTGGGAAAACATGTTACCCCAAGGTTAATTAGCTCTGCACTTCGTCCCTGCAACTTCTTCCTGACCTAGCGCTTTCTATTATTTGACATTTCAGTTAGTGTCCTTATGGGTTTTTGCTTCTTCTTCTTCTTCATTTGCTGCTCCTCACAGTCGCTCTCGAACTACCAGAGATCAAGAGAAGTGGAGAGAGACGGAGAGAGAAAGGGGAAAGGAGAGAGAATGAAAAAGGACAGAAGAGGCCAGCAGAGGAAGCAAAGAAACAGATGGAGAGAGGAATGCGCAGAGAAAGAGCACTGAGGCCATCCGACCGAGACTCATCTCAACGGCCATGACACCTCTCTAATGAACGAAGAGGAGCTGGCTTCAGAGGAATAGAATGATAGAGTGACTGGCCATGAGATGGAGAAGCAGAGAGTGATAGATAAAGAGACGATAGATGGATGAGTAGGGAGAGAAAGAGAAAGAGAAAGAGAGAGAGAGAGAGAGAGAGAAAGAGAGAGAGAAAGAGAGAAAAGAGAAGAGATAGGAGTAAACGAGCATTAGTGGCGTGAGTGAGTGGTCCAGCATGGCTTTTGCCTTGCCCTAGTCGGCCTGCCATTGGTCTTCTCGACTTTCACGTGTTTGTGTGCTTATATCTCTCGTTACGTGTGTTTTGAATGGATGTCTTTGTGTGCATGCGGAGAAGATCGCCTCCACTTTCCGTCCTCGCTGCTCAACACCAGCTTTCCAGGAAAGTCGCCTTCCCCCTGGACTTCTTCTCTATTTTCCATGCAATTCTTTGGCCTGCATAGTTTTATGACTGAAGGACAAAAAGTTTAAATTACAAGAAAAGTTTAAATTACGAAAAATATTTTTGGTCCATTTTTGTGCATTTGTTGTTTCCGCTGACCAACCCTCCTCCTCCCTTAACTTTTCATCATGGCTGCTCCTCAATTACTTTTCTTTGGCTGCCTGACGAAGCACTTTTCGCAGTTCCTGTGGAACGAAGTCTGCCAAGTATATTGAATAATTAAAAGAAGAATCAACCTGGATCGGCTCATTCGAGCTCTCTTTGAATAACAAACAGTTCACAGCTGATTCTATTTTCTCTTCTGGTAATTATGAATGGGACTTTATCGTAATTTTAAAGTATCAAAATGTCATTTTGGCCGCGCTCGCAACTCCGCCACCTTCTGCTCCTATGTAAATAAGTCGTCGCTTTTTTTCTTCACTTGGTATTTCTGTCCAGCTCTAATGCCAGCCAGTGTCTTAATGTGCCTCTATTTTTTCCCTTTTTAATAATTCGCTGTTTCTCTTTATCCGATCACTGTGTTCGGGGCACAAAGTCGTCATTGCCCTCTCTGCGCTTTTGGGAAGGCGACCGTACAAACACCATTGGATCGCAGGTGGTTCGTATCATTGGTTAGTTCATTGTTACCAGACGTATCCCCTTTTAGGGTTATTGCTAATATGACGAGCAGAATTGGCCCCTAACTGATGTCTGCGTATCCATACATAGCTCTTCCTCTCTCTCTCTCCCTCTCTCTCTCTCTCTCTCTCTCTCTCTCTTGTTTTGCGTTCTTTAATGCGAGAGCACCCGACTCCGCCCCGTCAGGGCGAGAAGACACTCGCCGAGACACGCGCGCATGTGCAAAGTGGCGTAAAGGAGAAGCCATCCGAGAAGGAGAGAAAAGCGAAGAAAGAAGGAGAAAAATTAAGAGAGAGCAGAGAAAGAGAGCGCGATGGAACGAGGAATAAGTCGCTAACGTTAGTAGAGAAATAAGAAGTTCCTCTGAGCGAGAGAATTGTGATGTCGGCGTGTTGTCAGCGACGTCCAAATCTTAGTTCTCATTTCCATAAATATCAATTTTTTGCTGCCACACTGTTTGGAGTGTCTCGTTCACACTTTTTAAAGGGTCACAATGCAAAAAAATTTCGTGAAATTAAATAAATCTCCATGGTGCGCTATGACTATGCCTCCGAAAGCTTGTAGCCCATCTTCAATTTCCTTGAGCACTTGCTACAACAGCTATAACAGTTTGTGCATGAGTAGTGTGAAGCGGAGACGAGACCCGGCCCGGTCTCGTCTGGCATCCGTGCGTGTCGCGCCTTCCCTGTTTTGCCAGTGTATGGGCCGCGCCTTTTATTGAGCTTCTCCTCTCCCTCCCCTCGCTCTCCCTAATATCTCAAGAGCCCTAGAGGAGGATGAGGGCGAGACTGCGACCGAAGAATGGGTCTGTCTTCATCTTCTTCTCCGCATTCATCTCTCTCAGTTTCTCTCTCTCTCTCTCTCTCTCTCTCTCTCTCTCTCTCTGTTTCTCGTGCACTTGTCTTCTTGCACCTTTTTCTGTATTCTCTAGATGACAACCCTTTATATGTATCTCTTGAGGATCTCTATCTTTTTTGTTCTACCTCTCCTCTCCAAACTCCTTCTCTCTCTCGCCCTCTCTCTCTCTCTCTTGCCATAATCTACCACTTACATATGCATTTGTATTGCGAGCGTCGACTGTCTCACTATGATTATTTATTGACGCATCAGTAGATTAGTGCATTCAATTATACGTGCATGAACGCACTTTTCTTGTGATTCATAAACAATAAGCGAACCTCTCAGATCATCAGGCTTTTCAGACTGCGGAAGGTTGGAAGCTGCCGGGGGCTCGCGTCTATCTTCCTTCCTCCCAAGGACGCCCGTCTCTCGCTGATCGCTGCAAGCAATACTAGTCACTTTCATAGTCTTTGGTAAGCAATTTGGCGGCACTCGCTGACGCTATTTTGGCTTTAACTCAGTTTTGCACTATTGCATAATTTTTCATATTTTTAAGATGAATAAAATTAATGCTAAATCGATCGTATTAGTTATAAATTTTCCCACATCTTAGAATTGCCGTCGCTTCTTGCTGGTGTGCATAGCCAGAAGGAACATCGACACTTCTTCTCGAGTTCCCTCTAACACACTCACTCCTCTCTCTCCCTCTCTCGGTCTCTCTCTTGCTCCTTCTCGGATGGATGGACTTGTGTGCCTACCAGAATGAGCGTCTCCACCACTACCAGCAACGCGCCTCTGCCCGCCACCACCCACGACGCACCACTGCGGTACGCTTCTTTCTCGTTCTCATTCAACCTCCCCATTCCTCTTTCAGCTTTTCATCTATTTGCCCTATCATATTATTTATGCGATATCAAGTAGTACTTTAATTGCCTTTGAAGATCTCAGATGACTCATTACTCTATTGCTCTCGTTCTATTATATCCATGCTTCTTCTCCATTAAATTTCGCTGCGAATTGTTGTTCCTCTCCGCCCCCATTCCTCCTCTTTCTCTCCCCTCTTTCCCTCAATCTCCCCCCCCCCTCTCTTATCAGATTCATATCGTGCATGTCTTCCTCCGGGAATAGTCATTTCTGCACTTATTGCAAGAGCCGTAAATTGAAGGAAATGAGCTCGTTTGCGCTGTTCAGCTGGATATTCTCTCTGAAATATGATATTTTCGCAAATGCCAAGAAGGATGTAAAAATAACTATGAGCTCTATAAATCTCTCCTTCTCTTTATCTCTATCTTTCCTTTCCTCTCCCTTTCTTTTGCTTTCTTACTCTCTCTCTCTCTCTCTCTCTCTGTCTCTCTCTCTCTCTGCTTGTTTTGTTGTGATGTCTTTTCTGATGCTGCATCTTCTTCTCCTTCTATTTCTTTTACCTCTTGTTTAGCCCACATTTCCTCCTTTCTCACGAGCACACACTGCTCCGAACGAGGGTAATCAGCGTGCGATTAGGTCGACAAGGTGCTGAAAAAAACCAACGGTTTTCGTAGGCGAGGTGATTCGGGGGGAACGGGAGACCGAGTGGTAACTGTAGTCGAGGGGATGGCCACAGGCAGTGGATGGACATCTATCGGCCTCAGCTGAGCTTGCGGCGACGCAGCTTCCACTTTGTGAGCAAAATCAATCTCGCGTCCTTGCCGCGGCGCCTCGCTGGCGCCCTCCTTTCCGGCGTCGTCCAGCGGTGCAAATGTGATTCTTCCGCATGTGTTGTAGTATAGGAAGAGGACGCACCAGCAGCCGAGCAGAGCAAGAAGGCCGCTGCCGATGATCACGCCTGGATTATTATGAATTATCATTTTCCATAGACTAGACAGCGGACTTCTAGAATTTCAACGTATGCAAATGGCACCAAATCTGAAATGCCGTCGGTGCAAGATCGCTGTTAGATGTCAAGACTCCAACGAACCTATGAGCCAGGAGGGTGCAGATTCCTCTTTCCGGCGACTCTCTGAGGCTGAAATTAAGAGAGTTCATACGTTCGCATTCCATATACGCATTTAATTCTAATTCATATTTGCTAACTTAGAATCTTCATGACAGGGTAGCGCATAATAGCAGAAATGTGTTGCAGGCTCAGCAGTGAGATATCCTGCATGATCACCTGAAAAATAGGAGTATATTAATAAATTAAAACAAATTAAAAAAAAGAAATAGTGATCAAAAATTTCGACATAGTCAATGCCAGTTAGCAGTTCGTAGGAGGACGATTTAAGCAGCAATAAAAAAAACAATATCTACGCACATCCGCACGAATCGGCGCTTCGTTCATATGGAAGATAACGTCGAGGCGTGTTGTTGAACCCGCAATCTCGCGCGTTACTACCTACAGAACGCGTGAACTCCTTTAATCAAATTTAAAAAGGTCCATATTTGTTACATCTTGTCTTCCCCTTTTAATATCTCATAAGGTATTTATTTTATAACTTTCTGTTTTGTAAATGTTTTACAGCGACTAAATATCACGACAGCGTTATGAACAAATACACGTGTATGTATATACATATGTATGAACTTGACATATTGTCCTTTTATGTTTTCGAGAGACAAGCATGTCAGCTTGAAGTGCGCATGCACTAATGGGAGCTCCCGAGCAGCGTCAGTGGAGCGGAACGAACAACTCGGCCATAGACACCAAACAATGCTTCGCATGGGGCTCGGGTTTTTTTTGCTGGCCTGCCAAGCGTCTCTTTCCGTCTCCGTCTCTCGATCCCTCTCCGTTTCCCATCTCTCTTGCTCCACTCTCCCTCTATCTCAGGGACGGCACCATTTTTGTTTGTAACTTATCTCTTGCTACATTCGTTTCAACTTTTCAACATTTGCACTATCGCTTTTAGAACTTTACGTAGAAGATACAGCTTTTGCTTAGGGACTTTGCACTCATGCATACTAATGGAAGTCCATGTTTCGCATACATTCGTTTAGTCCTGTTTGGAAGTGATAATGTGATATATTATTGTGAATATTGCCGCTTTCTCACAGCGTGTACATTGCTCGGGAGATCAGTGGCCGAAAAATGTGAAAACAGATATAAAACAATAATAATTATATGTCGAAACTAGCCTTTGCAAAGCAGCCGGCGCACGGCGCAACGGTGACCTCGCTGAGCACGCCGAGTACGCCGTACTTGGCGACATTGGCCTCGCTCAGCGCCAGCTGCAGAACTTCCCCGAGTCGCTCCTCCAGCCTCTCGCTCGCGTCACGTACGTGAGCTGTCGACAGAACTAAAGAACACTCCAAAATAGATTTTGAGAATAGGATCCGCTTCCAGACAATAAAAATAAATAAAAAAATAACGACATTGAATTGGAATATAACTACTCTCTTGACGAGCAGTCATTTTATCCCTATTTATGTCACTGTTAGTTTCAAGAGTACACTTGTACTTGTCGAGCGCACGCATAACTACTTACTAATTAGCCATTCATTTCCCGCATATATTTAAACGGGAGAAGGAAGTTGAAGAATAGGCTGATTGCGGAATGGTAGTGCACTGGCATTTTAACAAGTGCTCTTGCACTCAAAACGAAGATAGGCTCGTGTTACCGGTGACAAGGAGAAGCAAACTAACCAATCTGGACGATATAGTACGAGCTATTGCTGTCGGCGTCGTGGTAGTCGAACATTGTGTCCGCTAATGGGAAAAAGAGATTTTATCTAACCCTAAAATAGATTTGATCTAATTTCATTTTGGAAGGCATCTACATAGATGCTATAAATGTTTTAAATGTAATAAGATAGTACATTAAAAACGAATTAATTTTCTTCAATTAAATGACATTTAATTAACTGACCGTCTTGTCGTTGCACTTGAATTCTGCTGGCGGGTGCAAGCGAAGTGAACCCAGAGAGCAAACGATCTTGGGCAGAGACCAGAGAGGAGCCGAGCAAGATAATCGTGACGCAGGACTTGAGAATCGGATACGGCGCAACCATCAGCAGATCAATGGAAACAATCTAATCTGACTACACTTTGGTGATGATAACTTTGCATAGCTATAAAGTTGCAAGAATTTGAAGTATAAAAATTTAAATCTTCTAAAATAATAGATGAAAAAATGTATCCTGAAAACAAACTGTTTTTTTTTGGCAGACTACATCTAAGCTGAAGGCGGCAGTGGTCTGTTGTAGTAGTTGGCGACAAAACGATAAAAAAGAAATTGTAGAACTTAAATTGTTTTGTTATTTACACCGGAATATATTATGTACATAACAAAAAGTAAGTAGAAAGTCGAGCAGTCTACGGAATAAATTGAGACGAAGATGTCTACTCCGGATATGTTGTCCAAGAGATAGGGATACTATTGAAGGTGGCCGTGCAGGTGGTAGAGGGTACTGAGTGGTCTTCTCTCTTTCTCCCATACACTCTCCCTTTTCTCTATTTCTTTCCCATTCTCGCTCGATCTCTCGTGTTTCTTTCACTATTTCGAGCGCGAGTCGCCAGGTTGCCATGGTCGCCCCTTCCCATTCGGAAACCGACATCTCTTTTCTTCTCTAACCCTAGCTAGCGTTCATTTCTCTAGTCTCACAATCTCAAGTTGCTCTCTTTCGCTATCTCAATCTCTCTCTCTCCCACACTCTCGCTTTCTCTCCCTCTTCCCTCTCTCTCTTCCCTCTAAAATAATTCTTCGCAATTGCTATCTTTATACTTTTTAGGAAGGAGCCAGGGTTTACTCTAATTGTAAGATCTCAAGCTCTTTCTCTCTCTCTCTCTCAACACTCTCAGACTCAGTCACTCCTTGATTCCCCTGTAATCCATCCTAGAGGCACAAACATGTACATACACACACAGAGAAACGAGTCGTTCTGAACACGCATATGCGTTAGGTTCCAGCAACTTCTCTTTTTCTTATCGACTAGATACTATGTGCAAATTTCTCAAAATAATATTTCTTTGGTTTTTTTTCTACCTCCTACGCATTTGGTGAAAGGTGCACGAAGCGTAATCTATTTGAATTTTCCTGATCTGTGTGGTCGTGTTCCTATAAATCACATGCTTTCCCGTTTCTTTTTCAATTGGCTAGAGTTTCATTTATGAAGATACAATTTCAACCAATATTCATGCTGCCTCTCTGGCGCAGCTTCGCCCAGACTCAAGCTGAGCCTGCCAACGATTATTCTCTTATTGCGCCGGATGAAAAGAAGTAAGAAGAAGGCATTCTTTGTGCAGAGCCATTCAGCAAACATGACGAAGGCAGAGTCGAGTCGCTTTCTGATAGACTATATGAATGGAACTCCTGGAATTCATTCTGGTCCCTTCTCTCTCTCTCGCTCTCTCTCTCTCTTTTTCTCTCTCTTCCTCGTTTCCCTCTCTTTGCCCTACCTTTGCACTCGGTTCTGTAATCTTTCTCCTTGGTCTCTCTCTCTCGCTATCTCTATTCCTCTAATCCAGTATGAGTCGTTGATGGTGATCGCAAGAGCTTCCGCTTGAGTTAGAAGAAGAAACGTCTCTTCCAGAGTCACTGAGCCCCCCCCCCCTTATTCCTCCTTTCATCGTCGGTTCCCTTACAGACTCTGAGGCTAATATGTCTATCCAGGGAAAATCTTAACAAAAATATAAATACACATTTGAACTAAGGTGTGGGTTCATTAAGGAACCCTACCAGACGATGCTCGTGGCGGCCATTTTTTACATGGTCTCTATGCTACGGAATGCTTTCTTTCTGTCTCGAGAGCGCACGCATATTTTCTTCTCCCATGCACATTCATTTCTCCAGCCATCATAATCTCTATCTTTATCTTTATGTCTCTCATTTATTTTATGTTATGCCTGCCTCCTTCTCCCTCTCTTGTTTCTCTGTACCTTTCTTTCTCTCGCTCCCTCTCTGTCTTTCATTCTCCATCTTTCTCTCTTTCTCTCGTCGTCGTTCCCTCACTCTTGCTCCACGGATAATGAGTGTGCGTGAGCATAGTGACAAATGTCCTGCCATTTCTGCCTCCGCCACCGCACCCGCCATGGACGCTAACAACATTCGTCTCCCTAGCTTCTCCTTTAATGGCTGCTTTTCTTTTGCCTTAGTCTACTAGAGTACCCTTAGGTCACCTACCATCTTCTGTCACTTCTTTCATCTTTGCTATTTTTTAAGTAATATTAATTCAATAATATTTTATTATTTGCTTCTAGTATGATCAATTTATCGGCGCATGATGTCATTGGCGAGTGAATGTTCGAATGTACTATAAATGTACTTCATCCAAGTCTGTCCTTTTGCCTCCGTATTTTTTTTTCTATTTCCAGTATCTCGCGTTTTCAGTCTTTTATTCTATCTTTTTTGCATTTTGTATAATCTCGCTTCTCGAGAATCGAAGAGGCTTTCTCGCTGCTGTCTCTAATTATATTCCGATCAGGAAAGCAAACGCCAACTATCCATGATATATACAGTTGATTTTTATCATGAGCAATTAAATTTAACTGTATATGAAGTTGTTTTTAAAAATAAGTTATTATTGTATGACTTACACCTTCTTCATGTAACACATATGTCTATCATCACTTCGAACACGAACGACGAGCGAAGGTGCGGCGAGATTTAAGAGACCAATCAAGCGACTCTGAGATATTAAGCCATTGAAACATTGAGGGAGTCAGAAAGAGAGAGAGAGAGAGAGAGAGAGAGAGAAGAGAAGTGGGAAGAGAGAATGAGAGAAAGGTTCGTGTATCCCCTTGAGAACAGCATTTCAAGGCGCACTGATGCATGCCAATTTATCTGCCTCGACGGTAGATGTTGAAGGACAGCGGCAGCAAGGCTTATCGTGTAGATGGGTGCTCGATAGGTGAAGCAGTGATAGATGGAAAGGAGTAGACGCAGAGAGAACGAGGAAGGAGAGAGACGAAGAGAAACATTACTGCATTGAGAGAGAGTCAGACAGACTGCAAAAGCGTGAAGTCAGAAGATGATGAAGCTGCAATACTGAGAAGAGCGTTTCGAGTTCCCACAGGCTTGCCTAGACGAAGTGGCTCTTAGCGTCCAATAAGGAAGGGGTTGAGTGAGCGATGGTGGTCACAGAATCAGCCAGCATTTCCCAGTCGCAGATAAAGAATTATGAATGGCCTTTCTTCCTTTTCCGTGATTTATGGTGAAAGCTTTGAAACATGATTTGAATATGTATGTCTTGCCACTTTCTTTCGAGATCAAAACTGCCTGTTTCTCATTTGTTCCTGTCTCGATGTTTCTTGAACGTCTCTTCCTTGAATATGCTCGCTTTATCCATTCTATGTACTTATCCACATTTCTATGGTTCGCTATAAGCTATTGGCTAGTATTGAACAAAAAAAAGAGAGGACAGCAGAAGGTGGAAATGATATATGTAAAAGGTGCGAAGGAATGACACTGAAAGAAGAGAGAGTAAAGAGATGCTTTGAAATATTTGGAGTGGTGGGTTGCGAGAGATATGAGGAGAGCGAAGGAGAAAAGCTGGACGATGTGACAAGTAGACAGCTTGGGAGGAAATTGAGGAAGAGAGTCGAAAGATGGTGAAAGAAAGAGAGTGAGAGAGATTCAAAGAGAGCGAGAGAGAGAGAGAGAGAGAGAAAGTGAGGTGGTGGTGGAATGACTCCATCCTTGGAAGTGGGTAGTTTCCTCGTCCCCTCTTCTGCGCTGCAATTGATTCGTCTGCCAGCTTGCGTGTCTTCCTTCTTCGTCTTCTTATGCGTCTGTTCTCCTCTGCTCAGCAAAAAAGCTGAAGATGAGGAGGAGAAGGAGAAGCTGCGGCCAGCGGTGGTTCGGCTTGAGCTGCCTGCAAAGAGCAAGCGCACAGACGCGCCAAAAGGAGAGAGCAGAGAGAGAAAGAAAGAGAAAAAGTGAGAGAGAGGGAGAGAGAGAAAGAAGAAAGAGAGAAAGAAAGAGTGGAAGAGAAGGAGAGAGAGAGAAAGACAGAGAAAGAGAGAGAGAGAGAGAGAGAGAGAGAAGGAGAGAGAGATACGTCGAATGAGAAGACGACAAAGAGAGTGCGCGACATGCCTGCATACTCTCTCGCCATTTCTATCACCGGCTGCTGCCTGCGAATGGGAAGCTGCATGGGGGGCGAAACGAAAGAAGAAGGCGGACGAGGACCAGCCCGGGCCGAATCGAAAAGAAGCCGTGGAAGAGAAGAAGACGAAGAGAAAAGGGCATGCGCGTTTCGATGGATGAAGACAGAGACAGAGAGGGAATGAGAGAGAAGAGGAGGGAGAGAGAGAGAGCATCTCACGAGAGAAGGCATGGAAGAGGACTTAGAGATGAAAGGAAGAGAAACAACAATGATGGGATTGAGGAAAGTGATAGAGAGCGAGAGAGAGCGAGAGGCCAAATGACTGCGAGAGAGTGCAGAAGAAGCCGAGAAAGAGAGAGGGTACTTCCACCCTCTCGAAGCTCCTTGCCGCTGTCTCGGACTTTGTCTCTCGGCCTCCTCCTGGCATGGGCACGCTACGGGCAACGGGAAGTCCGTTTCATGCAAGCAGCAGTCATTTTTCCTCTTCCCCAGTGTCAATATCGCCTGCTCTTCTACCTGGCACAAGCAGTACGCGGCAATCATTAGCAGCTACTTTCCTTTGAAGCGGACTATTAATTATCTCTGTGCTTATTCTGTTCAATTAAATCCTTTTAAACTTTTGCAAGCACTCATAATTATTTAAAGATACGTCTTACGATTAAATATGAAAAAGGGTTCTTCGTATACACAATTACGGCTTCTTCCTTCTACATTTGCACAGATGAAGGACTCTCAACTACTTCTTCACAAGTGTTCATATTTCTAATTGTCTAAAGTGAGTGTTCCCGATCATTGCAACCGCAAATGTGCTTATGGATATGTGAAAAAGTTTCAATTGAATCCAAAGCGGAGCTCTCTTGCAACAGTTAGTAGAGCAAAAAAATATTCCCAAGCTGTTCAATGTTCATACTTCGTGATATACGCGCGCCTAGTTGCCACATCATTCCAAAATAAACTTGCCAGTGAGCTCGTTTTCCCACTACAGCAATGCTGCCAGTCCTATTACTCAGTTTGGCGAGCCCCAGATATCAGTATTTATTAATTGCCGACCACAGCTGCCTCCTGCTAATTGCAGCCATCTGCTAGCTTTCGAGCAAGAATAGCTGTTCGTGTGAGAGAGACAGCGAGATAAACAGAGGGAAAAAAGAGAGATATTTAAAGAGAAAAAAATAGAAAGAAATCAGTGCTGTAATCATCGTCATCTCTGCGTTCCGCTCTTCTTTTCTTTTCGTCGTCCTCTTTTTGTTCGTGTTTTTGTTATTTGTCTGCCTCCTGCCTGTGGAAGAATGGCCAGCTTGATTGAACTCTTTTCGCCGTGGATACATAACTAGCAGCTTCATCTCATCTTTAGCAGTCCTTAACGAGCATTCCATCCCGCATCCCTTTCGCTTTCTCATTCTCTTGCTCTCTTTCTGTCTCTCTTTCTTTGTCCCGTACTTGCCTTTTCTACTCCTTCTTTTGCTGCTGGCACATGCATATATCATGTATGCTTGTTTGTATGAATGTGTGCATCTGCATATGTATGTAAGTCGTACATTTTTCTGTCGTTTCAGAAGCAGAAAGCAGTCATTTTCTCTCTTTATCTGTATATTTTTTTCTTTCTCCCCGTCAACATTCTTCCTGTCTATATCCCTCGATGTTTATCCATCATCTATATCTCTCTTTCCTCTTGTCTTCTCGTCTCTTTCTCTCTTCTCTGTCTCACCTGTCTCTCTCTCTCTCTCTCTCTCTCTCTCTCTCTATCAACGCGCTTGCACGGGCAACGGACGCACCCGGTGGCCTCGCGCTTTTTTCGTGCCCGCCCCACGTGCTATTCCATTAATTTATTTATCTACTGTTTTTATGTTCTCTCCAACAGATTGCGCAGTGTTCCTGCATGAATGAGCATTGGAGGGCAGAGGAAAAATGGAGAAACAAATGTGAAATATTTCAGGATGTGAGAGTGCTGCCAATAAGATGATATGAAATGATGGAAAGAGAAAAAAGTTGCAAAGGAGAAAAATATTCAGAAGTGAAAGAGAGAGAAATTAAGAAAGAGTGAGGGAGTATGAGGAAAGAAAGAGTGCAGAAGAGTCTCTGGATATGCTTCCTCTACGATTGCTGCCAGAAAGAGGCGTCTCCTGATTATGTTTACATTGCTCCGCAGCCGCTCGCGACACGTTTCTTCGCATTTCATGAGCTTCCAGGCCCCCTCCGGCTGTCGAGTGCTCAGTCACGGAGGCAGCTATTTAGTTTCCCAGGTGTCGTGATAAGAAGGCGTCGTATCAAGTTTTTCCCATTATTTCTTCCACAATTGTCCTGGATTTACTTAATCTCTCACCCTCCTTCCCTGTGTCGATTATTCTCTGAGCCTCCCGACGTCGGCGATGAATTATAGTATAACATACATACATCAGGCATGCTACTTATCCGACAGATTAGACTGAGCCGAACAAACAAGAAGAGGAGGCAGGCTGAGTATTGCAGACAAGGAGCCAAGCTGCCAAGGGGAGACGACGTGAATAGAAAAGGAGAAGCTGTTGCTTCTTCTGCTTCTGGTGCGCGAATAGCCTTGAGCTAGGGGAAGAGTTACTTTTCGCCAATGGAGGTTCTCTCTTTCTCTCTCTCTCTCTCTCTCTTCCCTCTGATGTGGATTAGCAAGAAAAGAGTCGATGCCGCGCTGTCGCCTCAGGGGCAAAATGTGGAATGTGTCTAGAAGCTCCCCCCCCAATCCCTTCTCAGACTTCTCCGACACCTCGGAAGCATCACTCTCGTTGTTTGGTGCGAGTCGTCTTCTCTTAATTACTTTTTAAAAAAGAATAATCTATTAGAAATAATTTCCTCGTCTTGTGCTGATAATGAGATTGATTTCTAGAAAACATATATTTTGATACCGCGTTGAGTAGCTGTGGAATACCGCCAACTTTATAACTGCGGAAGCGAAGATGATTAAGTACCATTTAAACAATCGATCAATATTCGTTATCCTAATGACATGTTGTTGACAGCCTACTGTAATTAAATTTTATTGTAGCGCATGGCTGTTCATGAATTTGCGTTATAAAATGATTGTACTATTTAATTTGAGGAGCCAATGATTTTTTTTATAAGTCCTTTATTCCAGTAGAAAGGTAATTCGCAATCGTCACTACGCCCCTTCCTTTATATGCCAGTGCATTATATAATGAACTAACTTATTCACTCACCGCCATCCCACTTCTCTCTCTCTCAATATTTTATGCATTCTTTCTTTAGTCTGGCGTTTCCGTCGGCGGCGAGCTAGTTAGTCGAAGAAATCTAGTATAGTACATATATACCCGAACGCAAATCCTTTGTGCCAAGGATCGTGTCCCTCTCTCCCTCACTCACTCTCTCTCTCTCTTCCCCTCTCTTATTTTGCCCGCTGGACTGCCTTGCCTCGATCAATCTTATTTGATTATGCTGTTCGCTTTGTGATATAGCCACCACAAGAACTCCGAGAGGACTCCGCGCTCCATCCCATCCCCTCCCCTTTCAGCGCCTTTCTTCACTCGGCCATTCATCCCTCGTCGAATTCCTTCCTCATTGACTCATTCTGTCAGGAGCAGCATGTAAAGGGAGAAAGAGAGAGAGAGAGAGAGAGAGAAAGAGAGAGAGAGACCTAGTCGAGAAAGCATGTCGGCGCGAAAAGAGAAGCAGAGAGCGCCATTGGTGGACACAATACGGCCGTCTTTGTAGCTCGAAGCAATTCGAAGAAGGGTCAGCGAGAAGCTCGGGGATCAACAAGAATCAGATTGCCCCTCTGCAGTCTAATGACAGGGTTGGCAGTCGTAAAACAAAGAGGCCAGCGACCAGCCGAAGGCTTCCCTTTCTCGTCCCACACTCTTTGCGTAGACGAAATTGCTATCCAAAAAGTAGCATTAACTGGGTGCAGAGTGATGCCGACAGAAACAACTGCTACATATATTAGACGTCCCGAGTTGTATATATGTACAGACGTATGCGTGTAAGTGGTGGGTGCAGTACGCATGCGAGGGAGTGCTCGTAAAAGTCAACGAACCTCGGTAGCAGAAAGCACCTCGCCTTCTCCCTACTCCTTTTTCTTCTTCTTCTCCTTCGCTGTTATTTTTCCGTAGGTTTTCGCCATGTCGTAATCCCCGTATCTCCGCTGCCAACGGCATTCAACTCCTTTCTTCTTCTTCGTCTTCTGCAACCCCGGCGTTATTCATCTACTTTTTTTCCTTGTATCTTAAGAAATGCGCGCTTATACACAATACAAACAGTCGGATTTTTTTCACGGATTTCCCTTATTCTTTCTAATAATATCGGTGAAAGGAAATTTCTCCTATAAAATAGTTTAGCACAGCAAATCTCTACAGCCTTTATTTAAAAAGAAGGCCGTTTTACTTGTGCTGCGCAAGCAAATGCGGTACACGTATAGCTTTCGGCACAGAATGTTAGAAAATATTGTTTATTAATCCTTGACATGCAAATCCTGACAAGCCACGGCCTATGATTTGTAGCATCATTCGCATTGTTTTCCACTCGATATTTTGCGATCTCTGATATAGTAAACCTGTTGAGAGTCGTACGGAGAGAAATATGGTCGTTGAGAAGAAACTGGGCCAATGGTGAGATGGGAAAAGACGTGTGAACAACCGTGAAATGTCAATGTTATTGCATACACCAAAAGTCAACTGCCGCAGCTCACGCGATTTCTCAGCCTCCGAATGCGGTTGCCACTGACATCACCAACCGCAAAGCCCCCACCAGAAGATCTTTGGGCACTTTCTCCTTGACTCGTGCCGATGTGTCCCTATTCACCATAGTCCTCCTCATATAGACTTTTTTTAACATCAAATAATTAAAGGAGGGCGATAACCGAAAAATTATGTGATATGTAAAATTGCCGCGGCCCTTCGCACTCTCATTCCCGCGTGCTATTTTCACGCAGCGGGTTTGTGCGACTTGCGAAATAGCACGCGAGAATGAGAGTGAGGAATCAAATGGCAGACGCGGCTATTCGAACCTGCATTAAATATTTTTCGGTGATCGCCCTCCTTTAAGTCAGGAATCCACAGCTTCTCGCTGGATGAGAGGGTGGCGCTATTTAGGTATGTGCTCGGAATCAGAGGAAGGAGAAGGACTCTTTTATTCCAATTTTCTTTCTCCTTCATTTTCTCTCTCTCTCATTTGTTCTCTCCCTCTTTCTATCTCTCTCACTCTCTCTCTCTCAGTGGCTTCATCCGTCTCCGGACAAGCCTCACCCGAGCTTCGCTCTCTACCCCTTTTCGTTCGTATCTTCGTCTTTCAACCGCTCCTTACACAGATTGATTCTTCACTCTCTCTCTCTCTCTCTCTCTCTCTCTCTCTCTATGACTTGCTCCCCTTTTCCTCTATCTTTCTTTTTGACTCTTCGATTCTCCCTCCATTTCTCTTCCTCGATACCTCTTCTTCTGATTCTCCCCATTTCCATTCCTCCTCTAATTTCCCGGCTCTCGAATAAAAAGAGTGTTTGTGCTGGCCCTCGGAGCCGGTAGTGAAATGGTCAGAACCGTGGGAGCCATCTCTCTGGCCGAAACATTAGAGCCGCAGAAAGATACCATGGCATGTGGCAAAAGAGACTACCTTGCAGAATTCTCTTCCATGAGGAAATAATATCCAGGTAGAAATGAAGTCTTTCTGTGACTACATTAAGCATAATATTTGTTCGGATTTAAATGAATTCTCCTCTTCGTTAGAAGCCGTTTGTGAAAAAATATGCACGTTGGAATTCTCGCAAGGTCTTCTAAAACGTTTTAGCCATTTCTATTAACGATCCATTACAACAGACTTAACAAAAAGCAAAAAAAAAATTAGGTAGTGAAATCCGAAAAAGTGCAGAAACAAGCCACTTTATTTTGTCTTTTTCCCTTCGTTTCAAATTTTTCTCTGCGATAATGGACAGATATTTTAATGGAAATGTAGAATATCCAGGCATATTTTTAGCGGTAATGGCTTTTACTGCTAAAAAAGGCTCAAAACTGTTTTACTATCATTTTTACGGCGCAAGTCGATTTCTGTCCTAGAAGGTGTTCGCAGTCCCTCCTCTTCCTGTCTGATCCTGTGTAAGCGCGGCTGCTCATCCGAGTGGAAGCCAGCCTGCCAAACATCGCGACCTTTCTCTGCTGCTATTTTCTCTCATCATTTTGCTTCATTCTCTCGCTCCTTAACCCGAACACTGTTCACGATCTCTCTCTCTCTCTCTCTCTCTCTCTCTCTTTCTCTCTTCGTCTCTCTCTCTCGCTCTATCTCTCTCCCATATCCCTCTCTGACTCTCTCGAATCTGGAACGGACTGGCGAAGGTGTTGCTGCTGTCACCCGTCGGCCACTCCAAGATGTTGATTCATCATGGCATCCTGCCTGTTCCCATCTTTCGCTCTCTTCATCTCCTGGGTCCACCTTGCAATCATTTCTTCATTAGAAAATGATATGTATCCATGCACAACATTAGAGTGCGCATTGTAGTTTCGTACATATATTTAAATTTCGGAAATAGAAAATATTTAACTAATCTTTTCGCTTGCTTCCATCTTTGGGATAACCATAAGAATTCGCTCAAAGCTAGCTCAACCTGTCCTGTCAAGGCAGCGACGATTTCCTATTCATTTCTCTTTCGTCATCACGCATGCTCTGGGCCTCACTAACTAACGAAGACTAATTGTTGGGACTCGGCCGTCGCACCCGGCAGCGCAACATCAGAGGCACGTGTGCATCTTTGAAAGCCCCTCCAGGCATCTACGTATGCCCGGGTCGGAGGAAGAAAGGACATCCAAGAAATCGGCTTAAAAGTCTTCGAAGGGGCCAACCCCCACAAACGCTTTGTGTTGCTATGGGCGCTGTCTAACACGGTGGACAGGCCCATTACGTTGCACAAATTACGTAAGAGAGCATTGAAGTAGAGCAGAGGTGGAGAGGTATGTCTGTGTCGAGGAAGAAGTAGAGAGTGCACGCTGAGGGAGGAGGACGAGTGAAAAAGGAAAAGCTCAGAAATTTCGAAGCTCCTTCGCATAACCATCATGCCTTGAAATGTACGCACTATTTTCATCTTAGTTAGCCGCTCAGGAAAGGCGGGCATGCAAACGTTGGCAAGCTCGTGCCATTAGCTTCGCTACACACATCCGAGAGCATATCTACATCCTCTACAATATTCAAATCCTGCAACATGCAAATGCAAGTCAAATTTGACTATTAGGATCGAGAACTCTTGGTAGGTCCACGATAAAAAATACTCTTTGTATGCCCACTAATCCAGCTCACCTAAGTAATTTCCCAGTTCCTCTCGATTCTACATATGGCTGTGATATTATAAATATTGCTCCAAGAATCTCGTCACAACGTGCGCGCTATGACTTTTATTTCCAGGATAGTAGATTTTCATACCTCTGTTCTTGCTCATCGCCCATCGTAATTCATAAGAAAGTAGGAGGACATAGCGGAGAAGAATGTGCCCTAAGGGAGGGCACGGGTGAGGGGGATGCCGAAATGGAAAATGAGGAGGAGAGGATGAGATGCCCACTTCACTCTACTCACAGTCTGCCTGGCCCGCCCACTCTCCCCCTACAGCAAAGTCTACCTCTCAATTCGCGAGTGCTCTTTTTTGCAGTGCACCACTAGCCGTTGAATGGAAAAAAGCCCCAGTTCATGGTACTCCTCAGGCCTTGCCCCAACGTGTTCCTCCAATAGCCTGAGAAATTCGTTAGCACTTTCTCTATCTCTATTTCTCTATAACATTGTCTTTCATTGTCTCACTCTTTGTCTCCCTTTCTTTCACTCTCTTACTTGATCTCTCTTTTGGCCTCTTCACGTTTTGAGTCCTCAGGTCGGCTTCTCGAATTTCATATGCCCTCTTTGCTCTGATACGCTCATACACAAGACGACTGATTCCTTTTTCTGCCCGAGGGCGCCTGTGTTGTGTTCGTTGTGCACGTGGCTAAGCATTAAAAAGTGCAAACTTTTTTCCTCTCTTTTATTCGCAGAATAAGTCTCGCTTTCAACAATTGATATTTCCGTTGGAATTTAGCGTTTCTGTAATGACCGAATGAAATTTTGCTCATCCGTTTTCTGTTATTAACAAAAAGTATCGATTGAATTAGAGAAACTCACAGAAGTGTGTCCTGATTTTCTGTGTAGAAAAAAAAGCGGATGAAGAATGATCGTCCGCCACAAATTGTCGCTTTGATCATCCGCATCGTGATTAATGGATGCCAGGGCATGGAATCAGACGATCCGAAACAGAGAAAGGCCAGAGAGATGAGACGCAAAGGGAGTAAACGAGAGAGAGGGAAAGAGGCGAGAGAAAGAGAGCATAAGAATCTCACGGATCTCGGGAGTGGTGTGGTGGATGCGTTTGTGTGTGAGGATGGCACTAGAGCCAGGTGTCTCCCCTCCTTCGTGGCAGCTTGTTTGCTAGCCTGCACTTGGTCCTGTCAGAACTCGCCGCTCTCCTCCTTGTCACTGGCTCCTCACTCAGAGCGTAAGAAGTAGCAAGTAGCAGCCAACCCAGTGTTCACTACGCACGCCTCCCCCTCCCTTATGATTCCCCCCTCTACCCTCTGTTATCCCCCCCCTCCTCTGTTATCATCGATCCGGTCCGAATAGTCAGTTGTTCGTTCATATCCGCCTCAGCGATCTATCTATTCATCCATCTACTTGTCTCTACCCTTTTTCCTGCCTTTCCCTCCTGCCTTAGGCTAGAGAGTAGACCCCTCTCCTACTCGTTCAAGTTTCTCGAGTCCAAATGACGTTCGTGTCGTGCTTGGTGCCGCTGCTCCATTTCTTGATCTCCGTTCCTACCAAAGATCTCGGAAACGTGCCAAAGCAGATCTTTTTTAACCGATTTGTTTTCTCATCGATATTGTAAATGTGTTGATTCTGCTGCTTCACCGCCTCTTGTGAATATCCACTGTTATGGGCGTTCTCTGTGGCCAGAACGACTATTAGAGCATGCAGATTATCATCAAACAATAATAACCTCACTAAACGGTAGACAATTCATGTATTGTGCCTCCCCATCTAGGCCTTCCTTTCACCTTGGAAATCAACTTGACACGTGATCTGGTGGCCTGTTCCACGAGCTTAATTTTTGCCTTGTTTACCCGCAATTATCTTGCCGGAAGCAGGCTGAATGACGTGTGGAGAACTGAACAGGAACAAGAGAAAATAAGAGGTACACATAGAGAAGACATAGATAGAGCAAGAGGGAGAGAAGGAGAAAAAGGAAGCGAAAGAGAAAGAGATGAGAGTGCGGAAATTGAGAATTGTCATAGACCGCTAAATGCCTGCAGTCTTGGCTGCAACTCATCGAGGTGATGGGGTGATACTTCTTCTCTTTTCATGTCTCTCTTTCTCCGTATGTTTCTGTACATCTCTCCCGCTGTCTAACTCGATCTCTTCTCGCTATGCTATTTCGAGCTGGCTTCCGGCAGCTTTGGTGATGGTCGTTCGGCCTCCCGCAGCGATTGGCTTTGCCAAAAAGGAAAATCTTGTCCGGGACCAAAAACTAGCACTGGACCATTCTTTGAATTGGTTTTGTTATCTTTGCATATGTTTATTGTATCGAACGTTTAATAATGACTAAACGTAATCCGTAATGCACTACGTAGCTTGGGAATGACTTGGCCTCCTCGCTTCACTGCGCCCCGACGGCCAGGGCAAGTAGAGGACGGCGTCGCTCTCGCCGTTCAACCGTCACTAAATGTTTGCTGCTCTCTCTCTCTCTCGCTCACTCTCTCTATCTCTTTCTCTTGCGCTCTCTCGAATTCGCAATGCTATTTCGCGTCAGTTATCTCTATTTCTCAACCCTCTCCTATGAATCTGCCCGTTTCCAAAAACGCGTTCTTCTCGAATGCTCGTATTGCCTTCTTTACTACTCGCTCCGATAGCATGTCTTAGTCGTGGACCCTCCCCTTTTTCCGCATCGAAGCATCGAACAGATCAGACTTGACAAACAGGAAGCGACTTTAAGAATGATGACCTTTGAAGAACCGTCGACGAGGACAAGCTGGAGCTATATTTAGTGGAATGATTGCCAATCCCAGACTGATCATGAGCAGCATCACTGTGTCGTTTTTGTGCCGCACTTCAGAGTCTCACCAAGTCCTTAGAGTGACATCATCTGAACGTATGTAATAGAGTTCCCCTCTTCCCGCACGAAGACACCCACCGAGACTCTCCCGGTAAGGTGCAGTAGAATAAGCCTCTTTCTCCTACGCACTCTCTCTTTTTCTCTCTCTCTCGGCTCAATTTCGTTTTCGATGCCCAAGGTTGTGCGAAACTCTGTATCCCCTCGCGGACTCTTTGATGCTAGCCATGCAGAATTATGTCATCGTGTGTCCATTGTTCAGCTGTGCCCTCCCTCCACCATTCGGAAGGCGGTTTCTACTTTGTCTTGTCGCGGTCGCTTGGCAATGCCAACCTTCGTCATTACTATTTCGAGCGAGCTTCACCTTCTGTCTTCTTTGCTCTCTGCCGCAGTGCGTGTCCATCCAGTGCCGACCGCCTCTGTTTTCATCGGCATCCTCGGGTAGCCATATTCATTCTCGTCATCATTGTCATCTCCATCTGAGTCGTTCCTTCTCTCTTTCTGTCTCTGTTCTCTCTCTCTCTCTCTCTCTCTCTCTTTATCTGTTTCTCTCCCGGTTTCCCAACAACATTTTTCATAACTTCACCTCTCCCTGTTTGCTGTTCCTCTTTGTTCATCCCTTCCCGTCTTCCACGTAGACCGTTCCGACAGTTACCATTCTTCGTGAGGCTTCTCTCTCACTCTCTCCTCAATCATCTCGCGCTTTTTACAAGAAAGGCATGGAGTAGGCTAGAAGAGGCGAGCTCCTTTCTTCCTCCTGCCGAGAGAGACAACAATCCTCCTCTGAGACTATTCCTAGAAAGAGAGAAAAGAGAGAAAGAAAGGCAGCAAAAGCCAGGAGAGAGGAATCGTTCAGAGAGCAATAAGCAAGCCACTGTTCATCTACTTCATTCAACAGTCTCTGATCTCTCTTCCATTTTATCTGTTTTATATTTATCATGCAGGAAATTTTTATTCGATATGGCTGGACAACTATATGAAGTAATATCGTCCGTGAAGTAGCGAATATATATATATATATATATATATATATATGTATATATAATTTTATAATTGTCCTTCAACCTTTAAGAAAATCGTCTATAATTCAACGGCACATTGTTCCTTGTTGCTGCATCTTGTGCCTTGTTTGTTTCTACGCGTTGGTTGATTGTACTCCTCGTTGTTTTTTATTTATTTATTTATTCAATACATCGTTATTATGTGACAACATTAAGAAATATTGATCGAGAAGGATAACCAGATTCAATTGTAAAAGTTGAGAAGAAAATGCAATGCACCGCGGAGAAGGAAATAGGAGAGAGAGAGAGAGTGAGAGAGAGAGAGTTAACTGAATGAGAACTATGAATAGGGGTGGAGGTGGGTAGATGCAGCCAGCCGATCGCCTCGACACCGAACTGGGGTTGGCAGGTTCCCAGTTTGGTATGTACGTGGGGTGCGCGACGTCCCAAGGAGGTGGCAAGGCTCCATAGATGTACATACGTGTGCGAGCTGTGCACACCTGAGCATCGAGGGACCAGCTGCTGATTGAGGGGGAAATATCTAATGGGAATGATTACGTATATGATAAGGAGTAAAATTCTTAGATAATACAAAGTATAACTTAGCAAGGATAATTAGCATAAATATGTAAATAAATAGTAACACGGGACTAGAAATGTAACGTAATGCAATCAAGCAGACTACAGGTTGGGTACATTAACCCGACAAAGGGATAAGAGAAGCAATGAACAGATAATCTTTCTAAAGCTTTGAATACTCGTAGATGAAGTGGCAATTACAGGAAGTTTGCAATAATTCGACGCAGTCCTGACCGAGAAAGAATTCTCAGCAATCGATAGTCTAGTTCTAGGCACATGGAAAGCATATTGAGAGTATCTGCCGCTAGTTGGCTTAAAGGTAAAGAATTTACTGATAGGAATGTCAATGGCATTGTGCAATAACTTGTAGGTATATATAAGATCAATCTGAGTACGCCTTACTAAAAGAGAAGGCAATTTATAAAGAGAAAGACGGCATGAATAGGACGGAATGTCTCTGAAGTTAACAAATGTTTTGGCGCAGCGTAGGAACAAAAGTCTAGTGAAAATGTGCTGGATTCAATTTGTCTAATAAGACCAATCTGGTGTGGAGACCAGATAACCGAAGCAAATTCAGTAATCGGAAGAATATAACACTTATAGCAAAAGAGATAAAGATCAGGGGTTTTTGATGAGAGCATTCGAAACAGACTATAAACTAGGTTAAGCGAACGGCGGCATATCGCCTCTATATGGTTCTTGAAAGAGAGTTTACTATCCATTAAAACACCTAGGTCTCGAATGGCTGAGGAAGAGACAGCGAAAGGAGTTGGAGGGGGTTGGTGGGACACAAGGTAAGGATATCGAGGGTTATTTTTGCCTAGGTGGAGTACATTGCACTTTTTGTGTGCGATGTGGAGCTGCCATTTTTGGCAGTAGGCCTCGAATAGACTGGTTGCTTGCGAAAGTTGTTGAGAGGGGAGTAAATCTGATGGGCTGAACGTGGTGTACATTTTAATGTCGTCAGCGAAAGAAGAGATTTTAACACTAGGAAGAGGAGAGAGAATGGAAGGGAGATCGGAAATAAAAAGATTGAAAAGGAGAGGAGACAGTACAGCGCCTTGAGGCACTCCACTTGAAGTCTGAAAAGGTGATGAGAGGGCATCACCGACTTTAACCTGAAATGATTGACCAGTTAAGAAGGACTGGAACCAAGCCAGCAGATTACCAGAAAACCCAAATTTCTCAAGTTTGATGAGCAGTTTGCTATGGGAGATCTTATCGAAAGCTTTGCAAAAGTCGTAATATAAAATATCCACACATGACCCTGCGTCTATTGCTCTTATCCATTCAGTAGAACATTCAAGTAGATTAGATTCAACAGATCGACGTGAACGAAAACCATGCTGACTAGGTGGAACGATAGAGAACAGATTGCACCAACGAAGAATGGCAGGACGCAGACATCGTTCAAAGACCTTGATAGGAGGGGGGGGGAAAGAGTGATTGGGCGAAAATCTTTAACGGACGATGGAGAGGGTATTTTATTGATCGGTATAACAATGCCTTTTTCCATGCTGATGGGACTTGACCAAGCAGAAGAGAGTAGTTAAAAATATAACTGAGAGGAGTGCAGAGAGATTGGGTACAATTCTTGTATACGAGCTGGAGGACAGGATCTACTGTTGAAGAGAGGGATGACTTAAGCTTTTGAAGGCTTTACAAGATGTGGCATAATTAAGATGTCAGAGAACGAATGGGGGATGGGAACATGGGAAGTGAAAACGGGAGAATTGCCATCATCAACGGTAAAAACAGATGAAAAGAACTTTCCAAAAGCAGAAGCTTTGTTACTGTCACCCAGGCAAATAGCATCAGAGTCGTTACGTAAAACACCGATTACTGGTTTTTTCTTTAGTCTACATCTAACGAATGCATAAAGTCTCTTTTTTGATTTCATGAGGGCGGCTTCATAATTACAATTAAAATTGGCTACAAGTCTAGACAATTTAGCACATACTCGTAAATATTCAGTTCGAACTGGCATACAGTTTAATTTAGAGTAAAGAATGACCTTATGATCTAGGAGAGAACGTATATATGGGGGGTACTTATCACGGTCAAGACGCTTACGTGCAATAGGGGTGTACATGTACATGATAGTAGTGAGAGTGGAAGAGAATTTTTCTAGCATATCGTCAATATCTGAAAAATCTTTAAAAATGGATACCCAGTCAACGTGCTCTAATGCTTTATTCATTGCGCTGTAGTCTGTATTCTTAAAATCTAGATAGGATTCAGCCAGGACGGTTCCAGTAAACAGAGTGAGAGAAAACGTGACAGAGGCATGATCTGATGTGGCAAAGTTTGGTGCTATTTCACACGTATGAACTATGTCAGGCGAGCAAATCACTACGTCTAGCACGTTATCAGAGTGCGTGGGAGAGGTGAGGTTTTGAACATAATCTAGGTCAGAAACCAGGTCACATAGGAGCTTGGCTTGGGCATTAGAAGGAGTGTTACTAATCCAGCTAACAGAGAGATTCAGGTCACCAGCTAGTACGCATTCGTATGGAACAGAGAGAAGAGAGTGCAGGATATCAAAGAAGTTATTGTTCTGTGCAGCAGATGTATTGGACGGTCGATATGCAAGTATAATACGTGTCCTATGAGCATTTAACGGAGAGCAAAGATCAGCTGATAGAATGTCACAATTAGATACGTGCGCAGATGGAACAATGCAAGCGTCTATAAATGAAGAGCATAGGATAGCGACACCGCCACCACGCTTGGCTAATCGATCGGAACGGAAAATATTATATGGGAAATCAGCTACAATCTCAGAATCATTTATACGCTCACTGAGCCATGTTTCAGTTATAAGGACGAGATCAGAGCGAGAGACAGAAAGGAGAAGGTGAAGATCAGATAGTTTTTTCACAAGACTACGAGCATTGAAAAGAATACAAGAGACAGAGCAGGAACCTCGGACTAGGTGTTTCCCTGATTGCCATTGGGAGTGCTCATGTGCTGGTCGTGCGGAGGAGACTGGGATGTCATCGGAGGTGGCACTGTCCTGCGGACGCCACCGATCTCCGCCTTCACCCAAAGCTCGTTCCTGTAGAGCACCCAGCCCTTGCCCGGTTCCGACTTGCGGAGATGGAAGAGCTGCTTACGCAAGTAATTCCACCGGACGCGCTCCTCTGCCGTCATCGACTTCCTGATGTAAACGCCATTCCATCTTTGGTCAGCCCGAAGGGTCGATGCACCCTTCAGACACCTCAGGAGATGGCCCCTAGTGGGCAGCAGGACCTTCACCAGCCGCGGGCGATCACCGGGCTTGCCCATGCGGCAAACCGTCATGGGTTCGCACTCAGCACCCACGGCGGATAGGAGGCTGGTTTATTTCCCCCCCCCCCCTCTGGCCTTCTCGTTTACATCCTTCGCTACCCTTATTGTGCACAAGATCTTTCGCTTTTTCCTTTCATCACTATCTATTATCTCAAAAATGTATATTGCCATCTTTCTTATTATCACCATATTTTTGTAAGTTCTAATACCGTGCTTTGTCTAGCCTTTCCATAGCGGCATAGTATCTACCAATCCGGAGCAAGCATTGAGAATAGCGAGTGTTAGGGAATAGGGTGAATTTATTCGTAGTCTCTGCCATAAAATGACTCCGCTGCCTTGATATACAAGCATGCAGAGCCAATCTCGGTCTTTTGCTTGTTCGTCGTGATTGGCTGGCGTCCTTTTACTGCCGTGGACATCTCAGGAAGAACATCGAATTTCATAGCTACGCGAAAAGGAAAGAGAAGAGAAAGCAATGGAAGAACATGACAGAACGAGGTGGATACGCGGCTCTCTATATCTGCAGGCAGAATTTCTTTCCTTTCACATACCTCCTTATTAGGGCGCTCTCTGCCCTCCTCTTGCTTTCTGTCGATTTCTCTCTTAACCCCTTGCTCATCTTGCTTATCTGCCTACTACATATCCCCCATCTTTGTCGCTGTCCGGGCTTCCTCCTGGCTGGCCGTGCTTTCTGTCGTGTTCCTTCAAGGGTATCAGCCCCCTTCGACTTCTTGATGCGATATCTTCCTCCGCCTCACTCTGCTTATATCTCAATTTTTACTTTCTTCTTTGCCTACCTCCTTTTCTTGTTTCACCCTTATCTTTCTCCATCTCGCTCTCCCTCTGTCTGTTCCCCTCGTCTCTCTACCTCTATCTCTGTCTTTCTCTCCCTATCTTGTAGGCCATCCGTCGATGTCTCATTTGCCTCCGGCAATGTCTTATCCACTTCTCACTCGTAGCTTTTGCTGGCTTTGCACGTGTAATGTACGAGCACTTTTGGCAGGAAAACTACATCTCGAAAGAGGTTGCAGTCAGGTTCCAAAGGACCAATATACTCAGCACGCGCTTGAATTGAGTGGTAAGCATCGCGCTGTTTTGGCGCTCACTCCACTTTTTTCTTTAGAACTATTATTCATATCTGCCGTGTTCATTATCTCCTTTTCGTACTTTCTTAATTGCGTGATTACTGAAGATTTACTCCCCAGTTTAAGTGTTTATGGCACTAAAAATAACATTGCTCATCTGTTCACATTTTGGTCGTGCCCGCTCAACCGACTTATATCAATAATTCTGAAATTCTCGATATTGTGCTTTTCTACATACTTTGCTCGATTGAGCTAAGAACTCTGTCGCTCTTTGAGCAACTGTTCATTGCGACCGCCTCAGAGAGAATGGAGACAGAGAGAGAGAGAGAGAGAAAGAAAGAAAGAGAGAGAGAGAAAGAGAGAGAGAGAGAGAGAAAGAGAGAGAAAGAAAGAGAGTTGATGCATAGGAAGAATGGCATAGAGTACCAGAGAATTGAAATCTTTTTTTATTGATATGTGATATCATAGAACGACTTGGAGAGAAGCAGAGTTAGAGCAATAAGGATTAAAGGAAAATGAGTCGATTCTTTAATGTGCCGAAGGCACATAAGGGAGATGACAATGTGAGAGTATTGAGAAGTAATGGGTTATTTGTTTGAGTGAAGAAGAGAGTCAAAGAGAGAAATTGAGACAGAAAAGAACCTATGCCGCACACCGAGCTTCGTGTGCTTTCGTGGATTGCACAGAGATCTATGATGGCGAACTATTTCCTCCTTCCGGAGAATGGAGGAGAGAAAGAGAAAGAGAGAGTTAGCGAGAGAGCACGCTAGCGGCGGAGACACACAGAGAGAAGCTGCTGATGATCCCATTCGTCCGTCCCATCTGATGTGAATGGTGTCTCGCAATGGCCCACTTCTGACCTGCTGGCAGAGCCAACCGCAAAAGCCAGCTATTCTACTTTAGTTATAGCTGCCACTGCGTAGTAGTACAAAGAGCGTCGTTTCTTGCTTGACATATTTTATCTCAGACTGTTTTCCACATCTTCTTACCTACAACTTCCCAAGATCTCCTCGTCTTCTGCCACACTTAAGACGCACAAAAAGCGAGCGAATGAGAAATTTGCTGCGCTTCGGCTCTTCTTCTCTCTTTTCTGATGCCATCTGCTTTGCTGCTTCTTGCCGGGCGCAATCCGATTATTGGCTCGACTGCTTCGCACTTACATATTTTTTTACCACTCGCCTCATTAATCATCTCTACATTCTCTCTCTCTCTCTCTCTCTCTCTCTCTCTCTCTGCCTCTCTCCCATCCTCTCTTCCTTTCTCTCTTTCTCTCTCTCTCACTCTCTTTCTCTCTCTCTAATGAAGAGGTTGTAATGATGTCTCCTCTAAGCTGCCTGCCATCCCATGTCCCATGCATCATCCACTGCCGAATTGGTCGCTCCCTTTGATTTATGCATTACGCGATCTCTAACGAGTCGAGAAAGCTGCGCATCGCAAGCAGCGGCGCTTTTCATAGAAAACGATAACAAAAAAGAGTCGTAAAAGTTGTCAGCAGTACCTCGAATCGTCCCTGATCCCGTTGAAATAAGCATCGAAAATAGCTCCCATTGAATGAATATGCCTTTTATGCACGCATGTTCCACCCAACCAATGCATCTGAATCGCATCAATTATCTCGATCGGAAAGGTAGCCGGAATCAGCATCCTTCATCATCTTTTTTTTATGCGGCTATTTCCCAACCCTCAAAGTTCCTGAAAATCGCCAATTGATTCTCGCGAAGAAAAAAAGTTTAAAATCTCCTATTCATTTCCGCGTGATCTCTAGTTCTGTAAATAGAACCTACAGAGATGCAAGTGAATGCCTGCCCGAGGATTTTCAAACATTCGCTGACATGAGTAGTAGTTTTCTTTGTTTTTTTTTTGGTGAGCTTCACTCTTACTTTATCCTGCGCGCGTTCGTCGATGCGTGTAGTGTGGAGACAGCCGCTAAGCTAGGAAATATGAGGAGGAGAGATGGAGAGAGAGACAGTCAGAGGGAGTGAGGGAGAGAGACGGAAAGACAGGGCGAGAGAGTAAAAGATTAAGAGATTGAAAGAGCAGAGAGTTTGTGAAAGAAAGGAGAAAACGAGAATTAGAAGTGTGCAGAGACAATGAGTACGAGATAGCAGTTTGAAATGGAGATGGATAAAGAGGAAAGAGCCAGAGGCACAGAGAAGGAGAGAAAGAGACGCTGACAAAGAGTGACTGGAGGGTGAATATGCACAGCAATTTTCGGTCTCGATGCCCCGTTGGCGCGACGCCACCATCCGCTAATCGCGAGCGCCACGACAGCTCATGCATACTCTTCCGGTCGGGAGAGAAGGAACTCTTCTTTTCTCTAGCCTCTCCTTCTCTCTCTCTCTCTTCTTCTGCCTTCTTTCTCTTCTTGAAATGTTCTGCATCACCCCCACTCTCTTGTTCTCATAATCTCCGACTTTCTCGCACTCTTTGTTCTATGGCCAGATTGTTAACAGCTCTCTGCCACCTCTGGTTCTCTTTATAATATTCTAAAATGTGCTTCCCAAAAGTCGGTAGTATTTATTTCGTCTGAAAATTTGGAGCAGGATTAGGAATTCTTATTTGTGCGTTCAAGACATCGAATTGCTTCAAATCAATGTTTATTCCCCTAAAATGAATTAGGAGATGTTGAGATAAAACGATTGTTCTTGTGAATCATTCTCTAAAATTTTACATCTGGGTGGAAATTCTTGGCAAGAACTGATGGCAGCCGATCGTTGTTTCTTGTATCTTCTCCATTGCTCTCGCAGCATTTCATAACTCTCAGACCCTCTCACTTTCCATGTCTTTCTCTTCCTCTCCCTCGCTCTCAATGTACGCGCCGAAAAGAGCATTGATGGCCCGTGGCAAAGGAGGGGCGCCTTGCGTGTCATGACATTTCGGCTCTCAAGCCACCTCGTGAGCATCCATTATCTCTCTCTCTCTCTTTCTCTCTCTCTCTCTTTATCTCTCTCTTTCTCTCTCTCTCCCTTTCTCTCTTGTTATCTCAATCTCCTTCTCTCTTCCTGACCCATTCGGTGCAAGCGAGCGAGGAAAATGAGGAAAAAATGTGAAGTAAGCAAGCGAACGAAGCAGAGAAGGAGAAGGATCGGGAGGGTGTCTCAGGCAGGACTGCACTACTAACCCTCACCCGGTCGTAGGCAAATGCACTCCGGAGAGCGCCCCTAACCGATTTTGGAAGGAGTTAGTGCTGTCTCCTAGGACCCCCTCTCATCAGGTTCCTCATTTACTGGAAAATAAATTCATCCTTCCTCTACCACTGCTCTCGCGACATTTTTTGCACTTCTTGAAATTACAATTTTTGTGCCCTCAACAGCGTGCGCCAACTTTGATTCCTATTATTGATTCCGTGTGTCGTAATTCAACATTCAGCACTGATTTCTGCACTTGGCCTCGCCTTCGTCAAACTGACCGTGGAATTCGTCTCATTCCTGTAAACGTCATATTTTTATCTCACAGCGGATGGCCATTGTAGGGAAAGGAGTTGGGGAAATGTTGAAGATGTGTAGACCATCGCTCGTTCTCTCTCTCTCTCTCTCTCTCTCTCTCTCTCTCTCTCTCTCTTGGTCTCCCTCTCTTTCCCTCTCTCTCTCTCACTTCTCCTTTCTCTCTCCCTTTCTCTCTCACTCTCTGCCTGGTGCCCAGTCCCCAGAGTCGTTGTTCGCACGGTCTCTGTATCAGCTGCTAAGTGCTCCTCCTTGCTGCTCTGGGACTGCTCCGAGGTGGCCTCTCCTCAGTCTCTTCCTCTCTTCCTCTTCGTAGTGTTCTGAGACTCATCTTGCGTAGTTCTTGCATGTTTCTCTCTTTCTGGAGTGGAAGTCGCCTTTTAGGCATTTCCCCTGCCTCTTCGCCACGGATAATGCCGAGTAGTGAAAGAGGTGCTGGTCCTTCTGGAAGTGGTCCCTTCTCTTTCTTCGTCATTTCGCCCACCTCCCCGAAGCTCGTACTCACACTCTCCTTCCAAGGTCGGCCACCGAGAGTGCATGCTGAGAAAGTAGCAGCGGAAAGAGTGGCTGCCTGGCTCTCATTCCTCGCCACCGCCACACTAGGCTTTTCAAGGCTTCTCCTTCCATCACTCTCTCCTTCTCTCTCCTCTATCCCATCCTTGCTCAGACTTCTTCTCGGATAAGCCCATATAGATACGCGGAGTAGCGAGACCAGGGGAGGATGTGACAATTGAATCAGAGACCGAGCCTCCGGCAGAGTGCGATGCAGCCTTCTTCTTCTTCTTCAGCTTCAGCCTCAGCATCTCCTTTCTCGCCCCCTTTGCCCGGAGGCATTTCCGGCGCGGCCGGCGAACCGAGGACGGCCTCTCGCCCTCTCCGGCAAGGCGTAGACGAGTAAGAGAGATCCTCAGGCAGGGAGGGAGAGAAGAAGAAGTTGGGGAGTCGTGTACACTCTGGACGGAAGTTGCGCTCGCTGGCTCCGTCGCTTCTGTGCAGGACAATCAACCGAAAATTGAGAAAGAGAGAGAGAGAGAGAAAAGAGAGAGAGAGAGAGATCAAAGAGAGAGAGAGGAAAGAGAGAGAGGAAAGAGAGCGAGGAAAGAGATAAAGAAAGAGCCTTCTTGTTGCTTGGAAGAGTGTGAGAAGTGACAGTCAGTGCGCGTACACTTTAAGGCTTCTGGTCCTCCTCTCTCTATGTTTTATAAAGCCCTTTTCGTGCCGCACTTTTTGACATTTTGCACTTGAAGCTGAGCTCGTCCCACGCGCATGTGCGAATCCTGCTCAACGGTTTTTTTTAACGAAACTTCGAGAGCAGTTTCGTCCTATATTGAAGGACAGTGTTTCTAAGTGAATGATTGAGGTGAATAGACGGAAGTCCCTGCATGAGGGTCTCTCCTTCTTTTCATTTCTCACATTCTTTCTCTCTCTCTCTCTCTCGCTTGTCCCCTCTCTCCATACCCAAAAATGGAAAGAAGCCCTGCGCGACATAAGAGAGTGCCCAGCAATCACAGTGATCGCGACATTTTTGGCGCGCGAGCCAGGTCCATCTCGAGCCAGCCACTCGGGCGCTCGGGAATCGCGTGGAATGCTAAATGAGCAAGAGGCATGCGTTTTATCATACCAATTCGCCGCGAATCAGCCACCTAGTGATCCCTTCAAATATTTGCGAAACTTTTTGATGGAAAAACTGGTTATATCTAAAAGAAAAAAAAACAATTACTTCTCCACATTCCTTCGTTCCGAGACTAAAGGCTTAATCCGTTTGTTTGTCACAACTATACTCTATCTAGTACGGAAAGCTTCAGCAAAAGGCGCTCGTCCTTATTCAGAATGAGAACAACAGCGTCGAAACGAACGAGCACAAACTTGCGGTTTTTTGGCGCTTTGTTCGCGTTCTCTCAATTCTCTCTCTCTCTCTCCATCTCTCCTTCTCTCTCTTTCTCTCACTCTCACTCTCTATCTCACATTACGTCGGAAATTGTGCAGGAAAAGGCGAGTTTGCACGTGTGATGCTTCATTTCCATCTTGTCCAATGTTATCGTCCAGGTTTTGTGACCGTGAACAGAATTACCTTTTTGCGCCCTTACTAATTTTTCTCATTTGCCCTTATAATTAAGAGAGATAGCATCGTGTAGGCGCGTGAGATGTGATTACTGAAAGATCGAACGTGCTACTCCAGAAGCCTCTCCTTTTTTCTCTCTCCTCATCTCTACTTTTATCTCTTTCACTGAGATACAAAACGTACTCTTCTTCCAAGTAATATATAGATTCTTATGCTTAATTCCTGAGCCGTGTTGATGTCTTCTTATTGAGCGCGTCGTGTACTCTCTTTCTCTGCCTCTTTCTTTCTCACTTTCGGTCCCCCCCTCTCTGTTTCTGTGTCAGACCATTAAAATCCCCCTCACTGCCTCACTTCACCCTTCTTCTCACATTTCTTGCCTAATTCTTGTTTAGATGTCCTTATCTCAAATTCTCTGCATCATCCAATCTCTATCGTACTTTTTTTCTTTGATGTTCCGCCATTTTTCATCTTTGTACTAACACAATCTTGTTATATAGATGAGATAAAAATTCTCGTTAATCCGTGCTGAATATTTTTTCTACATATTTATCTAATGTTTTCTCTTCGCTTTCTCGTGCCAACGCGTCATTTTCGTGATATGTTTTGAGACGATCATTCGTCTTCTCTCCCTGTCTCTCTTCCTCCCTCTCAGCTTCTCTTGTCTCCCTCTTCTTTTCTCTCTCTGATCCCGTCTCTCTTGTTCTCTACTTGTCTCTCTATCTCTCTTTCTCTCTCTCTCCCTCTCTCTCTCTCTCTGCAGCATACCAACCTCAAGAAATGCGAGCGGCTAAACCACGTATCCCGCTTCCCCGTCCATCCGAGCAGCGCCGCTCAGCACGACACTAAGTTCTCTAAGGTCTACCACAACAAGGACAAGAAGGTTAGATCAATATTAATTAAAAGATATTTGTCTTACCTCTCAGAAGATTTCTTGTTTCTTTCTGAAATTTAATTCAAAGCCATCTGAATTCCTTTTTAAAAGAAGTTCCATTTTTCATGTTAAGATGTACAGAGTGAAATTATTGTATTTTTCGTGCATGTCGCTGGGTGATGTGTGTAGTCTTTTTCATAACAATGAATCGTTTCGAATTGCATTTTACTATTTGAATTTAAGAATTTATAATTTGCAATGGTCTTCCCCATTTCATTTGGAAAAACGGATTTTTCGCGAAATAATCGAGTATGATTTTATAGATATTTAGCATGATTATTATTTTCGTCAAGTTTATAAAAAAAACTGTTGTATAAAAAAAGTCTACGTTCTCGATGCAATAAATTCATATCAAGTTATGTTAGTCCCGCCCCCTTCGGTTCTCTGGAGACTGCTTGATCGATACTGTAGCACATTTCATTGAATACTTGTGCACAGAACGAAAGGGACCAATCACTCAGCTGACCTTGTAGATTGTTTGCTATACGGTGCTCGCACCTTTCCTGTTCTTATGAGCTGGAAAGATGCAAGTCTAAACGGTCAGATAAGTGATTGTGAACTTGCACAAGGTTTCCTATTGCATTAACATATTTTCAGTAATTTAATGGTGCAGTTATTCCTAATAGCATACAATGATTTTTTTATTATTAATTTACGAATGCCTCTTGCATGAAATGAACGAATCCGTAAGTGTGTGTGTTTATCTCCGATTAATCTTGTATGTACGTAATGCGAACTTGTTTGGGCGTGAGGTTGGGAGCGTAGGCTTCCTCTCGAATAGCGTCAGACTCAAAAAAGGAGTGCCTTTATTTCAGTGTCGCTCGTATTTCTGTCTTCCTTTCACTCTGCTAGGTTCCTTTACTTAATTCATTATTTTGCCTCCGTCTTCAGTTCTCTCCACTCCTTTCCATCTCTAGACTCCTTGAGGGGGGGGGTGGAGAAGTGAAGAAAACCGGGAATGCTCTTTTCGAATGTTGCCCGTGCCCGCCACTCAGCTCATGCCCCGCAGGCAGCTTTCTTCTTTTTCCTTCTTCATCTTCCTCTTCTTCTCCTTCGTTGGCGAGCCGCAAAGGCTTCTACCGTCTCTTTCTGCCGAGAGCTATTTGAGATACGTACGAGAAGAGAGACAGAGGACGAAAGGCAAGAAAGAGGAGTGAGAGTCGAATACTCGCACTCACACATATACATACACGCGAATGTTGGCACCAGGAGAAGCTCGCCTGAGAGGGAGAGAGAAGAGAGAGAGCGGCGAGAGAACGGAGAGAGATAAGATAGAGATACAATCTCTCTCTTTCTCTCCCTTCCGTCCTTTTCCTGCTGTGCCGTCGACACCTTCGTTGGCGGAGATTCAGAAGCTGCGGTGTCGACCGGGCGGATATCTAATTGGCGCAATCCCGTCCGCATTGGAGAAGAAGAGCTGCACACAGGAGAGGGGCAAAGGCAAAAAAAATGGAGAGGGAGAGAGAAGCAGAGAAAAAGAGTGAAGAACGGAATCCGAGCAGACTAAAAAGAGGCATGTCATGTCAGCATCCTATCCGCTATAGCGCTTATTGTTAGTCTTCTTTTACTCTCTCCATCCCTCCTCTCTCTCTCTCTCACTCTAACTCTCTCGCTCGCCCTACCTCTTTTTTTACCATCACAGGCTTTCACCCTCTTATACCGATCTTCTCTTTCATTTCTTCTAACTCGTTTTCTTTATCTCTGATTCTATAGCTGTCTCTCTGTTTGAACAGAAAGTCAATAAAATGAACCACAGCTCTTTAAAGAATTCCCATGTAATTATTTTCCTTGCTTACGCTTATAAGTTACGAATGAATTTCTTCAAATTGTGCGGTACTATTCCTGGCGTGTTCTTCCCACTTTTCACTACTATGGCCTAGTTGCTTTTCTTCCGTATTTCTGCCTAAATTGTTTATGGTGTCTTTTCGTTGCGATCATCCCTTTTACTTGCATTCTCTCGTCTCTCTCGTCTTCTCTTGCTCTTGGCCTCAGTCTCCGTCACTTACTCATTTCTTCTTTCTGTCTGTTAATCCCCCTCTCTTGTGGCATCTCTGTCTTTGACTTCTCTTACGACCTTTCTCTCCTTGCATATACTGGAATGCTTTGGCTACTGACTCGGCCTCTCTCCCTCCTTGTAATCCCCAGCCGGAAAGCCAGCCGGAGAGGGGGTTCCGATGTGCCAGGAAGTGGGTTCCGACGGGCTCGGAGGGGAGAGCCGACGGGCTCTTGTTGCCATCTGACACTGTCCGGATGCTAATTACGGCATACGCTGTTCGGCCGTTCCGGAGGGACTTTTGAAGAAGGAATCACCGAGAGGGAGGAGGGCTGGCCGTTGGCTTGTCAATGCAGAATTAGAGAGATGGAGAGAGAGAGATGGAGAGATAGAGAGAGAGAGAGAGAGAGTCAGAGTGGCATCCTTCGGGCCTCTTCTACCTACGTGCCCCTGCCGGCCGAGTTCTAAACTGCATTGCTGCAGACCGCGACCCTCCATCAATGAGATATCGAGTAGAATGCCATGAATAGACTGGCACTCTCCCTCATTCCCGCTTTCCCACCTAAGACGACCTTCTTCTCACGGTTTCGCCACGATCGAAAGACCCAAATTGGCCTCTTCATTCTGTGCCAGTCGAGAGGTAGAATGAAACAGAGATACGAAGAGACTGTACAAATGGGAGGATGGAAGCATGAGTGCGGTGAAGAGAGTCTTTGTCTCGTCTTCCCTTTCCTAATTCTACTGATCAGTCCCTCAAGCTTCTCTCTCTCTCTCTCGCTCTCCTGCACAGGGACTCAGGCTATTCCGAGTGAGAAAGCTTCCTTCCAAGGAGGATGACCGAGGCAAGGGACTGATCAATTATTCAGGAAGGAGTTGCTATTAGCCCCGACGAGGCGATGGATGCGCCTCCGCTTTCCACCGGAGAGGGTGCCTTCCTCCCGCACATCTCCTTTCTTCTCATTCGTCTCGAACCTCTCCTGCTACCTTGTATTATCACACAGTCTCTCCTTTTAAAGGGCAAGAATAGGTGAACAGCGCAGAGGGGCGAGAGAGAGAGAGTGAGAGAGAGAGAGATATAAAGAGAGAGAGGGCGAGAGTACTGACATCGGCTTGCTACAGAATAGATGGCAGTGAGTTAGGAATGCCGTCGACTTACATATTGTCGTCCTCTTCTCCGCCCTTTCGTCCTCTTCTCAGGCGCTGAAAACGAGCGATGAATGAACAAGAGGCTGAGGAGTATATGTTAGAGATGTGTGAGGGAGATAGACGAAGATAATGAGAACGAGAGAACGAGCGAGAGGGAGACAATATAGGGAAGAGAGCTGATGCGAAGCAGTGAATAAGGCCTAAAAAAAGACGAAATATCAACTTGGGTTGTCTTCATTGCCGCCGTCCGCATCCTTGAGCTCCGGAACGCTATCGTCTAACAGACGCATGCAGGCTCGACAGATAGCCTTGTGAACACCTTCCTGAAGTTTATGGTGGGCGTTCAAAATGTTTCCGTCATTATCCTCTAATTGGATTCGAAGATGATCCATCAGCATCCTTTGCTACGCGATTGTCTTCGTGTTTTCACAGTAGTAAGGATTCGTTGCACCCCTTGCTGTTCCTTGCATTCCTTCCACGATAATGACGGAAAAGCAAGAGCAAAAGCTGCCAAATAAAGTAATAATTGTAATACAGCCATTAGAGTGAGAAGTTGGTGGGAAAGCGTGAAAAAAATGCATAGCGTATATATTTTGCAGTAGTTTATAAAACCGTTAATCGGAAGCAGGTGGGTCATGAGACTGTTCTCTTGGCCTACTTTTCTGCATATGGATTTCTCTGCGTTCTGTAATGATTTCCCACTTGTCACTCACTAATCCTCTTCTTCTGTTTTCCCCAAAATTTATAACCTTTTTTAATTTTCGATACTTTTCTGCTTTTTCTTAATCTGAGGTAGCGTTTTCGTCCTTCTCTCAGCTATTCGTCTGCTGCATACACGCATAGGTTTCAATCCTTATTCCCTTCCTACTCCTGCACCTTTTCCTCTCTTGCTTTCTCTCTCTCTCTCCCTCTCTCTCTATGTCTCTCTCTCCGTTTCTCTCTCTCTCTCGTGATGCTCCGGTGCTTCGCCTTCCTCCTCTCTCGGCCGACGTGAGACATGCTTCTTTCTCCCTTGCCAAAGAAGATTATCCTCGAGCTTTCGGCCCGTTCATCCGGACGCTGTTATAGAAAAGACATATGCCGTTATATTCGCATCAAATAAGCGTCTTCGTCTATGCATGTACCTGTGTGTGCATGTGTGAGTGTGTCTATCCGTGTCGACTTGAATCCGGCGCGGCTAAAAATGATAACACGGAATCAATTATCTCTCAGTGTTTGTATTTCTCGGAGTCTCATCATAAATGACACTCTCTCACTCACTCCCTCTATCTCTATCTCTCTCACTCTCTCTCTATCTCTCTCTCTCTCTCTTTCTCTAGCTGCTCTCGTCCGGAATGCTGTTGTACTACCTCGCAGCGATCTTCAAAGGCCTCCACCCGCGCGTAGACGATGACTTTGTGGACAAGCTCAACTATCACTACACCTCGGCCATCATCTTCGCATTCGCCATCATTGTTTCGGCCAAACAGTATGTCGGTACGTGGTGGTGGAGCATTTTATCTTTTATCTTTCTTTTCCTAATTATATTTACAAAGATTTATTTAATTCCATCAATTTAAAATGACCAATTGTAAATATATAATAATAAAACAATTATTCCCAGGCTACCCCATCCAATGTTGGGTGCCTGCTCAGTTCACCGACGCCTGGGAGCAGTACACGGAGAACTACTGCTGGGTCGAGAACACTTACTACCTCCCGCTCACAAGCGCCTTCCCGCTCGAATACGGGGACAGAAGGTTTCCAAATTTATTTTTCAAAGCCATTTCTTTATGCTGTCCATGCATTCAAAGGTCACATTCGTTTTCATTTCTTTCGCAAGCTTAGCAGTTTTGCAAAGCTTGCGAGACTTCTTATTTGAATATTTAATATTCAAATATGCAGTCTCGCAACCTTTCGAATGCTGCGCTAATTGGATTATTTTTGTCCATTTCGACCTTTTGCAATTGACCTTGAATTTATTGAGAAAATCTTTTTTTTTTTCAATAGCGTCGAATTCTAGTGGAAGTCGCACCTAGAACTATTAGAGAAAAGCTGTCGTCATTGCCATCCAAATAGTCCTCGGCGGGGAAGATTCAAAACTCACGCCCGTCTTGCTGATACCGCTAATCCTCGAAAGCGAACAGACCTTTCTGCTCTCTTACTCTGACATCTCGTTCTCTTATGTCTCTCTCATTCTCTATGCGTCGCATTGCAATCCCATGCAAATCTTCTGCACCAGAAAGAGCTGCGACCTTTGGAGTAGACTGTGGATGGCGGCTAATTACGGCTTGCTAAAAGCATTCGCAGCCTGGGCGATCGAAGAGATTCCGCATAATCGAGAGAGTATAGCTGCAAACTTTTTGGGAAAAAACTTTATATATGTATTATCAGGTGAACAACTGTGATTGCAATCCTTTCAAACCTTTCTTTTTGTGTGACATGAACGGAAGGATTGATCTGAACGATACGTCTAATTGAAGAGCACGGCAGATCAGCTACTACCAATGGGTGCCCTTCGTGCTGGCCCTCGAGGCGTTATGCTTCTACATTCCATGCATCATGTGGCGAGGCTTGCTACATTGGCATTCAGGTTAGAAAAGAGAGCAGCGTCGCCGCCTATGAAACCAGCTAAACTTTTACTTCAATTTTTTTTCTCTCTCTCTTTCACTCTCTCACTCTCTCTCTCTTTCTCTCTCTCTCTCCCTCTGTCTCTCTCCCTCTCTCTCTGAAATTTGACTTCTGGAGTCTCTTAAGTCGTTTTCAAATTATAGATCCTGGATTCAGTGCGCATTTACTTTTATTGCTAACCTTTTCTCTTTCTCATCCTCTTCCTTTATCTTTCTCATTCTCATCTTCGAAAAAAAATCCACGCTTTCGTTTCCATTCTGACCGTCTTTGCGCTTCGAAGTTGTTCGTAGGCTGCACGCCAATTTTCATATTAAATCGCAGTTGGGTTTCAAAGGGTTCTCCCTCGTTTTTTCTCTCCCTCCTTCTCGCTATACATATGTCTATCTTTGTGTGTGCGCCTCTCCTTTTCCCTTAGTGATCACTCTGAGGTCCGTCGCTTAACGACCGATTGAGAGCGAGAAAACTGCTGGAGTGGCTTCACCCTCTTTTTCTTGCCCAAATTCCTCTCCCTTTCCATCCCTCTTTTCCCGCTCGTTTTATCGTTCCTAATTGGTGTCATTTCAGCGACTGCTTTCTGTCGTGAGTAGTGGAGCCGAAAAAAGAAGTGTAGTTGCTTCAGCGCCAAGCGGCCTGTGCAAGAGAGAGGAAGAGAGAAAGCGAGAAAGAAAGAGATATACTGAGAGAGTAGGAGAGAGAGAGAGAGTGAATGAAAGGGAGAGAGAGAAAAGGGAAAAGAGAGAGAGAGAGCGAAAAGGAGGCTAGAAGAGGCAGTTGGAAGGTTCTCAAGACAAAAAAAGTGGGCTATAGATCTCTTCAGTGCACCCGTCTTTGGTTCCAGTCCTCAACTGGCCACGGACCCACCCTACAAACGCCCCTCTAATTCTCTCATTTTACCAATCACTCCCCTCGTGAGCAGTTTCCTCCCCTTGGGCATGAAGCATTACACGCATCTTGGCACTCTCGTACTCCGGATCTCTGACACTTTCGGGGACGGGAGCCGGATGAAGGGTGGCGATTGAGGGAAGGAGGGGGTTTGAGAGTGGATAGAAGAGAGAGAGAGAGAGAGAGAGAGAGAGAGGGAGCGAGAGCAGAGAGTGAGTGAGAGGACCACAATCACACAGTCGAGCAATGTCTGAAGTCTGCGTCGCATGACGGAGAGGCGGCCGTCCTCTTCCTCCCTCGGCATGAATAGCTTCAAAATTTCGTTCGAGGCAGTCGGGGGAAGGAAGGCCGCGCTTGTGTTTGTTCCGGAACCGGCGAGCCGGCAAACTCGAGCACTGCACGAAGGCTCTCACTAATGTGTGGGGGCTAACAATAAGTTTCGTATAAACAGACCTTTGAATAGAATAGGAACCTGTTAAGCAATAATGCACAGATAATGTTTTTTATCTTGCGATAGAATTTTTAGCCGTCAACCTCGCGGACCGTTCAATACTTCTGCGGACAAGATTTGCAAGTTCCGTTTATGTTCTCTGATGACATCCTCTTGGCCTTCGCAGTCATCGGATGTGTAGTGTGTCTGAAAAAGGCGCCATTCGAATGCGTGAACAGCGCATTCAAGGAATGCAACAATTAGAGAGGAGGAGTCCACGGCGATTGAGCCAATTCTTAAGCTCTCATGCAGCGAGATTGCCGGACAAATAAATAGTGCATTCTACTGCACTCTTTGATGAAAAAAGCAAACCTTGCCAATGCTACATATGTATGTGTGTACATATGTATTTACCATTCTTATGTGATTTGGGTATTCTTGGTTCGAGAAAGGTTATAGTTTTAGGATAAGAATGGTTTCTACAGCGAATCCATTCTTGACATTGCAGGCATCAACGTGCAGAGCCTGACGCAGATGGCCTGCGACGCCCGCCTCATGGACGCCGATGCCCGCGCCAACACCGTCCAGACCATTGCCGCGCACATGGAGGACGCACTCGAGATTCAGAGAGAGGTCAACAAGGTTACTCCACAGGGGTTATGCCAGGACGCGCACGGTGCCAATGGATGCCATGCAACGATGTTGTGCATCCATTCACTGTGCGGGTTGCTTTAGAACGATCACAATTGATTATACAGCATTAATATACCATCATGACATGACGTAGTAGTATATAGTTTTTTCTTATGAAATTGTTCGGTATACTCAATATTCGGAGAACATCTAGTTGTATCCTTCTCTTTCTCGTTTTCAGCTTCAATACATTGAATGAAGTTGACGAAACTGAAGGTGTCAGGGCGTCCCAATCTAATTCATGAATCCGCGCGCGCTTCTGACAGAGCAAACCGATGTGCTCCCTGACAATTTCATCGTCCATTGCATGAAAGGAATATGCTTGGGAAGAGAAGAAATAAGCAGGAAAAGTCAACAAAAAAGTATGGAGGGAGAGGAAAATAAGAACGAATGATAAAGTATGGGAGAGAAGAACGGGAATTAGATCCCTCGCTTTGGTTCATCTTGAATTTTGCTTACAATAAAGGGCAACTATACTCACTCTATCCATATCTTATAGTACTATTGAAAGGTGCTTTCTCATATTCAAATCGAACATGACTGCAGGTGACAGACGTCTCAGGTCTCTGCGTCTCGAAGAGATGGGGCAACTACGTCACATGTTTATACGTCTTCATCAAGGCGTTGTACTTGGGCAACGTTGTCGGACAGGTCTGGGCTTTCAGAATTACGAGCAATTATTGACCCATATATTTTGACACAGAATACAGAATTTTTGGAATGAAATAGTGATTGTTGCAGGTGTTCATTTTGAATAGCTTTCTCGGCACCGAGAACGTGTTCTATGGCTTTCATATCTTGAAAGACCTCTTGAACGGGCGCGAGTGGGAAGTCAGCGGTAACTTCCCGCGCGTCACAATGTGTGACTTTGATGTCAGTATCATTCAACTCTTTTGATATAATCTTGAACATTGTTTTTAAACAAATTTGTTGCCAATTATAATAAACCCCTGTGCCCGTTCAGGTACGGGTGCTCGGCAACATTCACCACCACACGGTGCAGTGCGTGCTGATGATCAACATGTTCAACGAGAAGATATTCCTCTTCCTTTGGTTCTGGTACTTTATGGTCTCGTTCGTCTCCGTCGTCTCCATGCTTCATTGGATTTTGATATCCTTCCTGCCCGGACAGGTCGGTCATCAATTTCTTGCAGGAGCAATATTCAACTTTATAGTTATTCACAGAAACGAGTAAGAAAAGCTAGAAAGAAACAACACATATAACTTGCCTTTGATTGAAGCACATGAAGTTTATCCGGAAGTACTTGCGAGCGACGGATCTCGCGACGGATCGACAATCCGTCAAGAAATTTGTCCACAAGTTCCTCGGCTTTGACGGGGTCAGCTCGATGAAGCAATTCAATGTTTTAAATATATTTTTTCCTTTGGTTTCTTCTCTATTTGACCAGTAATTCTTGCCTCTCAGGTGTTCTGCATGCGCATGATCTCAGCGCACGCGGGCGACATCATGGCAACCGAGCTGATCGTCGCGCTCTGGCACAACTTCAACGACCGCGTGCGAAAAGTCGGTAACTGTCCCCCGCTCCGTCCGCTCTCTCCACACTTTCCACGCGACTGCGGCTGGCTGCTGCGGCAAGGGCCGGAGAATACAATGACACTTTGAAACATTATTTTATTTGGAATTAAATTTGTGAGAAGAGAGTGATAAAACTGAACACGGTCAAAGATAATGAGAAATGGATTGGAGTGAAAGAGTAGCAGCCGGTCCGCATTAGCACCAGTTGTGGCATCCTTTGCTTCTCTTTCTCTTTCACTTCTTTCTCTTCTCTGTCCACCATGTTCTTATCTATTCGTCATACTATCTCTCACACGCATGCACAGAAGGCTGAACCAGCAAGCCTTCATATCTGTTGTGAACAGATGTCTCGAGGTTTCTTCATCCCTCTGCAGGTCGCAGTGCTGCCGCTTCCGGCCAAATCAACGCTTTATCTCTTCTTTTTCTCTATCACTCTCTCGATCACTCTATATTCATCTTCCGTTCTTTCGGTTTCTCTATTTGACATCTAGTATCCAGAATATAAGCGGAATCTGAGGCGATCGCCTTGACTGAAGCCGAGCTCTTCCATTCTTGTGCTAGTACTTCTTTTTTCTTCTTCTTTCAGTTGACCGCCTGTCGTCCATTCTCTCCAGTGGAGGCATGATGAAGGACATGCATGCGTGGAATGCTTTTCTCCATGAGAAGCCACTAGCTTAGGCTTATAAGTAGACTCTTCTCTGTAAAGTCAACATGACCCGACTATTAAATTTTTCTCTAGATTTTCATCCTAAGAAGGTATCTTTTCTTTTTTTTTACCACAAAACCGCCTCTCTACTCTCTCTATCAACACATCTTGTCCTCTTATTTTCCTCAACCACACACTCTCTTTCTCTACCTCTCTCACTCTGTGCTCTTCTGATAACTTTCCTAACTCCTCCTGTGTTGCAGAGTCCGATTGAGATGTTCGAGGGCGGCGTAACGCAGTCGCCAAACAAAATGGATCCCAACTTTAAGAGTTGGTTGTTACAGAGGTGAGATCATGGACTCGCTACAAGTTTCGAAAGAGTTTATACAAATCAAATAGTTTAACTAGCAGAAAGGTTTCTATTCACTTATCTATCTCTCTCTCTCTGTTTCTATACACTCCCCCTCCTCTCTTCCGCCTGGGCGACTCTAGCAACTTCTTGTGCAGCCGAATCAACTTCCTGCGTGCACCAGACCCTAACTTTTGCCCATTCACTCCCACACATGCATACACTCTCTCAGATCGTCCTCCTATTTCCGATATCCCTTTACGGAATTTCCACCTCCTCACCTATCCTTTTGTTCACTTCTTTTCGTGCTTTTCGGGGGAGATGGCATTCATGTGGCGGCGAATTTTTTCCTTCCTTCTCTCCCCTCACCCGCATCGCCTCGATTGTCTCCATAAGATTGCTTTATATTATTTTCGTCTTGCTAGCTGCATGATTTAGCGAGAAAGAAACATAAAAGGAGAGAAAGAATAAGATAGTAATTATTCAATGAATGCTTGTTTGTGTCGGTAGACTTAGTGCCCCGTCATGCCCACTTCATCTTTCTCTCCGCCTCTCGATCGGTCGCTTCACAGCATTGTTGCCTGCCACCACATAAGTTTCTTAGCATCGGTTCATCTTTAAAATTATTGTTTGCCCATTCAGCACCACCCTCGTTCCAAACCATATCGCTATGGCTTCCTCATCTCGAAAATTATAATATGTTGCCTTTCCTATCGAGCTTAGTATTATTCATTTAATCGTTGTGTAGCTTTAAAATACGTAGAATCTATGTTAAAACGTATCTTGTTCGTAGGCAGTGTAGAGTTACCGTACCTTTGGATTAGATTTCCATTGTCCTCCCGAATGACCCTCCTTATTGTTCTGAGTTAGAGAAGGGGGAGTGTTAACTTTTCTCTCTTTCTTTTTCACTCTCTCTTTCTCTCTTCTCTCTCATTGGTTGGTGTTTCTGCTCTCTGCAGGGGTAAGCCGCATAGCGACGGGCCGAACTTGACGCGCGGCAAGAAGCGGCGAAAGAGTGACGGCTACTTCACATTCGTCTAGCTGTCTGGCGGGCCTCTCTCGCTCGCCATCTCTCTACCCCCTCTCCTTCTCGCCACCTACCTCCCCCTCCTCCTTGTTCCTCCTCTGTCCTTTCCCTTTGTTTTCGTTGCTGTCAACCATATAACTGCCGCCCGTGTCTTTGGAGGTGATCCGCCGCCTCTCCCACTAACCTCTGCACGAAACTGCCCGCATCGTCGGATTCTATTTGAAGACTTCTTGTCAAAGGCGTCCATGCAAAATATAGGAAATAAGTTATCTTCTTCTCCCACTGTCTTTTGGTTGCAACTTCTCGGTACCCTCCTATTTCGTCCGAACCTCGCCCTTTATTCGCTTAGGTTTCCTATTTTAAGCATATTCGAGTTCGTAATTAGAAATTCATTAACACACCTGTCTATTTTTTTAAAGATCTAAATAGAATCACAACCGCGCAACCACTCCCCCCCCCCCACCTCTCGACCATTCTTCACCCACCATTTTTCACTGCCACATCGCGCTTTATCGTATTGCCATGACCCGCTAACGAAATGTTAATTTAACCGCAACGTTAACGAACGTTAATATTCTCAGTACTATTTGGTTTGCTTGAGAAGACGTAGATGCTGAGCGGGACTGTGTCATACTTTTAGATGCCATCCAATATATGTACCACCCAATCGGAAAAATGCGGGTAAATTGTCTTTATCAAAACTCTTTTTCCCTGCACGTTAATTAGAGCTGGGATATTTAGAAGATGATTATATAATTCAATGGCGTGCTAAAAGTGTCTAAATGGGACTTATTATGTTCTTTCTTTCGCATATAATTCTCTCCCATTCTCTCACTCTCTCACTTCGTCCGAGTGCGCACTAGTCGCTGTCAAATTCTTGGATGCCTCTTCATCAGTTGCCTCAGGCTCTAGTGCCTCTTCCGCCAAACCGCGAGCAATAAAAGAGTTAAGAGACGCCCGTCCTCATCACTTGTCTGGCATTGCTCCCCTAGCTTGTCCCATCTCCCTCCACTCTTCTCTTCTCTTCTCTTCCTCTTCATGCATCAGTGCTCGCACCGTGTCATATTGATATCTCGGTGTATATTTAATAACTGCTAGAATTTTTTTCTTGATTTAAACATATATCAACGACTTTTTCTTACTCTTCAAAGTTGAGATTAAGATAAGCCAAAGTGACATCTAACTCACGTGCTCTTCCAGATCTGCAAACAATTCACGCTAATCAGTCAGAATGGCGGAGCTTTTTCCCAGACAACCGCTTCACTTCATCGCCATCTTCCATTTATTCTGTCGTCTTTATAGCACACGCAAATTAAATGTGTTTTTTTTCTATCCAATCCAAATTTACAATATTACAACGTTAACTATTACTATGTTTCAATACTTCTGGTCTTTCATCGGTGTTTCTCTCGCTCTCTTCATTATTATAAATTAGCAATTCACATAGGATATGAGCTGTATGCATACCGTTATCAGATTATGTTCAAGACTTACTATTTCTCTACGACTCTTCACTATTTCTCTCTCAACTCGTATTATGCCTCAGCGCGGGTGCTATGACTTTATCTGTACGATGTGTTCTCTTCTTCCTCATCGTTAGACTCGATTCACTCCGTCTTCTCCTTTCTCTTCCACAATTTCGACGCTGCTTTATTTAATTCAGGCCTCTATAGAATAACTCAGGCCAGGCCTCTCCCTCTCCCTTCATTGCAGTTTCGCTAGGAATTACACAAAACAACATGAAGCGTTCGTTTATATTTTAGAAAATAAACTGTAAAAAATTGAAATTCGCTTCATACGAAGCCTAACCCTTGTCCGCCCTCTCATCCGCACCCTTAGAGTTCTTTGTGTCAATGCCCATTTCCTCGCTCGAAATACTTCGATGCTTTTTGTTCTTCTTCAGTCAATCCTTCTTTCCACTTTCTACGAATACTTGCTGACTGTTATGATCTTCAACATTTCAGATTAAGAAAATGATAAAAGTTTCGCTAAATCTGGAAACGGGCAGTTCACAAAAGTTATATTACTTGCTAGGTAATACTGGAATGCGGCAACACAGGAACACACGTGGAGACGGAGAAGACAATGTTTATCAAAGAGCGAGAGGCTCTTTATATAGGGTTGAGAGATGGTTGACCTATCATAAGGGCACAGGGGCAAGTCAAGAACAGGCATGTAGAAATGATAATATTCTGATGTGATATATTCCATCTAGATGACAACATGTAAAGTCATATGGTGTTATTTCGTTTACCTACCGCGTGGGCTTTCCCATGATTCTTCACGTTTTGTCCTTTGCAAAATTCGATAAGTTGTCAAGACATATATGTTGTAATTACGTATGACATAAGACATTAATTATTTTAAAAATACATATTTTAAATGGCGTAGTCAAAACTTGGAGAAAATATAAATGGTCTAGGGACCACTCTTTAATTTGATATTAAAGATAATTGAATAAACAAAAAAACTATAATATCCGGCGCCTTCAACAACCTCGTTACTACTGCTTGTGAGAGTTCGATAAACGCCGAATATTCAGGTAAGTCATATATTAAGACTGTCGTAACGCCTGTATTGGCGCTGACGCGCAAATCCCAGATTGTGACATTAAGTTGAACAAATGCCCATGCGTCCACGTCGATGGTTGTGCACTCGCTGAACTCGGTGGAGCTGGCGCTGACAGTCCTAGTGTCCTCGACCGCCAGTTCGCTGCTGACATCTGCCGCAAACTGCTATCTCAAGGGTGTAATCGAAGCAATGGTGTGCATGGATAAGCTGCTACAAAATTAATATTCTAGGTATCTTTCATTGTAGATAAGTAATTCTGCAATAATGTCGCCTGCCCTTACTTTGTGTCTGGCACGGGTAACAGCTTCACAAATCGTGCTGTTTGAAATTGTACGGCATTGGTCACAGCGATACATGTATGTATGTACATATATTGCCTCCAGTTTCTTGCTGATCTAAGTCCAGTGATTCGAGAGGAGTTATTCAACAGCTGTTAGATATTAATATTACCATGGTATCAATTATGATACAAAAAATACCGTTCCAAAATTCGTATTGATCACCAGATTATTCTGCGTTACATACCCAGGGGCCTGTAATATGCAGATTAACCATAACCGATTCTGCATTATAGAGAGAGATATCCTGCCAAGAAAGGAAGACAATCAGAGTGACAATTTCAATAGCTATAGACAATATCCAGCCGAATGTGGAAACAAACCGGGCACAATGTTCATGATAACATTGGACTTCGCCGTAGATGGCTTTTACATTAATGGACATGAACATGACAAACAAGACTGTAGCCCCATGGGGACCAATAATCATGTCATTAGTATATTTTGAAACAAATTTCTCGTGCATCTAACTAGCGTGGATCTACCTTAAGAATACTTTCATTCATCGACGGCATGCGACAATTTTTTTTAACATGAATAGCCAATGTCGCCGTACCTCTCCAACTCTATCTATTTTCAATATACTTCTATTTGTACTACGTGCCTTCCTTGCCATCTTTCCCTATCAGCTCCTCCCTTGCCATTCTTCCGGTTAGTCCTGTTCAGCGTGCGCGTGGATGACGGCGACGGTGCGTGAGCAGCAGGGCGCCTCGGGGTCGAGTTGCCCAGCGCCTCGTGACCGCACAACAGTGGCAGTTGGGCGCGACGGCACCTGCAGCGTGGCCATTTAAGTAGTGACAAAAGAGATCCATCGCGCCAATGCTAAAAGGCAGCTAACAAGCGACGTAAGGTACGAGATCGCCGGCTTGAACAAACTGTACTAACATGCGTATCTCGTAATTGTTTCAAATTTATATTATACGATTCTCTGTATCGAAAGAGTGACAGCGCTTAAAGAATCGCTTGGGGATGGATCCGCGTAGAATTGCGCTACACGAGTCATTTCATAAACGCTTATCCTTAGAAGGTGTACCTGAAGAGTGGACAGCGGGCTGCTTCTGCCAGTGGCCAGCTGCGGCCGCTCCGCCTGCAGCCGCCCTCCTAGCATTTGCGACATGTGCGGCATTCTCGGTGACGCGCCTTCCACCGCGTCTCCCTGCTGCTGTCGTCGCTCCATGAAGCGCTGCAGCGTCCACTCCGAGTCTTCCGTTCTGCTCTCGTCGTCGGCGCTACTGCGAATCGCCTCCTGCAATTTTATATCTTTGTTATCTATATCCAATGTAATTTATAACACAAAAATTTATGTGAGCTGAAAGGTAGACAATTACTCAATTCGGCAGTTATTCTATTAGAGTTTTGTAGAAATTGGAGACTCTTATGCTAACTTCTGTTCTAAATTACCCCAAAGCATCCAATGAAACTTTTTCAATGGTCGGTCTACAATGATTTGCAGCAAGTATATCATTATACTAGTGCCAATAATGAACAGACCACAGGTCGGCAGCGAGCCAAATATGTATAATGAGATTAAATAATACAAATAAATCAATACATTTGAAATAGCATTCGCAGCAAACTTTTTGAGCCAGTAATTGGGAGGATATTTTCATAAACGAACGAAAGAAATTTTCTCCTCCCTATCTCTCGCTCTCTTCTTCTTTCGCTCTCGTCTTTTCTCTCTCCCTCTCTATCTCTTCTTTCTCACTCTCTCCCTCTCATTCTTTCCCTTGCACTCTCGCTGTCTCCTCTGCTCTCTCCCTCTGTCCTCTTTCTCTCACCATTTCGGTGTCTGGCTCGCAGTCCACTGATCTGGCGCTCCAGATCCGTCTCTGACTCCGTTGTCTTTCGTCCTCGTTCTCCGATTGGTTGTGCACAAAGATCCGAGGAAGCGAAGAGCGCCGATGCCGCCACTGAAGAGTGAAAATGAACCATTTATTCTACTGTTCTAAATGTTGAATGTTTTGTGTTCTAACTAACAATATAAACGCCTAAACACGTCCAGAAGAGCACGACGTGGGCGCCAGTGACAACGAAGATGCCAAGAAAGACATCTGTCTCCATTTTATTCAGGATCATATAGCGAGCCGCCTGGTCAGACTTCTGGAAAGAAGATACGTCGTTCGGTATCTCTTTTCGTCTCAAAATATTTTATGATAATCATTTGAGCTGTTGTTGGATGTTTAAAAAATTGTTATGTTTAAGTACCAAGTGTCTGATGAATCCTTCGTGTGCCTCTGGGCACTCTGGCGGGAATTGGAAGGCGGCTGCGCAGAAGGCGTACCGCGACACGAACCACGTCGTCGGCAGCATCGCAGACGCGCCACGCGAGAACACCGAGGACGGACGGCGAATGGTGAAGGAGCTAGAAGAGAAGATCTTCAGAGGGATAACCTGCATTGTTACAATTTATGCTCGTTCATATTTTGAACTTTGAAAACTTAAAAAATTTCAATATTCGAAATTCTATCAGCTCATACCTCTCTCTTTCTCTCGATTTCTTGATGCTGTCACACTTTGAAAATATCCTGGTCTATTAATGAGGTGCTCTTTGTGTTAATTAATATCTGCATGGATGTACATATTCAGTGATATGTGTAACGGAATGTCCCATTCCTCACGCTTCCTTCCATATTACCCTTTCCCTTCCCCTCATTTGCATCCCTAAGTGCATTCCCATCCCCATTGTCATTCTGTCTTCCTTCATTTTCTAGGCAGTCTCCCTTCCTTGGCTCTTCGTGAGCGGTAGTCTCTCTTCCTTGGCTCTTCGTGAGCGGTAGTCTCCCTTCCTTGGCTCTTCGTGAGCGGTAGTCTCCCTTCCGTGGCTCTTCGTGAGCGGTTGATTCCCTTTTGTTGGCCTGGTGCTGGCCGGTTCCCGATGATAAACTTGAGAAAACCCGATCCCTCCCCTCGTCTTCTACATCGAAAGGCAGTGCAGTGAACTACAATAACAGCGTCTTGTTATTACATGGGGGCCGAACCGATCGAAAACTACGTGATCTCTTGCTGAAGAAGAGAAGAATCGCTGCGACAGGAGGTTGAGTTTGAGTTTTGCAGGCGTCGCAAAGTTAGCTGAGCCTGAGTGGTCGAACAGTTCGGAAGAACGTCGAAGAGGAGTCAAAGTAATCAAGCAGGCGACAGGTGGCCCTTGAAACAAGCAGGCGACAGGAGGCCCTTGCAAACAAGCAGGCGACAGGAGGCCCTTGTAAAGAAAAGAGATAAAACAGGCTGGCGACAGGAGGCCCCTGAATTAAGATAAATCGAATAATAGAACAGGCTATCGACAGGAGGCCCCTGAATTAAAACAGAGAAGAAATCAAGCAGGCAAGGCCCTTGGAGAAATTGAAAAGAAGCGCAGAGATTGAAGAGAAGCGCAGAGACTGAAGAGAAGCGCAGACTTTGAAAAGAGGCCAGAGAACCGAAAGAGAGGCCAGAGAGCCAAGTGAAGCCAAAGAACCGCAGAGAAAAAGAATAAGTGGAATAAGGTGAAGACGAGCAGAATTGAAAGCCGACCGAGCTTTGAGAAGAATTAAAAGTGAAGTGATCGAGCGGAAGAGAAAATCCGTGAATAATCGAAAGCCGACCGGACTCGAAGAAGAATTGAAGTTGAAGTGATCCGAGGAAATTTTGCTGAAGCGAATACATGTGGAAAGAAGGCGTTGACCTTGCACGTGGAGTGACGAACAGTAGTGAACATTAGAAGAGTTGTGAACGCGTAGTGCGTGGTAGTCCGTGTGTGGCACATTGAAGAGAGGCGGACGTATCGAGGTTGTAAGGGAACGGTTGTAGAGTTGCGTGTTTGCAACGTGTTGAACAGTGAGTAAGAGTTGTTCCCATCAAGAAGATTGACGATGTCGAGGAACGGAAAGAAGAAGAGTGGAGGAAAAAGAAACGGAAGTCCAATAGAAGTCTTGCCAGCTATTTCGGAAGAAGAAGACAATTTGATGAAGAGCGAGATCAAGGAAAAGATGCTCGAAGAACGCGATGAAGAGAGGGATGAGCAGAGAAATGAGACACCGACCGAATGCGATGGTGCGGTGATTGCAGAAATGTAAAAGGAAATGTGGATGATGAAATCTAAGGCCGAGGAAATGAGATACGAAGTGGTCGAGCGGACCGAATTGCTGGAGACAATGGCAGAAGATGAACAGTATACAAGGAAAGATACTTTGCTCGGTGCAAAGTATGATCTTTTTGATTATGGAAATATGGTCGAGGACTACCAGACGCTCATGAATGATATGATGAAAATGATCAGATTTCAAGAGGAAGAATTGATGAAGGAAAAAGAATGGATCATTGTTGAAGCTGAGCAGAATAATGAGCACAAAAGAGCGCTGATTCGATTGCAAAAGCAAACTGAAGAAATAATGGATAAAGTTGAAAAGAACATCGGCATCAGTAACGTGCTGCCGCACAAGGACAAGAAGAACAGTAAGAATGAGACGAGTTGTAAAGAAGTTGGAATCCAATCCGAGACCCCATCTGAGAAGAGTATCAGTGGAAGTGGCAGCGAGAATGAGAAGAGTTGTAGAGAAGTTGGAGTACAATCTGAGATGCAGTCTGAAAAGAGCTTCAGTGGAAGCGTTGTCTCATCTCGCAGTGGAAGGTTCCGGAAATGTGTGAAGTGTTATGAGTGTGGTGGTTGTGGACACATTCAGAGTGTGTGCCCGACGAAGAGAAGAAGAGAAGAAGCTGAGAGAAAGCAGCAGATGATGTGGAGAATGAAGTGCCAAGAAAAGGCTAGGAGAAGACCTCAGCTGTGGATTGAACACAAGAAGATGACGGTCCCTAGGCAGAATAGTCAGGTGGACATTCGCAATGTTATGAGCGTGAAGAGAGGCTCCAGTGATGCGAGTTGTGCTGGTATAGATGCACTGAAGAAGTACGGCAAGAGTCAGAACGTGATGAGAGGTCAGAATATCAATGTGATGAATGTAGCTCGGAGTTTGCTGAGGAAGTGGTATTCTTTCGAAGAGAAGGCCAGTTGGGCAAAGAATGTCAATGATTCCGAGTTCTGGCCACGGGGCATGCGGTCGAGGGCGCCCGCTTCGAAAGGAGGGGGATGTAACGGAATGTCCCATTCCTCACGCTTCCTTCCATATTACCCATATTTCCCTTCCCCTCATTTGCATCCCTAAGTGCATTCCCATCCCCATTGTCATTCTGTCTTCCTTCATTTTCTAGGCAGTCTCCCTTCCTTGGCTCTTCGTGAGCGGTAGTCTCCCTTCCTTGGCTCTTCGTGAGCGGTAGTCTCCCTTCCTTGGCTCTTCGTGAGCGGTAGTCTCCCTTTCTTGGCTCTTCGTGAGCGGTAGTCTCCCTTCCTTGGCTCTTCGTGAGCGGTAGTCTCCCTTCCGTGGCTCTTCGTGAGCGGTTGATTCCCTTTTGTTGGCCTGGTGCTGGCCGGTTCCCGAAGATAAACTTGAGAAAACCCGATCCCTCCCCTCGTCTTCTACATCGAAAGGCAGTGCAGTGAACAACAATAACAGCGTCTTGTTATTACATATGTCGCTTGCGTGGACGACAATAACAGATTGCACCAGCTTGAGAATGAAGCAGTAAATACGTGAGCGCGGACAAACCGTTCAAATCGTTCTGCAACCGTGCAAGAACCTGGCGTGAAGTTAACGCAGACATTAACAAGGCAAAGAGACAGCAGATTTGGAGAACAAGGTCATGAATAGAAATTCCTAGAAAAGTCGCAGGAACGACATTATTGGCAAAATGAACGTGTGACACTACACCCCCATTTGGAAGGCGAGGTAGAGGGATTCATCGAATAAGGGACACGGAGAGTAGAAAGAAAGACAATGGGATGAGAAGAATTCTGGAGAGATTGGCGATTGCGAGAGAACAATATTCTGAGATGTAAGAGAGAGAGAGAAAGAGAGAAAATCGAGGAAGGAAAACTGTGCTGAGAAGGCTTGCAGATCCCGCTTGTTATCCTTTCCTTTGCCTTACAATTAGGATAAGATACAACAAGTGCATTAATCATTGCCCTTCGTTAAATATATATGAGGTATTGAATATCTGTTTCTTCTCTCCTTTTCTCTACCTTCTTCTCCCTTTACCTCTTCCAATTTCATTCAAAGTTCTTGAGCAGTCTATCTTTTATTCTATAATTCTTCATTAAGAGTTGCATCCCTCCATTTCCTCTCACGATTTCGAGTTCATGTATCCTTCCAAAACCAAGTGCAGATGTTAGTGGCATAGCTTAACGCACAAAGATATGCGCACTTTTCATTATCTTCATTTATATTTTATTTAATGAACATTATTAACAAATGCGATATTCAAAAAGTAGACATTTTCGAATGTAGGTGAGGTGGAATAACAATAATGGCACTGTCACCAAATGATGAATGAATGACAGAGAGGAGAATAGTTTAGAGATTGGAGTGTTATTGAGAGATAACAGAGAGGATAGACGGTAGACTGAGAAGGATGCAGGACGATGCGGGACCGTGCTAGGCTAGCGACTGAAAAACGAAGAGAGGGGCTAGAGAGCCGGGAATGTAAGACAGGGCCCGTGAGGGCATGGTGGGCGGGGATGTGAATAGGAGATAGGTAGGAGAGGAGAGGGAATGGACGGCAAAAGGAGAGACAGAGATAAAGCAGGATATGCGGTATGTTCCGCTGCGCCACTATCACATCAAAACGCTCATAAATGACATGACAAGAACTGCGAGATTACGACGGGTGCAAGCTGGGCGGTAAATGAGACATGTGGGCGAGTTCAATAAGCGACGAGCAACTGACACGACATGATCGAGGACAATTAGGATAAGTTTAGAGTAAATTAGGATGAGAGAAAAACAGAGATATAAAGAGAGAGAGAGGAGAGAAAAGGAGAGAGAGGGATAGTGATCGGAGTATCTACTTGAGAGGAAAGAAAATTTTTAACGGCAAAAAAAAGAAAGAATGAGGGTGATAATCCGATTGTTAATAAAGAAAGCTGCAGAAGCATTAAGAGAGGAGCGAAATGTGATGATTGCTAGTGTCCTCCGCTTGAAGAAGGAAATAATAAAAATACACACAGGAGCGACGATAAGGCCGACCATATAGAGATGGATAGTGATCATATAGAGATACATGGAGAGGAAGAGGAAGGGAAGGGGGCCGGAGGGGACTCGAAGGCATGAGAACAGCCAGTGGTACTGGCGGCGGGATAGAGCCACGTAGAAATGGCTTGGAATCAGAGGAGGGACTATTTCATTTTCACAGAGCTTTCTATCACCGTCATTATTCTCTCTCTCCCTCTCTCTCTCTCTCTTTGTCATGGTCATTCACGAAATATTTTTTTTACGTCATGCCCTACTAAAAAAAATGATTTATTTACATTCCTTTTCCATGCTCATGAACAAGAAATATAAGCAAATCTTTTTTGTTACATCGTTTTTCCTCTCATCTCTTTGGTTTGCGATTCGTCCAAAGTTAAGGATGCTTGACTAGCTGTGGAGAAATATAGCAACATGGATTAGGAGAAAGAGATGATTAAGAGAGAAAGTGGGCTGTGATAGTAAGAGAAGAAGACAGAACATAGGAAGAAAGACGAATAAATCTGCTCACTCAAGCAGTCAGTCTAGACGTATAGTTCAATCTACATGCCTGAACTATATAGAATTCTCTTCAATCATCACAAAGTCTCCATGAGCAGTTTGAGTGGGTATAGTAGTATTGTTGTTGCCAACTAAATTTAGCAGATAATACTGACAGCCACAAAGCACAGTTTCGAACTTAACTAATATAAAACTTAGAGCGAAGTCAGGAATAGCAATATACAGTGTTGATGAGCGAATACCATATGAAATGCTGAGATTTGGCGAGTGGATGCAAGAATTTTAACTCTTGAAAACTATGTAAGAAAATAATTTTAAGAACTGAGTGCGCAGGAAAGAAATATTAGAGAGAAGATAACGAAAGATAAATTAATGAAGTTATCGTATGTCAATTAAACTTGATGTTCTTGTCTTGTGCCAGGGACGTGGCCGTTCCGGAAGCTCTCCTAAAATGATTTTTTAATTACTTTTATTTGGTAATGACTAATAGTTTCTAGAAGAGATAATGAAACTAGAAACATGTGAAAGATGAGGAATCAATAGGAAAAGCTCAACTCTCAGTGAATTTACTTGCTGCTAAAGTAAAGAAGTGGATCATAATCCGTGAGAGCGCGTGTGAAAAGCGCAAAGAGAATGTGAACCAAGGAAGCACTTTTACTTACACCTTCGTGGTCAGAACCTTTTCAACTTCTGAACCTCTTCAAAAGTGATGAAAATAGCATGTACAAGCTTGCAAGCGAGGCAGCGGCTGTTGAAGGAATAAGACTGACATCGCTGGCGCGGCTAAAGTCTCCATCAGTAGGCGCGGACGCGGGCGGATTCATCGGATGGCGGCGGGCGGCTGGCGGTGGCGGCGCCGTCCACTCTTCCGCGAGCAGCGGCCGCGTCTGTGCACGCGCCACTGGCGAGTACGGAGTCGCCTTCTGATCTGCGTCGCGCTCACGGTTACGCGTGCTGTAAATGTTAATATTTTTATTTTTAATATATATGCAAATTACTTTTAACTCAAAAAATGAAGATAGTTCTCACATAATGTAAGCGAGAATGAGACAAAGTATGATGATGACGGCCAATCCCAAAAGACTGCCGAGCACAATCGTCCATGTCCGGAACGCATACGAGACGCCCTAGAACGAGGAATTGCAATCGCAGTCAGAACAAGTAGCTTATGAATACATACTTATGCATCTTTGTAAAGACAAATATATGCACGCAAAAGCTCGCTTACAACGTCTTCTGGATCTTGCAGGTACGGCAGGCAGGTTAAGTTAGACGATACGCCATTCACGCAAGGAATGCATGAGGATACCTGAAGGAGAGGAAAAATATAGAGAAGGAGACCGCGATCATTCTCAATTCTCTCCTCACCTGTGTATGGCCTGCGTTGAAATTGCACTGGCTGTAGTTGCCGAACGCATTGACACAGAGGCCGCCATTCGATGAGTCGAAGCGGCCAGCTGAGTTGCCAGAGGAAGAGGAGACGGAGCCCGCCGCGGCAGAAGAGGAGGGCGCGTCCACGCCGCAGTTCAGATCGCATGCCTTGCCCATTCGACCGTTGATACAGCGAGCACCGTAAGTGACGCCGAGTCTGTAGACAGAGATAGAAAGACAAAGAGAGATAAAAGTAATGAGTGAGAGAGAAAGAAAGAAAGAAATAGAGAGGGAAAAAGGATTTGAGAGCAGCAGATAAATGCTGACTGGGTGGACAGCTTCTTGCCGCTAAAGGCGCCACTCCTTGACTGGGCACCCTCGATCGGCTCGTAGTCAATGAGTGAGATGACGAAAGAGTCGACCAGTCGCAGGCGGTCGTAGTAGAGCAGAGAGAGGTCCGTCGAGTCGATCACCACGCCCATGTGATACACGAAGATGTCGATTGCTACCTTCAATAACGATGTTCAATTCAATTCAATTCTTGCACATCCAAGGTTTGGAAAAAAACAGAGAAATACAAGTATGTAGATAGGATTTACTTTGTGTCAAGCAATAAAAAAATTAATTTCTTACTATTAAAAACGATGATAAAATAATGCAGAACACAGAGAAAACAGAGCGAAATCGCGACTGACCGGCTTTGAGCTGAGCTCAAAAGTCATCGGAAGAGACCAGTTGTTATTGCTGTTGGAGCGGCCGTCCAGCTGACCATTGAAGAACATGAACTCGGTCGAGTGGAACTGCACGGACTGACTGAAATAATGATGAACACTTTCAGAGATTATAACACGGCAAGACAACAATTTATTTGCATTTACTGTTTTTACCATTTGCTACTTATGTATTTTATGCAATGAGTTCTGCTCGGGCAGAATCTCAACGACATTACCCGTATCAAAATAAAATGATCCAATTAACCAATGTTATTGCTATTACGTTATAATTTCTATTCTCACTCCATCTCTGTCTCTGTCTCTCTCTCTCTCTTTCATCTTCGCTTTTTCACTTCTATTTTCACTCCTTTCATCCAATGCCTAACTCTCACTCCATGTTTGTTGCACGCCCTCTCAATTTTTCCTTTATCAGCTGGCAAGAATGACTCAGCTGACGCGAGACTGCGCTTCCAGGGACTGTCAAGGATGCGAAAATAGTACTTTCTTGCTCCTCTTCTCTGCCGAGTCTGTTTGATGCACTCTCTCTATCTCTCTCGCTTTCTCTCTCTCTCTTTCACTCACTCACAATCGTGTCTGACCCCCCATCTTCTCTCAATTGTTAGTCACCTTAGCTGTCTCCTCTTTCAAATTGTCATTCCTTTTTGCTTCTCGCTCTCATCCGCTCTCCAGCGCCCTTCTTCCTTCACCAAAAGTGCCGTATAGTTGCTTATCAGAACACGGGAAGAGCGCCGTAAAGATGGCTTGTGCCTCTGCCGCCCTCTCTTTTCTCTTCGTCTCTCTCCACTTCGCTCTCAGTCTCTCTCCTTGCTTCATTCCATTCTGTTTCAAATATGCGGTATAGCTTCCTTCTTGCATGATAATTTCTCTATCGCCATAACATATACATATATCTCTCTTCCTCTTTTTTCATTAGTCTACGTGGCCACGACATAAGACATACAGGGAAAGTGAAGAGGCAAGACAAGCAAACCAGGCCAGTCTACACAATTGGGCTGAATTGATTTGTTGGATACAAGATAAAACTATCGGTCATGAGGACGAAGAAACCGTAATGTTCATAATTCGGCAAAATTTTTTAAAAAAAATATCAATATGAGAATGACTAAAAAAACATACTCGGGAGCGGAGATGATGGTGACGAAAGCGAATTTGCATGCATTCTGATTGGTGTCCATGAGGAAGGAGCAGTGCTGCTTCTGGCAGGCGCACGTCGTGTCGTTGGAGAGAGCAAGCGTGGGATTCGAGTAGGACATCAGCTGCACGGTCACGACTGCGCCGTTCGTCGAGAAGGCTCCGTCAGTACCCTCCAAGAACTATTGCTAGCTTATTCGTGGAAAGCAAAATAAAAATAAAAAATTAAATAATCTTAAATACGATTTCATTGGAAAATTAATAGAATTACCTTAGAATTTTTTTTTCAGAATTTTCTGTAACTCGGCATAACAGATTGAGGGAATGGTGAAAGAAATAAAGGACGAAGCAAAGTGCGTTCATGATATTAAGATGAATTAGTTTTGCACTAATCTTCAGTTAATGTATGCAATTGATCGATAATTGAAGAGTTATAAAACAAAAAAAGAAAAGATGGCAAAGCTGACGGCGAGCTTCTGCGGTTGATTGACGTTGGGCGCCAGTAGAGGCGGCGGCTTCGGGGTCGGCTGCACGTACGGCCACTGCTGCTGTGGCTGCTGCTGCCCGTGGAGACCGTTGCCATTCTGGCCGAAGGTAGGCGCCTGCTGGGGGTAGCTGCAGGAGAATTCGAATGAATTTAAGGGAATTCATTAATTGTTTTTTTTCTTGTTAGAGCTTTCAAATAGCGATGATCCTGACATATTCAAAAAAGGCAATTACAAATATAGACGTTGAGATAAAAAAATCAAGGAACATATTTAAGAACTTGATATTCAAAAATGTAAATTGCAAAAGAAAGCAAAGCAAAAGGCCGAACCGCGGCTGCTGAGGCGGCTGCCCACCCGGCTGCTGATATGCGCCGTTCAGGCCATTGCTGTACTGGCCATTTGTCTGTACATTGTAGCCGTTGGCCGGCGGCTGCACCGGCCGCACTCCTTGGTAGACGCCGTTGCTGCCTCCCCTTCCAGGGTAGTTCTGACTGTCGGCAACCAGGGCGGTCAGCAGCAGAATGATCGACTGCGTCCTCCACAGACACGAGAACATCTTGAACGGACCGACGGGGATATTCAGGAAGATGGTGAGGTGTCACGATGAATCAATCAATAAGAAGAGACAAACAAAGAAGGGCCGAAAAGTCGGAGGCGCGCCGCAATCTATATCTATCACTACTCACTTTCCTCTCTCTACGCCAGCTCAACACTGGACGCCTCAGAAAGTTTCGGGCGAATGATAGCTCCGCCTCTCTTCTGAATCTCCACTCTCTATTCTTTTCTCTCTTTCTCTCGTTACGGTCTCTCAATCTCCTTATCTTTTTCAGCTTTCTTTCAACGTAGCCATCCAGGATAGTCTCAGATGTCTCGCGCCCTCTCTGCCTCGCATGAACTATTTTGCTCGTTCTCACGCGCTCGCAATATATCTCTTTCTCAGCGTCTCCTTTTCCTGCTCTCTTTTCCAACTTGCCACACTCTGCCCTTATCGTGCAAACATACTCATACATACGATTTGGGCCAGCCGTTGATGCCTCTCCTTCACTGTTTCTGTTTCCTTCTTCCTGTCTGCCTTCTTGTCACTCATTCTGCCACAACAGTCCCTCCCTTCCATCTCTTACATTCTCTACTTTGGTGAGAGTTTAATTAGCTATGACCATCATCTTTTTTTTTTCTTTCTCTCTCGTTTTTTCTCGGAAATTACGGCTACACTTTCACAAACAAACAATTAACAAAGCAGCTGTATATGGCTGTTGTACAACTACACATCAATCGATCACGATCAAAAGTGAGACAGAATCCAAGTACATACATAGATAACAAACGTGAGCCTTCAAGGCATTACATAGTTTTGGGTGATACCTAGCAGGGGATTTGGGACGTAATCAGCCAATGACCAAGACCCAGTGCTTGGTGACATGAGTCATAGTGCTGAATCGCGATCCATATTGGGTAAAACTTAGATGGGCTAGAGATGGAAATAGAAAGAGAGCGAGAAGAGCAGAGATGACGAAGAGTCGGTGAGAGGGGGAAGGGGATGGCTCTGAATGGCTTATGACTCGCTGCTATGCAATCACAACTTTGGCTGGAGGCTGCGCGTATCGTCTCCATCCGCCTGCTGTCGCTTAGACTCAGTCGTTTCTGATAAGGCGAGCGTGGGCGTGCAACAAGAGACACTCTCTCATTCAGCATTCAAAACGACAACTCATTTGCCAGGAGTGAAGCACTATTAAAAAAGAGTTAATTGTACACCGAGAGATCGAAGTGTCGGCAATTTAAAGAATAATTTTTCTAAAGATGCCATAGTGTAATTTTAAACCAAACATAGATAAAGGCCAAACCAACTCATTTATTAGGCTTGCGAGAGCTTGGAGAAGATATGTATAGCAGCACAGTTCACTTAGAAAAAACTAACGGACGTTGATTATTTAGGAAGTGATCGGTTCTTATGTTCTTTCTCTCAATACCACATTGTGATTGTGAGATCTTTTTGGGACAAATTCGAATGAACGTTTATTGACAACCTCTTTCTCAGAATGTGCACTTTGGACACCATGAAATGGTATGCGGCAGTGACAGTCATACTTGTGCTTCTCTTCGCGAAGTGTGCTCGATCCACTCATCAGCCAGTGAATCCCAGTCGGTATCCTGAATCGAACACAAAAAACCTCGCATCTTCTTTTTCCTTTTTTTGTTGAGTTTTAAAGAGCGTTGGAGGCCTGAATGACGCGTACCGCGGTGACATTGTTCACGTCGTGTTGTGCCCCCTCGCCATGCGGCGGCGGCGGCGGAGGCACGGCCGGATGGTAGCCGTGCTTGGCGTCCCGCGGCGGTGTCTGTAACCGTATCGGAACAACACCGACACTGTGTCGAGAGGCGTGGGGAGATGGCGCTCCTATTCTTCCGACTGCCGAGTTTTGTGACTTTGGTGGATCCCTGAATAGTAGGACCGTGCACTTCTCACAATCAGATACAAAGATTAAGCAAAAGGAAGGAATGAACTCACGTGGACTTCGTTTTACAGCAACAAAACAGAACTATTAACACGATTAAAGCAATGAGCAGAAGAACAGATAGCGACCCGAGTCCTGTCATAATCCAGAAATAGAGGTTCTCTTTGTTGATCTGTAATTTACAAGCAGTAAGTTTTAGCAAAATATAATACAAAACTGTAAAACAAATAAAACCTCGCTTGATATCGTTGAACTGCCGTCACTGGGAGATTCGGTAGGAATAGTCTGCGAGTATGAGCAAGTCACTAAATCAGTGGGCTTTTTAGTTAACGTCTAAAGCCCGTAAAATTTAATAATAATAAATAAATGAGTACCTGTATTAGCTACATCGGGGCAGCATTTCTTGAAGGCGTACTCGGTACACTCGAAGCAGTAGTCGGCGTCGTGCCGCGGCGCGCACGTTCTGTCGCAGCTGAAGCCGCCCGCGCCGCGCGCTGCGCAGCGACGCGTCACGCGGCCCGACAGCCTCCTTACAAAGAACTGGGCATATTTTGGAGTGAATTTATGTTTCTCTTCAAAATGCACTTCGTATATATCCCCTGAAAAAAACAGTAGATTTCCGAATCATAATCGTAACTTCAAATTGATCATTTTCCAACACCAACCAGTCCGTCTGGCTGGAAAAGCTTTGGGAAACGTCAAACGACTCTGTGGTCTTGTTGAAAGAAGCTGCTGATTCAGAGAAGAGGACGACTCGATCCGAGATGCTTTCCTTTGTTGTTTCCATCGAAACGCTGCATGAGATCATGTAAAGAGCCTGGAAGGAGTTGAAAACCATATAATTTTTAGCATAAATAGTAGCGTAGCTGACCTTAGGGTTTGGAAGAGAAAAGTCGAGATTGGTCGCCATTGTTTCAGACTTGCTCTCTGCAGACAACGGCGTTTCCTCCGAAGTCGTAGCTTTTCCTTCAGCAAATGGCCTAAGAGTATCCTAGCTTGATCTTATTATATGATAACTGTTTTTCTCTCTTCTCTTAAATCACACATTTCTCACTTGTCAGAAGCCACATCACATTCGAGTTTCAGCGAGCTGATCTGAAATTCGTGTGCCTGGAAGTACTCGATGAATGTTTTATCCGTACTGAAGACGAGCTCGCTGAGTGTGATGGTCGTGTCCGGAAGCGCATTTGCAGCTTTTTCAGAAATTACTTCGTCCGGCCAATTCCACTAGATACATTTGCTGTTGTTGGCAAACCACATAATTGCAAAAAATTCGAAACGAACCTCAGATGCAGCTAATGCGGTCACGAAGTGAAAGAACAGATTAATACTGAAATTAAGAGGGTGCATAATGTCATCCGACGGATCGCTCTCCTCCCTGCTCCCTTTCTACTAGGATGCCATCTAAAAAATGTCATAATTATCTCTCTTAATCTCCTCTTTTCTACTCGACAATACATCTTCATCTTTCACTCTCACACTCTCTGACTCTGCAACCTCGGATGCCAAACAAGCTCTCTTCTGCTGCGTGCTTGCTCACTCACAGACGGTCGGTGAAAGCGAGAAGGAAACGAACATTGTATCGTCGAGTCACTCCAGGCCTCTCGCGAGTGATAAGAAGGGTTGAGACCTAGAGAGAATACCACCATCTTTTCTTCACACACTCTCGGGTTCTCTTCTATTTCCCGTCTCTATCTCTCCTTCATATCTCACTCGTTTCTATCCACTGCAAAATATGCGACTCGTCTTATACTCTCTCTCTCTCTCTCGCTTACTCTCTCTAATGAATTGCATACACTCTCCGACTTTTCACACACTTTTTACCAACGATTGACGGTTTTTATGATATCGACGAGGATTACGCTTATTTGCGTTGCGCATGACACAACCTTGAAGGAAGGGAGAGCCATTTGACTTCTAATTTTAGTACTTTGATGAAAATTGAAATAATCAAACGACAGGATTGCAACTGCCGATTTACAATATTCAGCTGTCATCGCATTCAAAAACAAATTTAACAACATCGCTCGCACTATCTGAATATAGAAAGCAGAAAAATATTCAGCGCCATTGTGAAGAAAACTTCTTGGAAAAAAATATCGAAATAGAAATTTGCGACTGGAAAAAAGTAATGAAGAATGATTCCATTCTCGCTAAGCGGTATTCGACTGAAAAGAGTAATCCCTGGCTGGACAGCGTTCCGTTTCTCCCATTTCCGTGGAAGTCAGTGCCACGAAGACTCTTGCACTTTTTCTGTTGTCTGTTTCTCCTGATTCCCTTTCTCTCTCCTCAGTCTCTCTTCGTTTTCTTTCTGATTCCCAAAGGAATGATCGCATTGCTCGGATCTGTTGTTGGATGATACACAGTTTAACAGCGGTTTTTTTTACTTCGAACATCGCCAGGAAGACATTAGAATTCAGCCGCCGGGATCAGAGTTGCATGCATAAAAGGGCAGCAGAAGTCCTCTCCATTATTCACACCTCAGTTCTATGGATTTTCCATGGACAGAACGAAAATTTACCTAGCTGAATTTTATTGTTTTGTAAAGTTGTTAGAATTTTATTTTAAAAAGTTAACAGATGCGTTTCTACGCATCACTCATTCTGGCTTGGGCCAGTCTCATAGCGCTCAGCCAGGCAACCTATCTCGGTTATTATATTTTCCTTTACCATAATTACTAAACTATTTTGTTACTTTAATCTTGTTTTTAATTTAAATTAACAAAATTGAGCCAGATTTATTGATAAGAGAGCAACAAAAAGCAATTATTTTAAATAAAAAAAATGGTTTACTTGTGTACTTAGAACTATGACAAGAGTTTGTGTTAACTGTGGCACATTGTCAGGTGGTCCGTCCTGTTCCTGCTCCGGATTCGGCCCGGGATCGGGATGCCCCTCCGGCTACACCTGCGACCCTTCACAAGTTATACAAATCGACTGCACGATCACATTCACCGGGAAGTACTCAACTGGACTTTGGGTAAGTAACTGATGAAGCTTTTTAAAATTTTGTGTGGGAAGTTGGACCAATCGCTTAGCATTTAATTCCCTCAGTAGTAAAATTCTTTATAGATCAAAGCCGGTCTTGCTACCTGGCAAAAGTTTACAAACTTCTCCTGCATTAACGGAAATTACTACGGAGATGGAGCTCTGTACTCGACGATCCCGAACACTGCGACGGTTTCAGCCAATGCTGGTATGGATATTGTAGAGAATCAGAATAGCCATATCATAGATCGCATTTCAGCCTGCGATCAATGTGGACAGCCTGGGTACGTTTCTTCTTGGTGTCCAGCTCAAAGCTTCTGCAAGAACAAGCTTGAAGTCTTCACTCGAGTCAGCGACAAATGCGATGCAGTGAGATGCACCGAGGGAACCATCTTCGTCAGTTTATTGAATTTGCAATCAAATGTCCACTTTATGCGTCCTCTCTGTTTAGCAGTACAGCAACGCCTCCTACAATGGCCCCGTTTCCGGCCCGTATCGCGCGGCGGTTACAAATGTATTCAAAGACATCAACAACACTGTTCTTGGCGGACAATTCACATGCGGCTACAGCTACAGTTTACTTCCAATTTAACCTCTTTTTTTGCACTATGGGACTCAGAATTTATGCACTGTATATGATTATCATTTTAATAATAATGCTTGAGATTGCTTGAACTGCACCCTTCCACCGAAGCTGACGAATGAGTCGATTGTGCCGGCCGAAGTTATGGCGGGGGTCGTCACGAATCTCACGGCCCTGAGGACCGCAGGCGGCAATCTGAACGACGCTGATGTCAAATGCTTCAGTGCCTATTGCGACCCTGGCTACGATCTGACGGTTTGCGTCTTCACCGGAAAATGACATGTTTATTTAAGTAAGAATACTTCTATTAAGCTCAAAATAGTTGAAAGAATCCTTCTTCAGGGATACTTCTTCCGTTTTGACAAGTTCAACTCCACAGTTACCTCTGCGCCCACTGGAATCGAATGCTCCCAATCTCCGGGCGGATTTTGGATGTCCAAGAAGGATGAATCAACCTATCCTACAAATGTCGTCTACATTACTTGCACCAGATCGAAGAGTGGGTTTATCTCTAAGCCCTTCCTAGTTTCGATACTAAACTGCTTCAGCATGCACGGAGTGCACGAATCCGCCGGTGGTCACTGGCGGGAGCTGCCCTGCGGACTACAGCTGCAACTCGGCCAGTCTCTACAGGAACACTTCAGGAACTTGCACCAAGCTAACATGCACCTCAGGACAGATCTTGGTTAGTTCGGAAGTGTCATTTTATATTTGATCAAACATTGATTCAAAAATGAGAAGCGAATTGAGATCAACAACGGAGGCGCGTGGGATATGTCGCAGACTACTCTGACTTGCGCAGTTGGAGGTGGATGGTTGAAGGCCAATGGAAGCAGCGTCACTGGGAACGTCACTTGCGGAGAACTATTCAGTTAGACTTTATATAGTTGTAAAAAGGCAAGTTTAGATGAAGCTGAAAGAAATCCTCATCATATTTCAGCCTGCACGGACTGCGGCAACATTAGAATAACAGGATTCTTCACTTTCTGCCCAAAGGATATGTGGTGCGACAAGCTGGCAGTGAACCAGACCAAAATCAACAACTGCAAGGCCGCGTACTGCCTTACCGGATACACCTATGTGAGCGTCGATTCTTGCCTTCTTGACTGAGAGTGAAATAATGTAAATTTGTTAAGGCTCTGACTGGGGGTTCAAATACAGTTCGAGCAAATTATGTCAAGTGTGCGACAGGCGCGTCGTGGGTTACTGATACTAATGTTGCCACAACCGGAACCATCATTTGCGCAAGACCAAAGAGTTCGTTTTGGAAAAAAAGTTATAGGTGATTGCTCACATTGTTCAGACAACTACGAGTGCAAGAACTACACATTCTTCGTTGAATTCGGCAGCTTCCGTTGCCCGGCCAACTATTCTTGTGACTACAACTTCCTCAGCCTCAACCTAAATCCCAGTACCAATACCTCCACATACACATGCTCGCGTGGAAAGTTTCTGTTAGTAAAAGCAGTTTCAGTGTTATTAATGGTACTTTATTAGTTCAGCTATTAACCATTTAGGTCCTTCAATACTACGCGAACAACCTTTACACCGCATCTGACAGCAAGCTTACATGTGGAAATGACAAACTGTGGCACAACTCAACAAGAGGCAACTTTGATCAAGGCGTCGGCATCACTTGCATTTATGAACTAGGCACGGACTTATTCATTCGAATTATATTTCCAGCACTTTCTAATTCTCTTGCATGTATATTTTAGATTGCGAAGACTGCCTGGAGTCGGCGGTGGCAACCACGACTTCTTGTCCTCCCGACCATGTCTGTGCTCCTGAACGACTAAACAAGACAGGATATTCGGAAGAGGGCTGCCCGACTGTCTCCTGTGATCACGGCACTCTCTTTGTTAGTGAATTATGTTGTAGCACTTGTGTGAACTATAACACGGCTGTTCCAACTCTCAGCATCATTCAAGGTTCTCTCTGGATCTTCTTGGAGCAACGCGTCAGAAGGCCTTGTTTGTAACCATAATCGAACTTGGGAGTATGCCCTGGAAGGAACAGAGACACGCGAAGGAGATTTCTTCACTTGCGGTTCTCAACAATGTCAGCTCGACTGTTTATATTTTTTGTCACAACGAACTTCCATTTGACAGGGTGCTTCAATGACACGTGTGACATCTCCGTTCTCGCCGGCTGGTGGAGCTCAATGTTCGCAGAGCCCGAGCTGCTGCAGCCAGAGTTTGCTGATGAATGCTATTCAGTTGTTGCACCTGCTAATCACACCCTCTGGGGCTTTTACACCGATGGACCCTCGGTGGTCAGCAGAATTTCATTCTTTTACGTCTTGTTGAAACCAAATCCATATAGGAACTCGCGGTGGGTATCAACCTCGTTTGCACTGCAAATGGCTCGTGGGCGACAAGCAGCGGCGAATTGATCTACTTTGGGCACGTAGGAGCTGAGGGTGAACTTACTCTTCCTCTTTTCGAGTTCAATCTAATCTGTATTACTTTTCTTTTCAGTTCCGCTGCCCTGCAGCGTCAGTATTCCGGAGGATTTGAAGCCAGGAATGAACGGAGCAAAGGAAGTCAACCTCAAATGGTGGACTCCGACATGCGATGATGGATTCACTCTCTTCGGTGTCACTGAAGACGGAAATGTCTCCATAGTATGTATTTCTTTCCATTGTAAACTGCATCTCATGTCAATATTTATTTCCACAGATAACTGACAACTCCACTACAACTTGCTCAATCATCGTTTCTGGTCAATGGGGAATCTTCGCCGAAGTCTACTGCGCAGAGTGTACGAATTCAATGTTTACCCCGCCATAATATCCTCTGGTTAATTAATTTAAGCTTAACCGTTTTAGTCGAATTTACCTGTAACAACACAATTGTCACGAGTGATATTCCCGAAGCAAACGCAACGGAGGTGAGAAACTGTTCCGTTTTATAATGCAGCCGCTCTAACTCGATTTCTCAGGCAATCATTGTCATCACTTCTGATGGTCTCAAAGAAGCGAGCTGCGAAGAAGGCCTCGCGCTTTACGGCTTCAGCTCTACTGAAAACAAATATATCATTGTCGACAGGGACCCTCTCATTTGCGACTTGGAAGCCACCTGGGAAGGATTCGCCTATGTCTTCTGCGCAGAGGGTAAGTTGGGAATAGTTTATTTTCTACTCAGAAAACACCAAGCTAATGAATAACTTTAGCCCCACGATTGTGCGATGACTCACTTCCATCCAGCTTCCTTCCGGGCTCCTATGACGAAATTAAAGTTTCCATTGACCCTGCCACTGAAATTCCAGAGTGCCCTTCGGGTTATTTCCTCTTTTGAGTGTCGTCTGGCGGCTACTTTAAAATTGTTAGGACTAAAAAAAGAAGCAATGTATTCCTGCGATAATGTCAGATCATCGACAGAAACGATGCGATATGCAGTGCAAGTGGTTCATGGGGATCATTTGCTACTGTCTACTGCGCCAAGTGTAAGAATTGTTCGGAGAGAGAAAAAAATATCTGATTAAATTTCTTCAGTCGACTTTGTCTGCAATTCGACATTCGTCATTGGCGACTTGCCAGATTCTGAAAAAACAAACGCGACAAAAGTAAGTTCTCTGCATACAACTTCCCGAATAGATAGCAAAGGAAATGCGTTAAGATTGTTGTGGAAAACAACACTGAAGGATTCGAAATCGCTTCATGTCCCGATGGCCTTTTCCTCTACGGATTCAATGTAGAAACTGAGAAGTACGAACAAGTATCGGAAATGACCCTTACTTGCGGAATTTACCGTTCCTGGACGAGTGGTTTCTCCGTTTCTGCTTCGGCCTATTCAGTACTTTACTGTGCAGAAGGTATAAATTCTCATTTAACTCTGTCTAAGAGGCCGATAGTAAGGTCATTTTAATATCTTGTTTGAAACTTATGAAAAATGGCTGCAATTTCAGTTCCTCTTCCTTGCAACCGTACCGTGCCATCCAAAATACCGAAGGGCTGCTCTGACGAAAAGGAAGTCGAATTTGATGATCACTGGAAGCCGCACTGCCCTAAAGGATTCTTCCTGATCGGCGAATACGAAGAAGAAGAAGGAAAATTCTCATTGGTAAGTAGTGAGTCTTTAATTGAAAGATAAAGTTAATCATCTTTGAGATCTACAACAATGATGACGCCGTTTGCTCCGAAAGTGGATCTTGGGGCTATTACTCTGCTGTCTTCTGCGCCAAGTGTTAGTGTGCCTTTCCCTTTATAACGGTGGGATCGTTGAAAATTACCTGCTTCAGTCGAATTCTTCTGCAACACTACCTTCGTCATCGATGATTTGCCGGAAACCGAGAAGACGAATGCTACCGAAGTTTGAAGGATTTCTCTAAGATTTCACCAAAGACCTCTTCTACTCAGGTGACAGTCACAAACACTACCGAAGGCTTTGAAGAGGCTTCGTGCCCCGAGGGTCACAAGCTCTACGGATACAACTTCACGAAGGAGAAATACGAGATTGTCTTGGACGGACATCTCCACTGTGACATTGAGGGATACTGGGGAGACTACTCCTTTGTCTACTGCGCTGACAGTATGGACATTACAATATCCTGTTTGAAACTTAAGAAAAATTGCTGCAATTTCAGTTCCTCTTCCTTGCAACCGTACCGTGCCATCCAAACCACCGAAGGGCTGCTCTGACGAACAGGAAGTCGAATTTGATGATCACTGGAAGCCGCACTGCCCTAAAGGATTCTTCCTGATCGGCGAATACGAAGAAGAAGAAGGAAAATTCTCACTGGTAAGTAGTGAGTCTTTGATTGCAAGATAAAGTTAATCATCTTTGAGATCTACAACAATGATGACGCCGTTTGCTCCGAAAGTGGATCTTGGGGCTATTACTCTGCTGTCTTCTGCGCCAAGTGTTAGTGTGCCTTTCCTTTTATAACGGTGGGATCGTTGAAAATTACCTGCTTCAGCCGAATTCTTCTGCAACACTACCTTCGTCATCGATGATTTGCAGGAAACAGAGAAGACGAATGCTACCGAAGTTTGAAGGATTTCTCTTGGATTTCACCAAAGACCACTTCTACTCAGGTGACAGTCACAAACACTAACGAAGGCTTTGAAGAGGCTTTTTGCCCCGAGGGTCACAAGCTCTACGGATACAACTTCAAGAAGGAGAAATACGAGATTGTCTTGGACGGACATCTCCACTGTGACATTGAGGGATACTGGGGAGACTACTCCTTTGTCTACTGCGCTGACAGTATGGACATTACAATATCCTGTTTGAAACTTAAGAAAAATTGCTGCAATTTCAGTTCCTCTTCCTTGCAACCGTACCGTGCCATCCAAACCACCGAAGGGCTGCTCTGACGAACAGGAAGTCGAATTTGATGATCACTGGAAGCCGCACTGCCCTAAAGGATTCTTCCTGATCGGCGAATACGAAGAAGAAGAAGGAAAATTCTCACTGGTAAATAGTGAGAGTTTGATTGCAAGATAAAGTTAATCATCTTTGAGATCTACAACAATGATGACGCCGTTTGCTCCGAAAGTGGATCTTGGGGCTATTACTCTGCTGTCTTCTGCGCCAAGTGTTAGTGTGCCTTTCCCTTTATAACAGTGGGATCGTTGAAAATTACCTGCTTCAGTCGAATTCTTCTGCAACACTACCTTCGTCATCGATGATTTGCCGGAAACAGAGAAGACGAATGCTACCGAAGTTTGAAGGATTTCTCTTGGATTTCACCAAAGACCACTTCTACTCAGGTGACAGTCACAAACACTACCGAAGGCTTTGAACAGGCTTCGTGCCCCGAGGGTCACAAGCTCTACGGATACAACTTCAAGAAGGAGAAATACGAGATTGTCTTGGACGGACATCTCCACTGTGACATTGAGGGATACTGGGGAGACTACTCCTTTGTCTACTGCGCTGACAGTATGGACATTTCAATATCCTGTTTGGAAATTAAGAAAAATTGCTGCAATTTCAGTTCCTCTTCCTTGCAACCGTACCGTGCCATCCAAACCACCGAAGGGCTGCTCTGACGAACAGGAAGTCGAATTTGATGATCACTAGATAAAGTTAATCATCTTTGAGATCTACAACAATGATGACGCCGTTTGCTCCGAAAGTGGATCTTGGGGCTATTACTCTGCTGTCTTCTGCGCCAAGTGTTAGTGTGCCTTTCCCTTTATAACAGTGGGATCGTTGAAAATTACCTGCTTCAGTCGAATTCTTCTGCAACACTACCTTCGTCATCGATGATTTGCCGGAAACCGAGAAGACGAATGCTACCGAAGTTTGAAGGATTTCTCTAAGATTTCACCAAAGACCTCTTCTACTCAGGTGACAGTCACAAACACTACCGAAGGCTTTGAAGAGGCTTCGTGCCCCGAGGGTCACAAGCTCTACGGATACAACTTCAAGAAGGAGAAATACGAGATTGTCTTGGACGGACATCTCCACTGTGACATTGTGGGATACTGGGGAGACTACTCCTTTGTCTACTGCGCTGACAGTATGGACATTTCAATATCCTGTTTGAAACTTAAGAAAAAATGCTGCAATTTCAGTTCCTCTTCCTTGCAACCGTACCGTGCCATCCAAACCACCGAAGGGCTGCTCTGACGAACAGGAAGTCGAATTTGATGATCACTGGAAGCCGCACTGCCCTAAAGGATTCTTCCTGATCGGCGAATACGAAGAAGAAGAAGGAAAATTCTCACTGGTAAGTAGTGAGTCTTTGATTGCAAGATAAAGTTAATCATCTTTGAGATCTACAACAATGATGACGCCGTTTGCTCCGAAAGTGGATCTTGGGGCTATTACTCTGCTGTCTTCTGCGCCAAGTGTTAGTGTGCCTTTCCCTTTATAACGGTGGGATCGTTGAAAATTACCTGCTTCAGTCGAATTCTTCTGCAACACTACCTTCGTCATCGATGATTTGCAGGAAACAGAGAAGACGAATGCTACCGATGTTTGAAGGATTTCTCTTGGATTTCACCAAAGACCACTTCTACTCAGGTGACAGTCACAAACACTACCGAAGGCTTTGAAGAGGCTTTGTGCCCCGAGGGTCACAAGCTCTACGGATACAACTTCAAGAAGGAGAAATACGAGATTGTCTTGGACGGACATCTCCACTGTGACATTGAGGGATACTGGGGAGACTACTCCTTTGTCTACTGCGCTGACAGTATGGACATTACAATATCCTGTTTGAAACTTAAGAAAAATTGCTGCAATTTCAGTTCCTCTTCCTTGCAACCGTACCGTGCCATCCAAACCACCGAAGGGCTGCTCTGACGAACAGGAAGTCGAATTTGATGATCACTGGAAGCCGCACTGCCCTAAAGGATTCTTCCTGATCGGCGAATACGAAGAAGAAGAAGGAAAATTCTCACTGGTAAGCAGTGAGTCTTGGATTGCAAGATAAAGTTAATCATCTTTGAGATCTACAACAATGGTGACGCCGTTTGTTCCGAAAGTGGATCTTGGGGCTATTACTCTGCTGTCTTCTGCGCCAAGTGTTAGTGTGCCTTTCCCTTTATAACGGTGGGATCGTTGAAAATTACCTGCTTCAGTCGAATTCTTCTGCAACACTACCTTCGTCATCGATGATTTGCCGGAAACCGAGAAGACGAATGCTACCGAAGTTTGAAGGATTTCTCTAGGATTTCACCAAAGACCTCTTCTACTCAGGTGACAGTCACAAACACTACCGAAGGCTTTGAAGAGGCTTCGTGCCCCGAGGATCACAAGCTCTACGGATACAACTTCACGAAGGAGAAATACGAGATTGTCTTGGACGGACATCTCCACTGTGACATTGAGGGATACTGGGGAGACTACTCCTTTGTCTACTGCGCTGACAGTATGGACATTACAATATCCTGTTTGAAACTTAAGAAAAATTGCTGCAATTTCAGTTCCTCTTCCTTGCAACCGTACCGTGCCATCCAAACCACCGAAGGGCTGCTCTGACGAACAGGAAGTCGAATTTGATGATCACTGGAAGCCGCACTGCCCTAAAGGATTCTTCCTGATCGGCGAATACGAAGAAGAAGAAGGAAAATTCTCACTGGTAAGTAGTGAGTCTTTGATTGCAAGATAAAGTTAATCATCTTTGAGATCTACAACAATGATGACGCCGTTTGCTCCGAAAGTGGATCTTGGGGCTATTACTCTGCTGTCTTCTGCGCCAAGTGTTAGTGTGCCTTTCCTTTTATAACGGTGGGATCGTTGAAAATTACCTGCTTCAGCCGAATTCTTCTGCAACACTACCTTCGTCATCGATGATTTGCAGGAAACAGAGAAGACGAATGCTACCGAAGTTTGAAGGATTTCTCTTGGATTTCACCAAAGACCACTTCTACTCAGGTGACAGTCACAAACACTAACGAAGGCTTTGAAGAGGCTTTTTGCCCCGAGGGTCACAAGCTCTACGGATACAACTTCAAGAAGGAGAAATACGAGATTGTCTTGGACGGACATCTCCACTGTGACATTGAGGGATACTGGGGAGACTACTCCTTTGTCTACTGCGCTGACAGTATGGACATTACAATATCCTGTTTGAAACTTAAGAAAAATTGCTGCAATTTCAGTTCCTCTTCCTTGCAACCGTACCGTGCCATCCAAACCACCGAAGGGCTGCTCTGACGAACAGGAAGTCGAATTTGATGATCACTGGAAGCCGCACTGCCCTAAAGGATTCTTCCTGATCGGCGAATACGAAGAAGAAGAAGGAAAATTCTCACTGGTAAATAGTGAGAGTTTGATTGCAAGATAAAGTTAATCATCTTTGAGATCTACAACAATGATGACGCCGTTTGCTCCGAAAGTGGATCTTGGGGCTATTACTCTGCTGTCTTCTGCGCCAAGTGTTAGTGTGCCTTTCCCTTTATAACAGTGGGATCGTTGAAAATTACCTGCTTCAGTCGAATTCTTCTGCAACACTACCTTCGTCATCGATGATTTGCCGGAAACAGAGAAGACGAATGCTACCGAAGTTTGAAGGATTTCTCTTGGATTTCACCAAAGACCACTTCTACTCAGGTGACAGTCACAAACACTACCGAAGGCTTTGAACAGGCTTCGTGCCCCGAGGGTCACAAGCTCTACGGATACAACTTCAAGAAGGAGAAATACGAGATTGTCTTGGACGGACATCTCCACTGTGACATTGAGGGATACTGGGGAGACTACTCCTTTGTCTACTGCGCTGACAGTATGGACATTTCAATATCCTGTTTGGAAATTAAGAAAAATTGCTGCAATTTCAGTTCCTCTTCCTTGCAACCGTACCGTGCCATCCAAACCACCGAAGGGCTGCTCTGACGAACAGGAAGTCGAATTTGATGATCACTAGATAAAGTTAATCATCTTTGAGATCTACAACAATGATGACGCCGTTTGCTCCGAAAGTGGATCTTGGGGCTATTACTCTGCTGTCTTCTGCGCCAAGTGTTAGTGTGCCTTTCCCTTTATAACAGTGGGATCGTTGAAAATTACCTGCTTCAGTCGAATTCTTCTGCAACACTACCTTCGTCATCGATGATTTGCCGGAAACCGAGAAGACGAATGCTACCGAAGTTTGAAGGATTTCTCTAGGATTTCACCAAAGACCTCTTTTACTCAGGTGACAGTCACAAACACTACCGAAGGCTTTGAAGAGGCTTCGTGCCCCGAGGGTCACAAGCTCTACGGATACAACTTCAAGAAGGAGAAATACGAGATTGTCTTGGACGGACATCTCCACTGTGACATTGAGGGATACTGGGGAGACTACTCCTTTGTCTACTGCGCTGACAGTATGGACATTTCAATATCCTGTTTGAAACTTAAGAAAAATTGCTGCAATTTCAGTTCCTCTTCCTTGCAACCGTACCGTGCCATCCAAACCACCGAAGGGCTGCTCTGACGAACAGGAAGTCGAATTTGATGATCACTGGAAGCCGCACTACCCTAAAGGATTCTTCCTGATCGGCGAATACGAAGAAGAAGAAGGAAAATTCTCACTGGTAAGTAGTGAGAGTTTGATTGCAAGATAAAGTTAATCATCTTTGAGATCTACAACAATGATGACGCCGTTTGCTCCGAAAGTGGATCTTGGGGCTATTACTCTGCTGTCTTCTGCGCCAATTGTTAGTGTGCCTTTCCCTTTATAACAGTGGGATCGTTGAAAATTACCTGCTTCAGTCGAATTCTTCTGCAACACTACCTTCGTCATCGATGATTTGCCGGAAACCGAGAAGACGAATGCTACCGAAGTTTGAAGGATTTCTCTAGGATTTCACCAAAGACCTCTTTTACTCAGGTGACAGTCACAAACACTACCGAAGGCTTTGAAGAGGCTTCGTGCCCCGAGGGTCACAAGCTCTACGGATACAACTTCAAGAAGGAGAAATACGAGATTGTCTTGGACGGACATCTCCACTGTGACATTGAGGGATACTGGGGAGACTACTCCTTTGTCTACTGCGCTGACAGTATGGACATTTCAATATCCTGTTTGAAACTTAAGAAAAATTGCTGCAATTTCAGTTCCTCTTCCTTGCAACCGTACCGTGCCATCCAAACCACCGAAGGGCTGCTCTGACGAACAGGAAGTCGAATTTGATGATCACTGGAAGCCGCACTGCCCTAAAGGATTCTTCCTGATCGGCGAATACGAAGAAGAAGAAGGAAAATTCTCACTGGTAAGTAGTGAGAGTTTGATTGCAAGATAAAGTTAATCATCTTTGAGATCTACAACAATGGTGACGCCGTTTGCTCCGAAAGTGGATCTTGGGGCTATTACTCTGCTGTCTTCTGCGCCAAGTGTTAGTGTGCCTTTCCCTTTATAACAGTGGGATCGTTGAAAATTACCTGCTTCAGTCGAATTCTTCTGCAACACTACCTTCGTCATCGATGATTTGCCGGAAACCGAGAAGACGAATGCTACCGAAGTTTGAAGGATTTCTCTAGGAATTCACCAAAGACCTCTTTTACTCAGGTGACAGTCGCAAACACTACCGAAGGCTTTGAAGAGGCTTCGTGCCCCGAGGGTCACAAGCTCTACGGATACAACTTCAAGAAGGAGAAATACGAGATTTTCTTGGACGGACATCTCCACTGTGACATTGAGGGATACTGGGGAGACTACTCCTTTGTCTACTGCGCTGACAGTATGGACATTTCAATATCCTGTTTGAAACTTAAGAAAAATTGCTGCAATTTCAGTTCCTCTTCCTTGCAACCGTACCGTGCCATCCAAACCACCGAAGGGCTGCTCTGACGAACAGGAAGTCGAATTTGATGATCACTGGAAGCCGTACTGCATTAAAGGATTCTTCCTGATCGGCGAATACGAAGAAGAAGAAGGAAAATTCTCACTGGTAAGTAGTGAGTCTTTGATTGCAAGATAAAGTTAATCATCTTTGAGATCTACAACAATGATGACGCCGTTTGCTCCGAAAGTGGATCTTGGGGCTATTACTCTGCTGTCTTCTGCGCCAAGTGTTAGTGTGCCTTTCCCTTTATAACGGTGGGATCGTTGAAAATTACCTGCTTCAGTCGAATTCTTCTGCAACACTACCTTCGTCATCGATGATTTGCCGGAAACCGGAAGACGAATGCTACCGAAGTTTGAAGGATTTCTCTAGGATTTCACCAAAGACCTCTTTTACTCAGGTGACAGTCACAAACACTACCGAAGGCTTTGAAGAGGCTTCGTGCCCCGAGGGTCACAAGCTCTACGGATACAACTTCAAGAAGGAGAAATACGAGATTGTCTTGGACGGACATCTCCACTGTGACATTGAGGGATACTGGGGAGACTACTCCTTTGTCTACTGCGCTGACAGTATGGACATTTCAATATCCTGTTTGAAACTTAAGAAAAATTGCTGCAATTTCAGTTCCTCTTCCTTGCAACCGTACCGTGCCATCCAAACCACCGAAGGGCTGCTCTGACGAACAGGAAGTCGAATTTGATGATCACTGGAAGCCGCACTGCCCTAAAGGATTCTTCCTGATCGGCGAATACGAAGAAGAAGAAGGAAAATTCTCACTGGTAAGTAGTGAGAGTTTGATTGCAAGATAAAGTTAATCATCTTTGAGATCTACAACAATGGTGACGCCGTTTGCTCCGAAAGTGGATCTTGGGGCTATTACTCTGCTGTCTTCTGCGCCAAGTGTTAGTGTGTCTTTCCCTTTATAACGGTGGGATCGTTGAAAATTAACTGCTTCAGTCGAATTCTTCTGCAACACTACCTTCGTCATCGATGATATGCCGGAAACCGAGAAGACGAATGCTACCGAAGTTTGAAGGATTTCTCTAGGAATTCACCAAAGACCTCTTTTACTCAGGTGACAGTCACAAACACTACCGAAGGCTTTGAAGAGGCTTCGTGCCCCGAGGGTCACAAGCTCTACGGATACAACTTCAAGAAGGAGAAATACGAGATTGTCTTGGACGGACATCTCCACTGTGACATTGAGGGATACTGGGGAGACTACTCCTTTGTCTACTGCGCTGACAGTATGGACATTTCAATATCCTGTTTGAAACTTAAGAAAAATTGCTGCAATTTCAGTTCCTCTTCCTTGCAACCGTACCGTGCCATCCAAACCACCGAAGGGCTGCTCTGACGAACAGGAAGTCGAATTTGATGATCACTGGAAGCCGCACTGCCCTAAAGGATTCTTCCTGATCGGCGAATACGAAGAAGAAGAAGGAAAATTCTCACTGGTAAGTAGTGAGTCTTTGATTGCAAGATAAAGTTAATCATCTTTGAGATCTACAACAATGATGACGCCATTTGCTCCGAAAGTGGATCGTGGGGCTATTACTCTGCTGTCTTCTGCGCCAAGTGTTAGTACTTTTCCATTTATAACAATAGGATCGCGGCATATTGTTTGCTTCAGTCGAATTCTTCTGCAACACTACATTCGTTATCGATGACTTGCCGGAAACCGAGAAGGCGAACGCTACCGAGGTTTGAAAGTTTTCTCTAGGATTGCAGCTACGGACAGTTCAACTCAGGTGACCGTCACAAACACTACCGAAGGCTTTGAAGAGGCTTTGTGCTCCGAGGGTCACAAGCTCTACGGATACAACTTCAAGAAGGAGAAATACGAGATTTTCTTGGACGGACATCTCCACTGTGACATTGAGGGATACTGGGGAGACTACTCCTTTGTCTACTGCGCTGACAGTATGGACATTTCAAAATCCTGTTTGAAACTTAAGAAAAATTGCTGCAATTTCAGTTCCTCTTCCTTGCAACCGTACCGTGCCATCCAAACCACCGAAGGGCTGCTCTGACGAACAGGAAGTCGAATTTGATGATCACTGGAAGCCGCACTGCCCTAAAGGATTCTTCCTGATCGGCGAATACGAAGAAGAAGAAGGAAAATTCTCACTGGTAAGTAGTGAGTCTTTGATTGCAAGATAAAGTTAATCATCTTTGAGATCTACAACAATGATGACGCCATTTGCTCCGAAAGTGGATCGTGGGGCTATTACTCTGCTGTCTTCTGCGCCAAGTGTTAGTACTTTTCCATTTATAACAATAGGATCGCGGCATATTGTTTGCTTCAGTCGAATTCTTCTGCAACACTACATTCGTTATCGATGACTTGCCGGAAACCGAGAAGGCGAACGCTACCGAGGTTTGAAAGTTTTCTCTAGGATTGCAGCTACGGACAGTTCAACTCAGGTGACCGTCACAAACACTACCGAAGGCTTTGAAGAGGCTTTGTGCTCCGAGGGTCACAAGCTCTACGGATACAACTTCAAGAAGGAGAAATACGAGATTGTCTTGGACGGACATCTCCACTGTGACATTGAGGGATACTGGGGAGACTACTCCTTTGTCTACTGCGCTGACAGTATGGACATTTCAATATCCTGTTTGAAACTTAAGAAAAATTGCTGCTATTTCAGTTCCTCTTCCTTGCAACCGTACCGTGCCATCCAAACCACCGAAGGGCTGCTCTGACGAACAGGAAGTCGAATTTGATGATCACTGGAAGCCGCACTGCCCTAAAGGATTCTTCCTGATCGGCGAATACGAAGAAGAAGAAGGAAAATTCTCACTGGTAAGTAGTGAGTCTTTGATTGCAAGATAAAGTTAATCATCTTTGAGATCTACAACAATGATGACGCCATTTGCTCCGAAAGTGGATCGTGGGGCAATTACTCTGCTGTCTTCTGCGCCAAGTGTTAGTACTTTTCCATTTATAACAATAGGATCGCGGCATATTGTTTGCTTCAGTCGAATTCTTCTGCAACACTACATTCGTTATCGATGACTTGCCGGAAACCGAGAAGGCGAACGCTACCGAGGTTTGAAAGTTTTCTCTAGGATTGCAGCTACGGACAGTTCAACTCAGGTGACCGTCACAAACACTACCGAAGGCTTCGAAGATGCTTCTTGCCCTGCCGGACTTGAGCTACACGGCTTCAACTTTAAGACTCAGACATACGAGATAATTACCGTCGAGTCTCTTACTTGTGGCATGGAAGGATTCTGGGGAGAATACTCCATTATCTACTGCGCCGACGGTTCGATTAATCTTTATATTGCTAGCTAGCTGTTCTGGACAGTTAAGGCATGTAACGTAATATATAACTAAAATCTAAATCTGACTCATTTTAGCGCCAATGGTATGCGATATCGAGAAGCCCGATAAAATCCCTGAGTCGCTAGAATACACCGACGATGTTGAATTCTCTGATGTCTGGGAGGCCTCTTGCAAGTCTGGCTACGTACTTTACGGTATTGACAATGTGACGCTCGAAGTAATGGAGGTTGTTATCACTGTTCTTCATGCTGAATTCAGTGGTATCATCGTTAACCTTTTAGGTCTTCCATTTCTCGAATGCTGTGAAGTGTTCGTTTAACGGCCTCTGGGCGGCGCGCTTCTCACAACTTTTCTGCGCCAAGCGTTTGTCATTTCGAATTGGAGGACATACTTTTACATTGATCTTAATTTACAGCTCCGAAATGCGACCTTTCCCTTCCTCCTTCCCGCCCGGATGCCATGGAAGCTTCTCTCTCGGATGATAATCTTACTCTCACTTGCCCTGATGGCTCCTTTGCCGTCGGAGTCACAGCAAACTACAGCTTCGAGCTGGTAAATCGTGATAATTAAAGGTCAAATCTTCGAATAATATATTATAGATCGTGGAACTCTCTCAATACAAGTGTAATCTTCATGGTTCCTGGTCGTTTAACGTCTATTCCTATTCATCCATCTTTTGCTCCTCTGGTAAAGCATTCCAGTTACAAACAAGCTGTTATCAAATTGCGTTCACAGGTTGCTCCAATTCATCCGTTTCAATCTACGAGGAATATTCTTACTATTCGAACGCTGTTATCTTCACACCTCTTGAGCTTTCATGCTCATCTCCTGACGAATTCTTCTTCTTCAAGGTGCCATAATCTTACTTTTCAGGACGATCAATAGAAAGTGAAAGAATGAGGCAATAAAACCAAACAACCTTTCAGTATATCTCGGCTGGCTTCTCAGAGGAACGCGCGACTCACTTGAGTGTCAATCCTATTACATGTAACATTGCGGGTGGTTTCTGGGAGCAGGACTGCTACGAACTTGGCATTGAAGTTGCAGTTTCCTGCATCAACTGGCTTCAGCTTCAGAGTCCGCTTCTCTTTTCAATTTTTTTTCTCGAATCATCCTAAATTTGCAGTCGAGCTGCTTTGCCCGCAAAACTGCACGATTCCTTTTTCATTCGCCTGCAGCTCAGGGAAAGAATGCGCAGAACCGAAACTGAAGTCCTTCGAAATCGAAGATGGCATTGTCTGCCCCGATACAGCTGTAAGTCAAGAGTTGTTATGGATTTTTTCTATTAGATATTAGTATTTAATAAATGTTGTTTTAGTTGGTCTGTGACAATCTGGACGGTGCTCTCAGCTTTGACCAAGATGTCTCCGAGTCTTTCGAAGAAGGCAAATGCATGTCAGAAATCGGCTTCTTCAACCCTGACAGCATGGAACCTGCCCACAGCGCCCTCTGCGTCCAACACTGTCCGTCAATTCCTGTCTCCAACACTTTTCAGAACTTGCCTTCACTGCTCTTATAATCTTTAGATGACTGCCCTGCCTTGTCTCCACTGAACGAAACTTCTACACTGTGCCAGTCGCCTGATTTCGAATGCGCCGAACCAACGATCAAGAGCTTCTCCGCTTTCTGTCCCGATGGATATGACATTTATATTGGTTTGGATTTTGTTATCAACTGAATATGGTAGTCATTTGGTAGTTCATTCCTCTCCGTTGCAGCCAGCAGCTGTGGTTGTGAACCCCGTCGCCTGGGCAAATCGCTCTCTCTCAAGTGTGGACATAACGGAAAATGGAATGACGGAGATGATGGCCTTACGGAACACGAACGTTTTGTCGGGTGCCGTAGAGCCGTCGGTTAGTAAAATTTTGTTTAATTGGCATCAGAACTTCAAAAAAAAATACTAAAAGAGCTCATTTCCTATAAAATGAAAATGGCTGTCTGCAGCCGGTTCCTGTGCTTCGTGTGCTTCCCTCGAAGGCGACAACTCGAACAGGTTCGAGTGCCCAGCCGGCGCGGCTCTCTGTGCCCGTCCCAAGGAGGATCTTGATGAGGAAAGCGGTTGTCTGCGAGCGAAGTGCCACCCGGGAAGTCTACTCTATTCCAGTGGGGAGGATGCCGAGTTTGTATTTTTTACTCTTATAAATATATTCAAAGATGAAATATCCAACCCACTCAGCGTTGCCGTCGAAGCTGTCTGCGATGGAAATGGCTGGAAGAACAAGAAGGGACGCTCGCTTACGAAAGCCTCCTGTTTCTCGTACCGTAAGTTCTTCTTTCTTATTCTGGAAACGACTTGCACTTTCAAGATATTCTTGAATTTAGTCCTCATTTTACACTTTAGAGAAATCCTATGATTCCAGTTGATTGTTCGGTTCCTCACACAATTTCATCTGAAGACTCTTCTGCTCAACTCAAGATAATTGACAACTTCCGCATTTCGTGGGCAGCAACCCTGACTTGCGGCGATGATCAGCTTGTCTATGACATTGGAGAAGGCATTGTAAGTGGAAGATAGCACAGCGCATATTGTCACTAACCATGCAGAGTATCCTTCACAGCAATGGGTTGTTTAGGTAGCCGCGAACAGCTCTGCCCTTCTCTGTGGCCGCCACCAAACTTGGTACGACGGCGCCACCCCCCTGCCCGCTCTCAAGGCGTCGTGCTCGTCTGTGAATTGATACCATAATAAGTCTGATAATTTTCCCCATTATGAATTCAGATGTAATACAAACTGCAAAAATACTCTCGTACTAAAAATACTAAAAATGTATCATAGCCAAAGGCGGATTTTTCTAGTTTCTTCAGATAGCATCGCAATCAACCACCTGATGTAGCAGCAGTCTTCATTTTCCATCTCATAGCTCGCGAACTAACAAGGCCGTCATTATGGTAGTCTCAATGCAATTGTGTTTTCTTATTGACTTAATTGTAAAATGCCTGATAAAGTCATATCAGACACACCTGTACTGTGTTCAACTGTATTAGTACATACATACTCATAGCAGCAGTGAATAGCAATTCTGAAGTATAATTTCTAATTTTTTTGGATTATTCGGTTATTTCACTGAAGAAAAAGGAGGGGACCTTCCGAATCTGAAAAAAATTTATTCCGAATCATATCTGATACATGTGCAGAAACCGCATATCATGGTGAAGAATATCCACCCCCCCCCCCTAATTTTAAGGCCGTTTGAATGTGCTCATAGATCCAGCACCTGTTGCAGAGAAGTTCCAGTATGCAAATATGCATACATATATGCACAAATACATATGTTTACGTATGAACAACCGAAAAAAAACCCAATATTTCATATCAATTAGAAGAACAAAAAAAATTTATCTTTCCTCAATTTTTCAAAAATATGAAAAATGCGTTATTAAGGAAAATCATCAGTCTTGCGTTGCAGCATGCTCTGTCAACTGCAATATAGATATATATGTTTATTAGAAAATGTTTTACTTATTAGGCTGTTTCAACTTCATTGTACTTCGTTTATGTCTCCTTGCTCTAATTTTCTTTCGAAAGGACCAAATTCTCGAGAAGAAAGGCCTGTCTGCCTTAGACTTACAACGCACACATCGATCGAGGAGCACATCAGTGAGCATGCAAATCTGAGAGAGTGCAGAGAGACAGCCGTTTATTCTGCGCACTCGTTCTCTCACCATCTCGTAAACTCTGCTCTTCACCCTTTCTTTTCCTCAGTCTGTCTCTGTCTCTCACTCAGTCCTTAGCTATTCCTTGCCTTGCTCTCAGCTGGGGCGGCCATCTCGAGAGAACACATTGCCGCCATGTTTTGTCAAGGAATCATCACTTAATTGTGCGGGTTCTCCCGATCGAAAGCCACTGGTGAGTTACCGCTCTTAGTTTCGCAATTATAGCAATGTGCAATAACTGTGTTGGCATTCGATTTCTTTGGCTTCCATGGCTCCTCTTTACTTGCATTCTTGTCAACTTTAATAATTCTAGCCTGTACAGCTATGCAGTCGTCAATTATAAAACGGCTAGTGATGTGTAGACACTTCTAGTGACGGACGACTCTCAAAGATGGACGCAGCGGCGGCTGCCTTTCTGCAAAGCACGAGCATCCGTGAACTGGTGGTGCCTCGGAGTCTGGGCGGGCGCGGCGGCGGACGCCAAGGACGCGGCGGTGGCGACGCATCGGCGAGGCAGTGCGGATGCGCCGCCGAGCTCATGCGACGCGTCGCCAGCCTGCGCCGCCAGTCAACCGCGAAAGGTTCGAGACAAGATTTGCGTTTCTTGTTATAGCAATGAACAATGATTTACATTTCTAGGGATAAGCGCCTTCTGACAAATCAAATTGACTATCCATCACATCCTATAACATCATAAACTCCCAGATTTGTCTTTATTTCATTGCTAATGAAGAGAAATTACAATTAAAGTAACAAAGGAGATTAAATTTATTTTGCAGACGGCGATTACCAAATCGTGGCCAACTTTGACGTGGAATGGGCGCGCCTCTTCATGGAGTATATCCTTGGCTCAGCAGCGTGCGCTGCACCGACATGTGCTGCCAAGGTATGTATACTGTTCAACTCATGCCATGCTACGGTATTTTACTGTCAAATGTGGTAACCTTTCTGAATCACTCCAGTCTTAACTGTATGGTGAAACACGGCTTTGCTGTCGCTCAGGCCGACGATATGATCTGGTACGTGCCGTATGTCTCTGCGGCTTCCTACTACATGTCGAACACAGTGAGTTCTTTGTAAGAAATAATAAAGCGCTAGTTGATGTCGCCAACTCATATTTAAGTTTTGCTGCAGCTTAAAAAAGGAATCCGAAAGCGACTTGTATTATTTCACAATGATGATTTCACATAGGACAGTTGATATATCACAGGCAGCAGGTAAATTCATTCTCTCCACATCTTACATGATCTGAGTTTGGCGCATATCCGACGATGCCGGATCATTCATTTGTTAATGTGTCCATGCATTCTTTTGGTACCAATTAAGTATTCTTTTCATTCGCCAGGCAGTGTCTGAACTGCCAGCCCAACGTCGTATGCATGGCAATCAGCCCTTTTACAATCTGGAAAGAACAAATAAGAGATATGTACGTCAACCCATCCTGTGTGGACCCATGACGAGGCGTCCTCCAATTTCGGAAAGACATTCACACCAACCCCCCCCCCCGCCCTCAACCCCGCCGTACCTCTATAATGCTCTTCGTTGTGTATAGGCAGAACTGTATTTCTGGAAAGAAATGCCACATGAAGTGAGCCTCTGCATTTGGCGCATGCGCAGCCGTGTGTTGCTAGCAATATCTCTCTATCTCCCACTATTCCTTCCCTCTCCTCTTCCGCTCCACAGACTCTGATGTGGATGTATCCATGGTATGAGAGAGTGGATGTGTGGTATGTGTCTTCGGATTAAAAAGTACGGAGGAGCTGATGAATGTTGAGTGCGGAAGAGAGAGAAATAATTTAGAGATAAAGAGAGAGATGAAGAAAGACAGAGAGAGAGAGCGAGAGATAGTGAAAGAGAGAGCAGCTGACATGCCCTTCTCTCTGCCGGATCCTCTCCTACTTCCGCTCGCCTTGTCAAACGAAGCAAAGAGGAAGGCGTTGTCCTGATGGCAAGCGTCTTCGATGCCTCAGGCGCCTTTCATAGATCGAGAGATGAGGAAGGAGAAAAAGGGAGAAATGACTCTCTGGGAATGCGAATTTCGAGGCTGTGGCAGATGGAGAGAGAGAGAGAGAAAGAGAGACAGAGAGAGAGAGAGAGAGAGAGAGAGAGAGAGAGGGAGATGGGGGAAGCACGAGTGAAGCCTTGTGAGCTACAAACAGAGAGAAGGAAAGCAAAAAGTGGGATGAACAAAGAAACAAGACGAGGGCTGGCATTCCGCTTCGAATTCCTTCCCTTGAAATGCTGGCGCTATCACCTCCCGCTGCTTTCTCGAAAATTGCTGCAGGGAGGCCATTCTTTCTACTGGCAAGAAGTGAAGCACAGTCCGAGAATGATTGTTCCGATTGTTGGGGGATAGAGAAAATATCAGCAGAGAAAATATGAGGAGAAAACTTTTGGCCATTCGAATTTGCAATTAAAATATGTGATGGAAATAAAACGATTTTTTCTTCTATTATTTTTTCAAAAATTCACATTTTCGAGCCAACGTAAACATATTGCACATCCTTAAATCGCCTGCAGAGTAAATAATGGTCGAGCATTATTAATCTTGCAGAACCAGCTGCAAGTCTTTCGGCGGCAGAGCAAGAATCAACCTGCAGCCGCGGATGCCAGCTACAACTGGGAGGAGACTGTCTGCCTCAACTTCATCATGCAACAGGTCACACAGCGTTCTTCTTTTGCAATTAAACAAACCCAACAACTTGCATGACGCAAATGCTCTTTCTTTCACAATGCTCTTCGTGTTCGTTTTGAAAAAAATATGAAGCGAATGTTGTACAGATTACTCAGTATGTAAACTCGTGTGATTCATGTCATTTTTGTTTTCAAATATTCAGCTCGACTTCTTTGTGACATGTGCCGTGTGCACAAAGACGAGCCCGCAGAATCTTCAGATAATCCGGAAGAACTGCCAGCAGGTGTGCGGCGGATTATCACACATAGCTTGTTGTTCAAGGAATGCTAATGTGCATATTCACAATTTTCCTAACTATCATATCTTTATTCTTTTGAAGGTGTACCCTTCTCCGAGCCGTCGCAGAATGGACAGCAAAGGCGAACGCGAGGAGATTACCTATCCGAAAATTTATTTTGCGATCGACGGCTTCGAAGAGGTTCCATCTTTATTTTCCCACAATTATTTCGTTCACGAATGTGAAGTATAGCGTTACGTATTGTTCTTATTTTATTGATTATAAATTTCGGTTTAATGTTTTTCTTCTTTGTTACCGTCAGATCTTCACCGACGTCGTTGTCCGCGACGGCGAGTGCGTCTGCGTCGAGTTGGTGGCACGCGACCGCGACGCGACACGCGAAGCGGTCGTCTTTCTCGGCTCGATCAAGTACGAGGTGCTCAAGCAGGTCTACGATTCCAACGTCAGTCGTGTCCATTCTTCTTTTATCTATATTCTTCATCGGTCATTAATTATTTCTAATTCCATAATTGAATATAGCAGCCATCTTGAAAATTATGCGCTGACTAAAATTTTGTGAAGACTAGTGATAGAAACTGCCATATCATTTAAACTTTGATTTATTGCTGTATTGACGTAGAGTGCACGAGTATTCTGGTCCTTATCGACTGTCAAATCTCCTCCCACAGGTCCTACGGGACCAGGCTATCTTTGAGGGAAATAAATGGCTGACTATTTATTTCCTTGGGAAGAGTTGGAAAAGGCAGCTCACATATGTATGTACCTCGATACGTTCATTCCTTATATATACCAATTCTTTGTGCGCAGTACTGTATGCTTTTATAAAACTAAAATATACAGATCAAAATATACAGGCTTCGTCAACATGGCAGTGGGCACAAAAGCTTGTGCGACCTGGGGGGAGGAGGCAGGAATTTGTACGAATGCGAGGACCGCGTGGTTCGTTTCTGATTACTTTCTTTTCTAACGGAATGAAAAGGAAATTCGAAAATAAATGTCAAATAAGACATGACTTTAGTTTATTCCTCCAGCAGCGTAAGTGCAAATTATTTCGTGAGAAGAGTTGCGACACCGACGTGTAGTGTACTTAAGGAAAGGGCTTCGCTGAGATGGCCGTGGCACGCGTCCCTAACTGCGGCTATGAAACACCTCTCGCCGAAAATGCGATAGACTTTCCAGACTTTGCCGGGGTGCGTTTAGAAATACCTTAAGATATTTGATAACCTTAGTTTTACAATTTATTTATGCGTGCTAGATGTTGTAGCTGAAATAATTTGTATCGAACAATACCTTAACACAGGCAACGAACGCTTTGAATCGTCGGCGAATGTCGGAGACTAACCTGGCAGGGAAGTCGCTGAGCGCGGCGGGAACGCCGGTCGGCAACGGCATGTCGGGCGGATCGCTGTCCGCGCGTGGTCCAATGACGCCTTCGGCCGTTCCCTCTGGCTATGCCACCACCGGCCGGGGGAATCGCCGTTGGCAGAGCGATACCGACAGCCTCAACCAGTGTCCGGAGGTCGAGGCGAACAGCATTGATGAGGGTACGGTTAGCCTGAACATTCTACGCTTGCCCTTCCTGGAATCAGAAGAAACATTTTGATTGCGTTTGAGAGTTTGACGAAGGCGTGCTGACCCGGCTGTGGTCCGTGCGCGGCTTCGGCCAGGCGTGGCATTGGCTGCGAGAGAAGAAGCGGGCCGAGTGCACTCCACTCAACGCATACCTCACCTACATCACTCTTCCATGGCACAATATTCTCGAAGGTGAGATCAAAGGGATTGTCCGCCTTCTGGAATTCAAAAAAAAACATCATAGCGAATAAACATCAAAACTATCGACACACAAAATTCTGGGAAAAGTCACTTTGAGATGTGTTGACGGAGCGTCAGAAACGACCGATTCTGACCTTCGAGCTCGAACCTCCGAAAACTCCAACTCAATAACTTATTCCTGGAATGGACGCACTTCAACTTCCAATAGATGCATTATTTAACCTCGCACTCACTCCTCTACCTCAACATCTTCGTCATCTCCCCCTCTTCTCATCGTCGTCATTCTCCTGTTTACATCTAGCTGTTGTTGATGTAATTCGATTAACGAGCGATTCTACTATTGAAGTGCCCACAAGGATACCCTGAGGATGCGCGCTCCTTGATTACGAGAGAAATGGCCAGAGATAGTCATCGTTCTCATTCCCTCTCTCTTATTCAGTTGTTGCGCCGATTCTCTTTACTTGAACATTCTACAATCTATGAACTTTCCAAATCTCGGCATCTCGATGAAGCATTCCTAGCCTTCTATGTTTTCCTCTTCGTGCTGTCTTTATCCATGTAGTGTAGTATACTTTGCTAGGTCATCTTATCTAACAAATCATGTCATTTGAATAGAAAGCAATTATTTTTGAGATCAGTGAAAATATGTAGTAGTTTAATATACGCACCTCTTTGACAGAGACAATATACAGTCGTTTAATATGCAATATGCATCTATAGCTACAGAGTAGGAAAATGCGGCTAGCTCTACGTGGTAAGTGCATACCCCGGATTTTTTTTCTTTAACCGAATGAAGCAGAAGAACCCGTTTGTTTGTACACTTTGAGTCTGTTTGACAATAATTAGCATCTCTAACACTAATTATATTTCCCTGCTACTTGATCTTTCCTTGAATACAATATCGTTGATCAAAACACGTCGTGTCTTGTATGCATTGTTCCATTTTACTTTGTTACACTTAATCATTGTGGCTGGTTAGATTCACAGTAATTTGTCCCAAAATCATTGTCATACCTTGCCATTCATCCTTCCATACATATTGGGCTGCATGTGTGTGTGATCTCAGTAGAAGCAGGAAGTCGCCATATGATCTAGACCATTATTCTACGTTCTTCCTACGATTATAACTATTTCTGTCATACACATAAACTGTTTTGTTGAAATATAAGCTTTGTAAAATAAAACAATAAAAAGTGTTTTTTTCAGAATAAGAAAAAAAACATTATGGCAGCAGAGAAAAATAAATAAGAATCGAAGAGATCTCGGATGACTTCAAGCAGAACATAAAAGGAAAAGTGCACGGTCACCCAAAGTTCTGGCTTCTCTTTTCTTACCTTTTCAACGAACTACATTGTACTCAACGCTGTCATATTTTTAGGGTCATACATACATATGAACGTCTAAACAACTTTCGAGATGGTTCCGTGGAAATATCCGTGGAAAGACGACGGCATCTCCTTCCCAGCCTCTCCTCACTTCGTTCTTCTTAGACGGCGCACTTTGGCTGTGCCGTTGCATTTACGTCTCCTCATTTGATTAGCAATGTTCCCCGGGCCGAGACACGAAACCCCGGAGGGAAAAGCCAGAGCCGCCCTTCTTCCCCATCTCGCTCCTCTCGAAACCTCCCTTCCTTTGAGAGCTTCAGATGGCATCTTCGTTTGTACAAAGTCAATCCCCACGTTTCCAGCTCTAGTAGGCGTGAAGATATGCTAATAGTACATAGTTCGATCAAGGAGTACGTACACTCACGATTCTACATCAGCATGAACATCCTACGAATGTCTTCGAAATCAAGTGACTTATTTTCAACAACATTCTTCTTGAACGCTTATTTTTCTTCTTCTTTAAGTATGTCCGGAAAAAAAAATAAATTGTGAATTATTTATTCAAAAATAAAATTTAAAAAAAAATCATTATAATGACAACATAATGTTTGCAGAATGGCATTGTCTAAGCTTGTGGAGAATGTAATTTTTGCACAACAAGAAGGAGTCATTTTGCTTACAAAAATAAAAGAGCATAGGTCGATTCCTCGAGGTACGGCTTTTTTTTAATAGCTTTTTGTTTTCATTCAGGTTCATTACTTAGCTCGGATGGAGAAAAAAGACTCCGCAAATTAACTTCTGTTTTTCCCTCGCGAGATGCATCTATACACATATATTATTATTATTAATATTAAAAGCCATGAGCTGTTTTTTTTTTATTTAACAGTGGATTGTGATGCGATATCTTATAAAAACAAATCCATGAGGAACCTTTGCTTTCGCGCCAAATGCACTTGTGAATAGACCGGAATGAATCCGTTCGGATGAATGAACAACGCTGAATCACGACTGCCAACACGCAACAGAATTCATTCATTGTGCATGCCTCAGGCTTGATCTTGTGGTTCTTTTTGTTAGTTCACTTACGTGTAGGACCCAGAGGGTGTCTGCCCAATAATGGCACAGCCTTTCCATGCGTTGGATGTGATTCCGATTTAGTCTGGCATTCCTTGTCTGGACTGGCCGGACAATGGCAGTCCTCAATTGCATATCTGTCCACCCGGCATCATCCCCACACAACGCGAGAAAAAAGACACGCGGCTATTTTATTAGTCGCCCGCGCACAATGCCGCCTTGTTCAAAAAAAGCTCCCACGCCAGAAAAAGAAGAAGGCATAACCAGCATTACGATGACATCCTATTATTATTTATTTATTTATCTACACCGATTAAGATATGAAGCACTGGTAGATATATATGTATGACGACATCATGCACTCTTGCTCTATCTCACTCTTTATGTGTCTCCGTTCTCCATTTTTTACTCTCTTTTGTCCACTTTCTCCCACATTATCTATAACTGTGAATTTCTTCATTCCCCTTCCTTTATTTCTTTCACAATGTAAGCAAACGACAACCGCCAACGTTACCGCATTTTTTCTATGTATTTAGTTTGATTCACTTGAAAGGCTGCAAGCAAAATAGATATTCATAATTGAAATGTTTGTAAAATGTCCAATGTCCACTTTACGACTGATTCCAATGTTCCCGCAAGTTCCAATAATTATGTTCTGCTCATCCGTTCATGGAGTCTCGTCCTGGACTAAACTCGTCTTCTATCAGGGGGTACTTTCGTCCTCTTAAATACATGTCCAGAAAGAGTGCATGTATTCAACTTGAATGGGAAGTGAACAGTCCATAGAACGAGGAGCGGGGAGGAGGGGGGGGGGGAGGGTGACGATTTGTCCCTCGGGGGTGGACTTCGAGAATGAGACAAGGAGAAGGCCTGGATGAGAGCCTCGCAGTGTCTCGACCGCTCATCCTTTCTGACAACGAGGACTTGGCCAAATTAAGACAATTGCCCTGCCTAGGCCGTTTCCACATCGTCATTTGCGTGTGTAGGGGTGTGTATGGCGATGTGTGCGCGTCTTTGTGTGGCAGGAAGCATACATTCAGATAAAGACAAAATAGTTTAAAGGAATAAGAATTTGCCAAAGGCGATGAAATAAGTTTTTTATTCTTTTTGTTTGGAATTGAGTACAGCTTTTATGCCCTCGGCCAGAAAAAATCCAAAAGCCCACCGCCATAACCAGCCATTTCGGATTTTCATCAACTCCACGTTACAGCGCCCCGGAAGCAGCGAGTCCAGAATGCGCCAGCACGACCTTTCCTTCCTCATTCCAGCCCTGATGGTCTCTCTCTCTCTCTCTCGCTCTCTCTATTTCTCTCGCACTTACCTCTTCTAGCTATCTTCGTTCCTCTTGTGCCTTCCACCCTCTCTTCCTCTCTCTCAGCCTACACTCACAGTCTGGCCGGTGAACGAACATCCGGTGCTTTCTCCCCACATTAAATTGTCGAAAGGGCACCTCATGAACTTGTATGCACGGAAAATAAGCCTTATAAAAATCAGTTATTTCATATTTAAATCCATGTTATATTTTTTCAGACTTTTAATTTATGTTGCCGATATATCAAAAATTCAATTATCAAGCTGAAAATATGAACATTTGCGTGTTCTAACGTCGTGCATAACATTCCCTCTAATTCCCTCTCGTTGACTTTTCCGCAGGCCTTTAATCGAAGATTGTTATGCGTGTTTCCGCTGACATTGAAAACAACGAGTCACTCCAGACGAGATATTTCCGCCTACTCCTGTGCATGACCGCTGAGAGGAGTGTCTTTAACAAGTACAGCAATTAATATTCATGGTGCAAGAGTTCTAATGTATATGTGAATGCGTGCAATACTTTTTTTTGTTGCTTTTATGGTAATTTGTTCTTATGTCGTTCAGACTCGGGTAGATTAATTGTGCTTTTGCTCTTGGCCTGAGAGGCTGGTCGGAAAGTCTTATCGCGAATCGTGCGGCTAACTAGCCTGAATGGATGTGTATGTGTGTGGGGGGAAGGAGGATGTGACCAGACGAGATGCACAGATACTAGTTGCTCTTCGGTCTATGGCCAAAGATGGAGGGGTGAGAGCAGTCCGGGAATCTCCTAGCCTAGGTCCGCGTCACAGACACTGTGTCTACATATATAGCAGCTGCTATCGGTTTTCTCACACTTTCTTGCCCCTTTCAGCCCAGACGAACGCAGATCTGCGACTGACATTCATACTTCTGTGCACGAATCTATCCTATTTTTCCGCCTTCCATATAAATGCCTCTCTAAATCTACAGCAGACTCCTCTCTGTTGCACTTAAGTAGTATCATGCATGCATTAATTTGAATGAATATCTTTATCCTTTCATAGCGCACCCTACTTCCGGCTGGTGGCAAGAGTCTTCCTTTCTGGCATGGCCCCGGTCTGGCAGCGGAAACTGCGTAGGCATCGTTTAGTCTGCGTGGCTTCTGTCGCGAGACTTGGAGGGTACGAAAATGAATTTAGGGGCGAGGAGACCCGCAAAAGTTCAGAGAGAACATCTCCACACGCAGCCACGTAAAGTGTACTTGCAGCAATCTTAAGTGGTACCTCACGAGATTTCAAAACGAACTTTTAAGAATGCTGCTTCACGCGATTTGTTTCTTGCACGATAAATGGTAGTTTTCGGTTGTCTTCTTTCAACCACACTCATCAGGCGCGTTTATTGATATGTCACGCGTCAAGCTGCAAGTGTCGGCTGCAGTGCAAAAAGATTATTTCCATTTCATCTTAGCTGATCGCACCCTTTGATTTAAGCATTTTTCTCTTTCTCTCTCCAAATTTCATATAATTTTACTCTTTACGCCTTCATTCTTCCGTCAACACTCCCTCTTTCTTCCTATTTGTGCCTTTTGGCTTGTATTGTGTGTATTTGTTTTGAGCTCTTTTTACTGTACGGTGGCCAACTGCCATCTTAACACAGCCGTGCAGAGCGAGCTATGCATATATGAATGTATGCCATGAATACCGAGGCATTCAGCGACATCTCCAAAGCGTCTCGGCCTCATTACGTTAGTGGCGCTCCACATGCCCCACCACCACCCCATTTCCTGCCCCAACCATCTCGTAGGCGCCGGCCGGTCTAAACACCCCATTGGTGGAAACGACTACTCTTCTGCCACCAGCCAGCTTCTACTAATCGGCTATTCCGCTATTTTCACCTCTCGCTAGACAGTCACCGGTGGCGGCAAGAGAAGAAGACACACGAAATACGTATGACTTCTTCTCTTGGCTTTCGAAATCATGCTGTCTCTCACACTTTTTCTCTCTCCCTCTCTCGTTCTTTCTCCCTCTCTCTCTCACTTGCCCTCCTTCCCTCCCTGTCCTTATCTTCCATAAACGCCTTCCCTTCGTCCCATTATCCCCTCACTACAGTGAACGAAAAGCCGACTCGCACTGAAGACGGTAGTGTGTGGAAACCCATATGCCTGAATTCTGGATTTCTATGCAAGGCGGCAGCCTTTAGTGCCGCATAAGCAAGGAACGATATTTCGAACATTAATCAGTCGACGCCATTTGGAAATGACGGCCTTTATTGGCCTCAGCTCCGACTATGTCCAGATATTTTCTTTCAAAATGGCTGCCAGTTTCAAATTGCAGTTTCATTGTCAAAATGTCTAACCCCATCAAAAGTACTCGCAATCACAGCAAACGGTTTCTTTTATGCGATAGCAACAGTTTGAAATGTTAAATAGTCAAAAAAGTTTCCTTTTTTTCGCCTTTCACATTAAGTCCATGTGTAATTTTGTGTTAATTTTCTATTAAATAATATGAGTGTCATATACTTTTCATTTGCAATAAGAAAAGAGCTTCCAAACTACTTTCAATGTTCGCCGTTCCCTGGGGTGCCACTGTGAATGCTTGTTAGATCGCGCATTCGTTCGGCCGTCATTTTTGCTCCTTTTAAGCATCTTCGTGTCTCGAGTTCATTGGAGACCACTACCCCGCTCTCTCTCTCTCTCTCTCCCTGACTCTCTCGCTCTCTCTCTCTCTGTCTTTCTCAGCCTATGTTTCTTCTTCCCTCTTCGTCTACTTTCTGCAACACTGCAAAAGTCTCTATCCGTTGTGCACGACGCCGTATCGCCTTGGCCATTCACGGTCGCGCCATTCATCAACTCACTCCATTTCTATTCCTGGCCGTTATGGTGTGCGGTCGCCTCTTCTTTTGCATACAGACCAGACTCGGAAGATAAGTCTACTAGATGTGCCTGCATGCATATTAAATGATATAATGCATTATAAATATTTTCTCCAATGATATTTCATGCAAGTTTGCTAGTTAGTCAGCCAACAAGGAAGTATTGCGAAGAGCTCAAAATGATTGCCGACGATTTTGCTAGACCGATGTTTCACGATATTCGTATGTAGAGTCTTAGGCTATTAAGTGGTATTCTAGCTCGCTTTCGCAGACTTCTTCCTTCCCAAGCGAATCGCGACGCGTTTTCTTGATCGATCGCATAATGCTCAATGACAGATCCATATACTTTTTACCGAAAATTTCCATTAATTCCGTATCTACTTGAACTGCCAGATTCGCAGTTATCGAAGATATGTATATATATATATAGTTTTTATTTTACCCGACCATATACATATAAACTTATAACAACTTCATAAAATGAACATGTGTCTACATTGTGTTCTTCACGATTAAGAAATATGAACGTATATACTACATATACTAAAAGTTGTATAACTGAAGAGTAAAATCATTAATCGTTTCACGTTGTATGCGCAAATGTATACATACAACCCGTCAAAAATCATAGTTTCTAGATTCATCCTCTCTTGCCTTCCCTCGGCAGATGACTGGATTGAAGTGTCAAGTCTATTCTCTATCTTTAAAGAAGCAAAACTTCCTTGTTTCCTTTTCGCTACCTCTCTTTCTGTGTCTCCAGCTCCATCTCTCCCCCCCCCCTCCTCCCTGCCAGGCTGCTCCTCTCCCACTCACTCCTTTCCTCGTGTTTACGATAAGGTGATAATGAGCTCTCTCCTCAGAACGTTGCATGCACATAAATACATGTACTACTCCTGACAAATCACGAGTGTACGACACGACCTCTTGTGGAGCTCAGCACGAAAATCCAGCGATAACATGCTTGAAACGCATTAGCAGGCAGAGATCTAGTGCCCGGGCTGAGAGTCCGACCTCTTCTGCTCTCTGCTCCAGTAGTGTCTGGCTAGTGGATGGCAAGGCACTCCTTTTGCCTAGCGCGAGAATTGCGCCCCCTTCCTCGCTGCTATTGTTAGCCGTACGGCCAGTTCATCGACGGGCGTTCCAAGTCAAGGAAAAGCGCTGAGAAGTGAGGAGAAGGACCCTTCTCTCGAAAGAGTTTGTGTCGTGTACAAAAGCGAGTGCCTTGACATCACTTCCCTTCCCTGCATTCACAACCAGCTCACTTTGTCACATTTCCTGTGATGCGCTTCTTTCTATAACCTGTTCCGTGAAAATAACAGATCGAGCAAACAATCTGCTTGCATGACAAAAGTATGTCGGCGTAAAAATTGAATGGGCGTTTGCTTACAAGCGAGCACCGTATTTGCAAAAGAAACAGTTCGTTAGGTAGTACTACATATGTATGCATGTATGTACATACATAGTATCCACGTGCATACGTACTTCAATTCAAATGTGTACATCTTCTTTCTCATACCACACTGTGCTGGCTATCCGCTTCGATTTTTTTGCTAGACTTCATTGATGCATATCAAATGCCTGTGATGTGTGCCCCTCGTGTTGCAACGTGTGCAGCTCCGTCCGCGATGACGAGAGGCCCTTTCAAGGATGCGCCATGGTAGAAGGAGCAGTGCACTTGATGCGCTCTCTCACGCACTTCCTGCTATTGCCATCATTCCCCGAATTAATCGGCGATGAATATACGAGATCCCGACTAGAAGATTCTACGGAAGGGGCATGACCCCGTGCCGTAGCCACCAAACTCGATCTTCGCACTCATGGCATCTCATATATGCCATTACGATCACTCCATCTCTGCCCTCCCCATTTCCTCTTTAACTTTCACGCGCTTCGATGCCACAAACAAACCATCCAGTTCACTGAATTTTCTTTCTGTATTACGACTTGCTTGTATATTCAGGCACGGGCACAAGATTCTTCGCGCACGACCGAACATCGCCCTTATGCATCTTTTTCAATGAGATTTAAGAACAACTGCATTCCCTAACCAATTCAATCAAATTACTCGCTAGAGAGACACATCCCCTTTTAAAGGACAAGTAGCCTTGCGCCCGGTCATGTCTCCGAGTTTATTTAGAGAGTATTCAACAGAGTGGTTTTTATTTCATCTGCAAAACTGTAAGCAAAACAAAACACAAACGTTGTTCGATATTCGGCGCCTTTTTCTTCTTTCTATCCATTTTTCGAAGAAAGACTACCACGTCGGCCGATCCGGTCAACACGGCATAAATAGAGCGCAGAATTATGTTTGATGTGCTCTTCTTACTGTCTTTCTTCTTTCTCTCTATCTTTATTACTGTCACTGCGTTCTCTCCGCCATTTTATTTCGCAATCTTAGGGCAGACGATGTAGACCTGTGTAGTGCATGCATGTTTATGTAAAAAATATTTTGCATGCACTTGTACATCAATTAGATAAATAACTTTTTTTTAAATAGGTATATGCGTATCCCTTTTCAAATGAACATAACGTTACTGAATATTGCCTTCGTTAGGCAGACTCAATTCATCTTTTTTAAACACCAATGCTGGCAGCATTGCAATGTCTTAAAAAAACGTAATGGGTTGGAGTCATCTCTTACCTGAATTCCAGATTCACTAGCTCCCGTCTCCAGATGTTATGCTATTGTCGTTAGTATTGACGTTCTCAAAGAAGAAGGAGGGAGCCGATTAATTGTTCACAGTGGCTTGTTGCCTGCCTATTTTCCCATTACAGAGATGACGCCCTCACCAAATAAATAGCCAGAGGAGACAGAATAGGTGAGAGATACCGAGAGAGAGAGAGAGAGAGAGAGAGAGAAAAGGGTTAGCGACAAAGAGATTGAGAGAGAATGTAGAGGGAGAGAAAGAGAGAAAATAAAGGGCTTTCTCACTCTTTCTCTCGTCGTCTCCAATCTTTTATGACTATTAGATTCGGCGCCTGCTGCAGCAATCGCAGCCTTCTTCTGCTGCATCCTGATTTATGGCTTCTCCTTTGTTTTGCACCTCACACGCCGCGTTCACACTCTTTGGCCCAGTGCCTTTACGTACGTACACTATGATTTCTCACTATCTTTCCTTCTGTCCCCCTCTCTCTCTTCCATTAACTCTCTCTCTCTCTTCCTTTTTCCCACAATGATGTCCTCCAATGACAATGATGAAAACTAGGGCGAGGACAACGGCATTCCGCCAGAGGCGTTCTTTGCCCATTTTGACTGAAAAGGCTCAGCGTCATGGTCCATAATAATTACAGGATTCATTTAATCAGTCAGCTCTCCTCGATCCGCTTTGCTGAACCTTTTGTGGTCAAATCGTCAAGTCAGAAGCCTGGTAAATCACGGTGTGATGTGGAGTGCGCTTTCTGCCACGTGCCCCATAATACTCCTTCAGCTCATCCTCATACCACACGACTCCTCTCTTTTCCCGTTGCCTAACTCAGTCGTCTTGCCACCGTGTCTTCATTTTGTGTTGACTCTCCAACTCTATCTATCCTCTCGATCTCTCCCTGTCTTCTTCGTCTTTCCCTATCTATTTCTCTCCTTCTCCCCCTCTCTTCATCGCCGAAAGAGCGTGGTTTGCCGTAGCGCGCGCTTCCTTTGAATGCCTGCCCATCCCTTCTCAGCTGACTATGACGATGATGATGGCCAAAAACGATTGGCGGTAGTCAAGAAACGGCAGGCACGATAAGAAGGGAAGAAGAACTCTTCTAAACTTGGATGTACGCAAAGGACACAACTCTTTCAAGGATTCTCCGGAGAACACTATCAATGCATGTTTTTTTAATGCACCGAAGATGTGCATTTTACGTTCCGGCGTTTCAAAGACGTTCTCGAAGAAACTTTCTTTTATCTTCATTCGCTCACTCTTAGATTTCAGGGTAATTTTTTTGTCTTTCTACATTTGTAATAACTGCAAACGGTCTTACTGCCCAATGTTCTCGGTCGCTAATCGCTTCTCTATAAATGATTTAAGGATTGGTTCTATAAAAACCATATTGGCACCATCTATTTTGTATGTTCCCAGAACCAAGACTTTGCCTCTCGTTGCTCTCCCCGTGTCACCATCCCGGCCTAACATATTCATCTCAGAACGCATTCGACCATGAGAGCGTGCCGCTATATTTGGCAGAAATTCACATAAAAAAGATTGTGGTGTTTTCATATAGACCGTCGTCATACCTTGTGCCGTCTTTCTTCTCTCTCTCTCTCTCACCTCCTCTTCTTTTAATTTTTCTATCATTTTCCATTCGTGTTTTAAATCATGACAACCAGTGTACATATGGTGGCTTCATCCCTCTTGATCATGTCATTTGTATGGATTGCACTTTCCCTTCACCTTCCAGCATGACCCCCTTACGTGTCAAGCGAGGGCAATATTAAGAATGCATGTGATGAGGGCAGGAAGGAACGCCTTGTGCAGAATTTGCAGCGTATCATCCATTCAGAAATGTTGCCATGTCGCTTTTTCATTTTTTTCAGTACTATAAAAAAAATAATAGCGAACATTTTTTCTATTCTTTTGAACGCCTCAAACAAACATGCGAAACGTAACCAGAAACAATAGCAATGCCGTAGGTACTTGCTAAACCAAACACTTTCCTGATAACGTTTCGCGATTTCTCAATGTCAGCCACTACTGCATTTCAAAGGATTCAATGCGTCGAACTAATTGAACATCGCCATTCAGAAAGTCCGGAAGAGTAGGAAACTGAATGTAAAAAGCGGCGTTCCGAATCAGAAGTGCAAAGTATCTTATCTACGCACTGCTTTTCTCTTCTTCGATATCTCGCATCTCTCCCTTATTTCTTTCTCAATATCTTTCTCTCTCAATATCCCTCTCTCTCTCTCTCTCTCTCTCTCTCTCTTTCTGCCTCCTTCTCTCTCTTTCGCCGTCTCTCCATGCCCATCCGATTCTATTGTGGCTGCTGCGCCCGATAGACAACTGCTGGCGTTCTCGTTCGCTGTTCCAGTTGCTCGGCCCACACAATGCAAAAGTGCACGATCGGTGCAGAACTTTTCTACTCTCATTTCCTCGCCTTCATACTGCATGGATATTAAAAGAACAGTTTGCAAGCGCACTTTTCAGGCTCCTTGTAATACCTCGTCTATTGTGGTTTCAGTCTCGTTTCATGCCACTATCTCTTCTTCCACGCTTCAGACTATTTTTGTAGCTCTAAAAAGGGAGCTTCTGCACGCCTACCTTATTAATCATGGACATATACTACATACATACATGCATAGCTGTGCTTACAAATCAACTGCGCCGTTCAATCATGTATGTACGTACATATGTAGCTTTTAAGCTTTTCCTATCGGACATTAACAGTGCTTTCCATGTAACCTTAAAGCTAAAGATTGTACTCGTCAAAGATGCAAAATGTATGCTCGCCTGTTCATACGCTCCCGATTATGAGCAATAAGCTAGGTACGTGTCATATTGACAGACTGTTATTTCCAATATAAATTTGGCCAAAAATATTTTTAAAATTATTATCAATACATATTTACCTGGCTTTCTATATTTGATTCGAGTATACTTTCCATTGAAATTTCGCAGACTTGCAGTGTCGCTATTCAATTTTTATTTATTTTATTGTTCCATAGGTTAAATTAATAGGATTGTATATGCGATTAGTCTGGCGGAAGTAACCATTGCATTTACTCTGGATTTTCTGGTATTCTGCAAATTCAAGTGTTCAGCTGCGTTAACAAAGACAATAACTGAAAAGAAGACACTTTGATGTGATCTTACACGTTCTTTTCGCATCCGTATATTCATCACATGCGGAGTCAGACGCGGAACGGCGATACGAGTAGTAGATGATTGAGGCTACAACTATTCTTCTCACCCGATCTATTAATCTGATGCTACAGCTTCCACTCCGGCCTTCAAACCCTTTTGCGTGTTATTGAACTGAACTTTTTCTTGCTGTTCAATTATTCATCTACCTCAGAAGAACACCAAGTTTTCTACATATGTATGTTCTAATACAATTTACTCATGTGGCAGAAAAAGCAGATTACTCCTCAATTCGCCCTGCCTTGCTCTCCTAAGACACTCCTCCAAGTCGCTCCCATAGGGAGGGCATGACAAGTCGTCGTCTTGAAGACGGTGACCATTTTTCCATGGCCGACTCCTACGCTCCCTCTCTCTCTCTCTCCCCCCTCTCTCTCCCTCTCTTGCTGTCTCCATATTCTCCCCTCAATTTGGTGTCGGGTTGGAGTGCACTCTTTGTAATGGAGCTCTCTTTCTCCCTCTCTTTCTCGCTCTCTTACTCTCCTTTTCCTGTTCCTTATATAGCTTTTCACGCGATTAATGCCGAGCGGATGCGCATCTTTTGATGGCGGTCAATCCGCGTAGTCTGCACCGCCATTTTTTTTTGATTGTAGTTATCTCTTTTTTTCGTACTTCATCTCTATTCATATTCTCTTCCTTCACCTCTCTCTTTCTGGCTCCGCCGTCCTTTCTCTTTTTTTGAGGCAGATTTCGGAAGATTGCCTCGGGCGCCGTTAGAAGGTTCGCAAGATGACGAACGCTTCGGCAGCGTCCTCCTCCACGACTACTACGCTCATGCTCGAGGCTGCACATTTCGAAGACGAGCCAGAATGCGCGGTTAGCGTAGTGAGAGATGGAAGAGAGAGAGAGAGAGAGAGAGAGAGAGAGAGACAGAGACAGAGAGAGACAGAGAGAGACAGAGACAGAGACAGAGACAGAGAGAGAGAGGAAGAGAGGGAGAGGGAGAGAGAGAGAGAGAGAGAGAGAGAGAGAGAGAGAGAGAGAGAGAGAAACGAGGACAATGAAAGAAGGTGGGAATGAGACATATGGGAATGGAAAATATTGTTCCTACAATATTAGCCTTAAAAAGCATATGATTACAATGGACAATCCATATATCTGTATTATTTATCTAATAGTTTGCCAACTATCCTCAGGCAAGTCACAATATATTTATCATTTCATCTTGCTGTTTTTATTATCGAGAAGCGCTGTTAGTTGATTCTATTTCACAACCTTCAAAAATGTTATTTGTCATTATTGATATTTGGCAAGCTTGTGCCTTCCGAATATCTAATGCAGTTTTTTCCTCGGAATCATGCTGTTGGCCTCGTCTTTAATCGTCCTCTCTCGCTCTCTTTGCCTGTGTCACTCATTTATCACGCCCGTTTGGCTGGCCCCAACCTATAATGAGTCAGTCAGTCAAACCGAGCTCTCCGCCACATCTGATCCATCCATCATTCGTACTAAGAGCGTGGTCCTCTCTCGCATAAAGAGAAGGACAGAAATGATACTCGTCAAAAGTGACGTTTAGTCAAGTTCTTTCTGTCCCTTTCATCGAATCGCATGTTGTGCATAGATTGCTTCATCATCCAGCACATCTTGGCCGCAGCCATTTCTTGATGGCCAATTTCACTCTGTCGATTGTTGCCACTGCGGCAAACAAGGATGAAACGAAGGGAAGTAATGAAAGAGGAGTTCATCTTACACACTCGAGACAGACAAAGCGAGAAGCAGAGATTACCATAAGGGAATACCATGAAGAGCGAACCAGGACATTGGGGCCTGTAGACAAGTCTTTTAACGGTATAATCACATGACGCCAAAATAGATACATACGCACTGCAGTTTTCGTATAATTTCGAGGAGTTTACCTTCATGTCTCCACCTTAATTGGAACCGTTAGAAAGATCCTCTGCACAAGGCATTCATAATGGCGGCAATTTGTAAACGAGCTGTAAATAGCTTTATTCTAACCTAAACATCTAACGGGATAAAACACTCTCTTTTTGCCAAACAACTATGAGGAATATAAAAGATAAAAAGTTTCATGCATTCATATTTTAGGATCAAATTGTTTGCGACAAGACAATTTCACTTGTCCTGTCATTATGTCAGATAAATATTTTCCCACTTGAACGAAGTAGATGTGCCGAGATCACAAAATACAAAAAAAAACATATTAAAATGGTAATTGGCAATCGAATATTATTGTTAGAAGATAATTGGAAAAAAATATTTCTGTATCTATTATAGGTGTTCTACGAGTTGATGCCTGACCCAGCCACTTCCTGGTACGCGATCATCCCCTTCGCCGTTGTCTATATCACTATCTTCGTTCTTGGCATCGCCGGCAACTCGGCCGTCATTTATGTCACACTCAAACATCGCACTCTGCAGGTTATGCGGATTGCCATCTATTTAATTAAGAAAAACAATGATTCGGAGGGACATTTCGACGTGTACGTTTCATTGCAGACCGTCCAGAACATGTTCATTCTGAATCTGGCAGCGAGCGATCTCATCGTGTGTCTGCTGTCGCTGCCGATCACGCCGGTCACGAACATCTTCAAGAACTGGTTCTTCGGCCCGCTGCTCTGCCGCCTCATTCCATGGGTGCAGGGTGAGAACCTCGTCGAGTCGTAGACGCACAATTAATGCAACAAGTGGAGGACTGGTCTTTGATAAAGGCCAATCAGTATTGTCTCTTATCGTAAACCTCCTTCCATTCAGGCGTGAGCATCTTCATCTGCACGTTCAGTCTGGGCGCCATTGCGGTAGATCGATACATCCTTGTTGTGATGCCGCATTCACCGCCTCTACGACGACGAGGTATGTATACGGTGGCACCAATAATCGCTAGCTTTAAAGCTGAGAGCTAACCAATTTCATAATTGATTTCTTCCATTCGCAGGTGCCTTGATTGTCACCGTGATCCTGTGGAGCCTCTCCGTCATCGTCACCCTTCCCTATGCCGTGTTCATGTACGTCGAGGACTACGAGGTAAAACTTTGCGTTTTCCGCCATTCCCTTGGCTTATTTTTTATTGTCATCCTTGCCGGGCATGAATCCAAGTTGACTTCACAATTATTCTAGTGATGATTTTTTTTCTTTCACATATATTATTGATAAAAATAATTGAGAAACCTTGATTTTACAGAAAGTGCCTAAAAAAAATATTACGTGACTTTAAACGTTCACGTATTGCTATGATAATGACAAAGTACTTCCGCCTTCTGTTTCTTCTTCTTCTTCTTCTTCTTTCGCTTTTTGCCGACTGGCAATTGATGGGCGCTGCTTTATTAGTTTGTGACGTATTAGACTTTGCCTGGCTTTTGCAGCTCCTCCCCCTTCAAGTCGAGTCGCCGAATTAGAGATCTTAGGTGTTAGCGGAAAGTCGATGCCACCACAAAGGAACGAACAGAACCAGAGCATAGTAGAGATACGGGAAGAAAGTTAGTAAGATAAGCCCTTTTACTTAAAATCGTAAGGGAATCAAGAGACGGCAGCTTTTCGTATGCAATAAATTGCTCATTGCCTCCAATGGGTAATGAGCCCGACCGATCTCCTTCTGTCTTTGCCGACACTAAATTTGGATGGTTCCCATGATGTATTCAGGCAGAGGCACCATGAACATGTCGCCCGAAATTGGTCCGCGTAGTGTGCGACTGTATAATATCCCCTGGCCGTTCATCTGCCACTACATCCCAAGCGTCTCATTTTTACCAGATGGAAGGGAATTAAGCTTCTCTCATAGCTTCTGATGCCTTATCGTGCCGTTCAGTTCCTCTTCTTTTTTTCTTTTCCTTTCTTCTTCGTCATCTTTTTCTGTCTGCTGCAAAAGCGAATACATGCCACGCAAATGCAGAATACCATAATTGCCTTTTCCCCGGCTCATTTTCTCCATTTTCCCTCTTTGTGAGCTCATCGGAACTCGCTGGCAACCTGGAAGTGGGCCTTGTTCGTCCAGAAAGTGCAAACGGGGGAAAAGAGACCATTCACTTAAACGTTCTCTCGAGGCCATCCTGCCGATGGAAAATATGACTAGAAGTACAGAATAGTGAGCGCAGAAATGAACAACATATATACATGTAATATAATAAGGCGACGATGCAGTGCCCTATCGTGAGAATTGCAACAGAACATATAAGACAGACCGGTTCATTTGTGGTAAATTAACATTTAAATTGCCATCTTTCATTCTTTCTTGCAAGCCACGAGATTGCAGGGAATCTGCGGCTGCTTCTGCACGGAGAAGTGGCCGAATGCGTCGTCTCGCCGAGCCTACACAATGGTCGTGATGTGCGCCCAGTTCGTCGTGCCCTTCGTGCTCATGGCCTTCTGCTATGCATCCATCTTTGCGCGCCTTCGCACTCGCGCCATGGTATCTTTCTTATTACTTGTATTTGTTTATATCTTTATAATATCTTTATCACAACAAGTAAGCATACAAAAGTTCTCTGTGCACTTGTCATTCTCCTCGCATGAAATATTGGCAGACGTCTGCGCCTTTCTCGTGTCTTCCGCGTTTTGCCTGAACGTGCTCGTTTATTATTTAGTTGCACCGTGTACGCAAAGTTCCTCATTCTTCTACTTTCTCTAAGTGCCATACAATATTCATCCCCTGGAACGTGCGCCCACGTCGCCGGAAAATATTCACCCATAATTCGTCAAGGCATTATACATCTTGATTCCCGCCGATTGCAACGACCAAAAAATGCCTTGGCCAGCTTGATCCGGCCGTTGATTAGATGGCTGCAAGCAGCGAAGAGTCAGCTTCTTAACTGGCTTCCTTAGGACATGACGACCAGAATAACAACACCAATTACATGAGAGAGTCGGCATTCCTGCGCTCACTGAGCTGCCTTTTCGCGCAGAAGCTGCCTCATAGAGAAAGGGTTTCTAGAGAGTGGGAGAGTTATATCTAAGAGAGAGGTTTAAAAGAGAGAGAGAGGTAGATAGAGAGAGAGAGAGAGAACGTGTGCTCTTACTTGACCTATACGTCCCCATAGACTCCCTCGGCCATCCATGTAATTCTTCCATTTACCTCTTTTTCTCTCTCCAGACAACGAGGTCTTCGAAAGAGATAGCACCAATGAAAGACTCCTAAGTCAAGTCTCCTTCTACTCCCACGGCAGAAGTATTCTCTCATCACTTCATCTTGCTTAACCCTCTCGCTCTCATTCTGTCTCTCTTTCTTTCTTTCTTTCTCTCTCTCTCTCTCTCTCTATCTTTCTTTAATCCCCGTCTCCCTTTAAGACGCACCGGAGCAATTTCCCTCTTTAGACCTCGTCGGTTGTTTCATGGCTTTGGAGTGGCAGCTGCGGTGATGGAGGGGGTTAGGGACGGAATAGCTTGAAAAGGGAAGTGAAGGCGACCGGAAAGGAACCTCGTGGACGGAAATTGGCACCCTGTCTAATGAGGTCTCAACATCCATGAAGCGTGCCAAGAAGAGTGTTATACACCTTTCAGGGCATTCTTGTTACGAGGGCTGTATATAAAAAAGGCAGGACAAAGCTTAGAGAATGTTCTGGTCAAATGAAATACATTTTGGCCTAATTAACACATGAATTTTCCTTAATTTAAAATAAAACAAGCTTGCGAGTAAGGTAAATGAATTTCTGGCGATATGTAGAAGAAGAAAACACTGAAAAGGGGAAGTAGAGAAGGAAGAATTGTCGGCAGGTGCGTCTGAAGAAGCTGGACGCGCGGTCGCACGCACTGGAGAACTCTTCCTTCTACGCGCCGCACACCACGTGTATCCCCACTACGAGCCACGCCGTGGCCAACCACTGCGACACCAGCAATGACAACGGAACCGGAGATGACAAGCAGAATGGAATCTCCGAGCAGGTCAATCTCTCTCTCTCTCTTTATTTATTTATTCATACATCAAAAATGAATCTCTTTCCTTCCTTCTGTTTATCCCCATTCATCAAATATCAGAAAAGGTCATCTGAAAGGTCCAATCATGTGCTAGAAGTTTGCTCTTTATTTCTGCCTCTGAATTCTATAAATGTCCCATCAACTTCAGACGGCGTCTCTGCTCGACCGTCAAGAGCGTGGAAGGGCGAAGCTGCTCTCGCAGACTCGCCGCACTACTTCGATCCTGCTTTCGATGGTCGTGATCTTCGGGCTGACTTGGCTGCCTCACAACGTCGTCTCTCTCATCATTGAATACGACGACACGCGCACCTTCTTCCATCTCTGGGGAAGAGAGGATCTCGATCTCTCCTATCTCGTCAATCTCTTCACGCACAGGTCTCAGGGGACGAGCTCACTATCGTTTTTGCTTGTGTACAAAGATCTTTTTTCTTATTATAAAATTTGGATAGCTATTAATTTTTTTAAAGCATAACCTCACACATATCTCTCTGACTCTGTTTTGGATCCGTCTAAACTTTCTCTTCCAATTCAGCATCGCGATGACCAACAACATTTCAAATCCCGTGCTCTATGCCTGGCTCAATCCGACCTTCCGCCAACTCGTCATCGAAACTTGCTTCGGACGACGACGCGCTGCACTAGCCGCACAAAAACGGTATACGATTTTGTTCACTTTAATCCATAGGCTACCATCGTTAGGACGCATTTTACACTAGGATATGACAGGAATTTTGTATGCAAATAAGATGATCATTTACTAATCAGTTTTATGAATATTCACTTTTAGCGCGGCGCTTCTAGCTGCCGAGCGGCGTGAGCAGTCCCGGCGGAACCACTCACCGTCGCCGTTCTGCTCGCCACCGCCGCCACCGCAGTCTTTATCTGGAGCCGCCGCGTCGGGCGCTGGCGCCAATGGCAGCGTCAGCTTTATGCACACGCCTGTTCTACCAGCCACGGCATCTAAAGTGATTGCGAGCAAAGGCATGTCGATCAAGACTCCTATTTACTTCATGAAAGTGACGATCGTGTTCATCTTGCAGTGCCTGAAGGATAACGCTTGAAAAGACAATGGCAAGAGTAAAGAAATCATTTTTTTAAGACTCCGACACCGTCTGCGCCAACATTGCATACGAAGAGGGGTCGGATGGTGAGAAGAGCGGGCCACCAACAACACAAGAGGAGTCCGCTGCCTCTCTTCAGTCTGTGTCTTCCTTACGATTGTATAATGCGATTAAAAAGAACATAAGACACACTCAAATTATTTCAAGGTGGAAATAGCACTTTGTAGGACGGAGCAAGCATCATCGCCGTCGGAGTCTAAGCAGTCGATCGATGATGAGAACGAAGAGCTTGATGAGGTGGCGCGGCGCGATATCTCACATCTGCATATGCTCATCGACCTGTCAGATACTGACACTTTTGTCTGACAAGCACCATTGCAGTCACTCATAACTAGTAATTTACACCTCAATTCTTGATTTATTTGCATGCAAATCTGATCCCAGCTTCGAAGGAAAGAAATATGTATGATTTTTTTTCAGAATATCATCTGGACTTATGAAACAAATTAAACGGGAGAGATTCTTTTTTAAAGAAAGGATACTTTTCACACTTATTTCCTCCCCGTTTCTTTCTCTCTCATACTTTGCTTGCCGGCTTACCGCTTACTAGCGTGAACGAGTCAATTCATTCTGGTATTGCTTACTACGAGTTTTCTTTGCCATAGTAGTTGCCCTACCGTAGATAAAGTATACTGACAATATAAGAACTTATCTTTTCAAACTAAGCTAATTGTTTTTAGACGACAAGCAATACTTAAGATCTTGAAAACTATGGAAACGCTTCGCATACATTTCCCTGTTTTCTTTGGGGCTCATGGTTAGCATTGTATGAGCAGCTATGAATTTTCAAGAGAATTTCATGTGTCGTTTTAACATGCTTCTTCGTACACCATCAGGAGAGTTTTGTTGTGATTCGGAATTGTCTACGTTCACATCAAATAAATATTTATTTATTTTGTGCAATCTGTCAGGAATTCACTGCCGGTCTTCTTCATTCGAGATATGAGAAGAGACTGATAGGTTGTCACGCAAGAGAAGAGAGAAAGAATGGTGGGAAGATAGGGGGAGTTCTAGATTGGCCTATTGAATTTCCAGCTCCTTCAATACCAAATGAAAATGCTCATATGAGAAGTTATCTTTGGGTAGCCAATTTGATTTTAGAAATTCACAGTATTTTTCTTCTTCAGCTCACAATCATCACTTCGTTGCAATTAGCGCAGGAATTATCTGAATCAATCGCAATTACCTCTGTTGCAGGAATACATCGTTGTCTCTTGTTCTGCTATTTGCCTTACTCTGTTTACAAAGTCGCGAATTCTACTTGGACGGTAGGGCTCTGGAAGGCATCTACGTAAATAGAGTGGGTACTTAAGTCGAAGCAGATTACGACAACTCCACCGATATCAGTCATGTTCTCACTGATTCTGCTGTGCTCTTGCTTCGTCGGCAATGCTCTATCCGAGACCTGTCAAACGCCTGGAGGCATCGAAAGTAAGTTCTATGAAACATATAAAAAAGTATCTGTGATATTTTACATCTTAATATAAGCACTTTTTTTATTTTTTTTATTTTTATTTTCTTGCGGGAAGAATTTCGTGCGTATTGCTCAGAGTGCCAAGGCGGTAAGTGTCCCGATGAAACTCTTCAGTCGTGCATCACTCAAGACAGCGACGGAATGAAGATCTGCTGTTTGAAGACTGAAATTGGTGCGGTCTTTCAAATAATAATGCATTAGCTAATTACAACTAAATGTCCGCTTTTATTTTTTCTGAGCAATCGTCTTGGTCCACAAAGAATCAGAAATCTATTGAATAATGATGCATGCTTCGCTGCCAAGTACTTTTGTATATTCAGTTTTCATTTTTTTTTCTTTTCTCAGTTATATCGTCAAATAGCGAAAAAAAAAATTCATGGCCAAATATCTTCGTTTGGTTTCGTTCTATTCTGTTGCAATTTTATTGAATACCTAAGCTTTAATTCTGTTACATCAGTTTCAAATATGGCGACGATAAAGAAATGCAAAGTGGCAGTTTAATGCAATAAAACCTCTTTTCAATACTTAACAAAATTATGACATACATACATATAACTGAATTATGGACAGAAAAATTTACATCTCAATAACACAAGGAAATACATATTCTAATATTCACTTCTGCATATCTTTCAACAAGGAAACACAATACGTTTATTAAACGGGTGGGTATTCCTCGTTCCTAACAATGCCGATGGACATGATATGCACATACATAAAATATACAATTTGCGATGAAAAGGTCGAATTTTATATAATGACAGCACACGGTCAGCTGCACATTCAATCAGCGGCCCGTTGCTCGGTGCTTCTTTATCTGCTGAAGAAGTAAATGAACCGAACGAAGCCAAACCGCTTGTGGGCAATACATTAAATGATTGAATTGAAGGGAGAAGTATGGATTAGACAAAGAAAGTGGAATGGAGAGAGCGAGGGAGCACAAGAGGAAGAGAGAAGGATAAAGCAATTGACAATCTCGCGTAGGCGGGGCCGCGCATGACTAGTTTGACAAGGATATGAACGAGATTGAAAGGGAGCCATAATGGCCTGTCGTCTTATATTTCTTCGCATTTGAAGAGCTAGCAGAAGGGATCAAGTCGATTCCATGCAGCTAACTATTTTGTATTGAACAATAGCTATTTTATTTAAAGCATTCATTCCAGTGAGATCAGGGTGAACTGCTCTGAGAATGCTTCGACCGATGTTCTCCGTTCATGGTGCAGTCGTCCTTTTGACTTTCCTCCTTTCCTCGACTGCCGCGCAAGAAGATGAAGGTGATCGAGTAGCAATTAAGCTAATATACTAATTTTTTTAAATCTCTATTTAATGTAGATGGGGTCAGCAAGGGTTTATAGTAAGCTTTTTTACAGCTGGACCCGAGTCTTGTCCTCCGCGATTGGATGTCGCTTTCGTGCTTGACACTTCTGGAAGCATCGAACAGGTTGGCTGGATGGCGTGAAAAAATGTTTAAGTTCGGCTTACCAATTTTTTCATTCATGCTTTGGATCTTCAGTAGAGAAAGTAGAGTAGCATGGAAGCTGGATGACGCATTTAGTTGATGTATCTTGCAGGTGTACGCCGAGCATGTAAAGTGGACGCTCGAACTGGCAGACCTTCTGCCACTTCGGCACGATGCCGTCCGTCTCGCAGTTATTCAGTTCGTATATTACACTGTGAATAATACATCTATGAATAATGACCTGAAATCAAATTTATTTTACACACCCACACTATTCTCTTCTTTTTTCAATGGTTCGCAGATAAAGGCTGCATCCAAGCCCTACTATCTTGTAAGTAGCTCAATTCTCAAATCTTCAGATATGCTGGCTATCCGCTGACGGAATTCTCGCTCGCTACATACTCTTCGGTAGACCACGTAAGGAAGCACATTCAGCAGATCACCTTCCAATCGGGAGTCACGCGCACAGGATATGCTCTTCGCAAGGCGGAGAGCGAGCTGTTCAGAGAGGAGAAGGGAGCAAGGTTTCACAGCGCACTCTTTGACTCTTATCACGATTTATTCTAAACAATCTAAATTCTGCAATTCGTCTGCAAGATTTCGTTGCTCAATTACATAATGAGGGACATAAAAGAGCATAACTAATAAATTACTTGAAGAGCGGGCGCGGACAAGCTGGTGATTCTCTTTTCGGATGGCCTCTCAATCGACGACCCCCTGCGTATTGCGGACTCGCTGAGACTCGAGCGGAATGTCACCATCTTCGTGGTGAGCGTAGGCAGCGACGGCTTCGTCGCCGAGATGGAGAGGATCGCCGGCAGCCATGAGAACACATTCGGGCTAGTTCTTGGCTTCCTTCTCCAATCAATACTCCTCTTTTTATGCTCCGACTTGTATTCTGCTCTAATGTCAGCCTATTTTCATTACCATATCGATCAGCTGACATTAGAGGGGAATAATATGCATATCATATGTAATTTACCACTCGAAGTATTTCTAATCGTTCTAGGGAAAGGAGACGAGATCAGGATAGACGTAGAAAAGGGTGTTAAAAATAAAGAGCTAGGATAAAGTGAAAGTAAGGGAGAGAAAGTCGGAGAGACAAGAGCAAGAATGGAAGAGAAAGAGCAAGAAATGATATAAGATGTCATTCTCAATCATGCAGTGAAGGCCATATTGATACGACTTTCCCCTAAGCAGCTGGCTTGTTTCGTTCCTTGAGATATGAAATTGCCTAACTTTATTGACTTGAGCCATCTCCTACCCATCTAATGACAGGAATGTCATTAACGAGCCTGCACATGATGTTATTATTGCTTTGAGGGATATGATTGGATGGTGTTATAGTGTTGTCCGGTGAGTGATTTGGCCCTTGTAATTGCATCAATTACATTCAAAAAGCATCGGTAAATAATGTATCAATAAAATGTGAGAACGTTCACAAAGCTAAATATCACGAATTGTTAATAGCATATGAAAGATACCCCTCTACAGTCCGCACGACCTGGAGCGACTGAAAGCAGAAACGATTCGCCGCGTTGAGGACGCGCGCATCTGTGTTGGCGGCAGACGCCTGCGAGACATCGCGATCACGAAGGCCGCCGCGGCCACTACCAGCAAGGCCATCGTCACAACCACAACTGCATCCCTTGCCCCGCCATCCACCACTACGACCACCGAAAGCACGACGCATGGCCTTGCTTCGATTGGGCGTGGTAGCGCCTCTGTCAGTGTCTCTGTCAGGGAATATTTAGTCGCTAGGTTACTCTTTTCTATGTATGAATTTCAAACAGTCATCATAATACTGCCGTATGCAATTGCTCTCCATTCCTTCTTGATAATGCGCTGACAGGAAAACGCTGGTCCTGGCGGAGGCCGGCCTTCCTTCTCGGCGATTCGCTCCTTCTTCGAGTCGGCGCAGCAGACTGTGACTGGCCAGCCGATTCTGCTCCGGAAGGAGAGCAAGCCTGAAGAGAGCGCTGAAATCGTCGACGATGTTGTCAGTCTTGTTCAAACGCAAGCGTTCTTTGTTCAATTGATGACGCCGTTCTAGAATACTTGCTAGATGATGTTATGCCAGTTATGATGGGTAACTGGCTTGCTTCAGGCTCCCCGCTTCCACGCCTTCTCGCAAAGAAGTGTGGCGACGACCAAGCAGACGACGACATTCGAATCTACCACCACTAAAGCGTCGACGACAACGCGCATAACTACCCCGGCGACTACACGCGAACCAACCACACGCGCGTATGTAGATAACGCTTCAATCTGAACTAACTTGACTTTTCTTGTTTTACAGATGAGTTTCCATTTTAGCTATGCATAGCTCCTTACAAATTACATAACATCAGTGCTGCGAAACCGTGGAAGAATCCTGCGGCGGAGAAGCACAAAAAGGGCCGAATCGTGGAGGTCACCGCCCCGCCCACGAAAACCGCGCAGACAACCACGCCAACAATCACAACAGGAAAGACCACTAGACATCCGCCAGCAACCAGACCGCACTTAACAACACGCCAGGTATCAAGCATTCAGAGACTATTTGGTAGAATATCTGAGAATCATAATAAACGAGAAGTCGATTGGCTCTGTCTAAGTCGTCAACATATTCTCTCCCATTAAAGAAGTCTTCTGCCGCAAAGGAAGAACACACGGAGAGAGCAGCGCGAGCTTTTGCAGTTCGAAATCAGCGTATGAAATACTTTGACTCTTCATTTTCTTCTCTCTTTTAAGGTTCACTATTTGATAAATGTTGGGAGAAATGAAACAAATGAATCTGAAATCGATCACTTTTCAGCATTTGTTGGGAAGGAGGAGAGTGGCGACTGCAAGCTGGATGTTCTTCTTGTCGTGGACAGCTCGGGCTCGGTACAGCGCAGCTACGACATTCAAAAGGTAGAAACCGAGCGCGAGAAGGAAATGCTTAGTGACGATAGTATACATATACAATAGAGAACAAGAGAATTATAGAGAAAGGGATATTTGCAAGTGAATGGCATTCAGCGTTTCCTGGCGTCCGTCCTCGAGGAGATCGACGTGTCCACTCGGACGCACCGCGTCGCGCTCATTCAATTCGCGGGCGCACGCCTCCAGAAGACGGAGTGGAGCTTTGATGACATGAAGGCAAATGAGCAGCTCATGCGAGCGTTCACTCGAGTGCGACATTTTACAGGTGAGAGAGAAGTGAAAGAGAGTGAACATAGATCTGTGAATAAGAGCAATTGCGAGCTTGCAAGTGAGAATGGTCTTAGTAAATGCCTCTTAATGATTAGGCACGACGTATATTGGCGCGGCTCTCTCCGCCGCACGGAGCCTCCTCGACACTCGCCGCGCTGGCGTCAAGACGATCGTCCTGCTTCTCAGTGATGGGTCAGCAGTGCCATGTCATATTTCTTTTTATTAACGCATCAGCAATTTTTTTTTAAATAATCCAGGGGCTTATAATGCTAAAATAATCGCTTCAGCTATTCACAAGACGAAGTAGTGGATGCCGCTGACGACATCCGTTCTATGGAAGATGTCGAGATATTTGCCGTTTCCGTCTCGCCACTAAGCAATGTGTAAGTGGCTAGAATGAAGAAAGCAGTGACTCTAATAATATCCTTGTTGTCTGTAGCCAGCTGCTTCAACGAGTGACTGGAGATGTGTCACGGGTATTTGTCGGAAGAGAGTCCGAGCTCATGCGAGATGTTCTCAAGCAGAAGCTGGACTGCACAATCAGCAGAGCATGAATGAATGATATCAGAGTAGCTCGGCGAGTCCTTGACCTACTATGACAAATTTGTATACTGTATATTTATTCATGTGCTCGTGTTTAGGAATGTATACTCATAGGTGACAATTTAGAAGTGTTTGTAGTACTTTAAAATCAATTTTTTGTCGCTTAATACATCTTGAATGCCTTGAGACTAGGACATGTCACTTCTGCGTTTGCGCAGTCTCTAATATGCAATACTCAATAAAGCAGGGGAATAGATACATATATAAAGAATATGTGCTAACGGCGAGGGGTCGATTGTTTCTCGGCAATGGTGGCCGCGGCAAAAGGGACCAAGTATAATATCTCGCTGCAGAAAGGCGCACAAATTCCCTTAAATAAATATTGAAACACACACAAACATACTCCACATTACAGCTAAGTTGTATGTGCGAATATACATATGTATGTATGTATGTACATATGCACTTGAAGATTATTTCGCACCTGAAAGCGTCAAGTGAATATAATTATATCACACTTTGAAGATGCAACATAATACAACAATACCTGATGTTTTATGAATTAGGAGTAGTTTGTTACAAATTGTTGTTAAAAATACCTTTCTTTTACTTGGATCAGTTTTGGAATAATATGTGAATGATATAAGCTCTTTGAAAGAAGTGAATGCTTAAGAGGGATAAATCGAAGAGTGCGTGGTCGATATGAAAAAAGAAAGAAAACAGAAGGGCATTCGCTTGAATGCGAAAACGAGAAGAAAGCTAAGCCAGATTCTATGCTAGCAATAGAGTGGAAAAGACGGAGATGTCATATATCTCTATGCTCGCTCTCTCACTCTTTTCTTATTCGCCTTCTTACTCTATCTCCGCTTCTTTCCCGTTCTCTCTCGTTCTCCACACTTCTCTTGAGCACTCTCTAACCCTCTCATCTCTACTTTCTGTCTACTTCTGACACATGCAAGTCATGCATCCATTGAATTTCCCGCCCGCACACCGCTCAGCCCTCTCTTCTCGCCATCAGCTCTTGCTGTTCCTCGCTAAAATTCCATTCAGACTTTTGCTAATGCACATGGAAGAGTTCTTTCAGACTAACATTCACTTTCTTGTTTCACCTCCTCGTTGTCCCACTCTCTCGTGATCCTCTGGATTACTTATGTACATTCATTACGCCGGTGTTAAAGGAAAATGCGCATGTTGCCATCACACTATTTCCTCTGTTCTTGTTTTTTTTAAAGAATATCCATTCGCCATCTACATTAGCTTTCCTTTATATTTCTCTACAATATATATACATACATATATATTCTCTCGGAGAGCGTATGATTTAAATCTCGAGCTTAAAATCCGCTTTTCTTGCTGCCCCGTGCCACGAGCACTTGTTATTCTTGCCTATTTCTTTCTTTCCTTCTCTCTCTCTCTCTCTCTTTCTTTTCTGACACCTCATAATTGCTCAGCCATGCTTGCATGGCTGAGCAATTATGAGGCATCTTACAAAAATTTCAGGATAAAAAAAATGTAAGCGCGACATTGCGTTGAAGAAGCATTGAAATATTCTTCTCATGCCTTAAATCATCTTTTTTCACAAGTCAATAAAAAAAAGTATTCCTCGTCGGTACTGGTATTTGGAGAGAAAGGAATTTCGAGGGGAGAGAAGACAGAAAGATTGGGAGAAGGAACGTGGGCCGGTGGGAGAGAAGCCAATTCCCAGTCAATCCGTGGCAGGCCCTTTGTGGCTTTGCATTCTAAATATTCTTCCCGATTCGGTCTAGTCAGAATAGTTTGCAATGCATGGAAAAAAGTGTCTCTCTCTTTCAAGCTCTCACTCTCTCTCTCCCTCCCTCTTCTCTTCTCACATTCTCTTTGTCTGTCAGCTCAGTCTTTTCCTTGAGCTGTTATCAGTCTAGCAAAACAAGTATCCACGTTGGCTTGCAAATGCAAGACTGAAATTCAAGACAACCTTCGTTCCTTTCTCTAATATGCAATATTAGGTAGAAAACGTTAAACGATTTATTGTTGATCATCACTTCTTTTCTATTGACAGCCGTTTATTCCAGTTCCACTTTTCCATGGTTCCCAGCTGAAATTGCCCTGTTCTGCTCGCTTTGCTCTCGCTGGTCCTTGTAGTCTCGTCCCCCCCCCTCTGGGATGCCGTGGAGGGAGACTGCGCAGATCCTGTCCGGATATGCTAGGAACAACAAAAGCCACGAAAAATATCGGAGGCACAACCACGGATATCTTGCTAGCTCCAGATTCTTGCGCGTAGCTGTCTCAAATGAGAATATTATCTGAGTAGTAAAATGTTGTGTGGAACATATATATATATATATATATATATATATATATATGCATATATGTATTTATAAATATACATATATGTATATATAAACATATATATATATATATATATATATATATACATATATATGATAAATATATGTCATTCTCTTCCAGTTATCAATTCTTCTGCAGCAATATGGCATGCGTTCAATTCACAAATACTGCTTACCAACCATAAGAAATATATCGACATATAAAAAAAAATTACTCACTGATGCAAACCGTCATTGTCTCTCCTTCGTCGAGCAATATTGATCGAGATACTGCCTTCCGTAATATATTATGTGTCACATACATATATTCCTCCAAGAGCGCCGACGTTGGACCAACCATAATCCGTGCTTTTCTCTCATCAACTCTCTTTCACCCTGTTCTCTTATTCTTGTTGACTTATCCTCCACACTAGGCCGTATATCCTGTTAGCGAGAACCATTTCTTAGCTGAAGCCAGACAAAGAATTAGTGCGGGTTCTGCCTTGTAAGGTTGATTCACTGCTTACACGCTTGTGGCTTTCATCTGAATATCTTTACTCCTAATCTAAGTAAATATCAGCTTAGGTTAGAAGGGTGCTCTGGAGTAAACGTCATAACGGAGGAGGGTGAACACGAAGAATGCCTTCCTGCACTGCATCCGACATGGCGCTCAGTGACGATGGCAACTGCAGCGCGCACTCCAGCGAGATTACAGTAACCGCGTCTTCGTCAAAGGAGCCAGCATCCAAGGAGAGGTCGGTTACGGTAATCAGTGAGGTCATCGATGGCCTGCCGATCAACGGCCGCATACATGATGACTCACTTGCGCAGCTTGCCGAAGTCTTCCGGTCAGGCTTTGCTTGCTCTTCCAACCATCTACTGATCTTCAAATAAGAGTTTTTTTATTGCAATACAAAAAGTGAATAATTCAAACGTGAACATCTCAGCCACAACTTCGTCGAAGGCCTCGAGAGTGCGGGCGCTGCGTTCGCCGTGTATGCCGATGGAGAGCCACTCGTCGAGTTGTGGGGAGGCTGGCGAGATCGAGAGGGAGGAAGCGAGTGGACAGAGGATACCCAGAGTGTGCTCTTCTCCGCCACTAAGGTAAGAGAGCAGCGAACGAGTCAATCGGTGCAAACTACATCCATATACTTATTGTAGTGCCTCTCAGCAATTGTCCTCGCGTATGTCCTGCAAGAGAACGATGTCGACTACTCGGAGAAGGTCACGGGTTTTGATTTCGATATTGCTGTTTCGCTTATTTACAATATTTTAATTTTCATTTAGAGTGTTTTTACATTGTCAGGTGACGAAATTCTGGCCAGAGTTTGGCCGTGAAAGCAAGGAGAATGTGACTATTCTGCAATTGGCACAGCACCCCCTCTCCGGGAACTTGCCACTCCCGTGCCGGCGATGTCGTGAGCGGTCTGCTGCCCCTTCCCCTCCCCTTTCCCCTTCATCACACTTGCTGACGCGATATTATTCTATTAATTACTTTTAATGTCGTCACATCTTAATGATGTATGAATAAATAAATAAATAAATAAATGAGGTCAGCGTGTTTACTGTGCAATGAATTTTTCCAACTCCATCAGAACACATATTTATTGGAATAGTCTAGTTTATAAATATTCTCGCTTTATTATACCCTGAAACCACGCCTTTATCTGTTTGTGTCTCTCACACGTCATCTCACAGATCCAACTCCCTCAATCCCTGTCTGTTCTCTCTGTCGCTCGTTAATTCCTTTGCTTCCGTTATTCCGACTCTTCCCTCTTGTCCAGGTAGGCCTTCCATATGGCCGTACTTCACTTTCATGGGTGGATGTCCAGTGCCCAGAACGACTTGCAAAATACTTCGAGGAAGCCAGGCCAATTTGGCCACCAGGTTCGTCGAAAGGTTTCATATAAAGTTACATTTACCATAGAGCACTTGATGCGCTGTTCTATTCCAATACATTGTGAAAGGAAGAGTAAAAAAAATAGCATTAACCAAGATTTGCCATTCAGACAAATATTCCTTACCGTCAAAGGGGATTCAAATGCAGGAACTGCAACAGGGTATCACGCGCTGTCGTTCGGGCTGCTTCTTGAACAACTGATTCGGCGAATCGACAGAGAAGGACGGTCGATTTCGCAGATTCTGGACGGCGAACTCATACGCCCGAATGGTTGATATTCGGCGATAGTTTTGAGAAATAATTTTATTAGTTTTCACGGCAAAAGAATCATTAAAGTATTATGATCTATTCAAAAAAATAACTTAGAAACTTAATATTTTTTACCGGTTCCAAATTTTACTAGCAGATCAACTTTTAAGAAGTATGGCTCCAGGCATCGATGGCTTCTCCATTGGCCTTTGCTCGGCGAAGCACAACGAAAGAGTCGCTGTGCTTATCGAGCCAAGCAAAGCGGACCTTGAAAAAGAAGTGAGCGGAAGTAAAGTGAGATATAGAATGGGTGAAAAAGTAAGCGGAAAGCGAATACAATCCCATTGGATTATGGTAAGACGGGAAAGATAGCCCAGTCACAAAAAAAGGAAGGTGGCAAATGGCAATAAATGTCCAGGCCACTCGCTGCCCTGAGTCGCTTCGGCGCTACAAACTCGGTGCAAACTCGTTCAACGACCGCCTCAACGAGGTGTTCCCGTGGCTTCTCCCAACAGCTGAACATGTTCGTAATCAGTTGAGAGACAACGGAAGAATAGAGAGAAGGAAATAATGACAGTGCTTTCCAAAATGAACAGTTATTTATCTATCGAGCGCGTGATTTTAGTTTGGGGGGAGTGAGGATAAAGATTGTCTTATAGAAATAGATCAATGCTCGGATTACAAAAAAATTAGAAAGTTATATTCCGCCAGTATAACAAGCTGGAGAATAGTCTGCTGCCCATGCCGTCAAATATGGGCATCGGAAGCGCGTCCTCTCTCGCACGCTTTCTCAGCCTCGTCGCGGCTGGGCGCATCCTGAATCAGGCAAGACTAACATTCAAATTCAGTGCTTCCCGAATTATAAAGCCTAATGTCTTTGTGGCAGACAATGACTGGCTTTTTTCAGGAGACCCTAGCACGTCTTGCCGCGGGGCCGATGCTCGAACAACAACACGACGTGATCATTGGATATGCAGAAAGCAAGGGATACGGCTTCCAATACACGCGACGGCCTGACGTTGGTTTCTTCTAGAAAGCAACACAAAACGAGAACTTTTTTCACGTTTCTAGAGCTTTTTCATTTATATTCGGCATTCCTATTACAATAGTTAAAGAATGAGCTGTTTACATACATATGAACATCGCAGACGTCGTCCTCGTCGTGGCTCTTCGGCCATTCGGGGCTCGGCGGCCAGAACGTGCGCATCGACGTGGGAAATCGCATTGCCATCGCGTACATCTGCAACGGCATGAAGGCACGCCAGCCACCTTCGAAGAATTCATTTATATTAAGACGAAATTATTATACATACATACATACATCAACACGGGAACAAAATGTTCGAAAAATGTCAGTTCAGGTGGCCGATGCGGATTTGGTCGCTCCATTCAGACGGCTTGTCGAGAAGCTCTACGAACTTTTTCCGAACTAATGGAAATGACAAGGACGCTTTAATGGGATATTTAGAACGTTTTAGAAATATTATATTGAAAAAGTTACATATGTATACTAATTTATAAGTTTTCACTAATGTTCTTATCTAGCTCCCGAACGGGAGACTTCGGCGGTTTCCTTATTGCACACTTTACTAAATATAGCTTCGTTATATGTACTAGCTATAACCACATATCGAGAATTATGTATGTAAAAGTAGAAAAAAATAAAGCTAGTTCTAATAGGAAAATTGCTATGCTGAAGTTCAATGCATATGTTATACATTTAAGAAAAATGAAAATGAAGTAGAGCAATGTGTTTACAATACGCATTATCAAGCCTCTATTCACGGATGGGCAACTTCGATATATCAGATGCGGCTACAAAGCTAAATATACCTTCCCTTCGAGAACCGCGGGACGTCGGAACGCTCTACAAAGAGTCATTTTAAATCGGCCTGCGATCACGCTGGGGCCGCGTTCTGAGGCTCTGACGCCTATTCCACCAGACTTGCGCTGAAATATAAGCTTCTTCCTCGATTATGAATAAGAATTGAGAAATGACACATAAACAAAATGTTGGCCCGTTTAAGAAGAAGTAAAATTGAAACCTATCATGCGAACTATGCTAATCACAAAAACAAACTCCTTGCAAATGTCACTTGAAACGCCATTGTAAATATGTATGTAGATGACCGCGGACGAATCAAATACGGGTTTTTTTTAATGATGTGCTAATGATTACCCAATTAGCTTTCAATATGGGCCTATGCACAAATGTATCACCTCATGAACTTTTCACATCTTGCTCAAGCAGAAGGGGCAAATGTGAAGGTCATTTATTTATTTGTAATATTTTCAACAAAATGTTTCACTATTTACAGTCATCCGAAACAAATATTTCAATTTAGTTTCCACATGGCAGCGCTTCGTTGTCTGCAGCCAATCGCTGAAAGAGAGTTTGGCGGAGCGAGTCTGCGAGTCATCGCCGTCTCTGAGCACGCGCTTCTCTGGCAGATGAACTCGTGGCACGACCATGCCTTCGGCGAGGACACTCGCCGCAGAAGTGATGCATTTCCGGCCGCGTCTCTCCGCTATGTCGAAAACGTCGTTCCCCTTCGCCCACAACCGTCTGATTACATTGCTGGGGTACGTCATCGTACACTTGATACGCAGTTAACTATGAGAAAAAAAATATAAAATTGTCCAGTATAAATTATACATAGTTCCTAGATAATTGAATTGGCATCATTTCATCATTTGCAAGATATATATAGGCAAGGTATAATAAAATCACTCAGCATTTGAATTTGCAGACCAGAAGCTTCTTCATGTGTCCGCTGAAAGTGGATGGACTCTCGCCGTCACCCGTGCGGCATGCGGCTGTCGTGCTCCCGCTCGACACCGTCCCGAGGCATGCGTCGGCTTCCGCAGCCGCCTTCGCAAACGACACTCAGCTGATTATGCCGGTGCTGCAGAGCGACAAGTCGGCGCTGCTGATGCGATTCGTCTCTTCGTCGCCACTTTTCGACGGCGTCGTCGAGTGGGCGCCGTGCAGGGACGAATTGGGCTACAACGACAGCGTCATCCATGAATTCGCTATCACTTTTCTCGATGAAAAGATTTCGGACAAGGATTTCTTCGTCTTTCTCCTTGCAGCCAAAGTTGGAGAGCGGCGCCAAGTGATCAAGCGTTTTCGCCTTCGCCGAGACGGCAATGGCGGGGCCGAGGAGCTCGACTGCGTCTTCGATGGAACTAGCAACGATATATATATATATATCCCAGGCATCGTGGCTCGTGCGCGCGGCTCCAAGCAATTCATCAATCACATGAGCATCGACTCATTTCAATCTGACAAAGTGTACGGATTGTTTCATCAACACGACCCAGTCGACGTCCCGGGGAATTGGAAGCCGGCAGAGGAGCATCGCCTCTTCGAGCCCATGGCAATCTTCCCCACCGCCTATGGCTATAACCCTGAGTTTCGTGCCCTGATCATGGCACCGTCAGGCAGGACTTCCGTCATTAATCTCGGCTATAACAGCGGAGGAGAAGAGGTCAACATCGTCTCATCGCTTCAGGGGCGCGTCATTGTCGAAGCCGGCTTCAGCGTTTTCATGGTGAGAAAATATAACTAACATTTAACATTTTACATAAACTAATATGAAAAATTCATGATCACAAACAAAGTATGAGGAATTAAGACAATCTCAAAAAATTGGGCCGCCTTTTGCAGGGCTTTACCAGCAGAGCTCTTCCGACTTTGATGGAGTCTGCGCGTGCATATTGTAACAGGCTCATGAGCGAGAAAAATCAGTGGACCCTGCGTAGAATTCAAGCTTTTGAGCCCTTCAAATTTTCCGAATTCTGCCATAGGGCACACTCAGTCACATGATAAAGCTCTTATTTCGACCGTATTTAACATTTTTGTTTATCTTTTGAGAGAAATACCTATGGAAGATGAATTGAATTCATGTGTCTATACATATATATATATATATATATATATATATATATATATATACATGAAAAAATGTCTACGATAATATCTGGAAAACAATTTATAGTTTAATGTCTTACATGCACTGCCGTGATTTATTTTTGAAGATTATGAACACAACGATATTCAACCATCTGATTAAGCGTTCGATGAAGAATCGAATATGTGAGTCATTTTAAATTTCTCCACTTCGCATATTTCCTTATTTTTTTTAAATAAATGTATTAATTCAAAATTTTTATTCATTGATAATGTCCAAAGTCATAAAATAGGTGATTCATATGGCTAAGTAGAGCAAAAGCCTCAGTGTTTGGCCTGAGCAGAAAGCGTAAATATCAACAATGTACAAAAATACATTTAAAATATTGATATAAAAGTGCATAATAGTACCTGTTTTCATTAAACGTTTTCTGATAACCGGAAAATCGAAAATGTACAGGGCACTTGAAATGAAATCGGGAGCTAGAAGCCGACATGTTTTTTGCAACAGGAGATTGTGCCTTATGACACGTTGGCTAAGGAGCTTGGCATGATACATACATACATAGATATATGTACATACGTTTAAACAGAAAAGAATATGATTGCTAAGAATGCGCCGATCCATATTTCTTTCATATAAAATTTATAGGCTTTAAATATTTCTTGGCCAAGCCGAAGCTGACATACATATGCATCTATGAAGTCATATGTACATATGTACTACATCAACGGGCAATTTTCCTATTAATGAACTTCCTTTAAAATCATCTTGCAATTGCTTTTTTGGAAAAATCACAGAGCATATGTATTAAAAATTAGCTGATTTTTTAAAATGTCAAGATCAGAGCTTGCTCGATTAGATCAGTTGAGAGATAAAATTAGTGTATAAGTACAAGTTGCATAACAAACATGGGGTCGACGAGTGCTGCCTGTTTAAAAAAAACAATAAAATGGAATGCCGAAAGGATCGTTCATCGAACCCTGGACAGTCGTGAAGCCATCATGGGAGAACGTATTTAGTAGAGCAAGATGAGCCAGGAGAGGAGTAGCAGGCGGTGAATGATATTTCTTTCTTTTCTGATCAAAGTCATGAAGATGATGAATGTGTGCAACCCGGAGACAAGCGAATGGTAAGCCGCTCAAGGAAATGGAGACTAATTAACTGAAGCAGCAAAAGGTGACAGCAGCACAAAACATAGTCAACGAATACTCATAAAGAAAATATGTAAGGAGTGATTAGAAATGAGAGAGAAAACCCGAATTAGCAGAAGAAAAAGCGAGCTCGGGTGGTCTGTTACGCGACGGCAAGAGAGCAGCGATCAATGAAGAGTGAAAGCGATGATTTGAGGAGGTTGTAAGCAAAACTAGGCTGCAGAGGACAAAAAACGGGAGGACTCGTAAGTATTGGAAACAGTTATCTGGTCCGGCAGTATACTTGGGACCTCCATGCGCATTAGCCATTTTGTAGCATGGAAGGAAAGCGGATGAAGAGCGAATATCGGATTGTAACTGGTGAGGAAAATGATGCAGAAGAGATGAGGGTGCTCCTTGGAAATCCGATTCGTCTATCCAGTCACCGATTGAAGCTCAGTAAGATTGACAGAGGCTATTGCAGGGATGCCGCCATTCGCGCTCACCGTTGCAGAGCGGGAATGGCGTGCGGAGTTGCACTGTTAAACCAGTTCGGTAAATGAAGAGACTGAGAAAGAAATGAAAAGAGAGAAAGAAAGAGAAAGAAAGGGAGAGAGGGAGAGAGAGAGAGGAAGAAAGATAAACATAGAGGTGAAAAACAGAGAAAGAAGTAGCGAAAAGACCTGTTCGTACGGCGAAGATAGCTGCTCTTGGTGGGCGTAGCTGCGTTCAAGATCAGTAATCACGTTCCGCACCCGGTCGGGCAAATCAGCAAAGGCTGGCCGATCCTCGGGCGAGAAGGACCAGCAGTCCAGCATCACGTCGTAGCTACAGTCAACGAATGTTGGGGGGGGGGCGATCAAGAACTTTTCACCATTCGAAAACAATTCTAATTTATATTCTTTCTAATTCCTGAAAACATAAGCCCGACACTATCCTGGTCTTATAACATAATCCCACCTCGCACAGGTTATCTTCTCCATAAAGGAAAATTAGAGCGACTAAAAGCAGCGAAAGTAAAATATGAAAAAGAAAATCGGATGCATACAGTTGAGCGGGGCAGTAATCTGGCTGGTGTAGGCGCTTGCCGTCCATAAGAAAGTTGGGCAGTTCGTAAGACTGGAGGCTCTGGTACGGGAGCATTCCGCGAGTCATGATCTCCCACAATACGACGCCATACGACCAGACGTCGCCTTCCAGAGTGAACTGGATAATGAGAGAAACATTTCGAGACTTGCTTTATGCACGAACAATCAGAATATAATAAATGAAAGTCAGACCTTCTCCTCGAGAGCCTCAGGCGCCATCCATCTGAGTGGCAGATCACGAGTGTGGAGAGGACTGTACTCCTTGTCCACCACGGAGCGGCACAGGCCAAAGTCGGCTACCTTGATATGCAGATTCGCGTCCAGCCTGGAAGAGGACCTGTCGACTTGCTAATGTTTGTTATTGTAAACTATCTTTTTTATGTTGTAAAGTAATTTCTTATTGGTAAAGGTAGAGGAATTAGATTTTATACTGTCAAACCGTATATGCTGTATTTAAAATGTGTTGATGGTTGAGAGTGAAGAGAAAAGCAATTAGCTGACATGCAATTGCGCGCGGCGAGGTCGCGGTGGATGAAGCGCTGCTCGTGCAGATACTTCATTCCCTCGGCGATCTCGATCGCAAACTTCAGCAGATGACGAAGAGTCGGCCGCTGGAGAACTTTCTCTTCTTCACTTTTCATTATAAATATTCTTGAAAACGTTCGCTATTTCTGCAGCTGATGGCAGAAACATACATAGTAATAAGTGAAAATTAATCTGAGAATTTGCATTCCCTCCCACACGGCCTTCCATTTTCTCACACCGTGTATCGCACTCTCTTTTTCTTTCTCTGTGGCATTTCTCAAACTCCCTCCCTTCGTCTCTCTATTTCTCTCTCTCTCTCTCTCCTTGTGCCCTTCTCATGGAACTCCCACTAGAACTTCCCCCGTACATTAGCGTCGGATCGTAGATATCTGGCCAGATCTCCGTTGTCCATGTAGTCGGTGACGATTATCGGCCGGAAAAAGTGAAGTTCGAAGTGAAGTGAGATACCCACAAGTGACATCACGTGCGGGTGGTTGAAGTTGCTCATTACGAGGCCTGTAATAGAGACACATTTTTCATCTAATTCGAATATTCTGCTACCAGGGACATAATAGCGTTCCATTATTGAATTACTTTCTCTTAGAATATTATTTTCATTCTCATTCATTTTCTAATTCTATAATCTATCCCTCTCTTAATCTGTTTCTTTCATTCTCCTCATCGTGGATACAATCTATGTATGTATGTTATTCTCAACCCCATCACTAGTCTCCACACGTCATCTCTCCCTCCGAATACCGGCCGATAGTCGAAGTTAATTGAGATAAAACTCTCTCATTCTCTCCACTCCTTCTCTTTCCCCCTCCCCAATTCTCCTTCTCCATCATACCTTCGCTTATGAACTCGGTGACGCCGTGGTCCGCGATCAGCTGCTTGCATGCAACCTCTCGTTCTGGCCTGTCTTCTGGTCGGTGGACAGCGCGGCGGACGACGCCGAAATGTCCTGTAGCAACAAGGATCCCTACTTAGAGCTAAGCAAATTTATGAAGGTAGAGTATATTCTAAGATGAAACTTAGAAAAAAAACTTCTTTCAGCACTAGCCCATTCTCTACGCAATTCTCACCACTGCCGATGGAATCGCCCTCATAGAACTTGAGTTCGTGCAGCGGAATCTTCAGCGCGTCGTCGATGCCGTGGAAGAGCTTCTCGTAGAAGCCACCGCCTGCCATTGAAGGGGCGCTGAGCGAGAAGCCGGACGGATCCGAACCCGTGTATGAGTTCCGGCCTGCGTATTCCAGTTACATATCTTATCCTTAGAGGCCTTTAGCTCCACTAACAAATAACAATACACAAAATAGTAACAATATACTTTAAATCTTTCGCAAAATGTGTTTTTCTAAACGAAGATGCTTCATTTCAGCAGAAGAAGAAAGCAGACCTCGATTGGTCGGTGGCCGGTTGAGCGTGTCGAACTGGATGTCAAGGCTGGCATCCGCGTTCTTCGCCGCGCGTTCCTGCAGGTGGATGTAGCGGCCGCGATGGTGCGAAGGTTGGGAGGAGGAGGAGAAGGCGTGCTGGTGTTGGTGGAGGTGGTGGTGCTGAGCGAGCAGTGGCGGCTGAGAAGCCACCGCCTGCCCAGGGGTCAGTGAAAGAGCGCGTGAGTGGAGAACATAGAGAGACAGAGGAGAAGCGGCTACGGTCGTTATGGAAAGAGGGGGAGGGGGGGAGAGGGATCAGGGGGCGCGAAACAGAAATTATCATCATCGCAAACCGAAACGAATCCATTCTAGCATTAGTTATTCCCTTGTTCTATTTATTTGCACTGACCATTCTTGTAACGCATTTTAAGAAGATGCGCCAGCCAAGCTGAACGAGTACCAGTTTGATTAAACATAAAAAACGAAGGAACGGTGTGCAAAACATATGCTGTCATTACTTTAATAAATTTTTTTTTGGAAAACGAGGGGCAATCGGTGAGTTCAATAAGACAGAATTTCCATTGACCCTTCAATAGTCGCCACGGAAAATAGCCAAGGTATGGTAAAGCACAAAGGGTAGCACCTAAGGGTGAGAAACTGAGCTGACTAAGGGACATACACAACAATCGACCAACCGCAAAGTGACGCCGAACCACGAAGATAATGACGGCGAGCAGACCGAGAATGAGGATGACGGAGACCACGGCAATCAGCACCTTCCAGGCACTGCAAGGGAATTGTTTGCTTATTGTTGGAGGAATCTTTTTCTTTATACGTTTACAATCCGCCCAAATCTCTTGTAAATAGCAAAGTCGAATACTTTTTCTCCGAATAATGTTATCATTTTATTGTATACTAATAGTAATTGATTATTTAATATCCGTACGGCGTATTGCCGCCGCCCGAGTTGACGGCGTCCGTCTGGATGGCGACATCCACCCCGCTCCGTCGCTGCTCCACCACGTAGTCTGCCTGCGTCTCTAGCGTACCCACGAGGCGTACCTCGCAGTCGGAAGAGACGGCGCGCCCCGCCGCTTCAATAGTACATGTCATCCTGCAGAGCACACAATATTAGTTTGAATTGTCCATAAATTTTAGTCACTAATGTAATCACATTTCGGGTGTAAAGGTTGTACAATCTTTTAAAATTTTCAGTTCCTGCAAAGCATCAGAAGCTTCCTACATGTTGTCCTTGACATCGCGCGGGGCGACGGTACACGTCTCATTGCAGACAAGAGCCCGCGCCTTCTGCAGCTTGCCAAGACTCCTTCCGAAGATCATCCATTTGCCCTGGGCGTCCTGCTTCGGATATGCCTACAAAGCACAAGGTTGATTAAGCTATCTCTAGAATTCTTCTCTCTTTTTCTTTCCGTGGTTCTCTCTCTCTCTTTTTCTCTCTCTCACACACACACTCCATTTCGCTCCCTCGCCCCCCCCCACCAATCACTCTATTTTTCTATCTCACTTGGCTTCAGTCTCTTTTGTTACAGAGAAATATCGGCTAATTTAGGAGTTGCCGTCAAAAATTATTAGTGACATGATTAGAAGATGGCTGACCGCCTCAAGAACGGGAGGACATGTGGTACGTAAGGGATGACGGCAGACGGCGCGGTCGATGTCAGAGACAGCGACAACGCGGCCACCCGAGGGGGAGGGGCAGAAGGCGCAGCGGAGCGCGTCCCCGAAACCACCCGCCACCAGCGACTCGCACGAGCCGAACAACGACGAGCACGACAGCGGCGCGTACAACACCTGGAGAGGGAGAGGCTACAGGGTATGAACAGGAAACGATAGCAACTAACAAACTGATTTGGCTTCTTCTCACTCAGAAAACACTTCTTTTTCGCGAGAATTCTACAGGGTTATACAAAACATTTTCTCGTGGACTTAAAAGAAAAGCTTTTTGAATGCACATTTCAAAATCTCTCTGACCCGATGCAAGAAGACAAAGAAGAAGCCGTCGGTCGCGAGTTGTGCGAGAGGAAATCGAGTTGGTTCGAGGAACGGCGAGACGAAGGACGGCGTCTGGAAGGCCGGTGTCTGCAGGCCGTCCATGTCACCGGCTATACGCATCAGCTACAATTCCAGTATGTGTTACACATATTTTTCGAAAACCAAAAAATACGAATGTTCACTATCTGAAGAACATGAATTAGCGGTATGGGAATGACAAAATGAGTTGCAACTTTCCGGTAATTACCGTATAACTTTTCTAAGCGAAACAGGCAGACCTCCATATTTTCGGAGGCAAAGAAGAAGGAATCGCTTGCGAGGTCGAGCTTCATCATTGTGGGCCGCCAGGTGGCAATTCTTATTCTGATATTAAGTTTCATAAACGGATGATAAAAAGTGAAAAATCACTGCATTTATGTCGAGGAAGTAGCAAAAACACCTCATTATTCATAATTAAAATGAACATTATATGACTACAACAAACCTGGAAACAAGGACGCCCTTGACTGCCTTGTAGTTCTCGAGCCAACCGAAGCGATACGCAGTGGAGGTGTACGTGTGCAGCTGGCAGTTGTCGTAGGGAGGCACGTCGAAGTCAGCCTTAGAAACAGGGGAAGGAATCTTACTGATCAAAGACCAATTATTTGGGAACCATAAAAAAATGACAACATCAAAAATTATCAAAATGTAAATGAGTGTGCCAAAGGCGAGAGAATGAGTGATACCCCGAATCGCGAGCAGGCAAGCATGCGACTCGCGTCGGCCATTCTCGTGAACACGTAGCAGTGCTCCGGAATCGACGACGCGTCATCCACATACTCGCAGCGCTGAAGAATGACTTATATCAACACAGTTTTTTTTTTAAATCTAATACAGCGAGCAAAAAGTCACCAACCCCGACAGCCTCGTTGTACGTCGTGTTCTGGCAGATGCTCCACGTGTTGTCCAGCAGCTGCTCGAGTTCCTTCTGGCGGTACGAGCAGATGACGTCATCGGTCGGAGTCGCGCCACCGCGACGCGTGTGCGTGAAGAGCACGTAGAGACGCGAGGTGCGATGGTCAAAGGTGGCGGCGCCGACTTCGCGGAGAGAGTCGATATCTGCAGAAGAAGAGAGTAGGCAAAGGATAAGGAACTTATGTAAAAATGAAAAAAAAAGAGAATTTTCCCGTACCAACTCCATCGCACGTCAAAGAAATATCGATGCGCGACTCGAGCTGCGGTGTCGAGTCAGCAGAGCAGACACGCGACAACTAAAGAAGAGCGGCACGTGATTTACTGCATCATTCCAATGGATATATGTATATACATAACAGTTCCAAGAATATTATTTTTAGTACTAACTGCTTTCTGCCCACACCACTGACCTTGACGATGACTTGCTTGGCGTCCTGACCAGTGGCCAGTTTCGCATTGACATACGGCTCGAACGGTTGGCGTGTGGAAGAGACGAAGAAGACGTGGCGGCTTGTCGAGTACGCGCCGACTACGCGCGCCTCCTCGAGAAAGGACGCGTCGAAGGCCTTCGCCGACGGCCGATCAAAGTCATCGTTCCTGCAAGGATTGCTACCAATGAATAAAGACCATGGAAAAGTAAACAAATATAATTAATGAAATATTAGAGAGGTTGCTAAATAGAAACGATTATATGCTAAATTCACTTTCCCCATTAAAGAATCACTGCAACGCTGATATTCAACATCGAAAAAAAAACATCATTTTGTGTGTAGTTCGCTCTTGATTTCTGATCATATGCACGCGCACACAAACTGGAGGCTACAACTGCACCTTTTATGGCTCTTTTATCAGTCGACGAGGCATCAGTGTGCTCAATCCTTTTGCCTGGAAAGCAGCCTTGGCTGCAGAGTTTCTGCATTGGTACAGGCAAGAGAAAGACAGAAAGAGAGACGAGAAACTCGGGATTATGTGGAATGGATGTGAGAGCTTGTCACGGAAGTGCGGTGAGAGAAACAGAGAACAAGAGAGAGAGAGAGAGAGCGAGAGTTAAAAATGAGGTAGAAGAATAAATAAACAGGGATTAGAGATGGGGAGAGATACTCAGTTAGAGACGTGTCAACTTATGGCTGGGTAGAAACCAAGCTTGAAATGAGGTAGACTGTCCAGCAAACAGTCTCCATGAGGCTCAAAATCCTAGACATTGAAACCGTCAAAATAAACAGAAATTACTACTGTAAGCCAAGAAAAAATGAGACTTGAAACTGACAGCAGTCCATCAACACCAAAGACCATGATGCCCGCGCGTCCCTTCGCGAAGGCTACTCGGAGTGCGATTTCGCCCTCAAGTATAGCCAAATAAAAGAGTTGGATAAGAAACTAATTGTAAGTAGCATGAGCTGTTTATGCAAGACGGGAGCAACAATTAACAGTTAAAGGGGGTCGATGAGTAGAATAAGAAAGGGTACCTTTGCCTCGTCGACGAAAGCGGCTGCGGCGTACTCGATCTCTGCGCCAGCCCGCGTCTGTGCTTGCACGTGCAGTCCACGGCAGGGCCAGCGGTCCTTCGCTTCGCGGCGGCACACTCTTCAATCGACAATTCATCATAATAAATACTTATCTCTATAAGTGTTCACATAATAAAATAAAATCAAAAAGCCAACAAAAATTACGTAAGAGGTTAGTAATTTTCAAACTTGAATAATAGCGGACAATGAGTCGTGTGATTATAGATAGAATGAGCATATAAAATGCAATAATTACACGCATTCGTCGGCCTCGCAGTACACGAAGGTCGTGGCGTTCAGCAGCTTCATCTCCATGAACTTTGCTACGCCATTGCGCAACTTGAAGCTCTCAGTCAAGGCACCTGAAAACATACTTCAATTCTCCGTATTTTATACACCAGAAATCTAGATGATCATGTCGTCGACATATAATTTTCTATGTAATTATTGACTTTGAAATTTGTAGTAATGTCTCACTATTTAATAGCCCCAAGCAGTGAGCATGAACTGGCTTAAAATGAACGCGACATGCATAAATAAAGTTCGGCTGGTTTGGGTAAGGCCATCATTGGCGTGTCCCCCAAGGCCGTTGTGACTCACACTTTTGCGCAGCCGACCCGGGCGGAGCAACCGAGAAGAGATGGACATGCGAGCTGGTCGCCACGGCAAGCACGTCATTATACGATGTGATTCCAGAGACCTTAAACTTCCTTTTAATGATATGCTATCTTGCAAGCTTTCAAGGTAGGATAATAGCGCAGCTGTTTTATTCCGTTTCTCTTATTTAAAACTGCATCCCTTTCAATATTGAAATACGCCTCGAAAATAAAATAAAAGTTCCATAGGAATTCACGACGCATGTCCACCTTGAGAACTTGCCCCACTCTTCTTCACTTTGCGTCGCCCTTCTTCTCACCCTGCTATGCTCAGTGCTTCGCTGAAACTTGATGAATAGAAGCGACGGCAGCAACAAATCGACCACAAACAACTTTTTCCTTTCGACAGATGAGAGGAGAAGGTTAAGTGAAGGCGCAAGGAAACGGAAATGCTAGGCATTTTAAAAGTCTTCTTTATTCTCCTTTCCCACTTTGTTGCTTTCTTTTCATTAAAAAATTATGTACTCTGAGAAAAACCATTCAGGCATAGTCAAAATTATTTCTATGGAACAAAGTTTGTTTTACGAAAGATGTAATACGTGCCTAAAAATTTATGCTTTGTAATTTTTACTCATCACTTAATGACAGAGGAGTCCAGTCACATTTTCTGTTGTAACTAGACAATCTTGCCTGGGTGATGATGACTCAGCTTTTTCTTCGTTCTTTCACGAGCTAGTGCTTTCCAGTTTGGTGTGCAATCAATACTGACGGTGGAGTGACAAAGAAGGAATGGTCAACGAGAAAGAACGCCGGAGGATGCAAAGCAGAGAGATTCGATACAATGAGGACGGAATATAAATGTATATGAAGAGAATTTACAATTTTGAATACATTCAGAAATCTTCGAGCTTGCAACGTGTAAAATTCTGTAAAAGAACTGCGTTTCATTTGCACATGTGTGCTTATATGCAAACAAGAACAACATACGAGGGATTCGCGAGAAATATGATAAAAATGGAAGAGTAAAGGATGCCAAATGATAGAGATAAATAACGAAGGATGAAGAAGTAGAGATAGAGAGAGAGAGAGAGGAAGAAAGGAAAAAAGAGAGAGCGAACGAGAGAGAGAGAAAACTCAAGAAGTCAGCTGCTATCATTCGCCATTAGTGGTTCCAGCAAGCGGCTGTAAACGATGTGACGGATTTCATAAGGCATATTCGTGTAACATTTGAAGGAAGACATGATTCATAACGGAGATGGACAAGCGAAGACCAAAGTCATTTTAGATGCATGACCCGGTGCCAATATTGGATAAGTGGTACTTATGAATAGAAAATAGTTGTGAAAGGAATAGAAGAGAGAAAGGAGAACGTTCTTTCTCACTGCTTATTTTCGCTTCCCCGTGATATTCTGAAGCGTGAAAATAAAGTAAAACTCAAATAAACAGTTGACCTGTCCCTCCTGCAACTCGCGCAGCTCAACGCAGACTTGCGGCTCGACTGCGAACGCGTCAGCATAGAGAGGAGGAGGACTGGCGGACGAGGAAGCGACGGCGAAGTTGCAGAACAACACGGGCAGCAGCCAACGCATCGCCCACGCACTCCCGCAGAGAAGGGAAGCTGAAGAAAGAGAGAGAGAGAGAGAGAGAGAGAGAGAGACGAACAGAGAGGGAGAGGGAGGGAGGCAGGTAGAATGTGAGAGAGATGAAAAGACTGAGAGAGAGTGAAATAAATTCGATGATAATGGGCAATTCCATGACGTTGTTTGATTAGAAAAAAAAGAAGCTAACCTTGGTCTTAGGAAGAAGCAGAAGAATACAATTGGTAGCCGCCTAGCGAGAAGTAAATAGTTAGTAGCGTGTTGCGAGCCGAATCGCTCACCGAGCGTAGCCGGAGTTTGCTACGCTACGCCTGGCACTCCTACAAGATAGTAATGTGAAAAGAAGGCAAAGGTCGATGCACATTTAACAGTTGAATGGAGGCTAATACAACTCACGGGTTTTATATGCCAGCAGCAACGAAATAAATACGACGTCGATGGATAGGATCAGCGAACGAAAGCAAAATAGAACAGTAATCCGATAGATCTGGAGAAAGCCCAAGGGGATGAGATGGATGTAAAGATGGCAACAAGCAGATGGTGAAATGGTCGGATCATTTGCCACTATTGCGCAATAGTGATTCCAACTGATAGAGAGCTGTAAGAATGGGAGCAGAAAAGCAGATAAGCAGAAGGAGACAGAGAGAAAATAAGAAGGAAAGAGTTAGACAGAAGTGCAGCCGAAATGGGCACAATTGAAAGCCGTCTTTGAACAACTGATGTCCTATTCTTTCCGCTTATTCTTTTCTTTTGCAGTGTTTCACTTGACGAGAAAGCGGCTGTGCCGACCCTGAGGGGTGTTCGGTGAGGGAACGAAAGATAGAGAAAGAGAGAGAGAGAGAGAGAGAGAGAGAGGGAGATAAAGAAGGAGAGAATTGAGAGAGGGCCAGATCGATTCAAGTGGTGGTAGGCCTGCTGCCATCCAGAACGGAAAGGGCGGCGGCACCCTGCCCAAGGGTAGCTCTTTCTCTCCTCACCCTTTCCAATTTCAACCTCTTCATCTCCTTGTCTCAACGCCTCCTCTTCCGGCCCTTCATCTCGTCACGTGGAAGGCGCCGAATTGAGCCTGTGGCTGTATATGAGTGATGCGCATAATTTATGTGATATGGGCAAGGAATGGGAATGGGCAGACGGCCATTCTGAATGCTTTTAGAGGCGTAGAAAGGCGAGCAGATGGAGAAGGAAAAGAGAGAGAAAGGGGAGAGAGAGAAAGGGAGAAAGTGAGAGGAGGGTGAGAGAGAGAGAGAGAGAAAGGGAGAGAGTGAGAGGAGGGTGAGAGAGAGAGAGAAAGGGAGAGAATGAGAGGAGGGTGAGCGAGAGAGAGAGAGAGAGAGAGAGGCCGGGAAAGAACGAAGCCAAATTCCTCCACGGGTGAAAGAAGCGGCCAATGAAACATATTCTTTATTCCCTTCTCATGGCTCTGGCTGTTCGCACTTTCTTCTTGTTCATGACGCAAGCGAAGTTTTTGAGTATGGACGTGCATTTTCAAAATGGCTTGCTTCAAAACTAAAATTTCGAGATAGTTCAGCCAATATTAGCGAGAAAAACTATCAGAGAAAGGACAACACTCTCATGAAGATTAAAATATGTTTTTTTTTAAATAAAAGGACAGTTTCAAATCAGCACTAGATCAATCATCTGGCAAGTGTGCCAAGAAAGAGCGAAGGTTGAAATATTTCTTGTTACAGTCTATACTTGTAAGTAGCTTGTAGCAGTGCAAGAATGATTGGTTTTACTAGAAATCTATATATGGGAACATTCTTTATGTAACAATAACATTTTTTCTTGCCCACACATCATGTCGCTGTAAACTTTGTTTCCTTTTCGATAGAAGAGGGAGCAAACATTTGAAAACATTTCCAAATGATGTCATTGTTCCAAGAGCAGAAAACATAAGAACATTCTCTACTGGCCCTTTACTCTCTTACCATTACGAGTAGAGTAGCGAGTCCTGCGCACACTAACCGAGGAAACACTGCACGCGAAAGAGAGATTAAGTGAGATAAGGAAGCTACGAAATGGAAAAAAAAAACAATTTAATTAAAAGAAACCACTACCCAACTTCGCATTAGGAAGAAGTGAGTTGACAAATGCAGACTGATACGCGATTACAAACACGGGTCAAAAGAACACGCAGTTGAAAAAGGAGGCCGACTACTGCTGGCGGTAATCCTGCTGCAGGCTACGACGAACAGCAAGAATGAGAACGGCCTGACATTGGGCGGTAGGAGATCAGAATGGAATAAGATATAAAGAGAGGAATGGATATAGACTGTGATAGGATTGAGGTACCTGAGCAAGAGATTGAGCAGGGAGACTGAGATTAGCGAGAATAGAAAGGGAGGGTGGAAGGAAAGAGAAACAGCAACAGTTCGTACCGTGACACTTTTGGCGAAGCCAGCACAAATGCTTTCGGCTGGCATGGAGCGAAGGTGCACACCGGGCAGTGGCATGAGTTCGCATGATGGGAGAACGAAAGAGAGGGAGAGAGAGAGAAAGAAAGAGGGAAGAGGGAGAAAGAGAGAGAGAGAAAGAGAGAGAGAGAGAGAGAATGGGACAGTTTGAGATAGCGAGAGCGAGAAGAGCAAAGATGGTTAGTGAGGGAGAGTGTTAGCATTGCAGAGAAGGTGGAAGACGTGTGCTCAAGCTCAGAGACGGAGGAAGCAAAAGAGACTTGGAGATGCAAGAGAAGAAGACCCTTTCCTAATCGATCGATCTGTGCGCTCTGTGAGAGGGGACGAAAGTGGAGAGGAGAGCAAGATTGGAGGAGAGGAAGGAGAGAGTGAGAGAAGTGGGGACAGTAAGAGAGAAAATAGAAAGGAGACTTTAGGATTAGAGAAAGAGGTAGAGAAAAGAGAGATGCCGAAGTGAAAGATCAGCACATGGAGAAAGAGAATGGCGACATGATTCCGGGCTGATTGGGCAATCGTGATTTCCCGCGTTTCGACAGCATTAGAGTGCCGTTACATTGAATACATGAAGAGCAGAAGAGAAAGAGTATTGTCGAGCTCAAGTGATGCCACCAGTCGGCTTTCTCTTTCTATCTCTGTCGCTCTTTCTCTCGCTCTCTCTCACTCATCATTCTGTTTCGCTCCCTCTCCCCTTCATTTTCACTCGCTACCACAAAAAATGTCACAATCCGTTTTCTCCAAAACATTCGTCGTGTGTAACTCTTCTGCACAGTGTCGTCTTCGCTCCAGACTCGTGAAGGCCTTTCCCCAAGCACAACCCTCTATGACAAACATATGAGTCTGTGTTCACGTGCCAGAGGCGAGAGAACGAGAATTACGGGAAAGGAGGGAGAGAGATGGAGAGAGTTAGAGAGAGAGAGAGAACGAGAATAAAGTGGATCAAATAGAGGTGTTCCGGCGCCCAAACAGAAGAATGAAAAGCAGCGATAGCTGTCCAAAGAATCATTTCTCCAACCGTTTAGTGACCAAGTTTGTGGCTATAGTGGAACGTGGGTGTGGATAAACATCAAACCCAGAAAATTTGACATCGTGTTACTGACATTCATTATTTATATACTTATAGGCATTACTCTTCATTCAATAGTATATTAAAACTTTAATATCAAAATTTTTAAGATCAATGCTCGGGCGATTCTTCTTTTTTTCGCGAACCTTTCAAAGTGGCGGATCGGTAGCATGGGCTGATGAGCATGTTAAAATAGTGGAGGAAACAATAGCAATCAGTATATATATTGCATTAATGCATTTATCAAAATATTTAATTTGCTTATACGTGCTTGTAGTCTCCTTCTAACTGTAACACAAGTATAAAAAGACAAGGGAGAGATGGGATACTATAGCTCTGCGGATAGCGAAGGAATGAGGGGCATTCTGAGACAACACTTTAATATTATGCATATGCTATCCATCTATGTGGACTTAATGTTTTGAATGTCTGCATATACGATTTAACTATAGCACAGCATTTAAAATTTATATCTGACTATGACGGTCTAAAAACAATTGCCAACAAAACCTAAATCGAGTTTAAAATTATTTTATATTAAAAATCTTTTCGATTATGTGAAGTGAGATTGTCGAGATCTTATTCTTCCACTTGATGTCCAGCGAACCGAAACATCTAGCATCAGCTACGTTCTTTTCCTTCGGCCTGTGCGTACTTCTCGTTGGCACACAACGTCTAGTTGGTCCAAGAACACCCTAAAGTCTCTTTCTTTCAGCAGTGAGTGTATTATGCCTTCGCACACAAAAGTCGCGCGTAAGATATGAATGAGTGCATCTCTGCTGACGTTCCCGCAGGCAAAAAGAATGTTGTGTTCCGAATTTCTCAACACAGGGCATTCGCCGAAACTCACGATAAGTGTTCGAAAAAACGCTTACGTCAGTGAACATTTTCTTACGTATTTATTATCATTTTTTGAAACAATGCTAGGTTTAGAGCGCCGCATTGTTCCATTGTTTTCAATGGCGCTTTTCCGTGGATTTTTTAACATCCAAGAACCTGAATACCTGTCGACAGTTCTTGACGACTAATAAATCTCGCCTTTTCTAGTATTCCATGTAATCGTAGAAATCTCATTTTTGAAGAACAGATCTCTTTGATCTACTTTCTGATATTACAAAGGTGATATTGAAATGAATAGTTGGTTTGCATTTGGACGCGACCCGAGATCGCCTACATACTTACATGCATCTATCGTCAATTTAATAATGCATTTGATTTAACTTCTTGCAGAAAGCAAAAGAATGGAATTTTAATTTTGAAACTCAATTCCATGAAATGAACAATAACTAATTATTGTGGGCCGTTAGATGTGTTCCCTACAATCTCACATTTCATGTAATGTTGATATTTCTAAGATCTATAAGTCTCAAGATACATATGTACTGTGTGCTAGAATACGTAAAACTGCTATAAGAAAGTTCAGAAAAAATTGAAACAAGGTGATCGATATAAAACGTGAAGTGGAGCTTTTTTAATTTAAAGGAGCTATCCATGGAGTTTAAAAGCCGCTTGTGCAGAATTAACGTTTGAATTCCCGCATGATATTGCAAAAAGTTTTGGCGGTATGTCAGCACAGTATCCATCACAACAAAATAGACTTTGTAAGCCTTTTTCTCTCTGCATCTTTTCTCTTCCCTCGAATCTCAAGCGTGGCTTGCACCTTCTTTCTGGTAGAATGAGGGTCAGCATGCGGACAAAATAGGCAAGGGGTGATGACGTCACTCCCTAAATTCTACAGAACTATGTGTAGAAAATGTGGTTTTTCCTGATAGCATTACCAAAAAGTTCAGCAACATTGTAATCTCCATGGACAGCTTCTTTAATCCAATTACCAGAATTTTTATACAAAATACGAGCTGGAATTAAAGGAAAACAAATCTTGTTACGTCAACATTACGTCACGTCCTCCTTCACAATTTGTAGGTAATAGTATTCAAAGAAATGTATGTGATGACTTATTAAGGAGACGTCGTAAGGTGTATGACTAATTGTATGTACGGTAAATCCTCTGAATTCCTAACAAATCTATCCGTCTGTCTATTTGAGTTTTTTTTTTCAAACTATAACCAGCTTACGACTACGCTTTGGATGATCCGACTAGACGTGACCCCTCTTTGCATGAAATGGCGTAAAAACTGTGGCATTCTCTTTACTCTTCCTGGTTACGACGCGGAAGGAAGTGCTTGTAGTCATGCTTACTCTATATACATACATAGCACGCCTTCGTAGGGCTGCTCTGGAGATGTTTCAGTAATTCCCTCCTTCTGGTACACAGTCTAAGCAGTTCTTCAGTGTTTCTTGCTTAATCTCACAGCATGGTATTTAGGTAAGATCTTCTGATATCCAATAGCATCATAGGAATGATAATGTAACATAATATGGGCTCTGGTTTTGGAAATTGTTTCTGTGCAAATGGTTTAAAAAATGGACTGATGAGGATCTGGTAACCTATTTTGATGTTTGCTCACTCGTGCAAAACTTTTTCGCGAATTCTGTTTAAAAAAATCATCCGTTCTCTGAGTTAAGATTCTATCCTTTCAGATAAGACGGCCCCCTAAAAACACATGTAAGATGATATGCAGCGGAGCACGCATTTCTTCTGCCTTTGGTTCTAATTATTCCAAGTACACATTTATGTACAATGTACACACTTGGATGGATAAAATTAAGAGCATATTAATCTATCTATTTGCATACATCTGGCTCTTTAAATCGGTTCGGTTAATGTGCTCTGTTCCATTTTATTTACAAATGGAAACGAGCAGTGTACTTGTTTTAAATTTAGTTTTCTTTCCTATCTACTACATAATTCTGTCCTTTGTGTCAGGGTCTGCAAGTGGCCATTAAGCATTCATATTCCAGCTAGCTCTTTTTTTGTCCTCCCACGCACCCTCAATGAATGTGCCCTTGTAGCTTCTTTCATATTCTTTATTAGCAAACAAAGTTTGAAATTATTGGCCACACTGTTTAATAGAGTTGGTCTTGCTGCAACACACGACTTTAGATGTGCAAGACTCATTTTCGTTTTTGAGAGGCATCCACCTCCGCCAGCAGGCTACGGTGCTTCTCCAACCTTCCTCGTATGATAAACATGATCAGACAAATATGCAATGAATCAGCATATTTATAAGAAATGAAAGAATATGCAGATAAAGGCATGACGATAAAGGATTTATATTAACGCATGCCAATACGGCGAAAAACGGGAAGTTATTTCCGCTTGAGATTAGCAAGGAAATATAAAAAATACCTCTGTAAATGTAGACCGCGGTCTCCTGGGTTTGTGAAAACTTGCGCCCACTCAGGAAAATACATCCTCACCGATTTCATAGGAAAGGTTATCTTTCACTAAATGCCACAAAGCATAGTTCATTTCAGATGGCGTATAAGACATGAAAAAATTACTTTATTAACATTTTTACACCAGTATAAGCAATATGTTAACATTCTTGCTATAATCAAAAAACTCTAGCAGTATTTTGTTTACTTACTTCGGCTAATTTCAAAGGCATGACAACCGCAGTGCATTGAAAATGAAGGCTAATTTCAATGCACTAGTGCACCTACATTCTTACCGCAGCTGCGGTAAGAATGTAGGTGTATTTTGAAAGACACTGATAGTTTTGCTTCATTCTTTGACTTTTCTTAAAAGTATAGAGTGCTGGCCTTTAAAGTGTTGTGCTTTACGTGACACGATGTTCTAGAACAGTTGAGGGAGTGGAGAATGAGAGAGTGCAGAATGGATATGTGCTGTGAAGGGACATCAACGGGATCAGGCGAGCTGAACACAACATAAGACTCCTCTTGTTGACATTCCAACAAGAGATGATTCTCCTGTCTTTTCAAGAGCGTCGTCCTTTAATTGTGTCAAGTACGGCGTTCTGAGAGAACGTTGCTCTCATTCCTCGCTGTTCTCCTTATCACTCGTACTCTTTCCATGCAAACATGCTCCTATTGTGCCTCTCGGCGCAGATTAGCGTGTTGCTGCTGAACAAATCTTCTCCGCTTATTTTCCGGTATGATAAGCGCACTCAAGAAGTCATCTCTTCGCTGTAAACACTCAACAAGGGCCTTACGCATGTGGTCGGCTCGCTGAGAGAGAAACTGTAGAGCATTCCAATTTGCGGGCAGAGCTGCTAGAGAGCTTCTTGACATGATACATATGAAGAGCCGCCCCGTTGTTGTTGCCTTGAATACCGTAATCCCGTGGAATGACATGGAATGCTGCATCCTTCACATCTAATGAGATAGCCAAGGTGCTTGTTAATGGGGCAGGTAATAAGGAAGCGAGGAGGAGTGAAGAGGATAGAAGCCGCTAACACTCATCCAAGAGGCCCTCAACGCCCCAAGGAATGAGTAAGAAGCTTCTTCGCCCGTCTGATGCATGCCTCTTCTTAGGCAGTTGAAAATACTCCACATCTTTTAACTGATCTCAAGATCTCTCTCCCACACACCTCCTCATTTTTTCTTGCGTTATTGTTTTGTCTGCCCATCTCTAGAGTTATCCGACGTGAATAACACCGCAGCGCCACCCACGGCCACTTTTGAATTGGCCACTTCTGCGCTCGTCACTATCGTATGATTGACGGCTATAGACGTCCCTACTTCACAACACTTGTAGCAGTAATATCTTATTTAAAGCCATGAACATTTGGTTTATTTTGCTATTTTCCATAAATTTTAATGTCAATAACGGTCAAAACTTAACGAATACGGCAGGAAACCTTTCACTTCATATTCCAAGCAGGTGAAACTTTTCTTGCTAAGGTTGTATGACGTCCAGCGACACCACACTCATAAACAATGAAGCAGATGTTGGACTACAAGCTGCTAAAAATTATGCAAAACATTTGTGGATTTAGGTTGACATTTGATCAACTATTTCGCATCGAATTGCTGAATGAAGCCCTTAATCTACGAAAACCCGACATGTAACGAACTTGGTGTCGGATTTACATAAATTCGTAACAGTCTATGTCTTTGGATTCCATGCTCAAAATATATTGTGTATTCGAATATGACAAACATGAAGGAAATCGTATCTTGATTACAACTTATTCACGACTTTTGGTATAGTCGCAGCTCAAATTAAGTCGACTAATCCGATTTTGTTGATGACCAAAAATGCTGTCATTCAATAGGTAATTCATAACATATAGCTTACGACTAGTCAACCTTAATCTTGCTTTCGTAAATGCATGCGTCGAAACCACCCCCCCCCCCCTCGTCAGGCTGGGTGCTAAAAGTATAATTGTAAAAACAGTTTAATACAGATACATTTTTAGCATTTCGCTTTATGAAATGTTAGAAATACACTATTGTTTAAACATCCTGAAAAGGTAGTTGTTATGTAGAATGGGTTAAGGCGGTTGCTTCGCTGCTGGCAATAATTGTCTTTGATATCATCATGGCATGATAACAAACATGTCCGGGATTGATGAACAAGTAAGACTTGGACAAGCAAAACGAAATACTGGAGCTTTTGGAGACAGCTCAGGAGGTCAAATGTATGAAAGTTTTTTTCACCCATCTCAATTGTTGAGGAATCTACTTATTTGAAACATCCCTGAATACGTAAAGAAGTTTACTTTTTTCGTCATATTTTCAAGCATTTCTTTTATTTGCAATCACTTTGTTTTCGATAAAAGCAATTCAGTAAACAACTGTGCCTATAACAGTTTCCAATGTTGACGCTTTTACGGTTGAACTAATGCTTTATTCTCATCTTTTCGACACATCCGAAGCGAAATAGTACTATTGTTCTGTTTGGGAAAGGATAGGAGTGCTCGACTGGAGGTATACTGTAGGCGCAATCTTCGAAGTGTTAGGCGACCAGTCAACTGTCCAATGTTTTCGGGTATTGGCAGCTACAGTCAGATCCCAAGAGATCTCTTTGCCTAACTCGAGGCATGGACAATAGGAAGGACGAAGCTACACAGAGTCTTTTGAAAAGAGATTAGGCTAGAAAGAGAGAGTCCAGAGAGTGAGAGAAGCATAAACTCGGCAGTTCTGCCACTTTATGTGGCAGGTTGAAAAGAAACGAAACACCTATAAACCTCGGCTTTTCAATCGTGCTACGTAAAACATCGCTTTAGCATTTCATAAGCACATGAATGGAAGAGCAGATTCGAGATGTGATATAGCAGATTTAGCCGGATAAAGCATCTACTACATGACAAACACAAAGAAATATGCATGCATAGTAGGATAACAATAACAGGATGAATCTAAAACTTCCTTTTCTTTGCTCTAGGCGTCTTCTAAGCAGGTGTATTCATCAAAATAAATGAACCGATTCTGTAGGAATGAATGGGATTCTCGGAGAGAAGCTTTTCGTCTGAGAACCGCACAATAGTCTGTAAACGTTTATGGCATTTCGGGAGAGGGCTGGATGGCTCGTTTCCATTGTGGCTAATCCGTCTGATAGCACTAAAAGAGTCAGGGAAATAAATGCAGCCAGCGAGGAAATCATGAGTATTTCGACTGCCAAGCAATTCAATGCAGTTTTCTAGGAGATGCTTTACGATGATGATCTGTGCTTAGTGAAAGAGATTGAGAGAAGGAAAGAAAGTTTATGGAGATCGTTTGTGAAAGTTGTGAAAGATTTGAGGTGATTCAATTTAAAAGCAGCCTTCTGCTGATGCTGCGATGCTGGCGTTGCATGGATTCTACCACCGTAGAGAAATGAGAGATCAAGAAAAAGAGAGAGAGAAAGAGAGAGAGATAGAGATAGAAGACCAAAATATGCCCGGCCCGGAGAATTGGTTGCTTTGTACGGTTGGGAGAGAATGCTGTCATGAAAGAGAGATAGAGAGCGTGAGATCGGGATAAATTGACACACAGTGCGAGCAAAACACTACTAGCTCTCTTTAGAGTAGCCGGGGTCCCTGTGACAGAACCATAACAAATATATGCATAAAACAAAGAACACAGGTGGTGAAGTTCTCGTAATAAGGGGTGGTGTCTCAGTGGGTTCTTGGGGAATTGTTGCGAGTAAGGACTCGTAGCCGGAGTACGGTAGTGTGTCTGGCTGCAGAGAATTGCTGCAGTGAGCGAGAGAGCACGGCTCAGAAGCGCGAGCTGCCGCGTGGCTTTCGGCCCCTGCCACGATGATGTTTGTGGGCGCCTGCCTTGCGAGCCGCCATTACGGAGTCGTACATCTGCTTGGTGTACTGTATCAGACGACGAATCTCCATGTGCTGCTGCAAAGATAAATAGGTTTTATTATTTATCTCCACTGTATCTTCTTATCTCTTGCTCTCCATCACCTCACATCCGGCGCTCCCTAATCGGGTAAGAAAAACGATATACGATATCCATTTCTCTTTTAAAATCGCATATAAGGTTTCCTTCCTCATGTAGGAGTTCGCCCACTCTCACATTTTGCTCTTTTGCAGCCGTTAAACCAATGTTCGAAGAAAATGCACCTGCGAAACTCTTTGCACTTTCTCTTCTTTTGGTTGCAGAATATTATCTTCTGTGCAAAGCCCAAGGAGCATGTCTACATTTACCTCATTTTCCTCTTGTTTTGTTCTAGTCTTGGTTGCCTCTCAGATTGTCTTCTACACTCTTTGTCTGTGTTTCACTCTCTTTCTCTCCTCTACCTACCAATTGGTGGAAGAGACAGAAGGTCTTCTCTTCATCAAATCCACCGTTGCAATGCTGGACTCCGTCGCAGAGATGATGCTCGGCAATGCACTTCCAGGTGCCATCGGGCTCGGCCGAAGGGCAGGCAGTGCGGCCCATCTCGGCGCAGCCTGTACAAGGAAAGTGAAATTAGACAGAAGGAAGAGGCTGCTCACTCCAGAACTTTAATGAGAAAAGAACTCTTGCGTCAGGGTTTCTGCTCATTTTCTGTCGGACCCCCTTTTTAAAAAAAAACATATGCTCACACCATGAATGCAAGATGTTTGCTAATCTGCACCAAGTGGAGTCGGAAAATACCAGGTCTTATGCAATTCTGTGCGTTCCACCAGAACAAGATGCAGAAAGAAAAGAGCATGGCAACTCCCAGTGACACATTTACGGCAAAAAAATTCAACGTGTATACAACATTTGAGAGAAATCGCAGCAATGAGACAAAAAGAAATGGCTGCGTCATCTTTTCCTAGTAGCATAATGCGATGTCTGTGATGAATGCAAGCTCTAATTGTAGCCGAAACACTGGAAGTCTTCAAATTTGACTTGATTAATTAAATCATCGCAGATTTGATTAATACTCTGTTTTATACGGTATCACGAGAAACAAATCTCCCTGTGTCCAAACATTGTAATCGTAAGAAAAAGTTATGGCTTTTCGAGCCTGCGAACTTGCTCAAGTTTTGGCGGTCTTTAAAGGCGACCGCAAAGAAGACAATAAAGCACCCCCACACGCAAGTTATATCTTTGCCTCTTGTTCCCTTGGCGAACAATAGCTTCTCGTTATAAACAAGCATGGTAAACGCTCGGATAACACAGCATTAAAAAAATAGGCTAAAAATATTATGTAGCCATCAAGATTCCAGCAGATCACTGCTCTGAAATTTTGCAAACCAAAAGAGCGGGCGGTATTTCGTAATATTATAATATTATATTGCCACATCTGACCAAATATAATTAAACAATTAGATAATTAGGAAAATACGTAAATGATATTAAAATGAGAAAAAATACTGACGTTCTTCTTCTTCGCGCGGGATTGTTTGGTTTGACTTGCCGGCATTCATGGGGAACGAAGGAAAGAGAGGGGCTGGCGCGGTGTTGCTGTCGTCCTCATCCTAGGAAAACAATGTTATAGACATTCTAACAGGGCCAAGTTAGTAGTTCTCATGTTATTTATGTCAATTATTATTTCAAAGATACTTGCAGAAAGCTCATGATCTGATGTGTTATTCGAACGATTTGATTAATGTGCTTAGAGTAAATAGTTAATTTAGGCTTGCAGAAGAGTTATACACAACATAAATGTCGGTGAATGATATGTGATAGAGAACATTTCAAATTGTTATGTTTACAATAACATTGTCTACCGTATTATAAAAAGGTTGCTTACCACATCGGCAGAGGAACTGTCGGCCATTAGCGGGGCAGCCGTCGCAACATTTGCGTACGCGATGAGGGTGGCGGCAAAAAGGAAGCGAAGAAGAAAGCGGCGAGAGACACGGAGAGGGATGGCATTGATGGAGTGGCCAGTGGACAATGCCTGATGATTGGGAGATGAAGGTGCCTGGGACATCCTGGACACCTCGAGAGGTTGCTTGTGACTGCCTGAAGGCTCCTCGGCAGCGATGCGAACACTGTAGCAGGACATACTATGGAAGTTTGTCTTAGTCGCTTGTCTGCCAAGATCGCTGAGCAAACAATGAGAGGAATGGCACGATGCGAAGACTAGCGAGAGAGGGAAAGTCAAGTATGGCATGGGCGGAGTCTTTGAAGTATGGAGTGGGAAGGGGCGTGGCCTAAGCGTTTTCAGGAGCGCTTGCGCTTTTGGATGGGGCAACACACGCGTTTTCGCTGCACGCACACTCTTTTCATTTTCTCTCACTTTCCCAAGTTCCGCCTATCAAACATTTTTTCTCTCATCCCTCTCTTTTACTACATTCTTTTCACATTCCTAACACTTACTATCACGTCCAATTACAAATGCGCTTGGTAAAAAGAATCGAGAGAAGAAGCGAAGAGATGGAAAAAGATGTGAGTGAGTGTTTTGTCGCGTTTCGAGAATGAATGGAGGGAGGAGTCCGAAGGTGAGGGGGCGGAGACAAGGCTGAGTCGATCTCTGACCGCTCGCACGCCGTGGAAGAAAAAACAAGCACAAGCTTATGAACCTCTACATGTTAGGAACCTGAGCGTGACCGAAGGTAAGCTCCGCCCCTTACCACGAATTTACATGGCTATTCGTCCAGAGATCAACCCTCCCCCCCCCCCCGGAAAGCAGCTAAAAAGCGTTAAAATTTTGTCAGCACTCCAGGTATGGCCGATGACAGGGGCAATAAAAAATATGCACTGGCGCTTGTAAACACGTCTTAAATATAGTCTCGTGATAATGGCAATACCTGAAAAAAATAACAGAGCAAACAATAGGATGCCGCGTCCTTGGTTCTTACTTCCTGGTCGTGATATCACTACGGTTCAGCACAAGCAACGAGGGTCGACTCTTTCTTTCTGTTGTATGCCACTCAAGAAGAAAGGGCCCACTGTTGTTGTTTTCAGAGATTAACACGGTCGCCATGTTTCTTGTTCCATTCAGGAAGCTTCTACGGCAAGCAACATTCCACATAAACAGTGCGATAAAAATATAAATAGATAAAAAGCGATAAAAGACACACTGAATGAGAAAAAGAGAAGCAAACGAAGAAGAATAAGCAAAGCAAAACACACATTTGTACTGTTATCCCGCCACAAACACCTTACGTTAGCAAGAGTTCATGCAGATTTGGCTTCCGTGGAGTTGCTATGAATATCTATCTGTCTCTAGTGAGAAGCGAGCTGGGATAAATGATAAAGCAGAATGGGCTGAAACGGCTACATTATGGAAATGGAAGCCCCGGCGGAACTCGCACGTATGTACATGTATTCCAGAAGCCCGTCGAGTCTGCCATGTTCACACTAAATCTACATAAATTCAAGCCACTCCCCTCTCACCAAATATTTTGTAGCCGTTGTAGCCATTTATTTGGACAGAAAAATACATGGCGGCGGAAAAAAAGTTTATGAAAAACATCATATTAGTGCTTATAAGATTATACCAGTATATATCTTTCTTTTCGTTATTCTTTCACCAATTATAAAATATATAATTGGTAAAAGAATAACGAAAAGAAAGATATATACTTATATAATCTTATAAGCACTAATATGATGTTTTTCAGCATAAAGTTCTAACAAATTCGCGTTTTTTAATTCACTCCTGGAAAAAGTATGGCAGGGGGGTACATGCTGCCATGAAAGTATCTTACGCGAGATCTTCGTGTAAACATGTGAAGAGAGTGCGCGTGGAAGAACCTCGCCGCAGCATCGCTGATCCGGTCATGCTCGGTCTATATCCCTTTTTTAATACCTCTTCACCCAACACCAGCTGAGCCGAAGTTCAATCAACTCCCCTGGAAGATGTCTGCAAGAAATCAATTGGCAAAGGGCCCTCGGTTTCACTTATTTTCACTCTCCGCCAACAGTTCGTATTTAAAGTTAGCTTTTATTTCTTTACATTTATAGTCCTTCTTGAAATAATAATTTCAAGCGAAACTTTTAAGGTTGTGTACGTGCGGATGTTTATGTAAGTACATATGTAGGTGTCAACATTAAACCTCATAATATTTTTTAGCGCTCATGGAAACCAGCGCTTAGGCAAATGACTTTGGCACTACTTATGCATCTCATTATAGTTTTGCAGGTCTTTTAAAATTTCGGCCAATTTCGCAAAATTAACTATTCAAGCGTATCTCGTCTCAGGATATCCGTGCATTTAGTATATGACTGCAGCTTAAGCCTGAATTCTCACTGCAGAATGCAACTCAGTAAATTGGAAAATACAGTATCTTAAGGAATATCACAAAGTTAATCTGTTGATCAAGGTTGCTGTTTTTACTTTAATTAATGTTAAAAAAATAACATCTTTTCTGTCGAGATGGTGATTATATATGTATTTCGCACCAATTGTTTTATGAAAGTTCAAAAATACGATTGTGAATATTCTGTTCACCATTCAAACGTGTTCAACTTGCACAGGAATTTATCGTTCTATTCAGAATATACGAAACATTGACTATTTGTATCAATGGGTATACTATTACATTCAATTATTTCTGTCATTTTTACTGAATATGTCGTGTTCTCTATATCAACCGAATATTTAGGCTGAGGATTAGATTTGTTTTATTTTGGTGACGCCACTATTAGTCTGTGTTTATCCTTTGGAGGCCTCGGAGATCATGAAAACGACACAATCTAGGTCGAAAGGCCCTTTGGCTGAGGCAGACTCTGTCATGGTCCAGACTCAGCCAAACACGTTTGCTTTCTTCAATAAAAGAAGGCAACCGTGACGGACACGAGCACATTTACACCTCACATCCGGTGCGGCGTAATCTGCAAATAGTTCATCCAATCCTAAGAATTCGTAGTGTCTAGGTCACCCCTTATGATGAAAAAAAAATCATGACGAGTTAACTATCTAGGTATGAGTTTTATTCCCTAATTTTTTCTAATCAAATCATGTGATATAAATATGATACCATGTCCAATTCGCCAACGTTCGCACGCCTTCAGATGCTCGACTACACGGATTAAGTTCTAGACGATTCAATATCGACAACCTTTCATTTAGCGAAGACCTTCATCGCATTAGCACTACCGCTTCTGTATTATTTGTGTGTTGACTTTGAAGGAGGCCATAAGGTAAACAAAACTCCTACCACGAAGTCTACCACGAAGAAGAATATTGGTAACAAGTACGGTGTGAAGGATCCACAGAAATGGTGCTACTGCCTCTTGCATCTTCTCCACAGAAACTAGTGGCTTGAACACTTGGCAGGTGTGCGCACGTGTTAAGCAAAATTTGGTTGCGCGCCCCATATATATAAATTTTAAGTGCAGGATTCGAATGGCCCTGTCGGCCACGGCGTAGCTCTACCAAAAGTTTTTGAAAATGGCTGAAAAATAAATATTCGCGAATTCAAAGTAGAGCATACTGCTCTACTTTCCTCTAGGCTGAGGGTTTTTGTGATTTCGGGCTACTTGCAATCGAAGTTTTTAGCTCAACCTGACCGAATAAGGCAAAAAAAAAACAAGACATTATTTATTTTCCTCGGACCTCCTTTAATGGAAGTATCCGACGGAAGTAAAACTTATCTAATAAAATTACCCTTCAAACGATTGATGCAAAACTCCCAACGGTCGTTGATTTATTACCTAAAAATTATAAATTTAAAACGTGTATCTAACATTCTAACCTCTCTCAAGTTCTTTCATTGTCACCATTTCTTGGTTAACATTGAGTAACTGATCATTGGGCAGGAAGTGTAGAGACTGCCTCTTCTTCCTTTTTGTTGGCACACCTTGCTTGCTTTTGAGAACACACCGGGTGCATCGACGTTTTCTTCAGTATTGAAAAATGCAAATATCTGGCTGGCTAAATACTTTTTTTTTCTAAAAGCGGGGCCTCCTCCCATCGCTTTTAATAAATTAAATTGACTCCAAGGAACGGTAAAGGTGGAAGTATTTTTTCGTGGGATATCTCCTTTAAATTGAATAAAGATAAACAATTAATATTCATACAATTGAATAATAATGGCATGAACATTCCGGATAGACTGAACCAAATAACGAGTGCTCTCTTGCTTTTCAAATACATAATGTATAAAAGTAAAAACACCTAACGAATGATACTCTTGGCTTATCTCTTTGAAAGAGGTTATTCGTGATAGGGTGCCAGCTAAAGAGCTTATCTGCCTATGCCTCAATGTAGAAAAAAAGAAGAGAAAATAAATAGGAGATCGAAAGGGTCTTCTCACGAAGACTCTTCGCCAGATGTATCAATCAGTGGTTTTTCTCCGCGAAAAGTTTATGAGCCTGAGGGAGCCGTTAAACTTGATTGCTACGCATGATGTATGTATATGTGAAGACTCTCCTAGCTCGCACACCCAAATATTAACAGATGTGAAAGGTTTGAAAAGCTTATCGGAAATGCGATAAGCCTTTGATAAGCTGCTTCAACTCTTCAAATACGTGAATTTGAAATGCATATTCTATGAAGCTTACCTAGGATAAGTCTTAAAGGTTGATTTTACATATAAGAACAAAATAGTGCTCTCTATTTTCATCTGAATTCGTACATCTTTGTGTATCAAAAAATCTGAATCAGCAAAAAATATTAACTGCAAGTGCAAACTTTTTTGTGATAAATATGCTGCAAATTGTTTTCATATCGTGACAGGGCAGCTCGAATGGCCCTTGAGGCGGTCTTCTCTATGAGCTTGTATTAGGAATAGACAACTTTCCTCCTTCTTCAAGAATCAGATAATAATATTTTCTAAGGAGGGAGATGCAGAGATCAAGGAAAAGCGGGGGGCGAGAAAGAAAAAAGAAGATAAGTGTCGTCTACTTCCTCGCATACAAGTTGAAGATGACCATGATTCACCCGAAGGGCTCATTCTCTCTTCATCTCCACATTTGGCTGATTGGGACCTCCTCAAATCCGGGTATGCGCGCGAAATCAACCGCACTCACACGAATGAGTTGACAACAAATGAATCTTATCCCCTTTCTTTGATTCGCCTTAGCGCATTTGAACCCCTCCATTTCGGCTAATCTTACCACCTTAAAGCAACACCTCTTTCGAAACCATACTCTCTCTCTCCATAGATACGTCCATGACATTTTTGCTCAAGGCAACCGACGCGGCCAATGGTGATAGAGTGAACGGCTCATCTTATCTTTATAAGCCCACTTGGGGATCGCAACATTTTGATGGACATGCGTAGGGTGCGATGACAGAGAAAAAGATGCAGCACAGGAAATGGGGAAGAAGAGATTGCACGGCAAAAAACTCCTGCCTGCCCGCCTGTCAGAGAACGGTACGAGATAAGAAATTGGAGCATTCTGCCTTTTCCCATTGACTCATTTTTTAGCAAACAGCATCAATTTATTCGGTTTCAAACGCCCATAGGGCCAACTTTCTCGTTCCGTCTTTCGGTGATGCAATCGTTATCAGGCTCTTCTAGTCGACGAGGACAAGGTATGTCAAGGGAAAGAAGAGAGAGAATCAAGTACGAGAGAGTAATCGAGAATGAGAGAATGCAGGTGAACAAAGCCATTTTTGATTCTTGCACTGCAATGCCTCGGAGAATAGCAAACGTTCTATGGTGTGTAGTTGCATGCTCCCCATTCATTCAATTTTTTTTACTTTGTCTCGCTTGAATCGCTATTTTCGTGAAAATTCATTCAAGAGACAACGCCAGACAGCATGCACTTTGAACACAAAGGATGGGTCGAAAAGAGAGAGAAAGAGATACCGAGAGAGAGAGAGAGAGTGGGGAAGCGAGAGAGAAAGAGAAAAGAAAGAGGAAGAGAGAGAGAGAGAGAGAGTGATTTGTAGAAAATGTAAGAGAGATCGAGGGACAAAGGGAATATGGGATTGTCAGGATAGTGTGACATACATAGGTGGAAAAAGCACGAGGCCTTATCGATGGGACTTTTTTGCTGTCTCGATTCGCAGAATTTTCCTATTTAAAGTGACGTTTCTTCGCAAGTTAACAAAGAACTGGCCTGTATAGTGCCATTGTACAACGCATTGTCATATAGAGAGGACAAAGTTGAGGAAGATAAAATGTACATTTTATCGGCTCGGCATCACGATGCATAGTGCGGTTGCCGAAAAAAAGTTACTTGAAAAACAGGCAGCGTTCAATGAGAAAAATACTGTGTTTTTCTAAACCTGTTCGGTTTTTTACCGCAATTTCACGTGCATTGTTTGATGTGAAGATAGATTAAACTACCATGTCATTGTCAGATTCGTTTGTATTGTTAAGATATTGAATGAAAAAAGAGTACTAACGACTGGAATGCGACTTTTTTCCCTTAAAATGTAATTGCCGTAAAATTAGCACTGTTGAAAAAGTAAAACACCAAAGAGCGGTCAGTAATGGGGGCAGAGAAAGACATCGTAGAAACAATTGTAGCAGAGCTGAAATTCTCTCACAACGGAAAAATGTTTTAGAAAATTTAAGCGTAAAACGCAACAAATTCATGTTCATTCAAGCCATTCTTCTAGAAATGTAGAAGGATCATTTAGATCGCAACAATGTTGCAAGAATGGACTTTTAATTAAATTGTGTACAACTTGTGCAAGAACAAGCGAATCTCTCATATCAATTGGGGGATCGAATCTAGCCAAGAATCGCTATCTTCTCTTAGTTGTTCCAGGAGCACGCTTTACGGGCGCGACAAGTGCGCATGACCGTAACCTTGCACGCCTCATCTGCCGACTTCAGGCCTGCGCCACGCGGCCCTACGAGGCACCCGAACAAGTCTAGTCAGTCCAAAGCTCCTCAAGAGCCCTTTGCTCTATTCATATAATACCAGCTACAGATGATATTCTTGAGTTCAGCTCGGCATGTAGGGAGCATCCACTTCGCATGGCGCTCTACGAGGTGCTCTGCGAGCGTAAGGAGCAAATAGGTACGATGACACTAGGAAATGGAACAATGGTGGTTATGCACTTCGAGCACGTAAGACGCCTACGCGGAAATGGCAATTAAAAGCTTTAAAGCAACACTCTTTTGATCGCTTATTTTCAATTGTTTCCAACACAAAAGCTTATAAACCGAATACAAGAGAACAGGTATTCGGCTATAATATGGTCAATGTACATGCATAAATGAGTCAAACAACAGCCGGAAATCATGAGCATCGATTTCTTTTTGCATTTGGCTTATAGAATGCATTCCATTGATTTGATGTTCTCAGTAAAGTTCAGCACGCATTCAGTCAGGTTTTTTTTTCAAACGTAGGCAAATTAACATCTAGTTGTGTTTATATTATACTAACATAGACACTTTTTGAAAAATTTTGATGCGCATTGTTAATGGCTCTTGCTTGTTTGTAGTCAACGCGCTAAACTAGATTGGAAGATCAATGATAATATTCCAGAGAATCCCAAGCCACAAATGCACATTGTTAGTGCACAGAGGTGAAAAGACATTAGAATCACTAAAGCCGATCACGAATGCCACCAAAAACGACTTGACTCCAATCCAAGAAGTTGTACAGCAAGTCATTTAGAATACACCTTCAGACCTACCCGTCTACATAAATAGCTTTGCTAGTTATGCGTTTCAGCGAAAACAGGTATAGGCAGATACCTAGGTAAGCATAGTCATCAAATGTCATTTGGTTGACGTTCTTTTGTACCTGGTTTACGTACTCGAATTGTGCGAATACATTATTTGCGGAGGCGATTTGTTATTTTAATCCAGAAATAGATGTCACATGAATCTATCATGACCTGCAAGCTCTTCGTTGCAGGCGAAGTGGTTACCTAAATTTGCGCGAACGAGGTAATAGTGTTCCATAAAATAATGAAGGAAACAGTTTACTGTCAAATAACACTGATCTAAGCTCCGCATCTCGAGTCAGCGGTCCAAGCAGAAGACACTTCAAAGCGTTCAGAGACGGAGGAGGCTGCTGCACACTCAATCAAGAAGATCGATGACATGCTTGTAAGTTTAATTATGTAAACGTCAACGAAAGAAAAATTAAATGGCTTCATTGACACTTCCGGCGGCTTAAAAGCTTTGCCATACAGTATATGTAGATAAATGCGAGAGGCTGAGATAAAACAGTTGGGCCGTCATAATACCCGCGGTCTTCCATGAATGGAGAGAGCCCTCGTGAGCCCACTCAAGTTATCCCCGAGTGTTGATTGTTCGCCCAGCTAATCCGCACCGAGCATTCAACGCGCTCTCCATTGCATCTTCTGCAGCCATCTAAATAGCCTTCAATGGAAGTGCCTGATTGCTGGGGTGTTGGATTGTGTTTCAAATTTCAAACAAGAGACACTGGAACACACCCACATGTACATGTGTACAAGCATATTAAATGCTTCCTCTTCAATTTTCCCATCTTCCGGACTCTGCCGAAAATAAGATAATCTTGCACCTTGCAAAGTAAGATATCAAGATATCTTAGGTATTCCGCAACCCTCAGGGTAGATATGGATGCTAATTTATCTCTTCAAGGCTGTTTTATCTTCTCGCCTAGATTATCCATCATCGTCGATGTACTAAATCGCCATTTTGGCGGGATCTGTAGGGATGTTTGCGTCTCCTACATATCAAGTGTATGCAGAAGAGTACTGTAGCATGTAGTAGCCTAGTGAAGCCATAGCAAAGGATACACGCAAATCTCTTGAAAATAGAATGTCTGATCTTTCCATCTAATTTCATATATCGCCTAATTGTCAAGGCGATTATTATAGTAAAGCTTCGGCTGAGATGAAAAGGGCTTGACATTTTCGTGTTGAGCGCGACTGTTTCGAGAGCTGCGCAGTTCCTCTCCGGCCGCACTCCCCTGCGGGCTCGCCCCCTCCACCGGAAGACGTCACCCATCGTTTGCAACTAGAGGCTACCCAGCGACGACACTTTGAACTGATGGGAACGATGGATCAAGTAGGAAATCTGATCTCTCTCTCTCTCTCTCGTTCTGTCTCCCTTTCCCGCTTTCTCGCTTTCTCTTTCTCTCTCTCTTCTCCGTTCAACGAGGCCAAAACACACAGAGCATGACATCAAGAGCATAAGCAGCTTCTTTTAATAGCCAGTTTTTTTAGTACCCAATATTGCCCTTCCCATCTTCTTTGTGACTACTTATGAAGCAGCTTATGCAAGGAAGGAGTGAAACCCGCACTGTGAATTCGCGTAGGCAAGCTATCATCTACAGAAATTAACGTCCAGACAAGACATACAATAGAAGAAACACTATTCAGGATTCTTGTGGTTGCTTGTTTCGATGGCCTGATGTAATGAGTGAAATGGTAGCGCAGTTCTAGGTAGAAACAGGACAAGCATGTAACACAAGCAAACGTCCGCGCCCCTTGTTGAATCATTACTCAAACAAAATTCGACTTATTTCGAAAATGCCGCTTACATAAGAAAAACACTATATGCCGGTTTTTTTTGTCAATGAAAGTAGCATGTGAAACTGATCTTGATTTTTTTCAGTGCAGCCCCAATGTGACTCACTCAGCGACTTATAACTCAAAAATCGAAGTAGCCACAACACGAGTCAAGGAGATATATGGTAGATTTTGATATTCAGAGAAAGTTCAAGGGGTCAGCATATCTCTTGTTTGTTAGATTGAGATGTTGTTCATGGCAGAGGCACTCTGAAGGGGAACAAAAACAATTTCGCAACACTTATACCTTCTCCTAATGGCTCGAGAGGTCTCGTGTGATAAGGCAAGCAAACATTCTTGCACAAAGACACAAACACACGTAAACAAGAGACTCTTGCTCGTTCTTTGCCGTTCTTTGGTACCGCGTGGCATTCTTCTCCTTCCTCTGTAGAATGGAAGAAAGAAGAGTTTCCTCTGCTTGGCATGAGAATGTCAACAACTAATTTGCCATGATCCGGATGCCTTGTTCTGGTCAAGTGGCAATTAGCAAAAGGTGGAAGGAAGAAGGAAGGGGGTATTAGGATTTGAGAGGAAGAATGAGAGAATGAGAGACAGAGAGGCAGAGAGATACCGAGATTCAGAGAGAAAAGTGGCAAAAACACTGTTCTCTCCGACGATAGTCCGTGCAAAGCACGATTCTCATTAATAAAGTGCATGAATTGAATTTGCAGAAGCACCCTAAAAGTGTGCTACAATAGCTTTGAAATGTGACTGGGATATTACAGGGATATGTTAGCTTTTTGACTTTGAAAACAATTAATTAATTCCCATAGCCATAATGTAAGTAACTTATACAAAATTTCGTTAACAGAATGAGCAGTTGTGTTGTAAAATGCGATCACTACAGTAAGCATTTATTTTCAATTTTAATCTCCCTGTGTCTCTCTTTGTCTCTTTCTCTCCCTATCAATTTCTATGTCCTTTTAAGTGTTTCTGATGATGATGATCTCTTCCGTGTTTGCAGCTAAGAAAACGAGCGATGGAACAGATGAACGAATGCATGAATAATCATCGCGAGCTTCGTCCGATTAGCAAGGTAAATCGAAAGAAATTGAAGCATACAAGGAAAAGACGCAACACGATATATCGTCTACGTCTTTTTCACGAAAAAGCTGATCGTTGAATAGAACCAGTGAGTCATTAGCAAAATTACTTCCCTTTTATATGTTTAAACGCGTTTAGAAGGATATTGTTATTCAACGTAGCTGACGGTAGCGAATTCAATTAGACAACGTCAGAGGTGTCACATGCAAACATATCGGGAGAATTAGAGCGACCCGGGGATCAGAGCAAGTTTCGAAGAGAAATAAATATAGTTACTTCAGTGTCGCCACAACGAAAACTAAAGTACAAAAACAGAACAAAACAACGACAAACAGAAAACCCGTCTGTTTCTAATAATAACCATAAAGGTAAGCATGGCGTTTCTTCAAAGAACATAGGTAATTATAGATTCAAACGATGATGTGATCATTCCTCGAATGACTTCATCATCGTAAGTGAATGCATAATTGAGTTGCACTAGGGAATCACCCTGCAATCAGAGCGTACTGTTGCAGTTCATTGAGCTGTGCAGCATGCTATTTCGGCACTTTCACGCTATTCAAAATCTTAAGTACCATGCAAGTACTAGTTAGAGGAATGACGAGAATGCACGGCTTGTGCTATTTATGTATTGCGAATTCTTCTTCGCCAGTCTGCAATAGCACGTCATTTTCTCAAAAGAATCCTGTATAGGGATGAAATTATCAAAACCGAAACTCAGCCTTGAATACAAAGCAGTTGTATTTCTTAATCATGCCTGTTGTCGTAAGAACTTCGACAAAGTGTGTAGAAATTGCATGGAAGGTTAACATCCTCGTAAGGAAGGATAATCGTCTGTGAAGTTGATGGCGATCTTGGATAACTATGGGAAGTGAATGGTGCTAGTCAAGGAGCATCACTCAGCCTAGCTTTGACTAGAAAACGTCAGATCCTTCTGCAGGTCGAGCACGACCGCGCACTGAGGAATGTGGCAGAGAACTACGCGGCGCTGGAGGCACAGATCAAGAAGGACACCTGCAATGCAATGCTGCTGCTCAACAGTCGCTGTCTCGATGCGAGGTGCGCAAGGGGAATTCAACCATTTAAACACCCGCGGGTAGTGGTAGTAAAAACATTGCATTCTTTTAGAGTGCCAAAATCACATGATAGCTAATTGTCTGATTTACAGAGATCATACTGTTATTATTTTAGCAAGCTCGGGGAGAAGAGATTACAATGTAGTCTTCACATTAGATCTTGTTTATGAACGTAGGAATGTGTGACACAATGTCTCAGATTTATATTGTTCATGATTGGCCATACCGGAAATTAAGGTTGCTTGACATTTTTTTTAATCAAAGCAAAATTTCACAACTGCCTTCTAGCTTACGCACATACATACATGTCTTGTTTGTTCACTTGAATTTAATTCTATTTATGCCATATGAATTCCGGTGGATTCAATGGCATCTAATGAATACTATGCGTGTTTTTCCAGGCGCAAGGCTGCTATGTCTACAAGTAGATGAAAATTCAAAGGGAATACAACAAAGAAGTAGAAAGGTCTGAAGAGGGCAATTGTAGCGACGTGTGGGCGATTGTGTATGGCTACTCAGCATTTCTAACCCAGGCATTTGGGTCATTTTGTAAACGGCATGTATATCGAATTGTATTTCGAATAAAACCAATCGTGCAGTGGCTTTCTTTTGGGTGGATTTGTTATGAGAATGTCGCCCACGCACTAGCCCATCTCATCTACAGGGTTCATATCAACAGCTACCAGAACTGTTGACTCTATTATCTCTTCTTGGGGCAGAAAATACTATTTTCACCCGACCAAAACATCTTTCCTTTTTTTGGAAAAGGGCAAGGTGCTCACAATCAGCATCTGCCAGCTTCTGAGGTGACAGTGGGCGTCTCTCTTATTTTTGCTTGTCTTTCTCACTGTCCCTCCTTTTACAGAGAAGCGGCGAAACCATGCAATTTGTACGTGCGTAACAAGAGAAAAGTGTACGTTGCGACCCCCTTGAGCACGCGTGTGTAGATATTGCATATCTAGACTGGCCGAGAACAATTAACCACTCAACCAACCCCCACCCACCCGCGCCATTCTTTCCAAACAACAGTCTAGGTGGCAATTTACCTATTTGTATTTACTTTAGCAAACTGCTGCAAATAAGTTGTGTTTTCCAAGTATATTCGATTCCTTCACGCACCGATCCCCATTAAATTCTAACTGTCTACGAGGAGGCACCAAGAATACAGACGGATACAAGCAATCGACAGCAATCTTCTTCCTTGACAATTTAATTAATCGGGTATTTGTATATTTATTAGGGAAAGTCTCGAAGCCATGGTGAAAAAACACCATAATCTAAACTACGATCTAGCCATAACTTTCATATTGTCTATCAGTCTACATTTGAAAAGGTGGCTGAATGCAAATCAGCAGTGTCAAGAAAAAACTAAATCCTATTTCTATGTGGATAATTGTATTTTCTACTATACATAGTCGCAGACGACTTTTATTATATTAGATAGTTGAAAATAATCGGAAAACTTGCATACTATGCTGTCACACAAGACACAATCGTAAACTTTTCGTCGTCTTTTTATCCGATATAGCTACCGCCTTTCAGGAATTCTAGCGCTTTGTCCCCTTTTTGTATAATGAACTGGTTGGATAGTTTAGGGGGTCTTTCTACGCTCGACCTTTGTTTTGGCTGAATTTGCAGTTATATGTATGTACTATTTTTATGAGGACCACATTGAAAGACGCATGAGATGGCGCTAATGAGTGACGTGACAAACCGCATAATCAGTGGCAGCTCACATACTTGTACAAATCAAGTAATTTACTCGTTTGACGAGGCCGGATGTATGACGTGAACACGTTGCACTCGAATCAGTCAAGCCCGGTAAATATAACCATTACAGAGAGGCAGCGAGAGAACGAGAGATTGCGAGGAGAATGAAATAACAGAAATGAGCTAGGACTCCTTGAGAGAACGCATGATTTCACTAGAATAGTTCAATGTATGTACGTCTCAATGACTGTGATTTGCAACTGTCTCACAAAAAAAAACGTAGAAGTAGAATTGCCAAAAATAGGAATGGTTACGTGTGCGTATGATGCTGACCACCAAAAATGCGTTATCAAACCAAAAGGGGTTAGAAGATGGCTTGACCGCAGATGTGGCATAACAAATAGAATCCATGACAGAAAATTGAGATTGCCTATTTGGTGAAATAAATGTCATAATTTTATACAGACTTTGCAGAAGGCGCCGACGAAACTTTAGCAAAGAGACCACGTCAATTCTCGTGGATTTCTTCGATGCGCACGAATCGCATCCGTACCCGAGCGAGGAGGAGAAGCAGCAGCTGGCGCAGCGGTGCGGCATGACCGTGCAGCAGGCCAGCCTTTTTCCTCCTCAGCCATTTATACTCCTTTTACGAAAACATTCCCCCCGTTCGAAAACGCGTGTATACCTCAGGAAATATCTCTAGCATATTAATAGTAAAATTGTAAAGAAAAGATGTGTGCTCAACATCGCCGATAAAGTTTCAAGGATTGGCCAGCTGAACCGGTTGCGAGATTTGAATACAAAACACAATCTCGCATATGCAGGTAAGTAGAGGTTAAAAATATTTGTAGAATGCTGAAAATAGCGCAAAAGTCCCAACGCTGAGAAAGATTGCTCCAAAACTGCTTGACTAAAATTAAAGTGCGTAAAAAATATAAAACAAACACAAGTTGATGATAGCACGCAATATATGGTACACGTTGTATGTCGAAGTGAAAGCAAAAGACCAAACGAATTGCTTGACTATGCCAGCTTTGAGTCAACGCCGTTCTCGCTGCCGCACAAAGAGGAACAATCGTTACTTCCTGGAGTTGTACTGACGCAAGCGTAGGTGTGAGATTAAGAAACATCGAAAGATTCTTCTAGCGGGGTATTAGAGCATTCATCTTGGAGTGGACGCCATTCTAATATCGGTTCCAAAATTCATTTCTAAAATCATTACTGTTTTAACTTTACTAATTAGGCTTTGTTTACAATTTTTATTTTATTTTATTTTTTTATTTTTTATAAAACATGCTAGATATAGCAGAGGGCCAAGATCAAGAAAATAGTGGAACAGTGAAACATGTGCTCTACATATCCTTTTTTGAAGGTTGAGCAGTTTCATCAATGGCACTATTAGTAGAAATGGTTTCAGTCGATCTCAACTCACCATTAAAACATGCACGAAAAGGTCACGATGAAGTGAAGATGAAATTGTTGGGGATTCGAAGCTCTTGAAATACACAGAGATCGAATGGCTCAACTTGGACTTTTACCATTTAGTATTCTATGAATCTATCTATATACCTCTTAAATTCTTTTAGATGGACGACGCTTTTTGTTCCCTAGTTTTTTTCTTCTTCACCCTAGCCAGAACCCATCAGGGGGAGCTAATACAGCAAAAATCCATTCATTTGTCCCGTAACAAACTTTTTTCGCCATTTTATTTTTTTCTAATTTGTTTCGAATTTGTGTCAAAAGTGCATTTTCGTCCAATGCGCTAAAATTCTAAAATACCCTGAGTACTTTAACAAAATATCACTGCTTAGGAAGCCTTCTTTTTAGGTGTCGAACTGGTTTGGCAACCGCAGGATTCGGCTGAAAAAGCAAGCTCAGCGGCCACTGCAACCACCATCCCAAGCGGCTCGTGACAACGAAAAGATGACGATGGCCATGCAGCAAGACTGCGACAACGGCGCGCGCTATGATCAAGGTACCTTATGTTAAGGACTGAAGACAATTAAGACTCTAGGGGAATTAATAGGAGTACAACAAGTAGAATGTACCGTGGACAACCATACATACAGTAGATCAGGGGAATGCTTTACTTCTCATTAATTCCCTCCCCCCCTTAAGCCCGCGATCTTCTGAAATTATTTTTATTTTTATTAAGGCATTTATATTAAAGCTCAAGCTTCTTTTCCTAATATTTCTTTTTTTCACAGCAAACCACGATACGGTCGAGTGCTGCGGTCCTTCTTCGTCGTCTCGTCGACTGAGCTTCGCCGGCCAGCAACCGCTCCATCACCATGCCTACGACCAGCACATGACGCTTATGCAACAGGCACCAGCGGATTATGCGGCCTTCACAAAGGAGGATGTCCGCGCTGCCTAATTTCTGCCTAATTAGTGTAGCAGAAAAATCCCAAAAGAGTGCCACGTGTGATGGATTAGCCAGATATCAAAGAGAACACTGACGTCGCCGGTAACAGCCTCTTGCTCTCTTCTTCCACATGTATGTATATCTTTCACCGAAGACTTGCTCCGCTTATCTGTAGCGGCTTAACTCCAGCGAGCTAAGCATAGAAAAAGTGAAGTCTCAAGACTTGTCTAATTGAAAACGTGTATGCCTCGCGGCTTACGTCGAAAATCCGCAGCAATCCTTCTCCTGCGGTAAACAACTTCTTATCTTCCATCAAAAGTCCCCGGTTCTCGCTCATTCAATGCCGTTATATTCATTCAGATATCTTCTGTTGTGCGATCATCCATGGATCTTCACACAACGAACGGCCGTGGAGTCTAGCGATTTAGCAGTCGGGGTTCAAGCAGTGACTGCCCCGTTGCCTCTCACATTTCACCATTGTCCAACAAGTCTGTAAAAGATGTGTGTAAGAGATAACTTTAAAGTGAAGAGAGACAATAAATATATTCATTGGCTTAACATTATATTGTATAGACTGCTGTGCTCAGACGCGATAAACCGCTGAATGGATGAGTAAATGTTATATAGAAAAGAAAAAAATGTCTCGGCATCCATTTCTTTCAACGTCTTACGCACAGGTCTTCTTCGGAAATTCATCCTATTTATTCAATAGTTAATGATGACGGAAGTACATTTTCTATAGCTAAATCATATTCAAATTATAAAATAAACGGGATTTTTTTTGCTCATTCTGAGAACCTTTTTACTCTTTCGACAGAAGAAGAATTAAAGAATGGCATTTTCTCTTTCATGAATGGGGCGCGTGAAGTCATCGGCAGCGAACAAACATTCATGTATTCAGCCAATTCTACAAAGCGAATGCATTAGTCATTTCTGACCTATTGAGGCAATACAAATCATGATTAAATATTACATTCTGAGGAGCACACCTTTTAATGAAAATATTTTTAAAAAAAACCGTCTAGAATAACAGTTTAAAGGGCAGGCAAAGAAGAAGAGTTTCACCATTTCTTTCGTGAAGATTTTGTTCGTGAAGCAGTAAAACCTTTCATCTAAATGGTGATTTTATTTTAGAACAATGAACGCTGGCCGACTCCAGATGGCCCTCTTGATTGCCGCACTCATGGTTCTAATGGTTTGTTCTCAAGGAAAAGATTGTTTGCAAATAATTGCCCAATTTTTAATTTGATCATTGTCATTCGTGTTCATTTGTTCATTTGCTGTCTAGGCAGTGGCACAGGCGGACGCGGAGTGTGCGACGGAAGGTGGAGGGCGCTGTTGTCCCGTCGAAGAAGCAGTCTGCTGCCCGGAATACTGCTGCCCCAAAGGAACCACTTGTGGAACGAAGGGCTGGTGTCTCAAGAAAAATGGGGTACTCCACTTACCCTATTCGTTTTATGCAGACCAATCAGATCAAGAAGTGCAAAACCTATAGCATATATGCGCTGTCTTCCTTAATGTAACGCAATGAAAAAATATTTGAGTTATTTGATTTGAACCCCAAGGGATCAAAAATAAATTTCATAATTTTCGACGAAAGAATTTTTAATTCATATTCCAAAAATTAAAGCACTTTTTTTTGTTGCTACCTCCCAATGTAGATTTTTTAGAATAAAAATATAACGAGGAACTCCTATTTCCATAATGGCATCCGAGATTAAAGGTAGATCGGTCATATATCCTCTTAAAGAGAGGAAAAAGGATTTTAAAAAACCTAGCTAATTCTTTGAAATCGGATTGGATCGTCATCCGTAGATACAATTACACTTTATAAAAAGCGTCACAAATTCTGTTACAATCTTACATTTGCGAAGTTTGCTTTAACATAATCAATTCTTCTCTCTGCACTTTGGTAGATGAAAGGGACCAATTCTATTAATTTTTTTGCGAGAAAAAAAATTATTCACGTGCGCATTCCAAGAATATATTAATAGAATTCATTCTCCTTGTCACGTCTGGTCTTCGAAATCCTATTTCTTTCCAGAAGCCGCCTATGACAGGACGCTTCAACGGGTTCGAAGGTCATCATTTCTTCGCAAATGACGTCAACTGACGATCAGACGATGTCCGACTCTTATGTAATCGCCTATTCAGTCCCTTCGTTTATTTCTGCGTTGCACTATTGATAGTCCAATTCCTTGTAATATGAAAAGAGAACAGAAGGTTGAAATTCCATTTGATTTAATCCCCGTTTAAATAAACAATAATTCATTTTCATCCAGAATGCCGTCATCAATAACATCAAAAGAAAACAAAGCGCATTATGTTTGCTGGCAGCTAAGCGACACAAAAGATTATGTTCACTTGAAAGCGTACAAAAAGTGTACTTTAACATATCTGGAGTATCTTTCTTCCTGGTGTGATCTCGATGATACCTTGATTAGAAAGCATTAAAAAGGAGGATTATCTGCTAATTGTGAAATGTTAAAGCTCTTCAGCCCTTATCGGAACGATCCTTGACATTTTACAAACCATTTCCTACACTTTCGCTTGAATACTTCAAGCAGTTGAAGTGGGTTTTTTTTTCTTCGCAAAATGTCGAAATCGTGAAAGAACACTAACATTAAAACATCGGAATCTTGCCTACAGAATACAAGCACACCGAGGCACTCTAGTTGTTTGCTCTACTTGGTGAAAAATAAGGTGCTGTGGATGGTACCCAAAGATGAAACTGCTGGATGTAACTTCATTTACAATGCATGAAGGGGGAAGCTATGTCCGGCATCGATACCAGATGTGGAAGAAGATCTTGGCCAAACTTCATCGAATGCATGCCGGATTCTTCTGAAAACCCTCGCTATGCTTAATTCATCATATAAATGTTTAAAATTTATTTTTCATTTCAATTAATGATTTTTCTATGAAAATGTTAATATTTACAGGATAATTCCAAAATACCCTTTCCATGTTAACTTTCAGCTATCCAATATGCCTTCTTTGAATTATGCTCTTTTATTTGTCTTTATAATAAATACGAAAGACCAACTAGGATGGATCAATGAATTCGAATTCCGACATTCCAGGAGATGAATGGCCGTCATCGGAATGACTCGTTGGAGAAGAACGAGTACTTGGCAGCCGACACGGACATCCTCGTCGTGGCAGATATGCTGGCGACCTTTCAGTACGGAGAGTGCATGAATGACAATGACAAGGAGATCCAGTGCGATCTCATCACCGAGGACAGCGGCCATGACATCGATCCGACCCGACTTACATACAAGCACGCATTCAGATTCTTTCCTTCTTTTATTCAAAAACAATATGGCTTCTATTATAAAAGAAAATAAAGTGATATCCATTTTTAATCGCTTTAATTTGAAGAGTTCAGGTAAATAATTCACTCCTTACATCAAAGGTGCACTATGCATGCATCGTGAACGACCGATCATTAAACGCAGTGCCAATGTTCAGAGAGCGTATTCGATGGCACCTCAAAGAATTTTGCTACAAAACGTCTAGTCACGGGATTCCAATGCTTGGGCAATCACCGAACAACCTTTATCGGTTAGATGTACATATATCTATCTATGTACTTAATTGGGAAGACAGATATAGTAATTGGAGTGCTTTATGTTCATAAATTGTTTAAATGCTAACCTGAAGATATTCATTCTGTCTCTGAAATTTTAGTAATTCCAAGGTGTTCATGGATCGTTCTGCTCCTCTGCTGCGCCTTCATGTTCATCTTCCAGGCAGTGAACGTGGTCGCCAAGTACAATCGAATGGAGAAGATCACCGACATTCAGCTCAAGTTCGACACGGGTAAGGCTTAGAGCGTCCGCTCTAAATGCACTTTACTCTCTTCAGCACCCTTCCCCTCGATTACTCTCTGCAATCTGAATCCGTACATGGGTAGCTTGGTCAGCGACGTCGAGGCCATTCAGAAGATTGTAAGATAATGGCCCACAACTCAATTCTTCTCGAAAAGATAAGCATAGCACATCACTGTCATACCTTCTCTCATTCCTTGTCTTTCGATCTATGTTGAAATTCAGTACTATTGTGAAGAACAGCTCTCTTCTTCTTCAAAATATCTTATTGTGAAAACGCCATCTACAGCCTTCACTTCTCTCTCTCTCTCTCTCTCTCTCTCTATCTCTCTCTCTCTCCCTCTCTCCTTTTATCTTTCAGCTCGGCGTCTTCAACCAAGTCATGTCGGATGCTGGCACAAGGAACCAAGCAGGAAATGAAGGAGAAAGTAGCAAGAATACTGCAAGAAGACGAAGGAAGCGCGCTGGTGGATCAATATTTGAGCCCGTCAGGCCGCATAATTTTAAAAACAGAACGGCTTTCTATCTCAATTGACCGTCTAGGCCAACTCGGTCTGTGAATGCATCGAGGGAGACTGCCAGGCGAACTCGACGGCGGTGCCAGAAGAGATGGAAGAGGGCTCCGTGATGTGCCTCTGTGCTTTCGACAGAGAGTCCGGAGACGCATGGCCGTGCTATCCGCAGGTATATCTTTGTAGCAATGGGCTCATCATATGTCGAAATCTCATAAAAGTAGAAGAAAAACATTTTAAAACCATTTCCAAAGTTGAAATATTGAAAAGATACACGTTGACTTACGATCACAGCACCTCTGGTCGAATGACACTTGCGCCTACTGTGATGGGCACTCGTACTGCACCAAGCAGGGCAAGCCGGACAGCCCGCCCGTCAATCAGCCCTGTCTCTGCCAGTCCACCGACCCCTTCTGTGTCGCCCATGAACCGGTTTCTGTAACCTCTTTCATTGATTCATTAATCATTTATCTATTATTTCTCATCAGCTGAAGCAAGTTCTGAATCTCTGGGAATACTATGGCCGGATTACCGGCCCGGACTACACCAAAATGATCGATGCACTTGGCTTCCAGGCAAGCAATTTTTTAAATGTTTATATGAAATGCTTTATAAATATATGCACATATTTCCGTATGTTATAATTTAAGGGGATGACTGACGAAGTGGCGATAGTGACGAAAGCGAAGGAGAACATCATCTTTGCGATGAGCGAGCTGGCCGAGGAGGTGCGTAGGAATCTGTCCATCCAGAAGCATGTCCTCATCCAGAAGTGCTCCTTCAACGGCCAAGCGTGCGACATTGAACGGTGTGTTTAATTAGTTTTATCATATCTTGATTGCATTATCTCATATGATTTTAGCGACTTCCTGATCGTGTCGGACCCCACCTTCGGCAACTGCTTCACTTTCAACCACAACCGCAGCGAGCCGAAGAGCAGCATCCGAGCCGGCCCCATGTACGGGCTGCGCGTGCTGCTCTACGTCAACGCCTCCGACTACCTGCCAACCACGGAGGCAGTCGGCGTCCGACTCACTATTCACGACAAGGAGGACTTCCCCTTTCCAGTGGGTAATTTTCATTCTAGAGATATTTTCTTTGCCCTTGTCTGCATTATTTTGTGGATATTCATTGATGTTAAATTAAGGACACATTCGGCTACAGCGCACCAACCGGTTACATTTCGTCCTTTGGAATGCAAATGGTAAGAACATTTCGATAGGCTCAATCGACTATTTTTGGAAACATTATTATCGACCAAAACTGAAAAGGTCTTCTCCGTGTTTAGAAGCAAATGTCTCGTCTGCCGGCGCCGTACGGCGACTGCGTCAATGAGGGGAAGACGCAGAATTACATCTATGCGGACTTCAGCTACTCAACGGAAGTAGTTGAATTTGAATCACGAATTACGTATAAAACATTTAGTAAAAAGTTATCATTCTGGATAAATAGCTTGAATGTGCCAAGGGCTGCTACCGAACCTGCTTCCAAGAGATGGTCGTGCGAGAGTGCGGCTGCGGCGACCCGCGCTTTCCAGTCATTGGCAACGCCTCTCATTGCATGGTCTTCGAGCCAGAGTCTAGTTAGAAGAATTCGATATACAAATGACATTAGGAAAAATAGGTTTACATGAAGAATTTTATGTAAACGAACTCTTGAAGATAGAAGAAAAACCATTTCTCGCCCCTAGGGCGTTGCCTTGAGAGGCGAACTAAGGAGCTCGGCAATATCCACTCCTCTTTCCGCTGCAGATGCCAGCAACCGTGCAAACAGTCGGTGTATACAGGTAACAGAGCTGCTAGTTCCTCCATTCAAAAACTCGTTCACCACTCTTTGTCTCATGTCTTCCTTAATATGTCAGTCTCTTACTCCGAAGCTATTTGGCCGAGTCAATCGCTGAACATCAAACTCGGAACATGTAATCTCGAACCGGATGTCTGCAACGAACGCTATCAGTAAGATTTTTTTTCTTTTTTTGGCCTGTTTTGAATACCAGAAAAATATATTTATGATTTCGTCGTTTGCAGAGAAAATGGCGCAATGCTTGAAGTCTTCTACGAGGCGCTTAACTTTGAAATGCTCTCAGAAAGTGAAGCGTATGGGGTTGGAATTAGAAATTTGCTGGGTTCAGGAAGCTGACCAATTACAGGGTAAGATTCATAGAATTATAACTATTTCAGGTAGTCAAAATGCTGGCAGATTTTGGCGGCCAGCTCGGTCTGTGGTCCGGCGTGAGCTTCATGACTTGCTGCGAGTTCGTCTGCCTCGCCATCGAGATTGGCTACATGGTATATATATTCATTAACTAAAATAAAAATTAAATATATATATATATATATATATTATTGCAAATGATCGTCATCCTACTATAAAAGGCGTACACTTCTAAACCTGTGCAATATGCATCGTACTCTTTATTGATCCAAGAACTGACAAGATACTTCATTTTCAGGTCATCATGCATCAGCTAACCAGCTACAGGCGAAAGAAGTGGCAGAAAGAGCAGGAGAAGAATCCTTGGTGATGCACATTTCTCTCTCGACGACATACATACATGTGTTCCTCTGCCATCTATTCTTGTACATTATAACATTAATTACATGTCCTACATTGACTTGTCCTCTGATGAAATACAATTGTGGGCGAAATCGATGGTGAGAAATCTTTAAACGATCCTTTTGTCGCGGCTGCAATTGTGATGGCAATTCGCTTCAAAGGCTCTAATTGCCGGCCCTTGGGGGGTTCTCCTTGCTCGTTGGCGGGAGGGGCAGAGCTCGACATATCTCCTGCCCGTCACAGTTTAAGCCTGGCAATGACAGCGGGAAGCTGTCGTCCACCACAACCACTCCCTCCTTCTGACCAATATTATTGTGTCTGTTTCTTATCACTTGTCAATTCATCGCAGCCGTGTTGTTTTGATATTTAAACCAATTGACGATATGTTTGATGGGGATATATATATCTGTCAAAAATGTCGCCATCTTGATCAGGATGGCCGCTGCAACTTCGCATTCAATGTCGCCCCATCTGGCCTCCTATCTTCTCTTCTTTGGCACAACAAAGTCGCTCGAACATCAGCAACAACAGAGCCTTCAGAGTCTCTATCCGAATTATCGTGCAAATGATTTTGTAAGATCAATGCGGTAACAATAATAATATTTCTATTGGAGAAACAGTCATCCTCCTTGCAAAGGACGTTGCTGTAATGAAAAATATGTGCATATGTTATTACAGAGATTCTTCAGTTTTCCTTATATGTATGTATATACCCTTTCATTTAAATAGAAACATCGCCATGAGTCGACGACCACTGCACCGTCTGCAACCGATTACACGGACGCATCATTGACCTTTGGCATTGAGTCTCTGCTTCCTGATCTCAAGACAGGCGCGCGAGCCTCCGCCGCCAGAAGGCGCAGAGAACGCCGACACAGCACCGCAACCGAACGCAAGAAGCCACGCACATCATTCACCAAGTCTCAGGTAATCACTATTTTCTCTAATAATCACTATTTTTCTGTCCTTCAAGTGAACGCATATCATGTTTGAATTCAAATTAGCTGAAATATCAAATAATCTGATGTCAGATCGCGACGCTCGAAGAGTGCTTCGCCGACCATAAATACCTCGCGTCAGGCGATCGACTCCAACTCTCGCGCCGTCTCAGCATGACCGACACTCAAGTTAAGACGTGGTTCCAGAATCGACGCACTAAATGGAGGTGCGGGAGAAAACCAAAATATGGGAAATACGAAACTACTCAAGAAAATGTAATTTACTTTGAACGTTTTGATAATAACTGCTGGTGTTTCTGGAAAATAAAGTCATTTGGCCCATCTCTTCAGGCGCCAGGAAGCTGAGGAGAAGGAACATTCGCGAACGAGCAACTCCATTCATTTCGCCTATTCCGGAACATCCATTAATGCATCAGCCCGAGAACATTGTTTATACAACAATGGGATAAGATAATAAGAGACTTTCGCTGTGTTCTCTTTTTCTTCTTTACTTCCTGCATCTCTTTCATTGTGATGACGAAGGCGGCAGCTGCGGGAAGCCAAAGACGCTGCTGCCAAATAGCTGAAAAAAGGATACTTGAGACAATAAATGGTTAAGACGACAGGAGGAAACAAAGTAACCCCTGCGGAGAACGGAAGCTGACTCAGCTGAAGAGTGCGATCTTGATCAAGGCGCTTGCACTTGTAGCGCCTATTCTGGAACCAGATCTTGACCTGGAATACAGAGGAGGCTCCTTGCTAGTAATCCAAGGGATGACTAATAATTAGATTGTTATGAGTGCCTGCGTCGGTGTGAGTCCGAGTGCAGTTGCGAGCTGCTCTCGCTCGCTGGCAGTCACGTATCGTTGTCGCTTGAAGCGTTCTTCTAGCTCGTTTACCTTAGCAACATTTTCCTTGTTCTACTTTTTGCAAATATTTCTTCAATCATAAAACAAAGAAGTCAATATTTTGGGAAAGGTGAAAGATATAACGTTTCGAAAATGAATTGATAAGAGATGTTTCAAATGTGACTTGTGAATGTGTGAAGAGGACGCGTGGCTTGCGTCGATTGTGCTGCGTGCGGAGGTGAATGGTCGAGGTTTCGCTGCCCGTCGCAGAGGAGTTCTCCGTCACGAGTGAAGGGACTGCCGAACCAGCGGCGTTCATTCCTTCCAAGACACAACACACTAAGGCTTATACAAGGAGACGCACAGTTATATTCCAAGTCAATATATTATCGCCTGTAATTATTATAAACCAAGATATGCGAGATGCATGTGTGACGGGAAGGCGAACTGCGAATAGGCGAAGGCCTTGTCATCGCAGGCGCCGGCGGAATGCGCGTTGACAGGGAGATGGGCATCGGCGGCCACGCTTGACGAGGCGTCGTTCGCCGTTCTCATCTCGGGCGCCAGGACAGCTGCTGGCGCGAGAAGATGGTCTCCATTGTCCATGCTGCCACGAATAATTAGAAAGAAGAAGAAGCTCCCCGGCCCTTAAGGGGCCTCTCCCTCGCCTCCTCTCCCTTTTGCCAAGACACCTCGCTAGTCCATTATCTGTGCAAATCTTCCCGCTTCCGAAAGAGTTCGCGCGATGCCCACGCTTCTCGGTTACCGTGGCCCTCGCCCTTTCTCCTTGCTCTTCGATCGAATTGCGCCACCAAAGAGGCGCTCTCTCGACACATTCCGATTTCTCGTGACACTTTCGGCACTCGATGAGTTCATGACTATCAGATTACTTTTAGAGAGATAGAAAGCGTTTGATACAGAGTATGTAGAGAAGCAGAGAGGTGGAAGAGATACTTGAGATAGAGTGAGGCTACGAGAGTAAAAAAGATAGAGAGAGAGAGCGACGACATTCATACCACAATCATCCCCTTTCCTCTCTCGAAGCCCCACCCCTCACACACCAAACGAAGCCAATCTCTTCGCTCCCATTACGCCTCCAAATTGCGATGAATTAGACGTGAAGCTGAATTGCATGATGCTTTATGCGATACCATAAACAAGATCGAGGAAGAGGCAGACAGAGAAGATGACGCGGCAGCCGTTAAGCCAGGTTCAACTGCGACTTCACGGGTTCTGAGAGAACAAAAGAGAAACACATCGTGCCAGTCGTCTAGAACAATTAACAATGACTTTGACGTTTGGGTGCATTCTCTGTTTTTAAATGAATACAAAATATTTAAAAGACAGTCCTTTTCTTCAGAGAATGAGCAAAGTGTTAAAAAGTTGAACGTCTCAACGTTCAAGCGCCCACACGATCGCCCACGTGCTCAGGGTTCAGCTGACTTCCGTTCAGCTGAATGAGCGGACTGAAGGCGGGCCGGCTGAAGCTCGCCTTCTTACGTGTCCCTTCGAGACATCGAAGCTCCTCGGTCGTGATCTCAATTATATGCAAACAAACAGATATTTTAAGAAGTAACAAAAGATATTCTTTTCCGAAGCAGAGATCTATGACATACATACATATTCATAGTTTCGTAAACAGTTTGTATTCATTGCTCATTTGTTGGCAATGCGAATTTTAAGGGACTTTCCGATTATCGCGTGCAACCGTGTATAATTTCTTCACACTAAGATGGTGTTGCCAAATAACATAAAGTGTCAAATAAATGCCTACCGGGCGATGACTGCGAACCACGATGGCCCGTTGCATCTTGTCGGCTTTGAGAGGACGCGAGTAGGAGTAGAGGGCGAAGAGACGCTCACTCGGAGAGAGAGACTGCTCCAGCATCAGGATGACACGGGCCCACTTAAGAAGCAGAGTAAGAGAGTGATAATGAGAGAGAAAGAGAATAAATATTAAATAACCAAAGAAAGAAACTCTGAAAGGAGAAGGGAGAAAGAGGAATGATAAAAATAATTAGGGATGACGAAAGATGTGAAACGCACTTGTCGCTTCCACTCCTTCTCTGCCTCAGCAATCTTCTCATATGTCCTTGTCATCATGGCGATCAGAAGATTCAGCAGCATAATCGTCACGACGAGTTCGTAGAGTGTGAAGAATATCTCAGTTATCAGCATTATCGTTCGGTACAGTATATTTCGTATGAATGTTAAGTATAGTGTAAAGTATAATATAATATAACTCGGCGGAACCTTGCCGAGGACGCCGAGCCAGCTACGGCACTCGTTGAGATTCTTGTAGAATACGCTGAACTCGCCGACACTCATGATGAACATGCGCATGACGGCCTGAAGGATAGCTAGGCAGAAATATGGATTGATTCAATGATCTATTTATATTGTAGCAGTTTTATTCTTCTTTTGTGAATTCAATTGATGGGCTAGGAAAGAGCTGCCTCAAAGGGTGTGGAGACGACGTTCTCGAATGCGCTCTCGCTCGCATTGTTCGCCGCGAGCCAAGCGCGTTCCGCACGCTCGCAGCTTTGGAAGACGAGATAGAAAGCTGTCAATGAATTTTAGCTTTTGCTCAACATATATGTACATAAGAAAGGTAGCTAAAATTCGACCCTGTGCAAACGCGGTAATGAAGACAGTATAGATCATGAGGAAGCGAAGCATGTCGCCAACGATAATCTTGTAAACCATCAGTACGAAAGGGCCGACAAACTTCAGACCCCTACAATTAAAATGCAAAAATGCTTGTATACGAATAAATTTATTAAATCATAGTAATATTCTCGTTCCCTTTGTCAGCCTACATACGATATGTGTAGTATTGAAACCTGCAATAGAAGAGGAAGTGCAGCGACGTCATGACGACAACTGTAATGGCGAGGATGTTCTCGACGATGAGGGCGCGAGTCCCGCAGGAGAAGCAGAGCAGACGAGCAGGCAGCATGAGCAGGATGAGCAGCTGGCACAGCTTGTGCAGCACCTTCTCGGGGAAGGCCACCTGCCATGGGGTGCATCAGGTATTTATAGGCACTTCTATACGTTCTATCACGAGAAGAGCAGCAGATTTCATGCAAATTATGGGAAGAAAAAGAGAAAGAATGAAAGAGAAATAGAAATGAAGCAGCATTCTAACAATAATCTTCATCCATCGGCCGTAGCCACTTCGCTGGATGTCGAGAATGTCTCGCATCGTGCGCAGCAGCACACCGAGCAGAGTCAGTGACTCGGCGATCAGGCGTGTCTTAAGAATTACTCAAATATGTTTTTACATTTTATTTTTTAAAGTGTAGTGAATTGTTCTGCAGATTTAACTCATGTTAAATATCTGGGTCCAAATATCCCCATCAGTAAGAGTTGAGAAAAACGGTAAAGTCCCATTTTCTCCAGATAAGTTCTTCGACATTCCTTCACTTCTCGTTTACTTTTATTTACTGTGGATATGTGTGAGTTTGCGCGCGAAAACTTTCTTCCCAACTGATTCAATCCTGAGACCTTTTACTCTCGAATCAGAGGCTAACTAACGAGCTACGGGGCTTGCTGGAAGGAGTGGCCTTGGCCAGCCCATGAAAACTTGTCGAAATCGAATGCTCCAACACTCCCCTCTCCTAACACCAGTGATGCACTCATATGAATCGAAGCAAGACATGAGAACATGAATTTGTCCGCCTTAGGTGGCTGTTCTTTTTTTTCTCCAAGGTCTCATCAACTTGGATGCCTTCTTCTGTTCGGATAGAATGCGCTTTACAGTTCTGTTTGCTAGTGAGTCAGATCAGGTACCGGTTTCGGTGTCGTTATATCCGTCTGCTCTCATATCAACTTCTCTCATCATCTGTTCATTATACATATACGAAAAAATTTCGCCGAAATTTCCTTCTACCGCGTTCACAGTGCCCGAATCGCATATGCATCTGACGGTTGAATGCTCTACATAGAAGAGTTTCGGCTCTACGTATGTGGGTATATCTTCATCTTTTTTCCTGGCTACTTTTTTCTTGTCTTCTGCCATAACATTTGTTGACCGATCTCTTTGTTTTCCCACTGGCACTGTACATTGCGAGAGGTATAACGATTAGGGGTTCTTGGCCGCGCGATAATTTGTTACAAGTTTTAAGAGAGAGAGAGAGCGAGAGAGATAGAGAGAGCGAGAGAGAGAGAGAGACAGAGAGAGAGAGAAAGAGAGCAGATAAAGAGATCCTCGAAAACAGTCATTTAAGAATGAATGAACACTAGTTGGATATACGTATCTATGTAGTACCATCTTTTCTGCCGAGAAGTATGCCTGGGTTGTGCTATAGTAACGTGTTAAGGAAGAGACGCAGAGAAGTAGCAGTCCGATCAAAGTAGCCGATGAGTCAGCCTAGCGTGCCTCGGACAGTGTCTGGCCTCCCTTTTTCTTTTCCAACTTTCTCTCCATTCGCACCCTCTTGTCTCATCCAGACGTCTCGTTTAGATGATCGATGTCAGTGATCATCCATTCCGCCTCTCTGTACTCCTTCCACTATTTAGCAAACGCGAAGCTGCCTGTGTGTAAAAAAAATTGTCGTAACCCTTAATAATTTTCACAACTCTCGTTTTATAATTTTTCTCATCTCTCTCTCTTCATCCTGCTTTCACATCTGTCACTCCTTTCGCCAATTTTTTCTTACTATGACTGAAGTTCCTTCAATTTTTTTTTCATTCACATTTCATGACGTCTTGTATTCTACGTGACTGATCTTTCTCCTCGATCGTCCTTAAGAATTCTGGAATGCAATACTTTGCCATTTATCCAGTCGTTGCAATTAACCTGAGATCCATTCTCCACGAGGCACATAGTCTTGTTTGTAGTCACGTCATTGGTAAACAAAATTCGTGCTCGATGGCAGGAAACCTTTGGCATATTTTGCATTTATTTCAAGAAGTCTGCCTTTGGAATTGTTTGCGACAGTTCAGTACTGAGATTCATAGATGAGTGGAGCGATTTTCCTTTTCTTGCATCCCCATCAGTCTGCTATCTCACAGCGATACACTCTCTGCTTCACTTTAGCTCTGATAACTCTGAGGTAAAAGTGCTAACAGATTCCTCGCGTAGAGTCTTTCTGAATATTGCCTCTCCCTTCATTCCTTTCTCTGTCATTATCTTTTTTCTTAATTTCTGCAGCTACTCCGTCTTTTATCCTATATTTACTAACTTTTATTCCTTCATCCCTTTCACGGTGGCTGTACAACCTCCCTCCCTCCGACCGGCTGTACAACCTCCCTATGCTATCGTACAGTAAACACCCCCCCCCCCCGCACCTAATGTAACATCCTTCACTTGCTCTCTATTAATATACGTACATGTACATACCTATACACATTACTTCCCTCATTCAAATTTCAGAATTCGAGCGCGTATAGCGTTTCGCCGTTAAAACTGCTGCTTGCATAAACCAAGCATGCTTAACGTCAAGATACACGGATTGCTCGGATCACGGCACCACAACTACAAATCTTAGGGGTAAGTTCACCGCCTCTTTAACTTCCATTCCAAAGAATAATTATAGCTGCGCCGCGCATGACTTGTGAGCAGCAGGGCAAAGGCGAGCAGACAATTCTTTCGTAGGCAAACGATGTCCACCGAAGACCTGAGCCAGCTGACATCGACAGCAGCCGACACGACAGATGCCCTCGTGACGGCGATGCAAACAGTACGAGCCGCATAATCAGATCATGATGTAGATTATCCGATCTACCCATAGAATTACGCACCGTATTAATGCCTATGAACCTATTGTTAAAGAATTCGACTGCATCAGTAAGGGTCCTCACTTTTCCGCCAATGACGACAAAGACTGGAACAGTTAGAAGATATGGCAAAGATTGCAATGACGCCACAATGAGCTGCACCGGTGAGACTGCGCAAACTTTCAGCAACCGTCTTTTCCATCTCATAAAATTCCAGCATAATTTTTGAATTTGTTTGAGGATCGACTGCGGCATAATCGCGGCTTAAAAGTCAATGTCGCCATGCCCGCCATGGTCGACGAGGCCGTGCTGAAGGCGCGGACATTCGAGGCACTCCTCACCGACGCCGCTTTGTCTCTGAAGATCTTCCCTAACCAGCCAGACGTCCACAACGTCAGTCATTCCAAGTCAGAAAACCGATCCAGAGAACGAAAAGGAACTGTCGCGAAATTATGTAGATTCGCTACAATTTGTTAAAGTGTACTTTGGCACTTTTTTCATTCTACATAGAAGTTTATCTAATGCATAGATATCGGCGCTGGGCACTTGTTGACAAGATTCTAACGGAATCTATCGTTTCCGGTAGACAGTAGACAGTACAAGAGAATATTTCAGTGGCAAATGCGTTGGACTCGTTAGTGAAGAGGTGCGAGGTGCTCACCGAATCGGTCATGAGGGCCACGAACACCCTCGCCGAACTGTCCACCAAGATCACCCAGTAAAGCAACGAATTGCAGGCTACATAATCATGAGAAGCGACTCGCAAGGCCTGATGACTCCAGCCATTGTCTACTTGCGCAACATGTGTCGCGGAATCTTATATGCAGATTTCGCTACTCTTTTCATTTACCTGTTCTTGCAACCAGATTGGTTCAAATCAATTGGAAAGATGCATTCAAATCTTCATCTTTCTCATGCTCGTATCTGTTGCCCCGCCGTGCCAGCCAAGGAGCAGTCATCCGGCACTTTGCACTTTGTCCTAGAGGAAATAGTAGATGATAGACAATCAGACAGTTCAGCTTCAGGAAGAATAGTGTATGCCAGATAGTCAAACAGTAATTGGCTCCTCCCCTCAAGTTCGTTTAAAAGGATGGCAAATTTGACCTAGATGTCCTTCTGCATTAACCGTCTCTACTGCTTCAGCTCGACTCTCTACTTCGATTTTACTTTGCATATTTGTTACCGATTATCACTACTTGCCGTCTCCTCAATAAATCGCTTAGTAGTAAACCTTGACTCTTTCACTCTCACAAAGATCAGAATATTAGGCGAGCAAAAAGGCATTTTACCTCTCTACCGATTCGCAACAACATGAAATCATGAAGGAGCAATGGTGCTCATCCAGATTAGACTAATCATCGAAAGCTGGCTCTACTTCTGTCTCCCAACTGCTTTCCTTTGTGCCTCTAAATTAACTCTCAAGTTTTCTATTGTTTGCTTTATTCGATTGATGTGAGCGATTGCCTTAATAAACTTGTTGAGCAATTCTATCTCCTCTCACATTCTAAGAGTCAGAAATTAACAGTGAAGGGCGAGCAAATTTTTTTCCACTAACGACCGCTCCGCGACTGAAATCCTATTGGGAGATTTGCTTCCGGTGTGAGATGTGGGATAGAGCATTTCTGTTCAATTGAAAAACCGAATCCCAATTTCGCGAATCAAAATCAGCATGGGAATCATTTCAACAACTTTAGAGACAATCAGTGTTCTAACCGAAGTAGGCAGAATGTCCCCCGCAGGCGCCATTTCGCCCCTGCCGAATCAAAAATTCCAGCCGCCACAGTTCGCGCCGTTTATGCCAGCGAATAACACGTCACAGGTACATATGTATGTAGGTATCGAATCAGCAAGCAGACAGTCTCCGTCTCAAAACGGCTATGGCAAAGTGTTCATCTTATTTCATGTACAAATATTGCAGATTCGAAGCCGACTCCACTGTTCTAGCGGGTATCATGAAGTACGACGACGCCACCTTCGCTAACGTCGAAGGCATCGCAGGCTTGAGAACGTGAAGGAAGCCTAGACGATCTCAAGCTCAGTCCCCATCTCGCTGACGTCGTTCCGCCCACGAGATCGCCGTAATTTCCTTCTACCGCGCTCAGAGCGCCGGAATCGCGAGTCTCAGAAATTGTAGACAGTTTCCAAGGAAGGGAACAAAGCATCTTCCTTGCCACGACTCTCACGGATGGTGACAGACAGCAAAACTCTCCATTCTTTGCTGACCCCATCGAATCAATGTGGCTCTTTCCAGGGCAAAAGAAGGACTGGTGGACGTCGGCAGCCTCAGGACGCTCCAGAAAGCGCCCTATTGGGCCGATACCGATGGCAGTAGGAATCAGAATTCGCTATAGAACATTAAACATTTATAGATTCAATTTTGTATTTCAATTTCTTCTAGCATTAAGGGTATAAACACATACAAGAGCATGGAAAGCTTTTTCTTGCTTTTATTTTCTAATAATATTGAAAGGATTTTAAAGAGGATTACGTCGCAGCAAGAAGGTAGAATCACGAAATGGATATGAAGGAAGAAAGATAGCTGAAGGAAGCAGACGGCATTAGATGGGATGAAGATAGTAACTGATTTCGAGACGTGGCAAAAGACAAGGACGGTTATCGAAATATTTCGTTTTAAGATAAATGGGAATCTGCTTCATTTCTGTTTGCGACGGAGCGGAAGCACATCCTCGTAATGTGCCGTTGTCTTTGCTTGTCTTTCTCCTATATTCAACAAAATAATTTAATTCAACCAAGTTCAGTCGAAGTTACTCTATGCAATACTGGCTTCATTTTTTCTGTATTAGCTTGTAAATACAGAAGATACATACGTATGTATGTGTGTACAAAGCACGTATATATATGTGAGCACACCTGTCCTTTCCAGCTGTTCTGGTCATAACGCCAGAGATGACAATGTGCAGGCGTCGCTGCCAGAAGACGAGTGCGCAACACAACGTCAAGGGCCAAATCGGCCTGCAGAATGTCCAGCAGCGATCGGTTTTCGTATGAATCAACCTCGAACGCGTCTGAATGCTCCGTCGAGTTTGTAGAATCCGATTGCTGGAGAAGCACAAAAATTAATAATTCTGCATTCAAAAGAGAACATAGGCAAATATGCAATTGTACCATAAAAAATCGAACCATAAAATGAAGATCCCGCGTCATAAATGAAGTATATAGAACGAGAAGGAAGCAAAGATACCAGAAAAGCGATCGAAACAGTCTGAAATTGTGGTTTAGGGGTCGATAAACAGCAAGCAAATAAGGCTATCCGATTGGAAAGTTCGGGTTGAATTGTCAGAAAGTGCATACCTCTTTCTTGCAAACGTCTCCCATTTCTTGCGAAGAACCTCTTCGATGAGGCCGTCGAAAAAGTCGAGGTGGCTAGCCTTGTCCTGCAATTAATAGAGAGAACAAAGACATTGAGAGGAAAAGGGAGATGGAATTAGATGGAAAAATACAGACAGAGAGATAAAATTAGAGAGAGAGAGGGTGAGAGAAAGAAAAAGAGAAAGAGAGAGAGAGAAAGAGAGAGAGAGAGAAAAAAAAAGAGTGAGAGAGTCGATATCTAGTGGCGAATGATCGACAACTACTCGTACTTGTCTCCTTGCTAGGAATAGTGATCAGTGTTCTCCTCTTCTAGATTTTTTCCATTTTTCTAAAGGTTGTCCTCTCCTTGATCTCAGCTCATTTATTCATAACACGCTCCCAGTTCCCAAGTGGTCGACTCTTCTAAGGTTCTCCTGCCTGACCGTGCCTGATCTCTTTTTCTCACCCTCAATTGCGTCACACGTCAAAACCACAAGGCAATGTTGGAAAAGTGTCCGCACTGACTCCGTAGCAGATGGAAGCGAGGACGGAGGTGCGATTGAGCATGCCCGTCTCCTGGCGGATGGTCTCGATATCCTCGAGGGAGTACGCCTCGCACACCACGTCGCCGTACCGCCACACCACGTCCGTCTCGAAGCGAAGGATCAGGTCGTACATCTTGACAAGGAGAACCTTTCTCTGCATCTCATTGTCAGCTGTTAATTTACTACTGCATTCTTAATGCATTCAACTTTCTTTGCTGCACAACTCTAAGTGCTGCCAACGGACGAAAGTGATAGTGAGTGGATTGTGGGTTGTTCAAGTCTAGAGCGTCATTTTCCTCCAACAGAGAGAGAGAGAGAGCACCTTTGTCTTCTTCCATGCCGCCCGTTTTCGCTTTTCTTGGTTTAATGAGAAAGAGAGTGTGCGACGAGGCAGGGCGAGACATCTATTTGTTATCCCTTCCTTTCTCTTCCTTTCCTTGTCAGTCAAGACCTCGCAAACAACGGTCATAATCAGAGCACGACTCGCGCGAGCCTAACTTTCACCCGCCACCCTCTCTCCTTCTGATCGTGAGTAATTCTCCCTTTTACACCGCGTAGACCATAGAAATGCTTCACTCCCCTGCTTTCTTTATACGCCGGAAATGATGAGCATAACGCGCGGGGGAGCCGGTTCATTTCACACAGCGATTAGCGGCAGAATGCGAAGGGAGCGAGGCTGAATGCCATTTCGGCTTTGGCTAAGCCGTTCGCGCGTTAGCCATCTTTATCCCCCCAGCTTAAGCAACGGCGTAGCGGCCGGTTGCAAGGCCGCCAGATATCTGTCTGTTTGCCGGCATGACATATTGTTAGTTGGATGAATGCCAAAGATAGCCAACCTACCTTCTTACTGGCCAGCTTGGCAGCGAGTGCGAGTGGCGTCAACTTCTGATTATTGCGAATATGCAGGCCCGCGCCGAGCTGGAAGGCCAGCGTGAACATCTCCTATAACATTCTTGGCACAACCATTTCTTCTATCTCGATGGCCAGACTACTTTACTGACATTCGTCATACAATCAGTACTTGTCATGCTTTTTTCCACTTTAAAATATTCTTGCTTATCTAAGATTGTCTGGTTAACTTTCGCGTCCACTAACGGGCAAGTCGTGAATGACCGTGAGATGGAGGACGGTGTTGCCATTCGTGTCCGCGCGATTCGGATCCGCTTTGAAGGCGCGTAAGAGGCGGAAGCAATCCGTCTGATTTGTGCACGCCGCGAACGAGAGTGGGTACTCACCCCAGTACATTTGGCTGAGAGCCAGAGAGAGAGAGAGAGAGAGAGAGAGAGAGAGAGAGAAAGAGCTAGCAAGAGAGAGAAAGAGTAAGAAAGGAAGAGGGGGAGAGAGAGAGGGAGGGAGGGAGAGAGAAAGTGAATCAGAGTACTACAAAGTGAGGTCGGCATACCCGGTGTAGCGTGTTGTCTGCACTAAGTCGACCCACTCGTGTTCGAGCGAGTCTACGCGAGATGCTTTCTGGTCGTCCGCACAGAAAAATGCGCCGTAGCATCTTTTAAAGAATGATTTACCCTAACAACTAACTTCTTACATTATAATTTTCAAAATTATCAAATTTACATTCTTGTACAATATGCTTTCTCATATCTTTTCAATTTTATTTATGTAAGTTGACCTTGGCGGTTGCATAAAGATATACATATTTTAAATATTGGGTATTTCCTATTAGCGTTTCATTGCTCTCGTCGCTTTTTCTCGCTTTGACGCCATTTCGCTAATCCAGCCCTGGGGGACGCTCTTTCTCGCGGTTTTTCACTGCTCTCCTTCCTGTTCCTTTCCTCTCTCACCTTTTACATGCATGATTTACACACGAAGAGCCATGAGGGAGACTGAGGTGAGAGGAAGCAAAAACGTGTTGAAAGAAGGAAAACGGCTTCTTCTCTTCTCATTGTATATGGAGATATGTGAGTGAAATCAGAAATATTATCCAATTTTTGTGTGTGTCTGAGAATGAATCAAAATGGCACTGCTTTCTAGCTGCGATAACAGCGAGACCAATTGTTCATTTTTACCTCTGATGGACGTCAGCGTTATTCTTCAGTAGAAAGTAGACCATCTCGAGGTCCTCGTTTACAATCGCCTGATGCAGTGGAGATAGCCCTAGCAATGGGTAGGTTAGTCTTGTGAAATTAATGTAATTCTAATTTTTAAAATATATTGTTTCGTGTGCACCTATACATTTTTTTGCTGCAAAATTCACCATAGTAGTCCTCTGAGACGAAGATATCATTAACGAGCTTTGGATACTTGCGCACGATGAATCGGGCGAGTTCGTTCTGTTCTGCCGTGTTGTGAAGCAAGCAGATGTGCAGTAGATTCTCACCCATCTTGCCTATTAAGGAGCAAAATGACGACATCTTCTTCACACCCACTTTCCTCTTTCTGTTTTTGCTTGCTTTCACTCATTCTCATTGAGGACACCTCCCACTCTATCTCTAAGCTAGACATTAGGCAATGAGTTGTTAATGAAAACATCTTTTGTTTTTCGTTCTGTTTTCGTTAACTTCATCTTTCGACATCAAGAGGATGTGCCCATGATCGCAGCCGCATGGCAAGAAGCACTCGTGATGTGTGGGAGAGTGTCAAGTGCCTCCTCTGCCTCTCCTTGCCAGACCCGCTTAGCCTGGCCAGACTCCAGACAAGAGCATAGTTAGTTACCTCGCTGAGTGATGTCCCACACGAGCTCGCGGTATCGGAAGCTGTAGTTGCCGCGTCCGCCATGGCCGCCGTCCAGAATCTTCAGAGCTTCAAGAGATTAACCTGATTGTTATTATGTTCAACGCGAAGAGGAAATGCAAAACGCAAACCAATAAGGTCATACATAATCTACATGGGCATTGCAGCTTCTAATTCTGCAAAAAAAACATCTCTTTTATTTGAATAGTAAGCGTGGAAAAGCCTTGAAATCGTGAGGCTAGACATTGTGATACTAATCATGCTTGAATTCACACCCAGGCGTCACAAAGTCTATGTGTGTCTCTCTTTCTTTTAAATCTCCATCTTTTACACGTTCTCTCATTATTTCCAGCAACCGGGCTAGCTCGCTGCCTCTTTTGTCAAGTGTTGGAAGGGCAGTTGACCTCGCGTTGCAGCCTCAACCCAATCTCTGCTAGCTCCTCCTAAGCTCGCCAATTGTACCCGTCGGCGGTGTTCTTCCCACGTCTTTTGGCAACAAAAAGGGCCGAGCCGCCGTGTTCAAACAACGCGTCACCACCCCATTTTGTGCACACCATCACGCTCCATGACACCCCCTTGTGCAGGCCCCCTCTCATTTTAAGGGCCCCGCCTAACAAGATATTTCAGGCATTTCGCGCCTGTAGCATCTAAATGGCCCTGTCATAGACACCGACAAGGCGCGAGCCATTCTCGCCCTGAACCGGAAAGCAGGTGTTTCAAGGTAAAGCGCACTCCTCGCCCTGTACTTACATCATGTAAAAGTGCGTGTTCCAAAGCGGCGCCCTCCGCCTCGCCTCTCAAGAGGGTCTCACTTTCGCTTACACCCAATTACGGGTATGTGTGCATCAAGAGAGGAAGTGGCCATGCTGGCTCAAGCTGGTTGCTACTCAAGAGCGGGCCTCAATCTGTCCTTGTTAGCTGCTGCTACTCAGCATCACGAGACTGGCGGACCTTCAACCGAGAACGGTCAAGCAAAACCGTTCAAAGTGGCGCCAATCTTCGCATGTAGAAATCTTCATTTCGGTTATGATTTTGCCTGCGCAGTGGCCATTGTATCTCTCGATTTCTATTTTATATCACTTTTCATTATTTTTCACCTGTTCTCACATGTCTGCTTCTTTCCGAATCACAACAACTACCATTCACCAAAGGCTGTCTCGCTCTGATTGCCATACCCTTGAGGAAGTCGCTCTGCTCCAGCGCATCTTGGTTGATGTCATCGAGGATGTTCGGTCCACTCTTGCCGCGTCCCTTCTTGCGTCTGAGCGCGCCCAATGCTGCGTTCCTCTGCTTGTTCCGCCGTTTCACGAGTTCAGCAATTGCGATTAGCTTTCCTCGACCTCCGTTGTAAAGGAACGAGCGCACCTGGCAAGTGAGGAATAAAATATTCTTATATAACCGCACGTCCTTGTGTTCTTTGCTGTTCCAGAGGACCCTTTTTAGGTCCAATATTCGCAACAGACATGCGCCCTCATCAGTCGTTCTTGCCGCACTAATGAACTCCTCCTCAAGGGCGGAAAGCAATTGACTTGCGTTTTTATTGTTTAGTCTTTTCAGTTATTTAAATTCATATTACCTTTCCTTTGTGTCACACGCGGTTTTCTGCTTAAGCTATCTGTTCTTGCCATCTCGTGCGTCCAACCAGTTCGCTTCTTCAGCTTTTCCAATTTATTTTATCTCAGCATTCTCTTTTTTCTCTTCGCATTCTCGGTGTCTCTTTCTCTCTCTCTCTTTCTCTATTTGTCTCTCTCTCCCCGACTTCTCACCGCAGTGTCGCAGTACTCCTCGAGCACGCTGTAGTCTCCGGTGTTTCTCGCATATTTGATCCACGACACGAGAATGCCCGATGCATGCTCATCGACCAGCCCGTACAGAGAGTAGCCAGTGTCTTCCGGCGTGCCAGCTGACATCTAGAAAAAAGGGAGAGAAAGCATTTCAAGGAGATATCGCAGGATTAGCGCAAATGAGTACTTTATTTGGGGCAATAATGAAATATGGAGAAATGAAGGAAAGAAGGCGGATGTGAAATTTCTTGTTATTAGTCACAGAATGCATCTCATGATAGTTGCCATTCATGACAAACCGTTTCACTCTTCTGAAGAGCTTGAGAATGCCCACGAGGAAGCTCTCCTCTGGTGACAGCCTGCCTTGGCAGTTGCAAGGTCGAGAGAAGAAGGCACATGGTGAGCCCAAAGCAATTTCGCTTTTCTTGGTATTTTCACTGCCAACCACTACACCCTCGGAAATAAGGATTAACAATGGAGTAGCAATTTCAATTTCGCTTCTCTTACCGCCTGTCGTGATTAACTTTCTTTCTGATCTAAAAACCTGCTAATTCGTCGAGGACGCCTCCAGATAATAGAAAGAAATTGTCTCTGTACTGATTCCAATGGCTGTTAAGAATCGAGAGATATCTTTGTTTTGCAATTGTATCATGCATGTACAGCTTCTCTGCTCTCTTTAATCGGAACACATCCGACTACAACCGGTGGGATGGGGGCAGGTGAGAGGAGTGTCCATTTGCATTTGCCCTTGCAATTGCTCATCCGTTGTTCGCAGAGAGCGAGGGAAACACCACTGATGGTCTGAAATGCATGCCACGCCATGCGTACACACAGAGAAACAGACGCGATTGTCGTGGAGTTCAAACTGGTTCGCGTGCTCTCTCTATCTTACCTCCCTATCTTTCTCTGTCACTCTCTCTATCTCTCCTCTCTCTCATTAAGATGTCTCTCTTCCTTTCATTTCTCTCGTTTTTCTCTTTGTTGCTTTCACCGATTCAGCCATGCTCTCTCTCTCGTCTTGCTTGCAACTATCTCTCCTCCCCTCTCTTTTTCTCTCGCAATTTATCGCCCCTCTCTCACCTTCTCTCAGAAACTGATCTGCCTTTAGCACGCCTCCCTAGCTTCAACCGCAGTCCTATCGCCCAACAGCTAGCTGGCATTGATAACTTCCGGGTGTCAGAACGACATTTCATATGGAGCACTTAACCCTAGAAAATTTTTCTTAAAAATTTTATTTATTTTTTATTTTTATTTATTTTCAATTCCTTGCCCAATCAAGATGTTCTCTCTTCTTCAAATTTTCACCTTTTATTTTTTTTTCAATTTTATTCATCTGCAAAACGCCAGCGAGGATTACAGCGCAATCGAGTTTGACCTTCTCATGGGGCTTTCATTGCGAACGGCCGCAGTTACAGAGAGCGGTCCTCTCCCCCCCCCCCCCCCCTCTCTTTCTCTGTTCCATGTCCTCCCTCCTCCAGTCACTGCAGTGATCGGGCAACCCCATTTGACATTGTATCATCGTTACATATGCCATTCCAGTTTTTTTTCTTCATATTTTGCTTAAACCTGGCCATTATCAATTTTATATTTATACCTTTCGTTTTTTTTCGCGGATATGTCTTGAGATCAGGCATTCTTGTCGGATGCTTTTCATCCCTCTCCCACTCTCTCCATACTCTCTCTCCCTCTCCGTTTTCCTTTGACTCTCTCTCTCTGCCTCCATCTCAGTCTCGCACTGCTCGAGAGTGGTCGATGCGTGCGTCGTCGTGCGCGGACGCGGCTCTGCTGGCGAGCGCGACGCGGCTACGTCGTCTGGCGGTGAGTGCAGTGGCCGCTTCGGTCGCAGCCGCCTTCTTCGTCCTCCTCACCGTCCCTCTCGCTTACAACTACGTCCAGCACGTCGAAACGCTTCTCCAGAATGAAGCCGACTTCTGCAGGGTCAGTGACGAATCTTTTAAAGTTTAATGAGTAAAAAAAACTTATGACATGGCAATGTATTCCATTTTAAAACGTGCGCTCTTGCTCGCTTTTTCATACGCATGTACTATTCCTTGCGGAATTTGTTGGTCAATTCAATATATATTATTTATTTAGAAAGACTACCTTTGTGTGCTAACGAGTTCCCGCACTCTTTAAAAATTAATCATTTTCTTTGTTTAGATGTTGCTTGATGTGTATAGCCTCAAAGGATGGCATCATTCTGCTAAGACGGAAATTGCTTCATTTGAAAGGCGATTGTTAGGGCGCGCTCATTGTCGGAGAGGTCACGCATTGCGAAACGACCGTTCGCGAGTTAATCCTATCAGTGAAATGCCCCCGGCAACCCCCGACCGGGTGCGGATGGCTGATGTTATCCGATTGATGAGCGCTGGCCGGTGTTAAGAATAGTTGCTCTCTATCTTCATTCTCTCTCTCTCTCTCTGTCTAGCTCTTTCGTACGCTCTCTATTACATCCTCTTTGCTCACACTCGCAGATCCCTTCGCCCCGGCCGTTGTGGTGAATTCTCAAGCCCCTCCGGCTTAATACGCGCCAACGATGCTCTCATACACTCTCACCACACGTGTGATAGCGAGTTTTTATGGACCACCAACTCTCTCTTTCTCTCACTCTCGCGTTTCCCAACACTCTCTAGTCATACGAATTTTTATCACTAGTGGTCATTATCACCATTTCTTCTCACCGTCCAAACTCTATTAATTTTCGGCTGAGCGAAATCTCTCTTTCTACTTCTCTTAACCTCACAGCCAATTGTTCCATCTGCTGTGTATCTATTTCCCTAATCCTTATCTCTTTCAATACTTTCATATTCCAACGCATATCAATTCAACATTCTCGTAACAGCATGGATTGTCGAAGGGGAAAATAGAGAAAGTGATGAGATAGGACCCCAGCAAAAGATGCAACGATTTTTGCACAACGCGATATTTACGCTTCTCCCTTTGATGCTTTTCCATCTAAACTTGCTCGTCTCCGAACTCATCTGCGCTTCCATCAGCTGCAAAATTATGCATTGCGTATAGTCAAATAGAATGATTTAATTACTGAAGCAGCCAAAAAGAACTAAAACGATGAATTATATATTCAAAACTACATGAAGAAGATCCGTGAAGGGATATTGCGAGAACGAAGAAACCAAATACTCCGCTGTCCAAGTTCATTCTGCAGCTCGCTAAATTTCGATATTCCTTTCTTTTTAGACACGTTCCTCTTACTTCGTTCTTATCGTAGATATTCCTTTCATTCCAACGAAGACGCTGGGCCGTCGATGGGGATTTTTGACGCGTGACTCCTTCGCTAATAACGCTAATGTGAAATGGCGGGCGGAAATTAAGTAGTGAGATGTATAACATAGTTAAAGATCGAATAAAAAAAGCAACGAACGGAGATGTGAATCAGTTCCTTAAAAGCAAGGACAAAACGGCAAACATCAAAGGGTGACTGGTGTTTCGATGACGACCGTACGATTTTTTATATTTATTTTGGGATAAAATCTTATTGCCGAAACAGCAGCCGGACAAACTTGTGTTCTAAATGGGTATGGAAAAAAATGTGGCTTTGGGAAAAGAAATTCTATTTAGAAATTCTAAGACTGAACTGGCAGAGTTAAATAATTTTGATTTCATGAATGATTTGTAGTCACGTTCTGTCTCGATTTGGGAGCAGCTGGATGTGGCGGCTCTGCCTTTGTCCGCCAATTCCGGCTCGACCGGAAGGCGCCGGCGCCAAGCTGGCTACTCGTTCGGCGGCTATGCTGCCAGTTACGGAGGCTATCAGAGCGTGCCGCTTCGAGAATACGTCGAAAGCGAGACGGAAATGCTAGAGGTGTTCTATCTTTTCTTGAACTATTCTTGACTCATTTGCATTTTTTATGTATGGATGGCAAACAACTTCAAAGTATAAACGATATGTGCATGTATTTGTTTTAATAAGAAATGATAATAATTGAGGTTTCTAAGAAGAAGCTCTCCCCAACGACGTCTCAGCCGACGAGGTCGTCGCAGCCTCAGCAGTCCTACAACGAGTACGTCCCAAAGCAGAAGCAGCCGCAGCCTCATCTGCCACCGACGACATACGCACAGCGAGAGCAGACATACGAAACGCCGCCGAGCTGGCCGCAGAACGAGCAGAGGCCGACTCAGCAGACATCCGAGAGGCCGAATACTTCAGAGTATCCGTCAAACAACGAAGATCAACCGCCAACTCGTTTCTACACGCCCCCAGAGCACGCGCAGCAAACACCACCGTCTTCCGCACCAGAGCAGCAATGTTCGCTTTTTCGGAGCTTTTTATTCTTTTCCACCCGATTTTTATTTCATCCCCTTTGTAGGCTGTGGGTGCAACATCGGGCCGCCTGGGCCCCCAGGTACTGACGGTGCTAACGGCGAGGACGGCCTAGACGGAGAGGAGGGCGCGGACGGGCCACCGGGCTACGACGCACCAGAGGACGCGTCGGACACTCGGCCGCCCGAGTGGTGCTTCGAATGTCCCCCGGGCCTCCCGGGTATCCGGGAGAAGCCGGCATACCAGGCGCACCTGGGAGAGACGGCCAGCCGGGCACATCCGAGACATACGGAACCTCACGAGGACCGCCAGGACCGCCCGGACTCTCCGGACCACCGGTAGAACCATTTGTTTCCCTGCAAGCCAATAAGATGCGCTTAAGGCTTGAACAGCAACAACATCTCTGTTAAATGTGGAAAAAAAACATAATTTATAAAGCAAGAACTCTTTGACAGGGTCCTCCTGGAAATCCGGGCGGTCTCGGTGAGGGTGGACCGGACGGATATCTCATTGAGAAGCCAAGCCCACCAGGGCCACCAGGACCAGACGGTTCATTTACTTCCGATTTTCCTGCTACTGTTGGCAAAATTTATTGTAGGAGTGATGGGACCACCAGGCGAACAAGGACGTGAGGGCCCGCACGGCAGGCAAGGTGTACCTGGTAAGGCGTGATATTTTTTTTATACCTTGTGAGCATGACAAATTACGAGCAATCGGATTTCCAGGTCCTGACGGCGCTCCGGGTGAGCCCGGTCGGCCCGGTCCGCCGGGTCGAGCTGGCATTCCAGGGCCAAGGGGCGCGAGCGGCTCGCGCGGAAATGGTGGCCAGTGCTCGCACTGCCCCCAACCGAGGACGGCGCCCGGCTACTAATGGATCACACGGTGCGAGAGGGTGAATGTCTTTGAATGTTTATCATTCTTTTATAACAGCTTCAATTACTCCATGCAGTGCCACTTTTAATGGCTGCAGTGTTAACACAGCGTTCCCTTTAGCAGTCAAATATCCATTCTGAGTAGTGCCTTCCAGTGGCTAATCAGTGTGAACTCTTGGACGGACTCTTCTGGTTTCCGCGCCCGATTACAACAGATCATCTCTCCCCTGTTCGACGTACGGGAAACATAACACTGCAGCAGATGAATCCCCTCTCTAAATGAAATGCATACTCTATGATTCGCTCGTTTTCCTGTTCCTGTATTCTCTGTTTCTCTGTCTTTCTCTAACTGTACGGAAATCGAATTCCTTCTTCAAAGCTTACACATATCTGTAATCATATGCATTTGAAAAGAAAATTATGGATATATCAAATTGTTACTCTATGCTGGCGTGTCATAGAACTCGGATAGTTCTTTGTACTCTTCTAGTATATTTGGTAGCAGCTTTTTTAAACGAATTTCTTTATCAAAACGGTTCAAGTAACCAAAATGCCATGTCTTTCATATTTTTATTAGTGCATCTTTGAACTTTTATGTTTATACTCGATTGTCACGTCACATTACTTGTGCATCTCTGTCGTGCATGAATTGTCGAAGACTTTACATAATAAGCATCATTAAAATGCTGTTATCTTCAAAACAATAAATTTGTTTGGCTCGATCCTCATGTTTACTGAATCCCAAAAAAAAACTTGGATGTTTTTTTTTTCGTGAATTTTGCTTAAAGGCGAAATGTATCTGCATACACACATACATCTGTGTGCATCATGTATATATATTCAATTTTACTTTTTAAGAGTACAATGACATGCTCAAACATACAACTAATGCAACAATGGATTCAGAAGGCGTTGTGTATCTTCTGCAGTATTATTATTCAATGGCGGTTGTGGCGACGTAAAGCAAAAGAAAGAAAAATGAAACCATGTAACCGACTTTGCGAACCAGGCTGACTGACACATTATACATCATTGGTAACATCTAGCGTTGCATGCTGACAGGGGCTTATTCAGCAGAAATCACAAGAGTCGAATGACCATCGAAAGAAGTGAAGAAAAGAAACACAAAGGATATCAAGAGAACACCTCGTGTGGTATAATGGAAGCAAATTGGTAAGAAACAAAAATATGTAGTATTGTAGACAAGGAGTAATGTTGTAGAGAGAGAAAAAAAAAGAAAAAAAAGTGAGTAAACAGTAAAAGTAACATAAGGCCTTTCAAACACATACAAATGATTTGGCTCAATGACAGGTCTTATTCAGATTTACACGATTAAGCAATGAAATGCAGTGGCTCATGCGTGGTTTCAGCGGAAGTTGTGCTTGAACAAAGAAATATTATAAATACACAGCGATCATCAGACAGGCAATTGATAAGCTCGGAAAGGCGAATGAAGTTGCTGAATAAGTTTCCTGTCGCGATCGCATTGAGTGAACAAGCAATGCTGTAGACTACAACATGGCAACGAATGAGGACACTGAGAGAGTCGAAAAGCGGATGAGCAATGGCGGAAAGATAAGGTAAAAGAGTACATTCTTTGTGGTCAAGAAATATTGACAACAAAGTAACTGTGAACATAGAAACTATGCATTTATTCCTTAAGACAGGAAGTGGTAGTCTATACACGGGCTAAAGTGTGAGATGTCTCGAAAGTGTTCCGACTTTCTCAAAATTGTCTCAAGCCAGCTGACGGTTCTAATAAAGTGTTAGAGTCTTTAATTAATTAGTGAGTTAGAAATCTGGCCGCGGCCACAACGGGCACGAGCAGCTGCAGCCATCGGCTGCAAATGCTGCCTGCCACTCCGCTGTTGTCGTCCTCTTCTTCGCCATCCGCCGGCGGCAGCTTCTGTTTCTCGTCGGTGGCGGCGACCAACTCGACCGCCGGCCCAACGCCCGCCTCCGATTCCGCGCGGAATCGGAAGGCATAGGGAGTGTTCGTTCGCAAGCCGCCCATCTCGTAGCGACCGGAAGAATCTATAGCAAAATTAACTTCAATCATATCACCATTTTCATTTACGAAGTAGGCCATTATTTGTAAAGAGTCATTTTTCAATTTTATTAAAAATAAATATGAAAAAAATAAAGGTGCCAATCAGATCTTGACCCCCAACTAACCGATTGCCTTATGAATCTTGGAAGAATGATGTGTCCAGACGGCCTCGATCGCCGCGCTGTCAATTGGGTCCTGAAATAGGAGAAGCTTCTTTTCCTGCCATCCTTGCTCCCCTGCCTTCCCATCTCCTGGCCCTCATCGCCGGAACAGCGTCTGTCATTATACATACCACATGCCATATGCATACTGCGGATGGCTGAATACCAGAGAGACGACGTGGGAGATTATCGCATTGTCTCGGGTTGAAGCCTCATTCTCTGTCTGCGCTCTCTGCTCTCTTTCCATCTCTTGCTCTCTTCTTCTCTAGCTCTCTTCTCTTTCTCCTCTTTCCGCACTACTTCACATCTCTCTCGTCCTCTCTCTCTCTCTCTCTCTCTCTCTCTCTCTCTCTCTCTCTCTGTCCCATCAATTAAGAGTGTGTTCTTCTGCTTTCTTCCCCTGTTCCACTTGCAATCTGTTGTGTTCGGCTGGCTATTGTGGTAGATGAATCAGCGGGCCAAGAGAAAGAGGACACCTGATCCAGTGCCATGACAGCCTTCCTCTCCCAAAAGCCATGAAACATTCATCGACGCCTCTCCTTCCGCCATATGGAGATATTGAACAAAAGGCGCAGATGGATAGAAATGCGCTCATTTTTTAAAGCTCGAAAATGTTGAGCTAAAGAGCAAGGATGGAAAATTGCTTTTTTGTATTAAACAATACCGAAAGAGCACAACGAGAGAACGATATCGATAAAAAGAGACAAAGAGAGAGAAGCTTACTTCCTTATCGAGCAGCTCCTGTCGAATGTAGCGGATGTCAAAATGCGTGGCCGGCAGCTCGTCGTCCGCGTCCGTCTGGATGCTCCACACGAGTCCGTTCCGCTTCACTTCCAGCAACTCGACCTTCACTTCGTCTGGGGGATCTGAAGACAATTGTACTTAATACTTGTAATTAATAATGTACCAATAGTTTAAATGGCGCAAATTCGTCCAAATAATTATTTTAGTTAGTTGCCAATAGATACACGACTTACTGGCTTCCTTAAGATTGATGATTTGTGCACTCTTGGCCTTTCCGTTGTTTACCTCGCACCGATACTCGCCGAGGTCGCCTTCGTTCACCTCTTTGATCTGTCATTTACAGAGATGGTTGAGTGATTTTGCGAGCTTATGGTTAACAAGGTATCCCGTCGGCAGATTAACCTTGAGATAAGCCGAGTTCTCGAGGACGTCCATGACTTGCTCGTACTTGGCGACGTCGTTGAGCAGCACGTTGCTGCGGAAGAAGTTGAAGTGGCGAGCCGGCGGATTCGACGCAGTCACATTGCATGGGATGATTGCCTGGGAATTGGGGTTGTTTTCAGCAGCGAAATAAGGAATGCTGTCCAACTTTGTTTTAAAAAGATGTGATGCACTTACCGTTCTCTCGAGAACAGTGTGACGGTCAATCTTGGGATGGGTAAATTCGGGAGCATCTGAAAAAAAAACATGAGAGATAAAAAATATTATGTTAAATAAAATCTATCTGTTTTAGAAACATAACATCTAATATACATAAATTCATACACCAAACGTCGATGGTGACAGATCGCTGCTCGGTGGACGTGGTGTCCAGGTCGGTGAGCACCTGGAGTGCCATGCAGTTGACGACCTTGCCGTTGTACTCCTTGGTCAGCGCGGCTACCGTAACCTCGTTGCCAGCGATGGTGAAAAGATCTTCTAAAACGATGAAAACGGTCAAATTGAAAATGAGTAATGTTCATGTAAATGGCCAAACAACGTAAACGACTGACCATCGAGAGGCTCGCCCTCCTCGTCCGTGATTTGGATCTGCGGCTCCGGCCGTCCCTTCGCGTTGCAGTTGATGGTGAGCGGCTCGCCGACCAGGCCACCCGCGCGGCGCTCGTGGCTCGCCCAGTCAATCGGGTCTGCAAAGGAGAAATGGAATTACACTAAGTCTGAAAAGCATAGTTGTCGTCATGTTTTTCTTATTAAAGTACATTCATGCATTAATGAATTATGCCGATCGGGTATGTTCTCTCTCGGGTATTTTCTCTCTGTTCTCTCTCTCTCTTTCTCTCTCTCTCTCTTTCTCTCTCTCTCTCTCTTTCTCTCTATGCTTGGCGAACTGGTGCATCATCACACCTAGCACGGAGACACGCGCCGTCTTCGTGAAGACTCTTCCGTCCCTCGTTCGCGCCTCGCATATGTACGTGCCTTCGTCTCTCTTTGCAATTGCACTGAAGTGGAGCGTCTTCTTCGGATGCGACGTTCCGTGCTCGTGCAGAGAAATCGTAAACACACTGCAAAAATGTAAAAAAAAAACTAAATGGATTAATGTTCACAAAGCTATTCAGTTAAAATATTATGGCACTATTGACTTATCGCAAAATAGGGGTCCGAGTAATCGACAAGGATCTGATGCGCGTGAAGCTAGCACTTGATCTTCCGAGTCCAACACAACTGCATTTTTGCTTAAATGTTTATTATTATTGCATTTTGAGCGGCTCTTCCATTCTCTTCCTCGAACGTGAGAGGGTGTTAGATTACTTCTTGTTTTGTGTACGCTGACTTGGCTTCCTGCCTCCCGACCCATATCTGCTGAGAGTGGTCATCCGAGAGGACCGACGCGGACAGTCCCACGCCTCCCGCACTGGCCAAGCCGCCCTCTCCACGCATCCCAGGCTTCTCTTGTTTACATAGCCGCATTTTGCTTGCACTGCTTCCATCCTTCCATGCCCCCGCACTCCCTAATGTGGAATCGGCAATCAGAGGAACCTATCCCATTCTCGCCCACTCTCTCTCCCACCTCTATCTCTCCCACTCCTCCCTCTCTCTCTCCCAGTCTCTCCCACTCTCTCTCTCTCTCTCTTACTCGTCATGTCTCACATCCTTCCCAACCCAGTTTACAAATAGAATGCACGAGCTTGGATCTGATTCGCCAGGATGTGAGGAGATTGCTCATTTCAAAACTCATTCTCGACCTCGGTACTCTTCGAGCCTTCTCAGACCTCGTCTTTTTTACTTTTATCCCTGCCATTCACACGCGCGTTCACACCACGCGACCGACAATGAGAGAGAGAGAGAGAGTTCTGGCGGGCAAAATATTTATGAAAGTTTAGGTGGCAGCAGGCAACATTTGATGAGAGCGTATCTTTCTCTCCTCCCGCCATCTCTCTCTCTTTTTCTCTTTCGATTCGAGCGTCTTTCAAGCGGGCCACGGTCGGTGACTCTCTACGGAAGACGAGTGAAAAGGAGAAGAGAGAAGAGTGCAATGAATGTGGGAGGGGTATTGAAGCAAACTTTTACGCCTTCCTCTAAGAAGTGGCAGGACGAGAGTCGTGGAAGGGAATCAAAAGTAAAGACAAAAGCAGACAGCCAAAGGAAAGATAGAGAGAGAGAGTTAAAGAGAAGATCGCCTGCGTCAAGCGTCGGTTCCATTGCTCAAACAGAGCATTACTGTCGCCGGCCTGGGATCAACTCTGCGGTAGCCCAGGAGTGCCACCTTCTCTCTCCCTTCCTATTTCTCTCTCAATCTCTCTCTTTCTGTTCTGATCCCTCTTTCCCAGTCTTTACCTACCACTCTCAACCAAAGTTCAATATGTTGCATTACGCGAACGGCTGGCTGCTCTCTCCTATCATCTTCTTATGTCTATCCAAGAGGCATTACTTCCATGTCGACAAGTCCTCTCTTCTTCTGTCATCTCTCACCCTCTCCACCTTACTCTCTATCACTCTCTCTCCATCTCTCTCTCTCTCTCTCTTTCAATTTGCTCTCTCTCAAGAAAAGTTCCGCTCCTCTTTTGTTTGCAACGCTAAAGCGTCGAATAGCGGTACTCTTGTGTCACTGGCGCCGGAAGGAGGAGCACGATGAGCAGATCCTTTAGAAATAGCGAGCACGAGCAAGGAATGCCCCTCATAGGCCGCTCGGCCAACCATCACCCAACGACTTTCCCGCCAAAACGCCACCCCGGATTGGGAAGGAACGAGAGCCGCTATCGAAATTAAGACTGGAAGCGTGCTGTCAACAAAGTGCAATTGTATGTCGTGTGGCGGAACGGAGAAAAAAGATGTCCCTGCCATTGGAAGGAAACGGGGTGGATGGAAACAAGCTGCAGAAACAGAGGACAACAGACAAAAGAGGTAGCAGAACAAAGAAAACGGAGATGCTGTGAGCGAGTGAGAAGACGCGAGAGAAAGAGAGAACGAAAGAGAGAGTGAGAAAGAAAGAGAGAGAGAGAGAGAGAGAGAGAGAGAGAGAGACGAGAGACGAGAGACGAGAGACGAGAGACAAGAGGAAAAAATAAATGCATGTATAGACATGTCGCCCGAAAAGTGACAAGTCATTGGTATTCAGGATGAGAGGCATTCAAGGCCGCTTCCATATGCTCTTCGCAATCTGCCACTTTGGAGACACCGCTAGAAGATGCTCATTGTCTTCTTCTTCTTACTCTTCTTCTTACCAACCTCCGCATATCTCATCATATTGAATTAATCCCCTCTGCTTCTTGAAATGCCGTCTCACTCTAGTTTTAAACCAGTATCTCTCTCTCTATCTCTCGCTTTCAGTCAACTTTCACCCATAAACGGTCTACCGCAGCCCCTTCTTCTTCTTCTTCTTCTTCTTTGGTTCCCTGGCCCCTTCAAGGGGCGCAAGCCACATCTTGGCCGTAGTAACAGTACTCGCTCCACCCGATAGGGGATTACGACCTGGCGTAAGAGGGCGCAGGTGGTGCGGCTGGCTACCGTCAAGAATACGCGCACATGATTAACGGAGAGGAGAGAGATAGAAAGTGAGAGTCATATAGACAGAGATAGAGAAAGAAAGAGCTATCTACATAAAATGAAGATGATAAGATACTGTTACATATATTAGAGTTAAAAGTGAAAGTACAGCAAAATGGAAAGAATATCCACAGGAACATAAATATGAACAAAATATAAGAAATGATAATATAATGCCGGTATTTGCATACCTGACAGAAGTCTCTCCGTCGATGCGCTTGTGCCCGGAAGTGAGCCACTGCAGCCCGTGTGCGCCCTCCTTGAGGTCCTCGCCGCCGTACACGCACGGGATCATGAGCTTGTGCCCCTCCCGCACCACCAGATCGGCGTGTTCGAGGCGGAGTAGAGCCGCCGCTTCATCCGCCTCGCCCTCGTCGTCCAGCAGCACTTCTGAGCAGACAACGTCTCTCCTTTCAAGATATATATTTGCAGATTCAGCTACAGGTAATGTGACTTGTATTCCAAAGGAATAGAAGTGTAAACTCGATGTAAACCATTAGGAATGTCATTTTGCTTTATTCGAATAATGAGTGCTTGCCTATCCATGATATTTCAGATGATTTCTGCTCCTCGCTCGGCTCTTGCTTCATTCTGCGGTCTCATAAAAAGGACAGTGGAAAAGTGGGGGATGGGAGGTAGGACAGCCTGTTTGGCATGTGGCTTAGCCGACCGCTTTACTGATGTACTTGTACCACCGGCATATTACCTGGAGCATGGGGATTATTGCCCCTCTCCCCTTCTCTTGCTTCTCCTCTCTCGCCCTCTTGCTTTTTGTCGCTATCTTGCTTTCTCTCACAATCTGTTTCCTCTCTCTCTCTCTCTGTCTTCCTTGGTCTCAAGCATCCTCATGCCACTTTCAACGCTTCACCGTTCCAGAGCAATACAAACAGTTGAAGGCATTCTATTCGTGTAGATGGCTCATTTTTAGCATATTGTCTGATCATTTTAATGCGTAAGGAAAACGTAACTTTAAAGTGAAGTGTACAATAGTGGGAGACATGAGATTTACTGCTCGTAAACATCTGCTGGCTTTTAGGCATGCAGCTATCGCAGTTGCGTAACTTTGCTCCCTTAATCCACTCGCAACAAATGCAGAAAGCCGCATGACAATGATAGCGTGCTGCTGTCTGTCATTCTCCTGTTCTCGCCCCTCTCATATTGTCACACTCTCTCTCTCCATCTCACTTTCTCGTTCACTTCTCCAAATGCTCAAGGCATCATGGCTTAGAGCAACAGTGGAGTGCGCGACCGCGAGAGAGAGAGCCAAGGAGAGGAAGAGAAAAGGCCAAAGCAAAGGAGGCGCCTTCTTGGGCCTCCGGCGCCCTTTTTATCGCATCATGTTCGGCCCGTCAAAGCCTAATGGGAGAAGAAGACAAGCGAGGGGATCTTGCCCCTGACCGGATAGCCAGCCTATGGGAGAGGGGGCAAGAGGGGATGAATCAGTGGGGGGGGGTTGATCTGCAGCATCCCGCTCTGTAGCACCACCCCGTGGTCTAGACCCAACGACCCGTGGCCAAGAAGGGGATGCTGCTGCTGCTTCAAGCTATTCCATCCTTGCCTTGTTTGCACAGCGGAAAGAACCACTTGACATATTGTTAGCAAGCAATGGAGCGGCAGCCTTCGCACCATCGATAGCAGAGGGAGAGGCCAGAGAGAGCCATCACACACCTCTTGGCTAGCGAGAAAGGGAAAGTACAGAGAGAGAGAGAGAGGGGGGGGGGGTGGTGGGAGAGAGAGAAAGAGAGTGAGAAGGGGGGTGGATGAGGGATGAGTGTACATGTTGAAAGATCGGGTATATGGAGAGGAAAGAAATGGAGAAATTAACCTTTTCGCATTGTCTCTTTATTGCGTGTTTTTAATATTTATTGAAAATCTGGAATGGGAAAGCTGGATCGAATGATGTTTGTGATACCGTTGATCTTTCTAATCTCATAAGCCCCCTCGAGCCAGCTTTGATCTACCTCGGGTGGAAAACACACCGGGCACGCGAAATGGGAGAGAAAGGTCAAGAGACGATCGGTGGCGCTTGAGCGGAGGTAGAAAGCCGCTGCTGCCCCTGTTGGGACAATGGCTCAGAGGCTTTAGTAAACAACAGAAATAGAAGACGAAGAAGAAGACGGCCCCCGGCCACGGACGCACCGCAAATGCACACACACAGAGTAAAGCACAGAGACCGCGCTGCCTTGCGAACTCAGTTGGTAAGTAAGCCATCCATACCCACGGGACACACCAACTGTACAGTCAGAGGAGGCTTGCGAGACCGTTTGATTAGCGGAGCCCCCGGAGAGTAAATCTGACACTGCAGTTATTTGGCTAGGCTACCGTCGATCCAAATATGTTCATTTGCTTGCCTGGGATGGAGATGAATATTTACATGATCAGAGTTGACAACTGAACGTAATTATAATGATCATTTTAAATGTGATCTGCTTTTCATCTTTTTATGTAAAAAAAAGCATCTAAATTGCAAGCGACATCAGTACTGCGTTAGCAAGTGCCCGAGGTGGGGTCTATGTACATATTTGACATTTGCACTGGACACGTCAGCCGAGTGAGCTTTCATTAGAGTCGCCCGCTTGATTGGCGGACTGGCTTCGAACTCCAACGGAATCTTCGCAAGCCACTTGGCTTCGAGTGGTTTATCACTTTTTATAAGTGTCAAAAAAAGGAAGAAAATAGTCCTTCGCCGTTTGCTGCTTCTGCTCGAGCTGATCAGCACAGAAAATGCATGGCATAAGCTGTTTGCCATCCACTTTTTACTGTTCACCTTTTCAAAGATGAAAGCAAAGCGCTGTTGAAGAGGAGCACATTGAATAGGCAGAGAGAGAGAGAGAGAGTGAGATGGAAAGAAATAGAGAGAGAGAGGGAGAGAGAGCGCTAGGGAGAACGAGCGGGAAAGAGAGGAAGCGAGAGAGAGAGAGAGAGGATGATTATACAATCTCTTTCTGCTCATCATAAGAGAGCATAAAAACAGAAAGATGAAAAGGCGGAAGAAGAGATTTTAATGCGGGAAGATGTCCCAGCGATTGGTTGATAAGAGAAGCCATGATCGAGCAAGCGAATGGCTGGGATTCGTATAAGAGACAACAACAATGAAGCTTATGGGAATGCACATTGGCGACATAGAAGTACTTTATTAAAAGAGAAAGCAGAGTCAGCGTGTAAGACTACGGATGATCAAGATTAAGACTTAGTCAGATGCTTTGGATTCAAAAGAAACGAGCAAATTACGCAAGAGAGACTTTGGAATTATCTGTCATCTGATATCTGACTGTGCAATATCCAAAGATTTCTATATAATTTTTCTAGAACCCTTTAAAATGTCAAGCATTAAAAATTAGTAAGCATATTTAGTGCACCTCGTCTTAGATGACGACCCTCGACGGCGCAGACGACGAAGAGAATGAAGAAAGTGATGGCGGCCTTCATCGCTCTCCGCTCCCGCCTGATCCACTCTTCTGCCACTCTCCAACCACCGGTTCAGCTGGAAAGAGTCTCAACCTTTTTCTGTCAAGCATCAAAAGATAAGCACAGAGACAGTCGGATGTCTCCAACAAAAGATCGTAACATGGAATTTTCGTCGCGGAGAAGGAAGGATTATCGAGTAAAGAAAAAAAAAACAAATTTCCAATCAAAAACAAAAAAAGCATAATTTTTATTTCTCGTTCAAAGCCTGCTCGCAAGCTTTTTACATCTCCCTCTCTCGCACATTCCCTCTTGGCCTTCTCGCCAAGCTTCACAGTCGCATTCCCAGTGAGCTGCTCTCTCTCAGACTCTTCTTGTCATTAATCCCACTCACTCCTCCCCTATCAATTATTGTCAACTCTCTCCTCACTGTTCCATGGAGCTGCGCACTACGGATGCGCCTCAAGCAGCAGGAGGAAGAGCGGGAGGATGTGCTCCTCCGGGTTGGAAGACTACCGGAAGCCCCGCCCACCCGGCCGATGACATGGCACAATTGCAGGCGCCGACCGTTTGCGGTCTCGCTCGGTAGAGAGATGTAGCTGGGTACATTGTTTGGGTGGAGAGCGAGAGAGATGGAAGGGAGAGAGAATGAGCTAGGAAGAGAGGCAGAGACAGAACAGCGCGAAGGCAGAAGCTGCACAGTCGCACACTGTGCTACAGAAGTTGTTACTCGTTTCTCCCATTCTACCATTTCTCCTACTCTTCTCACCCACTCTCCCTCCATCACTTTTTCTCTTTACCGTCTTCCACTCTTCAAGCCTTGTACCTTTTTCACTCTGCTTTTCTCACATCTCGATAGTATCTCGTCTGTTTTCTTGCTTTTGCTACAATTTTTTTACTCGCTCTTCCATCTCTTTTTTCCTTCTATTTCCTGCAATCGCACTCTTTCTCTTCCTAGTTTGTCGTTCTCCCTCCTTATTTCTAAAAGTCTCTCGAGACCACTTTCTGCTTTGAATTTTCTGCACACATATTTTGAGATGAAGCTTTCCAGCTCTTCGGTTTCTTTCCATTTAATCCCTGTCTTTGCTTCTCTCTCTCCATATCTCTTTCACTAGTAACGTCAATTTGTTTCTATCTCTCCCTTACTATATCCCTCTTACTCTGGACTTCTCTCTCTTCTGCTGACTTTCTATCGAAGGGTCACAACAGTACGAATGCTTTCTCTCATATAGTAGCTGTGGTCGGCTGAGCACGCACGATCCCGCAAAGGACAGGGGCAGCGGAGGCAGAAAGCAGAGAGAGAGAGAGAGAGAGAGAGAGATGGAGTGAGAGAGAAAGAGAGCGATTGAACGAGGCGAGCACCATATTTAGGAAACAAGAGGATTGGATTTCAAAAAAGAGTATGACGACAACGAAGGCAATGAAGCCGCAGATAACGCTGCCAGAAAAATGAGACGGTTCAACCGTAAGTGTAAGCAGCGGCCACTACAAACGACGTATGGAGAGATACGAGCAGAGAAATAGAGAGAGAAAGATAGGATGAGAGAGAAAGAGAGAGAGAGAGAGAGAGAGAGAGAGAGAGAGAGATAGCCGGGTAATGACTATAGCGGTTAAGATGGAGAAAAACTCTTCTCTAGAATATGCTGACAAGACGGATGAATAGAGATATTTTTAAGTAATTGGGATGCAAAGGATACGGAGAAGAACGCTGAAGGATAAGGGCAATGTACAAGGAGACATACATACATATGTATTTATATCAAATTAAGAGAGTGCTAAGAAGAGAGACAAAAAAGAAAGATATTGGAAGGGTTGAGTGTTAATAGAAGAGAAATCAGACGAGTGACAGAAAAAAAATTACATGATCGCAGTATGAATCCATGAGAAAGATAGTGGCCGCAGAAGACGGAAAATGACATTATCAGCCCCACATCGCTGATTTCCTAGCCGATAGAAGTCGGCTGGGAGCGTCAAGCTACAACCGAGAAGAAGCAGGTGCGGGGAGATGGGAAAGGGTGGGAGAGAGAGAAAGAGAAAGAGAGAGGTAGAAAGAGCGAGAGAGAGATAGGGAATGATAGAGAGAGAAAGAGGCAGACGATGTAAAGACAGTTAGGAAGGGAAAGACAGTCGGAGAGATTACTAAGAAGATCGAAAAAATAGGCGAGAGATGAAGAAAGAAGGGGATATGGAGAAAGACACAGGCATGTATCAAGTAAACGTAAGCATGGCACTGAAAAGAAAGGCCATGATGGGAATCGCCAAATGTGCATGCCTCAAGGCAGGTGCAAAGCTCTCTCTCTTTCTCTATCTCTCTATCTCTCTCTGTCTCTCTCTTTCTCTCTCGCGCTCTCTCTCCTTTTTTGGCAAGACGCTCCCATGCTACAGATGCATGCAATTCATCAGGCATGACAATCAGGAACGACAAAGCCTTTTAGAACCTTTCCTTTCGAGGCCATAAACCGCTCTTGTTTATGTTTAGCCACTTCACATCATAAACAGAGTAAGTTGCATGCGCAACATCAATCTAGACGAACTGCGAAGCGACTAAGCAAAATCTGCTGAAAGGCACCAATTTGAGGAGAGTTGAGATTAGTGGAAGAAAACAGATGAAGAAGGATAAGGAGAAGCTGAAAAAAGTAGACGCAGTGGATGAGCTGGCACTCTAAGGCGATGGAGAGGGGCTCAGCGAACATACTTATGAAGGAGGATGCGGGTAAAGGAGGATACTCTCGGGGAAGGGGCGGGGTGTTGTCTGCAAAGAGAAGGCTGCCTGCCTCTTCTGTCGCTAACGTGAACACCTCATTGCCAAGAGAGAGACAGAGAGAGAGAAAGTAGAAGAAGAGAGTAGAAAACAAAATCAGACGAGAACGCGAGATGTGAATCGGAAGGCCAGAACTTAAGGAAACGATGGAGAGAAAAAGAGAAGGCTTGTAAGAGAGTGAAAGAGAGACGAGAGTGAAGGAAGTAGCCTTCGTGCCAAAAAGTTTTGTCCAGCATGCTTCCAAACGACGACGTCGCCTCGTAAGGCACGCACCAAAGCATGAGAGATAACGGCGTAATCAGTGAGGCGAGAATAAGGAGGGAGGGGTTGTGGATGGATGGAGAGGACGCTCTTCTGAAGTACCCAGACGAAGGAAGCAGAGAAAGAGGCTAGAGAGAGATAGAGAGAAAAGGGTGAAGAGGGAGAAGTACTGACCATTCCGAGACTCCCTCCCACCATCTCAATGCATGGCCGATTCCCACGCATATCACGATGGCTGCCCGTTTCTCTCTCACGATCCCCCGCAATCCTCTCAGATGAAGCCTGCTTTCAATGGAGCTTACATCCATAGCAGAGTACGCTCTGATTGTACTGGCGGAGGTTGCTGCCGGCACTCGACTCGGCATTGGCTGGCGCAGCAGAGAAGCCACGCAAGCAGGCGACGTGCTGATGTTGGGACCTTCCAAGGAAGCGGCAGTCAAATCATCACTTCTGAACTGCGCCGAATTGTCCCGGGAAAACAATGTCATTTGAAAAAGGAAGCCCCTGGGGAAGCTTCTTCCAGTTCTCGCGTGTGCTTTGCCGGCCAGTCAACGACGACTGCACGAAGGAGTCGTCTCGGAAAGCCAAGTAATTTGGCATGAGGGCAAAGGAAGGAGATTTAGGAAGCGAGCGAAAGAGATAGGGAAAGGGAGAGAGCGAAAGGGATAGAAAAAGTTAGAGAGAGAGAGAGAGAGATGCGAGTCAATTGCTGCTTGCGAATTTCGGCTTTGGCAGTTTCAGCATGCAGAAGCTTCCTTGCACTCTTTATCTTTCTTCCTCCCTTTCATGGCTTATCCTCGTTCTCTTTCCTTCTTTAACTTTTTCTCTCTCACTGCATCTCAATTTTTTTTTAGACTTTCTTCATCTCCTTGGTATGCTGTGCAAAAAATGAAGGAAAGAACAAAAACATTAGCTTGATATTTTAAATCGAATTGGTTGGTATTCTGAAAAGATTTGAATAAGAATGAAAAACTGCTAACATTGCATGGAGTAATTGCATCAAATATCATAATGAATGGGGGCATCCAATTTCGGTAGCAAGACAGCAAAATTTTTGACAAATATTACGATGTTAAGATAAAACAGTAAAATATTTAAATAAGATCTAAAGATTACTTGAAAATGGCAATAATTGCAACCATTTGTTCCTATCGGCTTCCCTGTTCGCGGTAATATTGGGTCGTTGGGTAAAGCGAAGCCTCCAAGGCCAGACTCATTGGAATCATCTTCTCTACGTTCCAGCACGGTGCTTCATTCCTTTTCGACTTGGCCATTCCTCTTTTTTGCTTCTCTTCTTTTCTCCCTCTCTCACTCTTCTTGCACTCTCTCCTCGATTTCATTTCTCCCTCACTCTCCGTCTTGCACTCTCTCGCCTCTGTCAACAGAAACAATCCCCGGGCCAATGAAGCGGATGGCGGACGATGCGTCGCAACGAGTACATGAAAACGATATGAGAAGCAGAGAGAGAGCGAGAAAGAAGGAGAGAGAGAATGACAGAGATAGATAACAGCCAATCAAGAAAAAGAAGGAGGAGAAATGATAAATGATTAAGTGGAAGGGAAATCTGGAGAGGTAGAGAAAACGAGAACCAGAAAGACAGTGAAGAAGAGTGTGGTAGAGAAAGAGACAAAATGCAGAGGCTCACTTTCAGCTTATGCGCTCTTCTGCCTACAAGTGGACTGTTATCCCCGCTGCCTTCTGCTCGGGAAAGCAGAGGCCACTTCTTCAGGAAGAGTAGCAAAAACGCCTCTTGGGTTTTGCAGCCAACCGAGGTTGAAGCTGAGCCGGTGAAGAGCCAAGGCGCATTAGAGAGGAAGTTTCCTCCGCTTGCGTCATCTTCTGTGTAAATAACCATTATAATATGCATTCATGTTTTCTTTGTCTTTCTCCTCTTCCTTTTATTCGCAAAAAGTCGCAAACGGAAAATCGTTCAATCGCTCAATCACAAACAACAAATAATGAAAACGGATAACAATATTTGGAGGAAGAAAAGGCGCGGAAATCATGCGGGAAAAAATTGGGGATAGACTACTTGAAAAAGTGAACGAGCGAAAGAAAAAGAGAGATGGAAAGAAAAAGTTGAAATGTCGCCTCTCCCCAAACTGCGCTTCGAAAGTTGTCTGGGGGTTTCATTGACATGAGAGAACGAAGGGAAAGGACAGAGAAGATATGAAGCCCGCTAAGTCAGTGAAGACATCCATGCAGAGGGATAACGAAGCCAACAAATACATATGTACATATTTTTATGTACAGCTGGAGCCAATCTATGGCTCGCAACTCCCTCTCAAAAGAATGCATAATGTTGGAATACAACGAACAATTTCAAGACAAATTTAATCGTAACAACAATTAGTGTACTGGCATACCTACATATTGTTGGAAATCGACAAACAATTGCACTGATGCATGCACTCACTGAGAATGTTCAGAAAATCAGAAGGTTCAGACGAACGCCAAAGTAATGAGGAAATAAGCCTCATTTTCGGGCCTTCCTTCCCGTTCTTTCTTCTATCCCTTTCATTGCCTTATTCTATGCCTTACTCGGCTCACAAATTTCAACGTATATATGAACTATGTATGTATCTCCCAAACACTCTTTCACTTTTACTTTCTCTCTCTCGCGCCCTTTTTTCTATCAAAACTGAACTTGGGATCTTCCTCGTTGTCAGAAGCCAATTATGATTCATTGAGTCGCATGCCATGATTTACTGCCCAAGGTCACGTCAACTCTCTTCCTTTTTTCACATGCGCCACCAAATCAGGGCTCGATCGTCAAAGAACGCCATGACAATGAATAATATACCATCGATGGGAGACAGAAAGGGAGACAGAGATGAAGAGACAGGGGCAGAGAGAGAGAAGGAAAGATAGAGGGTGAGAGGGTGGTAGAGAAGAAGGAGGGGAAGAGAGAGAGAGCGAGAATTAAGAAGATGAAGCAAGCATTGATTGTGCCACTTGATACAGATCTTGCTGTTCTGCACGAAACCAACCTGCTTTCTCGTTTAATACAGTGACAACGATATAAACTAGAAATAATTTTGAAATAATGAAGAAATAAGTTCTCGATGGATCATTTCATTTTTTTCAATAACTTCAAGTTTTCGGCGTTAACAAAACAGAGGAACAAATATAGTTCGAACCGTATTCGATGCGACAACGGGTATAATATACATAAGGAGATACTAATTGAGACACCGGCTAAAGCCATGCAAACATATATTATGAGAATTGTCCTATCTCAGCAGTCACAGCATGCAGCTGTCACACCGGGAATGTAGCCAAGCCTCAGGAGTCAGAGAAGAAAGCCGCGCACCAGAGTCATTTGCATACGAGAGGGAGGGAGAGCGGAAGAGAAGCAGAGACAAATATGGAGTGAAAGATGAACCGATAGATGGTGAGATAGAGAGAGGAGAGAGAGATAAGGAGAGGGAAAGATAGAGATTTGCAAGACATCCGCCCCGGGCCGCTAACGGACTGCCGCTGTGACAGAGACAGAGATTCCCTTCAAATCTAGTGGACAGCCGCGAAATCGACCCGAAGGCGGCGTCCGTTTGGTGCGCTCTTTTGCACACGCGACATGGGCAGATGTTTGGAGATGCAGTAAGTGGAAGATCATAAGGAAGAAGAAGGACGGAGCAAAAAAATTGGCTGGGGGGAAGATGTTCAAGTCTAGCGGAAGCGAGTCAGCAGCAGACTCACCACTCCTGCACTCCTTTCTTTCCTCCAACCGGAGAGCCCGTAATTATTCGCTGTCATTTCACCGCTGCAGCCTCCTTCACTAGCCATCTCTTCCTTCGCAGTCCGAGGGAGGTTATTGCGATTTTCGCACCCGCTCATTCATTGTGCGAGTAGCTCAAAAGCCACCAGGCGGCCCGGTCAACACGGCTCCTTCCGCTTTCTTTCAACCAATGCGCATAAAAGAGAGAGAGAGAGAGGGGGGAGAACGAAGGATATAAAGAGAGAGGTAAGAGAAAGAAAGGGAAAATATACTTTCTATATAAGTACGTGAAGTGCTCTCGCCTTTAGCCTACGCCCCGCTTGCTTTGCACTTTAGATGTATTCCTCGTCATACCATTAGCTATCCCAGCAACAATTTTTTGCTAATTTTATTGCATAATATCGCAAATTTCGTTAATCTTCCATTTACAAATAATATTCAATAGATTTTCTTGAATAAACCCACATTCTTATAATGACAGACTCACAATGTAGTCTCTGTAAAACATCGTCGTATGAAGATGTAGATGAAATGGAGCAATTGCGCAGCGGTTGAGTGACCTGCCAAACACTTGGCAATTCGATCGCAACAGTCATGAAAAGAGAGAAAGAGAAAGAGAAAGAGAGAGAGAGAGAGAGAGAGAGAGAGAGAGAGAGGCTGAGAGAGTGAGTTTCAGTATCATACTCAAAGAGGGTGCAGGAAATTGCCAAGGCAAGTTAGCCAGATACATACATAAATATGTATGTGTCTGGCTAACTTGCCTTTTTGGCCTACTAAATTCGAAAAAAACTTCATATTTATATTAAAATCACTAATCTACTTTTCAATTGACAATATATGTGAGAACTTGGGAATTAAAGAAATAAAATTTACGAGACAAAATACTTAATTTATGCAAAATTGTAATTCATATTCTATCCATAATTTGAATGGGTGGAAAAAAATAAAATGGAAAAAGCTAAACATAATTTTTACCTGTCAGTTCAACGACGCGCGGTGTTCGTCAGTGGTCGACTTCTCAAACCTTCATTGGAGGTTGAATGACCGTTCGCCACTCATCAAATATCCAAATCCATTTTCTTCCATGTTTGAATCGATAGTTACTTCATGGAAGAGTTGGCTAGACGAGAACACGAGGCAGACATGGAAGAGTTCACTTGTCTTCATCACGAGGCAGTCTCAGGTTGGTACACAACATGGCTTGTTTATATTTTTGCCTCAATGACAAATTTTCTTTTATCCTGTCATTTATTGATTGTTATTAATGTTGAAAGTGGAGACACGTACATACAAAGTGCGTCAATCATTTTTTTCTTGATTAACAATAGGATGACCTACTGCAATTAGTGAGAAATGCAAATTGTAACTGTACATAAAAAAATGTGAATGCCGTTTCTTTGTGGAGTTGTTCAGATGCTTCGGTTGAGACGCTTCTTCAGCATGGCTTGCGCATTGATGAGTGCGAAGAGTGGCTGGTTTCGTTTTGCAGTTTGCTGTCTCTGGCGGCCAGGCAGTTGCTGGCAGATCAACACGGGCTACTTCGTGCCTTCGTGGGAATTTTTAATTGAGTGTTAAGAACTATAAAAAAATGTAAGACCCTTTATCTTAAACTCTAATAAGTACCCATTACATGTGTTTGTGAAAACATGAGTGTTTAGGAGATCATCGCCCACTCGATACCATCGCTCTCCTACTTCATGGCGCTCAGAAACGCGCCCGAATATGCACGCATCTCGAGTGTCGGCCGTCTTTATTTGCTCGAACTTATTTTCGATAAGTTCCTGTAGTCTTCAAGCTTCTCTCACGCCTTCCCCTCTTTATTTGTGCTCAGTTCTTTGTGCTGTTTATAAACTATGCTCTCGTTTCTTTCCTTGTGTTCCGCATATCTGATAATAACAAACACTAATCGTTTTATTGCATATTTACCATCTCGAAAGCGTACGGCAAAATCAACTGGCAATTGCATGAAATTCTGGCAGACCCCTATTACTTGGTTTCTGCAGGTTGATTGAAGACTGAAAACCATAACAGTTGGGACCATAATTCATAAATTCCTTTGAAATATATTCCTCCCCGTCTGATATATTGATGTCCTACTCAAGAAAAAAATTTATCCAGCATATCCAGAAATAACGAAAAACACAAGATATACATTGTATGTAGAATGTTAATATAAAGTAATGACAAACCTTCTTTTACACTAAAAATATAGTATAAAAGAGGTAACAGTAAATTATGCTATCTCAACAGTTTATATGAGGGCAATAAAATTATTAAAATTCTGGACAGAAGGAAACAACTCATTTCGTAATCATCTGTGAGCTGAGCTGAAAACACGCTCGCATGGCAGTGTGAAAAGCATTTCCAAGAACGAAACTAAAGCAGAAATGTGTCGATATACAAACAAAATATAGAATGATTACTCAAAGTAAAAAAAGAGTAAACAATTGTTTATTCGTTCTAAGGTAAGTTTGGCAACGATGTTCAAGGCTGTGTTGTGTGGGCTTCTATTGGCAACTGACTAGCTTCATGTCTTGTCATATCACATGGCAAGCAAGGTGTACTTTATGGCATTCGAGATGAGATTGCGCAGGCGTCGCGACCGTGTTTGTTAACAGGTGCAGATGGCAAGTTAGATATACACTTAACAAAGTAGACTAGAATGGGAAAGTCTGCATGGCACAATCAGAAGATTAAGGTATACAGCCCATCGAGGAAGAAATGAAGAAAGGACCCATTGCAGAGGGAGTGTGAAGGATAGAGAAATAGAGCGGAAGAATGAGAGAGGGGTAGTGAACAGAACCGCTGAAGGAAATAAAGAGAATGAGACAGTCAGACAGAGAGAGAGAGAGGAGGGAGAGGGATGAATAAAATGTTGCAATAATAGAGCATGCAATAGCCGCCCAGATATGAGCTAACCGCATTGCCGAATTGGTAATGGCGATACAAGGACCAATGAAGTAGCCAGAATAACAACAAAAGACAATTTAAAAAAAAAACTATTCTTAAATATTTATGCCTTAATGTTTGCTCGAGCAGCCACCCATACTTGGCACGTGGCGTGATCGGGGTACAATAAGCAGAATGAGGATGAGAAAAGGCCAGAGGACGAGAGCCTTCTCAGAGAATGGCTTGCATCAAAGTGGTTTGAGGTCACTCAGAGCAGGAATAGTGCTAGCAGCTGTTCATGTTAATCATTCAAAATTCCTAGTTAGAAAGAAGTCGGCAGGTCGCAAAGTTGGCATGCGTTGCATACGGAAAGATGCTAAGAAAGACACAGTAGTGCTATGATCAGAGAGTGTGAAAGAGAGAAAACGCTCTGCGGCACTATTAAATATTGGCTTGTTTATTCTTCTCGTTGCCAAGTTCGCGATAATTTAAGACTTGCTTTTAGAGAAGAAGATTATGCACGAACATGCAGCAATTATGACACAGTTTAGATATCATCTTCGTTTCGTAGTATTGCTCTTTTTAGCGCTTAATTCACATCGCACAAGGGATCCTCGAGGGGTGGTGTAGAACGGAAACATCTTGGAAAGGAATGTACGCCGTATTTGGAGAGGAGGGAGAGAGCGGGACTTAGTAGATAAGCAGATGATGTCATCGATCATAGATCACACATCATGCATCTTGCCCTCCTTGTTGTCGCAGTAGTTGTTCCAGAGTGTCTTGGCGAGCTCGTAGCACGGTAGCTCGCCGGCGTGCGTGGCGACCATGCGAAGGAGGAAGACGCCGTCCTGGCGGAGGAAGTGGAAGACGAAGCGTCGCAGCGACTGCGAGTCCACCATCTTGTAGCCCTCGATGCCCGTCAGGTACTTCCCCACAAAGTTCAGTTGCCTGCAAACGACTATTTCACATTTTAAAATATTAAAAAAGAAATTACTTGTAAAATAAATATACTTTCCATTAGTTCTGGAGGATTTTTTACGTTTTGGTGAAAGAAATACGAAAGACCATCTTTTACTCTTGCCTTTTGCTATGTTGAATCAGATGAGGAACATGAAATTAGTGCGAATGCTCACACTATGTAATCTCTCTTCTAATTTGGATGACGTCATGAAACGAATACTTCCGCTCATTCTTCACCGCCTCTCACTTCTTCTGCTCAACTCCTACTTTTAGGTGTCCGTATGTGTGATATAAAGGAATACGGGCTTCTCTAGTTTGCCTGCAAACTGCTGGAGAGGGAATGTTGAGACGACCGCTGGGAATTGTGTGTCACAACAAGATGGCGAAAAGCATGAGAGCACATCGGATATAAAAGTCATTAATAGCCTACGGTATGCGATTAATAGTTAAGTGCCGCGTGCTTTACGCATGGCTATCTATGCAAATCGTGCAAGCTGAACTCATTCGTAATATATAGCCCCATCACCGTTTCAGTCAAAATTACTTGAATGAAAAAATGTTTAAATTACCTGCTGGGCACCACCGAAATGTAAATCCAGTAGAAGAGCGAGCAGACGGTGGCGCCAGCAAGTAGAAAGTACCAGAACCAGAGGAAGAGGAAGATCTTCTCGTTGAACATGTTGATCATCAACACGCACTGCACCGTGTGTCGGTGTACGTTCCCGAGGACCTAGAAATACAAGAAATATTTTATTTTGAAATAAAAAAAATGGAATGATCATTCAAAATGCGCACCTTGACTTCGAAGTCACAAAGTGTGACACGAGGGAAGTGACCCGACTCTTCCCATTCTCGGCCGTTCATCAGATCGTTCAACACCTCAAAATGAGAGAGTTTTCTTTTTTAATTTACCTAAAAGAATGGATGAAACTCTCAACACGAGGTTGTGAGAATTGGTAGGTTTAAAAACTGAATTTGAAAGTATAGAAATAGAACTGACCGCGACACCGTACCACTTCGAGCGATTGCCGAGGAAGGTGTTAAGCAAGAAGATCTGGCCGACGATGTTGACGGTGTAGAGGATCTTCACGGAGATGTACAAGAAGGTCACGGCAGCGCCGCTGCTTCGCGTGCAGATGATCAGGTTCAGCAGCTTCAGCCGGTTCCCCGACATCTGTACGAATCATTTTATAAACTAAATTTTTTTCCAAAAACAAAATTCTGCTTGTAGTGGATAATTTAACAAAATTATTTTAAAAAGTTCACTATGATAGAGTGTTATATGTAGAATTTAACTTCCTAGCCATTCTGTCCGTACCACTTGATGCTTGACATGGAGTGCTTCCTCCACATTCGTCGCTATCGTCTGGAGGGCGCGATTCCGTGACTCGAGGTCGAGGAGTCGAGAATCGCAAGCCATCTGCACTAACGACTGCACGTGGATGCCTAAGAAGAGGAAATACTTAATTCTCAATCCGCTAACAAAAGTGAGGTAAAGTGATGAAGCAATTAGTATTTTTTTAAATCTTGACTGATTCTTTATTGTTCCATTGAATCTCTTTTTGATCGTTACGATAACAAATAAAAGTGTGAATATGTGAAAATTACGTTCCTACTTTTCTCTTTTTTTTCTGAAAGTGCTACCCCGCAGAGCTCATTTCTGGCAGAATACTACTCTCATCACCATCTTCATCTAGTGGGAGCCAGACTGCTTCAATTCATCGCGAACTCTGTCTGAATGAGCATTCAAGCAAGAGAGAGAGAGGGAAGGAGAGGGAAAAGAGATAGAGAGAGAGTGAGTGAGAAGGGGACAGAGAGCCCTGACGACGCTTCTACAACCGTCGGCCTCATCTTCATGTTCATCAGCGTACATCCCTCTCGCGTATGCCCTCGCGCTCCACCGCACTCGACGTGCACACACACGAGGGACATGTCGAGAGGTAGATTAGAAGTAGATGAGAGAGAGACTGAGAGAAAGGGAGAGATGGAGAAAGATGTCCAACCAGCTTCAGAGAGCGAGGAGAGACAATATAGGGAGGCATTTGGCAATGCGAGGAAACTTTTTTTTATTGCTTCTTCCCATCAACATATGTATGTTTTTCGTCTACTTTTCTGTCATTCTATGTGCATAATGTTTTTCGTCTACTTTCTTCTCATTCTTTCTCTCACATTTAGCCCAATACTTGCCTTTCTCAATTTTTGTTAAGCTTGTCTTAACAAGAAATTGCAGTTAATTTTATGCACTTGACATGAAGTGCTCGTACTACCTTCAATTCTTTCTGTATCATTCTCTTTTCTCTCTCTCCCCCTCTTCCTCCCTCTGTCTCACTCTTCCGCTCCCTGTCCAACCCGTCACTTATTCACTTCATCCTCACTCCTTTCCAAAGAGGGGCCATCACAACTTCATCGTTCGGGGTGCGAGCAGAAAGAGAGGACTTCTTCGTCTTCTTCGATTTTTCATCTATCTTCCTCTGCAGCGTCCTTGAGAGGAGAGAATAAAAAGTGGGGCGTCTTTCACTGCTTCTCCCCTGAAGAACCCGTTGTACGAAGACTACTACGCCCTCCTCTACGCCCACCCCATTAGTACATCGTGCCACCGCCCAGCCCGAGGCTCCGTCCCCGGCCACTACCAGGCCCGAGCCCGTGCTTTACTCGCCATAACGGCGCAGAGCCCCCCGGGCACACGCGAGAAGTGCAAGGGCTTAGGCAAGGACTTCCAGTGCAAGTGAGAAGCAGCTTTACGTCATGATAAACGTGTTTCAAGGGCTTCTGCTCGGCTGCTCGGTTCTTTAATCTTTGTTAAAAAAGAAAAACGGTTTCCAAGAATCATCGCTGAAGGACCGGACATGAAGTTAAAGAAGAGCTCTTTCTCTCTCTCTCCTTTCATTCTCGCTCTTGCTTCATCCCTCTCCCACTCTCACTCTTTCTCTCTCTCTCTCTCTCTCTCTCTCTCTCTCCCGCTGTCCCACATAGCATCTCTTGTCTCTTGCCCGCTTCATTGGCCAGCCCAAATTCCGAAAGTGGCGGAAGCTGGTGAAAAGTCGGAGAGTATGGATGGTGGTTTTGGAGGCAGAAGGTGGGAGAGAATGTAAGGGTCTCTCTTCCTCTAGCAGAAGGGGCTTTTAGTGGTGCGGGAGAGTGGAATGACGCCCGAGGCACACTTGGGCGGTGACCACCACGGGAGACGCGTCACTCGCGGGATGATCGGCACAAACAATGAAGGAGAGAGAGAGAGCCTTCTAGTATTTCCAGACTAGCCAACCGACTCACTCAGCCACATTAGAGAAGGAAGAGAGGGAGAGAGAACGAGCGAGTGAGAGACACAGATGGTGAAAGAGGAGGGGTACAGAATGACATCACGTAAACGAAAAAAAATATTATAAAAATATAGGCTAAAATAGATGAGTGGATGGAGAGCCACCGAGATTTTCTTGCCCAGACGAGCGAAATAATTTAGGAAGATCAATAGTAGCAGAAGTGGACAGAATGAGATAACAAACACATATTTTATGAAATGCGGTTGATAGGCTACAAAGTACGAGCTTATTTAATCTATTTTTGCTCTTTTTAAAGCGTTGAAAATCATTACATCTTCTAGGAAGGATATTCGGACAATATGACCATTAAGGATTTTTTTTCTGGAGTCCTCCGCTCAATGAAAAATTGTAAGTTATTGGGATTCAAAACAGTGCGCGTCATACTAACATATTAATTGTGACGAATTCCTATTGGTTGCCACTTGAATGAGAAGACGTTGTGTGTGTTACGGAGATCATTTAAGCTTCTCCCTCAATCGTTTTTGAAGAGAGAAGACTGAGAGAATAAGCAGCGGATCAAGAAAGAACGACAGAGGACAAGAGAAAAGGTTTAAGTGAGAGAGAGAAAATCTGAAGAAAGAGAAGGCGAAAGTATACGTGTGAATTGTGTGGGATTGTGTTACAGCGAGAGAGTACAGTTGCTGCTGTACTTTGGAAGCTCTTTCTTTTCCCCCGTTAAAATATTAGACCTGAGCCGTTCCCCCCAAACTCCTTCTCACTCATTCGTTGTCGCTCTCAGGATTCTTGAAAATAGGATACGAGATTTATGGACTGAGGACGACGGCTCTAAGCAGAACACCTGGTCCTAGCCAGAGAAAAAGCATATGGGGAAGGGCCTGCCGATGAAGAATGTTGTAAGTGTATGGCATTGTTCAAGATTAGGAAAAGAAGAGAGTCCCAATGCATATGCAAATATGTCTGCTGTTCTGTTGAAATGCAATACATAAAAAATGCTGAAAGGTATCAATCAGAACTGCAAGAAACCTGATTGCCAGCTCAGCAGCCGCCAGACAATAGTGGGCACATAGAAGAGCAAAGCTTCCAGTGCGAGCACGAACGGAACCCATTGATAGTACCTGAAGGAATCAGCAAGCTACCGTATGGTAAGTTATCGTTGGCAAATTCCGTAGTTCGGCTTCGGCTTATTGTGAAAACACTCACCATGTAATTACCTATTTATATGTTTGACCTATTCACAGAGCAGTTCACCTTGTTATTTTTAACTGTATCACTTTCAGCACATGATTTCAGGGACAGAAACAGAATAATAAAAGATTGAAGACGCACCCAATCTGCCGATTCTCTCGCTCGGCGTAGTTGTGCGGGATGTAGTCGTGGAGTGGTAAAAAGTACGTGTTCTGCACCCAGCAGTAATTCTCCGTGTACTGCTCCATCGGCTCGGTGAACGTCGCCGGCACCCAGCATTGGATCGGGAAGCCTGTAAGTTCTTTTGACACCTCAATAAAGCTACTGAAATCATTTATCATTTTCAACATTTTCAACTTTAGAATGATATTTCTAATGCAAAAGAAGAAAGATATTAAGTCATTTTCGTGTCCATTCTACTGCACGTGTTTTGCCCAGAAGTCTTGTGTGCACCCCTTCCAATCCTACGTGCCAAACACGGCCTTCGTTGGTCATTGCTGAAGCTGTTCGTCTGTTCTCGCCTTTTTCGCTGCAACATCAATTGCATTCCGAATCTCCACCAAGCTCCTATCGGCATCCTCGAGCTGTCATATTGGAACATATCTATGTTCTTCTTCTTTGCCCTTTCGCTCTTTATCTCTCTCTAGTCTGCCTCTTGTCCCTTTCATTTCTTTCTGCCCTCTTCTCCTTTTAGTCTTCGGCGAACTTTTAGAATGCTTGCTTGGCTGCCTGGATATGAGAGTCCCTTTGCGGATCCGAGCGAGATTGTCCCCTTGGGGCATTCAAACGCCTCAAGCAGTTTGCGTCGTCTTTTCAAGGAAGAGACTACGCGAAAAGGAGAGAGGGAGAGTGAGAGAAAAACTAGGAGAGACGAGGGAATGGAGAGAAAGAAATTTTTCTCTAGAGAGCTTAAGACGTTCAATATCGCCATTCAACCTATCCCATCGTGGCCTCCAACTGTCCGCGGCAGATCTCCCCAGATCCCGACGGCCACGCTGCTGGCCAACGACTTTTATGCAGCAGCCATACTTCTGCTCCCTGTTTCTCTGTCTCCGTCTTTCTTTCCCTTTCTTTCTCTCTCTCTCTCCCTGACTTTATCTCAAGCACCTCTCATTTGGAACCACTTAATTCCTAACGAGAGGCGTTTTGATTGTGTTTTTATGGTTTGGCACGAATCAATGGGAGAGAAGCAGCAAGAGGAAGCCGAGAGTGCGCTGAATTCAAGCCTTCACTTACTCTTCAACGTAGTATCCTTGGTTCTAAGCATATTTCCGTCTCTCCTTTCTCTCTCTTCTCTCTCCTTACTCTCTCTTCTTCCTCTCTCGCTCTCTCTCTCTCTTTCTCTCTTTCTCTCTCTCTCTTTCTCTCTCTCTCTCTTGCTCTTTCTCTTTTCCCTTTCCCGGCATCCGTTGGCCCGCCTGATTTCATTGTCGGCACTGTTGGCGACGAAAATGGCGAGCAAGTGCGGGCTGGCTAGACTCCACGCCCGGTAGACCCCCCCCCAATCTTCTCTCTTCGCTACCCCATGATTTCCTGCCATATCTCAAACCAAAAGACCTGATCATCTATTTACTCATGGATCTCTAAAAAAAAATCAAGCTCACGCGTGGCTCATTTACATACTTGAAGAAAATAGAGAATCAATATGCCCTCTTCTTCCATTGGGATACGCATCAATGAGTGTAGAAGAAGTTAAAGTGAATGATAGAAAAAAGACAACGGCCGTCCACCCAATATAGAGATGAACAGGAAAAGGAAAAGGCCTCAGATAACAAGTCACCGCCCGTAATTATAAGGCACACAGCAAAAACAAATAGGTAGATAAATAAAATCTTTCTCCTTTCTCTTCTACTGAAAAAAAATAATTATAAGAACTTTAAAGATAAGAGTAAATCTTTTTGGACGTACATAAATACATACATGCATATATAAACTAAAAAGATATCATGACTCACCGACATACTGCTTGGCCGACACCAAGATCGCGAACACTGCAAAGATTAAATTATTATTCGCCTCATTTTGTTCTCTTTATTCTTCCTGTATTTTTTCTAGAAGAACAATGTTCTGCGCTGAAAGAATTCAATGGTGAATAAATGGCACAATCCCATATTTTGTTCATTTCTGGCGGAATTGGTGAATACTGCAATGCATTTTTAATGCTATTACTTTAAGAAATAAATGGCTTTGTTTTCGTAATCTTTATTACAAGAAGACTCTTCTTCGCGTTCATTTCAAACGATCCATGTAAAGCACTCTCTCTCTCTCTCTAGCAAATGAGGTGCGATGGATGCACTGCTCACTACTCTACTTTTTCTCATTGAGAAGTGGCAAGAAGCATTCATAATGACGGTGCTCTCAGAGAACAGAGGAAACTCTCTTTCTCTCACTCTCTCTCTCTCACTCTCTCACTCTTTACCTAACTCTCTCGCCGTCTCACTCTCCCCTACCTATTCTTTATTGCCAACTCCCTCCTTCCTGCACCTGCCATTATTCAGTTTGTTCGGACACCTCAGCCCTTCTGGCAGTGCTCTCTGTTCTCTCGTTTCCCTTCTCGTACAGCCGGAAACAACAGATGGATGTGGGAAGCGAAAGTGAATGGGACGAAGTAATAGCAAGTTAGAGAAGGGAGAAGAGCAAGATGAATGGTCCGCTCAACCCGCCGACGTCATTCATTTCACGTTCCTCGCCACGAAGTCCCTCTGGTCCCGTTGTTGTATTCTGTTGCAGGCGAGAAGCACAGCCCCCTTCTATTGCATTCGAACATAAGGAACTGTTCGTCTCAAGCCCTCCCTGCTAATCCTCTTCTTCTCCAGGCCGGACCTCTGCGACTACGGCAACTGCTGCTGCTACACGAGTAAAGTTAATTTCCGCGCGGCGCTAGCTGATTGCCGCCGGCCCGTGTGTTGGCGTGGTCTGACCGCCCGCCTCCCGCCGCGCACCCCGCAACGGGCCCTAGCAATGCGCGCGCTTCCGGAGAACAGGACAATGGCCTCTCTGCCTCCCTGCTCCCTTGTTCTGCAACAAGACTAACAAGCTCTTGACTATCAGCGTGCTGAGTTAACCTCATCTCGACACTTCCCCCAACCCTCTCCGATTTAATCATTAGACGTGTGTGACAGATCGACTCATGAAACGTGGTATTGCCGTGCCGAATTTGCATCTGGCTTTGCTGCTGCTTCTTTTACTCGGTCTCTCTCTCTCGGGCAGAGAAGAGAGAGAGAGAGAGAGAGAGAGAGAGAGGGAGAGAGAGTGTTTGAGATGGAGAGAAAGAGTCTTTGTCAAAAGTGCAGATTGAATAGCTGTCTCGTTGGCGACAAGCCACTCTTGCACACGCCGGCCTGACGACTTCGTGACAGCCGAGCCGATCTAAGTGACAATTTCGCAGTTGCCAATCGGACACGAAACATTGAGTGAGGAGGGAGAAGACCCCTTTCATGCAGAAGGGCACGGGAGTACTCTAGAAAGGTTGAGAAATAGGGAAAGGAGACAAAGAAAGAGAGAGAGAGAGCGCGAGAGAGAGAGAGCGAGAGAGAGTGAAAGAGAGAGAGAGAGAGTCCTCGAGAAACCTCTCCAGGCTCCAAGTCCTTCTTTAGACATCACGCACGCCGTCGGCCATCAACGCATGAGGGCGCGGGAACAAGGGCCAGAGCCGACTCGGCGAATGATAGAATCGCCCCCCCCCCTCCACTTCTTCTACTTCTTCTTCGCGCCACTGAGCACATTTGCAACGAGAGCATGCTAGAGGCAAGGGTAAAAAAAGAGAGTAAAAAGTCTTCACCTCCGAAGTTTGTTCTAGAGTACTGACCCACAGGCCGAATCAGCTCTACACTTCCAACTCCACTCCCCCGGCATTCTGGGGAAAAAGCACGTGTCGCAAAGGTGTCCAGACGAATAATCGAGTAATTCTATTGATCCACATTATTCAGTTCCTGTCTGGCTTTCCCTTGCATGACATGTTTGAAAAGTATGAAAGAGTTTCGTTCTTCCTGGTCGTCAATTTTAACGACGAAGGCGTTGGATTGCAAGAGAATGGGAGAGAGGTAGAAAAAGTAGCCAGAAAGAGAGAGAGAGAGAGAGAGAGAAAGAGAGACAGAGATCGAAAAGGAAAGGGGAGAAGTGGAAAGCTCGAGAGAGCGAACATGGACTCGCTGAGCATGAGCAGTAGCTGGAATTGTCATCCATCACGGATGGCCTTGTCGGCCGCAGCATGGCCTTATCTTTCTATTCCCCTCTCTCTCACACTCTCTCTCTTCTTTTTCTCTCTCCTTCTCACTCTCTCGCTCCCTCTCTCTCTCATATTTTTCTTTCTAGCTCTCTCTCTTTCTGTGATCTGTGAATCTTATCACTATTTTTCTCTTCCCCTTATCCTCTCTCTCTCTCTCTATCTCTCTCTCTCTCTCTCTCTCTCTGTCTGCCAAAGTGCACAAAGCATCCCTGCAGTGCCTGCATCTGACACCCTTCGCTCCGTCGCTGCAGGAACAGAAGAGCATGCAGAATGGAGCTGGCACTCCGCGTTCATTCATCTCTTCATTTCTATCCTTCTCTTTGCGTCAAATTCAGTATTTTTCATTATACTCTCTCTCTCTCTCTCTCTTTCTCTATCTCTTTCTTTCTCTTTCCCTTTCTCTTCTCTCTATTGCTGCCATCCCCCAGATGTCGTTTTCAGATACCTGTTGTCGTCGTGTCGCTCATCTGGCTGAGAGGCGAACACGAAGGAAGCTAGTCGGCCAGAAAGCCAATGATGAATGAGGCGTGGAGCCACCATTGACAGGGGAGAGAGAGAGAGCGAGCGAGATAGAGAGAGTGAAAGAGAGAGAAAGAGAGAAAGAGAGAAAGAGAAAGAGAGAGAGAGAGAGAGAGAGAGAGAGAAAGAGGACGAAAGAAGGTTGGATACTAAGAAGAACTAATGACATCCCCAACTCCACAGTCCATTCATGTCAGTTGAACGAACACACGAGCTACGTGCACCTTTGTTCCACTCCGGTTCGCATTCTGTCGTCGACGACGTACCACTAACCACAGTCTTCATATACAATAGAGACAAGGGATGGACCGCAAGAGGACGCTTGGAGAGTTGGCATCCCGGCAGGATGGGCAAGTGATGCTGCTAATGAAGCTGGGAAGTCATGCACTCTTACTACTTGCTCCCTCCTAATCTTTCTCTCTCTCCTCATCTCTCTCTACCTCTTCTTCTCTTGCTCTCTCTCGCCATCTACTCCACTCCTCCTCCTCTTCGATGTCGTCATAGCGGCGCCAAATGGCCGTCGACCTATCATCGCAGACAGCATAACCTGCTTCGACCGATTGCCTTCATTTCTCTTCGGCCGGAGAAGAAGGGAAAGAAGGCAGTTTTAGAGAAGAGAAGAAAAAAGGACCGGCAGCTATTTTTTGTGCTTCTTTGAGCAAACGCTCACCTCAGAGGGTCTGTTGTTCGTCATGATTCTCTCAGGCGTCGTCTTCGAATACCCTCCCTCCCCCTTTGCACTCAACCGTCTCTTCTCTCCCCCTCTTCTCCTCCGGGTACGCACTTTAGTCCCAGAAGAGGCACACCGGAAATACACGGCTCCCTATCCATTGGGCCACGAAAGAAATGTCGATCTGAGTCATCAAAAAAGGCCTGCCAGCTGCAGGAGGCAATTGAGTAGAGTAACTGCTGAGACGAGGCGCTACGTGAATAGCAGAACCATTGGGAGACAGGGAGAGGGAAGGGGGGGGAGAGAGTAGGAGATGAGAATTGAGAAGTAGAACGAGAGAGAAGGAGAGGGAGAGAAGGAGTCGGAGAAAGAAACAGAGATGAAGAGACAACTGGCAGCAATCCTTGTTGTTTTCATAGTGAGTGTCCGCTGCTGGGAATACGAGCAGCAAAAGCAGCAAAGGCTCCCTCGTCAGAATGGGAGAGAGAAAAGGCCTGTCAAAAGTGCTGTGGTAGAGAAGCAGAGAAGGACAGGGAGAGAGACAACGAGAGGAAGAGAAAGCAGTGGAGGAAAGATATAATAAACGAAGACTGGTAGAGATAATTCGAGAGAAAGTCATGGATTCAATGTACGTGATGTCTACCTATCCGGGGGCCATATCTCTCTCTTCCTCGCTCTCTTCTCTCTGCTAGTACGCTTGTTGTGTTTATGTTCGAGTTCAGAGTCGACTGCATGGATCGTGTCAATCTTATGAATCTCCAGCGCCTGGGGCAGTCTCATGGGATTTCTCTTTTCCAAGAGTACTATGATCCCATTCAACTCTGTACTTTCGATTCACTTTTTTTGACATCGGAAGAGTCCTTTTATCAGCAGAGAACCATTCGACCCCTCCGGTCTATGCATGTATTATGAAAGTTGGCTGGCTTCATGCCTGGCCTTTCTCTCTTCTCTTTCATCTCTCTTCTCTTCTCTCTCTCTCTCATTCTTTCTTTATCTGCCAGAAAGAGAGCACGGAATGGGCTCGGTCTTGTATAGAGGGAAGGGGGGTTTCGATGGAGGGGGCGCTGCAGAAGTCGTGGGCCCTGTGGCACCAAAAGTAGCCTCTGTAGACACATGTCAATGTCGCAGACAATGAGGAAGAGGAGGAAAGAGAACGAATATAGAATGGAGTCAGTGAGAAAGTGGGAGAGCGAAAGAGAGAGAGAGACAGTGAGCGAGAAGCAGAGAACGAGAAGAGAGACGGTGAGAAATGAAGAGAGCAGAGCATCACTTTCACACTTTTCCAATGATCCCTGTGTTTCTGCGTCAGCTCGAGGCAGGCCCTCTATTGCAGTGTGCGTGCTTCTGCTACTAGGGAAGCATCCTCCCTCATTGCCACCCCATGAGACTTCTTCTCAGCCATTGTTGGAGTATTGGGAGGGTGGAGAGGGAGGAAGAGGCCTCTCGCGCTCTCTTATCCGCCAGCTTCTACAACAACACGCGCAGCCGAAGCGACAAAAAGAGACGAATTGTGAAAAGTGCGATGAGAAGAGAGAAAGAGAGAGAGAGAGAGAGAGAGAGAGAGAGTTAGATAAAAGTATTCTAGTGTGTATACGACGAGTACCCTCATGGGTGCTCGTCGCGAGATTCATTCATTTTCTGCCCGCTGGCACGAACAAGCAAGTCATCCACTGAGGAAAGAGTCTTTTTGGCCACCTCCACCGAACTGACTCACATGCACATTCGCAAGGAAAGACCAATTCCATGGTCTTTCGACTGACAATGAGTGAAGAGAGAGAGAGAGAGAGAGAGAGAGAGAGAGAGTGATGAGAGAAGCGAAGAGTAGAACACCAATGAAGTTGTGATATTACTGCGCTCAAATTTTCGACGCCTGATTACTTTCAGAGTTTAGTTTTAAAAGAAAAACATTTCCACACACTACTATACCGCACACTAGGAAAATATGGAAGGAGCAACTTTTCTGTGTCAATGAGAATATCCTTAAAAAAATTGTGATTCATGTTTTCCTTGATGACTTAATGACACTTTGTTATTCTTTAATGCCTGAATGCCGTCTAACAAGTGCCAAGTAATGGAATAAGCTCTGGATGAATAAGTAGTGCCTACCAGTGATGATGGACGTGGTGTAATAGTAGTTGAGCTTGTCGATGATGTCATCGTCCACGTGAAACTGGATGTTCTTGACGGCGCTGGCAAAGTAGTAGAGCAGCATGTTCGCCAGCTTGCCGTCTCAAGGGCCGCCGCGGTGCAGACCGAGCCACCGCCTGCTGGCGGTGGACCGGGCCGACCGGGCGTTGGGGCGCCGCGAGGGCTGACCGGCGAGGGTCCGGAGAGAGGAGAGAGAGGGAGCGAGAAGATCCACGAGTCTCGCGCGCTCTTCACCACGCTTCACTGGACGGCAGGCAGGCGCGCCCTCAAAGAATTGAAGGAAATACCATCTGATCGATTATGATACGCAATAAAAACTGCGAGTAGTATGAGTGACCTCGGGAGTGAATTATAGTGGGCCCGAAATAAGCACTGCTATTTTGTGTTTTTTTTACACAGGGAGAGAGAAAAGCAGGCGAAAAAGGTAGATAGAAATAGAAGGAGAGAAAGTGTGAAAAACCGGGAATGAGAGATAAAAGGAAGAAAGAGGCTTGGGAATGAGAACGAGTAATTGAAAAAGTGAGCAAAAGAAGTGTTGGAATAGCTCTCAACGGGTTCCCACGCTGTTTTTGCGCTCAATGCGCTCACTTTCTCTGTAATTTATCACGCCCTTCTTTTATTTTGAAAGATCAATATTGTCTTGCCGTCTCGGCCCGCGGCAAATTCACTATTGTTTTTAAGAATCGTTCTATCCATCAAATTGTCCTCAATCTTTTAATTCGCATATTCTTTGTTGTCTGACCTCTCTGGCTCTCTTCGTCTTTCGTGCTCTCTCTCACACCCGATTCTCACGATGATGAATGCGTCTTGGCGTCTAACTTGCTCGGATGGAGAAGGGGAAGGGGGCAAGCACCAGCTGGCGGACCTCGCTCGGTTCCTCTCAGCTCTCTAAGGACGGACAAGAAGACGCCATGCCACCGACGGAGAGAGAGAGAGAGAGAGAGTGATGGAGAGAAGAGCGTTCGTCCCAGAGAGACCGAGCTGGTCCTTCCTCCTGCAACAGCCATTACGTTTTATGTACACGGTTGTATGTATGTGAATACATCTGCAATGGTATAGCAAGAATTTAAAGTAATAAAAATGATATGAGACGCGGATTTATAACACCAACATTGCAATCACGAGAAAAGAGAATCATAAACAAAAATTTGTACAAAAAAAATTACTCCATCCTTTTCCTGTGCGACTTTTTAAGCGGAACGGACGTGTAAACAAAGATGGCAAGAGATGGCTTATTGAAGCGCACTGGGGCAGAAAATGCAGAATCGGCCATGCGGAGAGTCAATCGTCGTTCACGAGCAAGGAAGAAGAAAATAACGGTTAAAGGCAGTATTTTGCGGCATTATTATGTTAGCATTATATATGTAACTAGAGAGCTAGAGAAGGCGAGACAAAGAGAGAAAATAGGACTGTAGCAGGTACTCCGGGAAAGTGGCAGAGAGTAGCTGGAAATAAAGAGTACGAGAGAAGCCAGTCAAAAGGCACTCGGCCGACCACACGGCCACATAAGCAAGTTAATTATCGTGTGCTGCCCAAAGAAGACTGCCAGCGGAAGGCAAGAAAACGGCCAGCGAAGGTAGCAAGAAACGAGCGGCGGCGGCTGCTTCTCTTCTACCTTTGTCCCCTCCCCCTCTTCCATGTATTGCTCACTCTAACATCTCTTTATCTCTATCCCACTCTCTCGTTCTCTCTCTACCTTCACAAAATCTTATTTACTTTATTGCTTCCTCGACTCGGGCATCCTCTGCGCGGCACTCCGGCCGAGCACCTCGAAATATGCCTTCCGGAGCAGGAGCTAATGATGCGCAACACGAACATGGGAGAAAGAGTGACAAGGCAGAGAGAGGCATAAGTGAGATGGAGAGAGGTGGAAGGGTTAGAGATAGGGTGAGAAAGAAAGAATCTTCGTAGGAACGAAAGTGGTGGACTCTGAGCTCTGCTGAAAACATGAGTTCAGCCACCAAACCGTCAAAAGTCAGCACGACTTACATAATTTTTTGCCAAGACCACTCGTATTATTGTTAGAGGAAGGGAAGTGAAAGTGAGTAAAAGGAATAATTTGTTGTCGTATGTTGTCGATCTGTTGCATTCGCAGATGCCTTGGGCAAAAAGACTCCTATGAAAGGAAAGAGCAATTAGACCGGAACATATGAGAAGGGCTTCTCACTCTCCCAGAGAGTGATAGAGCAAGTGAGAGAGTGAAAGAGAGAGGGAGAGAGTGATGTAGAGAGAGGAAGCTTCTCACTGGAAGTGCGCATCCGAAACCGGAACGTATCCGTCTCGAGCAAGCAGCCAATCCGTGTGGGATCAACGAGCAATCATCAAGGGAATTGGGAACGTAAGAAGCCGGAGTGGGATCATGGCGAGTGAGGGAAGGAGGGTCAACGAGGAGGCTGAGGCTTATTCTTTGTGCAAATGGCATCATTGGCAAACATTCACTCTGGCAATAAACTTTACTCAAATTACTACATAACTTCACGAGTAGTAGCTAAAAGAGTTAGAGGCGGCCCCGCCAAGCCACTCTAGGCAATTCTACGGGCCGGCTTGGGGGCGGCCCGGACAAGCTGCATCAAAAGGCGGCCTCCGTCGAAGGGAGAAGAATGGCATGAAGAGAGAGAGAGAGAGAGAGAGAGAGAGAGAGAGAGATACTGAGAGAGAGGGGCGAGAGAAATAAAGAAAGCGACGTGTAAAGCGCGTGCGGTTTGCTCGGCTGAAGAATAGCTTCACTTCTGGCTAGCGACCATTAAAATAATGTAAATGACGAGTGGTAAGGATATGATTCTCAGTTGATTCTATTCAAGCACAAAAATTTTATGAACATCTAAATAATAGAAAGCTCGAGAGGAAAGAATGTTCACCATTATTCGCCATTTCAGGCTTTGTATATTATTCCACTTTGCAGAAAGAAGCGTAGAACAATACGAGTGTGACATAATCGACAAAGAAAATTGTCGGATTTCTGCAAGAATGTTCCTGTCTCATTCTCTCTCTCTCTCGCTCTCGCTCTCTCTCTCTCTCTCTCTCTCTCTCTCCTTTTCCCATCACTCTGACTCTATCGCGTACACTCTCTCTGCCTTGTCCCTCTCTTTCTCTCTCGATCTCTCACTGTCTCTCGTGTATTTTCTCACATTTATCTCTGTGACTCTCTCGCTGAAGCAGAAGCAGAGAAGCAGAGAAATAGCCCGGAGGGGGAAAAGTCCGGCACATGGCCCTCCGCCTGGCAGCGGCGGTGAGCCGCTGCTTCCCTGCCAGCCATGCACTCATTCTCCTACTCCTCACTCCTTGTCTCCTCCCCCTCCGTGTGGTGCTACTTCCAGAGCTGAAGCTCCCTCTCCCCCCTCTCTTTCTCCCTCTTTCTCTCCCTCTCTCTCCCTCTTTCTCTTCCTCTTTTTCTCCCTCTCTTTCCAGACTCCCCTGGCAGCTCTCCTCTCCCGTTTGCCTCTTCTTTCACGAGCCTCTTTCTCTGGGTGGCTGGATCGATTCCGGAGCGAGGGCAGAGACGACGGCGGTGAAGAATAAGAAGAAGAAGCTGGAGAAGAAGCCGGAAGGACAAGTCGACAATGGCCGGGCCGCGCGAGAGTAGCAAAGGTGTCACGCGCCGAACTCGCGCGCGCATTCCCCAGAGGCACCGCTCTGACAATTTGATGCCAACAACTCGTTTCTCTCTCTCTCTCTCTCTCTCTCTCTCTCTCTCTAAATCACCCACTCTTATAAGATAAGACGCTACAAACACGCTCATTCTAAGGTAAGAAATAAAAGATCGGAGAAAAAGGGAACAGACTCATATGTGGAAGCTTTGGGCACTGTTGCCTGTCAGAGAGCGTGAACTCGTGACTTTAGGTTATTTATTTACATAGGTGAATTTAGGTATTACAGTATCGGAAGTTTCGAGAGAGATAGAGAGAGAGAGTAAGAGAATACATCACTTTCAAGGTGTCCTTTTTCATCTCGCCCCGTCGTCTACCTCGGGCACTGCTTCTTCATTTTGTATTCCTCACCCCCTCTCCGCAATCGGACACTGTCAACAAGAGTGCACACTACGCTTTCGTATCGAGACGCATACACAAAGAATACTTCCGGTTGCTCTTTTCTCTTTCTTCATTTCTTTGTTCCGCTGCAAGCAGTAACACGGAAATCTTCCTTCGTTAGACTCACACAATTATAAGGAGCGTATCAAAGAGAGAAGGCTAAACAGCGGACAGCGTTAAGTGATCGAGTCTACTTCCTTTGACTTCTTGTGGAAGACAATTAAATCAAATGTAAAATTACCGTGATTCTATAGATAATATAGTTCGAAGATCCTAACGGCTTCCATCTTCTCAAACTGTCGCATGTCATTTTGGGAGACTTACGGTAAACAGTTTTTTTCAGATCGTTCCTTTGAGGTTTGTGTGGGAAATATGTGGTCAAAATGAGTTGGAAAGACCTCATTCAAACATGCTTCAGATACATCCCGGCGTTCGCGAACTGAAAGTAGCATCCCGATAGGGCAGAGAGAAAGAGAGACAGAGACAAAGAGAGACAGAGACATGGAGAGAGATAGAGAGAGATAGGAGGCAAAGAGTGAAAGAGCAAGAGAGAGAGAGAAATAGAGCGAAGGAAGATTGGGAAGAGAAAAAGAAAAGAAAAAAAGTTGACAGCTGATAGGCGGCCATGCTGCAGTCACTGGATTAGCAAGCGCATCCTCTTCAGTCTAAAGCACGAAATGAAACAAAACGATCAAATGTCAGTTGAAGCCAAGTGAAAAGAACAAAAATTTCAAGCAGTACTTTGACTTCGCGTCGAGCTCTTAAGTGAAATTGATACATGGGCATTTATTGTTTTACGACAGTGGTTCTTCGGATATATGTACATATGTATCTTCCATATTATTATTTTAGAACGGTCGGCTAAAAAGGAGGAAAGGAAGAGTTTTATAGGCTAATCATAAGCCATTTGTTTTTCATGAGAAATTAATAATAAATGTTTTAGAAGAACTGCGACGCTCATTTAAAATGTTTTCCAAAAGGCAGAGACAATGTGAAAGGGAGGGAAGCGAAGGCCGTTTGGATGGGGGGGGGGGGGGGGCGAGTCTAATGAGGGTTCCCCTTTGTATGGCAGAAGTGTTAGATGACACCGAATGGTGTAGCTATGGAGGCAGTATTCACTCCATCGCAACCATTACGAAGTAGCCAGTCTGCATTCTCTTTCTCACTCTCTCCCTCCCTCTCCCTTTCCCGTACAGACTCAATTAGAAGGAGACGAAAATAGACAATAAGAATGAGTGAGAATAAGAGAGCTAGAGAGGGGGAGAAAGAGAGAGAGAACGACGAAGACATGGCAGACTTTTCATAAGTAGTTGAATCAAAAGTAGAAGTAGACAAAGACAAACGACTTGCTCCATCTCCGTATCAAAATAGAATTAGCGCAAGAAGGTCTGAATTCAGCCTATGCCCCTTTTTGTTTGCCCTTATACGGAATGAAAAGCCAGTGACAAATGATACATGACTTATTGCTAGCGAGGATTCTGCTATGAGCGTGAGATTCCGTCATGTTTTGTTAATTTCGCATTAGCCGAGCGGAACGGCCAATCTTGTTTTGGAGGAGAGCTTCCTTCGTCTAGCATGGCAACTCTGCCATATAAGATTAAAATGAACAGAGAGGGAGGGGGGGGGGAGGCTACTAGCACTGCCACGGGGGTCATAAGCCTATAGGAAGATAGGGATGGCATGCTGAGCAGGATGAGACAGCAACCTAAATGGATGTCTTAGAAGGGCTAGGAGAACATTATTTTCACTCCTCTCCTTTTGCATTCTACTCTCTCAATCCCATAATAGGTCTAATCGTATTTGACTTCGTTCACTTGGTCGCTCCTCTTCATCACCCTTTCTTCAACTGACCCTTCCTAAATCTCGCACTATTCAACTATCTCTCCGTCTCTCACTCTCTCTCTCTCTATCTCTCTCTCTCTTTCAGAGTCTCTCTCTCACTGTCTGGTCTTGTCCGCCTTTCATCATACACGTGCCAACGAATTCGAAAATCTTTGACACACTCCGCTGACTTTTCATGTAGTAACGCGTGTTTCCGAAATTTTTGTCGGAAGAAGTAGCAGCTTGTCTTAGAGTGGTGCAAATATACATGAATAAAATATTCATTCTGAAAGACAAAGATAGAAACACTCCAATTCATTTTTCAACTTCAGAAATAATTAGAAATGGTAATAATTATAATAATCATACGAACCGTTTTTGTGCTATTCTTAGGCATATATGCACACATGCTGGAGGGTAACTGCCAAACAGAGAGCTCGTTCTTGAAATACATTCTTCCCCTATTCGTTCACCATCCTTTTCTCACTTGTCAGCTGGCTTGCATGTACGACATCCTTCTTCAGCCGGGTTTCTTTAGCTTCCCCCCATCCAAGAGACATTCGTGCGCGTCATTCTATTTATAGCAGGCAAATGAACTCCGCCAAATAAAAACACACTCCAATATAACAGCATTTCGCCACGTGTACAGAGCGCCCATACTGAGGAGGGAACTGAGGATATATACATATGTGCACTTCTGGTAACAGTTCATCAGAATAAGGATTGAGCTGGCAATGAGCAATAAAAACACTATCGAGAAAGTAATATGTATGTATGTACAAGCAAATGAAGAACATATGGGAAGCATGGTGAAAAATTAAGCGAAGGAGAGATTTCATTGAGATGTAATGTACATATGTATGTAGTGAGAGAGAGAGAGACCGAGAGAGAGAGAGAGAAAGAGAGAGAGAGAGAGTGTTTTAAATATAGAGAAAGAAGAACATGTAACGAAAAGGAACTACCAGCCAATTTGGAGTGAATCATCTGGGCAGTCAACATCAGCACTTGGATGAGGGTGGCTAAAGCGTCCGGAAAAGTCTTAGAAGGTAGTCGACTCCAAACTCGGCAAGAATCCACAGGGAACGAATGCTTGAGGGAAAGACGGAGGGGAGGTACAGAAGCATTCCATCAGAGGGATAAACGGAGAGAGGGAAGTAAGAAAGGAAGGAACGAGAATGATGCAGAGTTAGAGAAGGTAAGAGAGAGAGAGAGAGAGAGAGAGAGAGAGAGAGAGGGCGGTGAGTGTGTATATGCACGAGAAGGAATAGCTGACAGCACGCGACAAACGCTCACTCTTCCCTGGAGTCGCTCTCAATTACTCTACTCCACTTCTTAGCCTTTCGCCATCGTCGTCTCTTAGTTTTCTTGCCTGGCGCGGCTCGGGAGGAGGGAGACGGCCAAAGTGAGTTAGGGCCTTGTATTCGAGTGTGTATGCATATGAATGTGTCTGTCGCGGAATGCGCGATGCGGAGGAACAAAATATTAGATTACTCGTAAGTTATACAGAAAGAGAGAGAGAGAGAGAGAGAGAGAGAGAGAGAGAGAGAGAGAGAGAGAGAGAGAGAGAGAGAAGAGAGAGAGAGAGAGAGAGAGAGAGAGAAGAGAGAGCAATCGAAGGTGAGCCACGTGCACACTCCGCATAAATATACAAGGAAAGTAATACGATAAGCGGCATTTAGAAGAGAAAAAAAGACTGGGACGAAACATTCGATACGACCGGAAGCCGGGAAAGCCCCTCCAGTACAAGTGGCAGGAGAAAGAATAAGCTGACTACAGGTGAAACTTACACCATCTCAGTCAGCCACTGCCGTTTGCGATACGCGCATATAAAAAGAAAGAATTTAAAACAGTCGACAACTCTCTTGCGTCCTATAATAGAAAAGGAGAAGGGAAGCAGGGGAGGGCGAATGATAGGAAGATGCTTGAAGATAGAGAATGATTGAAGGAAAATGGGGGAGAGGTGGAGACCGAGAGAGAGAGAGAGAGAGAAAGACAAAGAGACAAAGAAGAAGAAGGACAGACAGATTGCAGCGTCTTGCAGATGGCGCGGACGGCCTTGGGGGATGGCGTGAAAATGGATGGAGGAGAAGAAATGGAGAGGGGAGAGGGAACTGAAAGGGAGACGCCTAAAGCCTCCCTCCTGGCCGCTGCGGTGCACTTGGATTTTAAACACTAAAAAAAGAAGAAGAGGAGGACGTGTCTCCAAGAGAGGACGCAACAGACGCGTCAGATCCACTTAATTGACCACAGATGCCAAGTACACTCCGCCCACCCACTCTATGCTCTCTCCTCATTCAATCCTTTTTCCTCCAAATCACTCCCTCTCCCTCCACCGAATACAGATACCGACAACAATACAACAACACTCTCCTTCGCGTTGGAAGCTGTCACGGCCGGGGAGAAAGCGGACCCGTCCTAGCCAGCCGGTTAGCCGTCCGGCTTTCTCCCCGACCAAGACAAAACGGAGAAAACACATTCAAAAAAGTCACAAATGAGCGTTTGCAGGAGGTTGAGCTGTTTTATTCATTTTCATTCTTTCACATTCGAGTTGTTTATCCCATCAAAAATTTGGTTTTAATCCTACTCCGATACGCGTAATCAGTAGATTTTGAGATTTTTGGTGTGGGTAATTATAGTGTTATTTACTGTAAAAAAAAATCTTCTTGGTTTGAATGCTTTCAGAAATGTGAGTTTTCCAGTGGCTTATTCTTTAGCTTTTGTTTTAGGATTTGATTTCGTTTTTCTTTAGTTTGTTGTTTCCAGAAAATGAGGAGGTCAGAGTCTCCCTGCCGCTACAACTTGAAGCGCGATGCGCTCAAGCAGGCACAGGCATCCACCGCTAAAAGAAGAAGAACTACGGAAGAAGAAGAAAAAGATCTCGAGGAGGATTTGGAAGAGGAGGACGACCAGTCTTCGTCAGATGAAATGGAGGAGCAAAGGACGATGACGCCAGATCCAGAGTGTAATCAATATTTATGTTCTTTATTTGAAGCTCTTTACTTATTAGCATGCAGTCTAACATGCGATTTAATGCACTGTTCTTCGCGACACTGAGAAAATTAATCAATAAGAAATAGCGGGAAAACGAGACGACAAACTACAATATGAGCATCTGTCATCATTCAAATAATTATGGTGGGTTGTGGTATGAAGTGAGAGAGATGGGATCATGCCTAAAACACGGCCTATGTAGAGAGTGTGGGGTGCAGCCACACTACATCCCCGGGGTCCCCTCAGCTGGCGCCCCGACAGCATAAAATAAGAAGTGAATGATAAGCATAAAAAACATGAATAGAACATCATGCTTAAGCGAATAGGGAAAATGTGAGGGGGTGACCTCTGTCACTGGAATGATTGGGGGAAGAAGGAAAGGGATACGGTTGAGGCTTCACGTGCGGGGGAGATGTGGGTGAAGCAAGTGGTGGCCTGGTGGCCTCGTCTGCCGCAGCGGTAGCAGAGGATGGGTTCGTCGCTGCGCGTCCGGAAGGCCCTCCCCTTTAGAAAAGGGTATCGCCACCCTTGAACCGCGCACTTAGCGACAGGGAACAAGGGTACCTCCGGAGATTAGGGAGGTCTTCTGCCAGGCACACAGCCAAAGCAGGAGATCTAGCGCACACAGCGCTTCACAACAACAGGAAACAGTCGAAGAGCGACGGCTCTTCAGGTATGGACCCTTCTAGGTCCCGGCGGTTCGTACGCCGAGTGGAGACACGACGACGACAACGATGTGAGGCGACTTCTTTATCAGCACGGCAATAAAAAGGGAGCTCATCTCTCCAACAGCGAAAAGACGAGCAGCCGGAGCTTAAGGCTCCGGGCAAGAAAAACAAGGAGGGGCGGGAGGGCAGACCGACCCGCGGCCTTGCTGGCCGCTCCTTATATACTGCCCGCCAATCGGGCGGGAAAACGAGACGACAAACTACAATATGAGCATCTGTCATCATTCAAATAATTATGGTGTGGGTTGTGGTATGAAGTGAGAGAGATGGGATCATGCCTAAAACACGACCTATGTAGAGAGTGTGGGGTGCAGCCACACTACATTCAGGAGCCGCGGCGAAATCGTGCGGGTGACTTCGTCATCGGCGCTCTTTGATGAAGATGTCAGCATGGAAGTCTGTTTCCGCTTTGAACACTTCCTCCTCAGCCCGCAAGTCTTCTCCATCACGTTTGATGACGAAGTCGACCCAGACGACGAACTGATCTTCTTTGTTTGCGAGCAGTGGAAGACTGGTCGAGCGGCGAAGTTTTCCGCTTGAGTGTCGGTCGCGAAGGCGGTACCGTAGCTGAGATGTTAGATTACGTCTTCAAGGAAACACGCGTGAGGAACCACGCGAGGAGATATCTCCTATCGCTAGCCTAATTGCCCAGGCCCTCAGACGCGACGTCTTCATCGACGACGATCTCTACACTCTCGAGGAAGATGAGTGGCGCGGCCGTCCAATCGCCTTTCCACTTGAAGAGTGGACCGCTCCTTCCACGGACAACACCCTAGTCTTCGAGCCTTTCCAACTCCGTACTCAAGTTTCCTTGCAATCCGCGTCCGTTTCCACTCTGCTCGTGGCCCCGAACGGTGGTGTTTCCGTGGTGAACGGGTACCGCAATAACGGCACCAACGCAAGTGTCACTTCTTCTCGCAATGGACGCGTTATCCTCCGCGTCGGCATCAACGTCTACACGGTTAGAATCCTTAACCTTACATGGACTTGGATTGTTTCATTTTCTTACTTCAATCATAAATATTTCTCTAATTCCTATTTAAAAATATTGTTGTATGTTTCGAATTCTTTTTCGTCCATTCTTTCTGTAAGGGTTGCACTACATTTTTTTATGAATGGAACATAAACAGGAGATTTTAATGCTTGATCGAAACAATCCGTTAATATGCTGATGATAAAAATATCTAGGGCTTCACTGGTGCCGCGGTTCCGTCCCTGCTTGAACTCGCAAGAGGTGCCTGCTATTCGCTTCTGCCCGAGCAGCAGCAGTGGAAACTCCTCCGACTGCAGGCATTCGACTTTCAGTCATTCACCAACTTTTGTCTTCACCCATTCTGAACAGTTATTAATTCAAATTCTTGACAAACGATCTTCTGTACAAACATTTTCATTATCCTGATGTATTTCACTTCATTTTTCTATTCTCATATCACTGGTATACACTGATAATAAAGTGTAAACATTTCTTATTATTGTTGCAACTTATAAATGGAAAGAAACTAGCGTTGTGTGAGATACAATCGAGTATAGTACTAGAGTATATTTGGGGGCTAGCCAACATAAAAAGTGCCCGCACATTATTCGAGTGGAATGTTGTCCTAGCAACCTTCTCTTCCTAATGCTACATTCGTCAACTAGCCGGAACATATAAATCGGCTTTCGACGTTTTAGATTAGAAGTTGTTAACCTTGTCTGACCTTTTTGTCTTTTCTGTCGGGATATTTGCTTCACTTTCCAATGCATTTACTTGATAAATGCAAGTACTCCTGATTGTGAGTATATTCAGTAGAAATAGTTGCGATGGCCGCGGCATCCTCGCCCATCCCTCCCGTCTCCTCCGTTAACGAGTCCTCTTCATCCGCGGCGTCCAGCCTGCTTGAGCTGGCGCAGAGTCGGCGCCATCAGACGGGGAATGCGGCCGCCACCGATGACTTCCAGCCTGAGATTCTCATGGAGGTCTTCGTCTCTCCGCCAAAGCCACCTCTTCACCCATGCAAGGAGAGCCAGTTCAAAGTGCCCGACATTCCGCGCAAGCGGGTTAGTTTTTTATTTATTTCTTCATCCACGGAGCTCATTAGTAAACTAGTTACACACAATGATGAATAAGATATGATATATTGCATTTGCAACCTGTTGTTGATATTAAATTAAACTGATTTTATTCTGTAATATGCCGATCTTTCAGCAACAATTTTTATTTCAAAAATCTCTGGCAGTTTCCTAATCTTGAGCTGCAAGAGGCGCGCGAGCGGCTGAAGCATCTAGAAGCGGAAAGAGCGAACTCGCGCGAGGTGTCAAGGCGGAAGAAGAAGCGCGAAGGTGACAGGGGCGGCTACTCGCGCTGGCTGTCTCTGTCGGATGCGGCGGAGCGCGCGGCACGCCGCGCAGGATTCCTCCCGCGCCCTCTGCCCGCGCGTCTCCCTTTCGCATTCGAGGAGCACGATGATGATGAGGAAGACAGCAGCTTCCATGATCATCGGCCGCCCGCACGCCTACCCCAGTCAGCACTGCTACTTTTTCCCCATTTTCAACCAAATGTCTACTTACACCTCAGTGTTTGACATCTATGTCAATACCGTTATTTTACGCAGATTTTGTTATAATTCTAATGAATACTAAAATGGCTGCCGTTTTGAGGAGTCTGGTGGCCGAGCTGGAGGCGCTGGAAGCGGAAGAACGAGCCGTGCTGGAGGGCACGCATCCCGATCTGTTAGATTTGCGGGAGCAGCTTGCACAGCAAAGGGCCGACCAGTACGAGCGCATCGAGCACATGATTAAGGCATTGCTGCTCTTCTTTCAACTTGTTAACGGCTTTAAATTCCTCTTTTTAGTACTATGTGAAAGCACGAGATACCGTATTTTCTCTATTAGTGCCCCTCCCACTATTAGAACCCCCCCCCCTCCCTCTAATAGAACCCCCTCCCCTTGAGGAGACCATTGAAAAATAGTACCCCCCCCCCCTCTAATAGAACCCCCCCCCCTCCAATAGTGCCCCCCCCCTATTAGTCTAATACCTCGGCTCGAGATGTACCTCGAATGGATTCTGGGGGCTCTTCCCAATGAATTAATTGCAAATTCATTCATAATTAACAGTAAAACGGATCTTCCGGTGATGATTCAATTGAAGCTGAGCTACAAATCTCTTTTGTTAGGAATAAATAGTTGTTTACAAACTTTTAGCCAATCACATTGAAAAATAGTACCCCCGGTAGCACTATTAGAGAAAATACGGTATATAACGATTGAGATATTTTCATTCTTTGTTCTCCACGTAACTTCTATTTAAAGAGTTATTACCATATGTTTCACCTTATAGATTGAATGTTCTTTTCAGCACGAGCGCGACCAGATCCGGCGAACATTCGGCGCCGAGCGAGAGGCCATCGAGAAGGAGCGCGCGGATAAGAAGCGCGAGCTGCGCGCCACCATGCTGGCAGAGCTGGAGGAGAAGCTCAGAAAGGTACGGTAGAGTCCCTTGCTTGGGGTACTGTAGTAGGTAAGCTGCCGACGATGAGCATGTTCACCCACACGCATTACACATGAACCATGCAGAACATTACTGAGAAGTTTTAGATGCCAATAATCAAACGAATGTTTTGAGCGAAGTTAAGCAATTATCTCGTCTTTCGCTTTCCAGGTAGATGGCGAGGTCGCTGCGATGGACCTGAACGGCCCGCTTGGCCCGACCCCTACCATGAATAAGAAGAGTCTGCGAAGGTTTGTGCTTCCTAATGGCGACTCTCTCGGCTCTGGTATACTGTATTTCAGATCGAAAAATATTATGTCTCTTGTAGGCGCGGCAATGAGCCATCGACATCTTCCGATAAGAAGAAAGCGAAGCAGGCGCTGCCGCAGATCAACTATCTTCTTGCTGATGTCAGTTACTTGTATCATCAGTGTGATTTGACAGCACTTGGTGTGCCAATCCACGGAACGAGAGCATAGAACAAGGCTCAATTAATGCCTTAAACTGTTGTAAGAAGCGAGATAAGTCCGGTATATGCAAGGACTGCCATATAACCAGTTTGGATTTGGATATTTCTTGCAGGCCGAAATCGCGCATGATCTCCGCCGCGTCGGGCACGTGGAAGTGACGCCTACCAAGAATCAGCATCTTCACAAGGTGTCACTCGACAACCAACGACTCGTCTACGAGGGAAGATCGTAAGAATATTTCTTGGAATCGTCATTTATATGCTCGCATTTCGCAGTTATTCGGTTCGCTGAACTCGGAGTTGAACAGGGTCAGAATAATCTTCATTCCTTATATGGTGTACCGGCTGTATATGTCACGTACATAGTATACAAGTGCAGTATACGTATAAAGTATACAACTGGAGCGATTATAAGCCTAAGCATGTTTGAGATACACGCGTGGCCAGAACCTGTTCATCACGACGGCGGCGTACTCGCAGTTCGCGGCCGTGGTGCAGACGGTGTGCGAGCAATTCGTGCACTTCAAGTCAACCATGGCCGGAGACACGCGTGCAGTCATGGCGACACTCGAGGATCTCGAGAGTGGCCGTGTTGTTGTGAGCAGACGACTTCATGGAGACCATTGACATGGTCTTCTCATCTACGAGTCCAACCGTCGGTCTCCTTCTATCACTGGTGCGCGTACCTTTCATTTCCTCGTTCGCCTTTGTACAAAACAAATATGTATGCCGATTTGAACAATCCTTGTGCTACTTTTCTCTTAAGTCTGCGATAACATCTTCCCATCAATGATCTCATTCGCTCTATATTTTTCTCATTATATGTATGACATTCTCTTCTCTTAGAAGTCGTTCCGAATCCAGTGATGATGCATCTTACTTTCATGATATAGTTGATGGCGATGTTATACAATTGTAATTTCCTTATGTTCACCGAAACACCCCATCCGTCTACTTCTAATATAGTGAACATTTTATTTTATCTTTTACTTTAAAAGTATCGCCACTGCTTTGTTGCTTGTTAAAGACCAGCGAATAAAAATAAATTTATCGGTTTTTTTTCTTTTACAGTTAATAATATAGAAATACCTTCTTCTAATTATAGAAGCATCAATATCAGAAAAATGAGGGGTGAACGTGGAAGAAAATTTTGTGTTTCGTCGAATTGTTCGAAGATTTGGAGTAAGGGAATGTAAACTAGTTCCATTACTCTACAATCAGACGTTAAGTGCGAGAAGCACAGGCACGATAAGCAAAAGAGTGACTTGTGAAAGAATCTGAAATTCTTCCTTAAAGTGAGCGGAATTTTAATATAATCAGGAGCAATCCGGTGATACCAGTTGAAATGATCACACCGCGGGAGGGCAAAAGTGGATATCGTAGAGAGGGAGAGAGAGAGAGGGAGAGAGAGGAGAGAGAGAGAGAGAGAAAGCGATCTGAGAGAAGGCCAGAAATGTTTGGAGCAATCTAAACAACATTGTGCAGTCTGTTTATGATGGTAGGAGCAGATAAGCGAGTGGAAGACTAGGAATGACACGAGATGAGTAAGAGGGCTGTGATGACATCGACTAATGGTAAGAAGCAATGGTGGAGTAGGCAGTGGAATTGTGAGAAACGCTATTCTTTCTTCTGGATTACGGTATACTCGGGGAATAACGTAATGAACTTAGGACAATTGGAGATAAAAAAGTTTCATTCGTCTTTAACATTTCTTCTTTTCCATTTTCACTTTCCACTCTCTCACTCTTCCTTCATTCTATCTTGTCTCTGAGCTATTCTCTCTATGACAGTCTGGCGCCATCTTCAATCTCTGGCTGCTCTAACAGTGCCTTTCTCTTGCTTCTCTCAATCAATCTCTCCGGTCAGTCTGAGACCCATTCCACCCATCTCGGATCTCTTTCTTTGGTCGACTGTCAGATGGATCTCCACATGCTCAGACGTTATTTAACCCTTCATTCAAGCACTTTCGCTGGAAGCACGCTTCCGACAGCTGTTTGTCTAGATTATAATATATTTTACCTTACCATAAGATATCTAGAAGATCTACTCTGTCCTCCACTGCAAAAAAATAGCATGGGACAAGAATTCTGCGAGGACTAGAATGCCGGCAGACTGTTACAGTAATCTAATCTCCACCTCTTAGGATCCCTATCAACTGATAACCTGTGCAGCCTCAAGACTGCCACGGCCGACTCAACGGACGCGCTGACAGCGGCAATCGTAATCGCGTCACCAGGCTCAACAACTCGCTCATACGACAGGTAAAACACTGTTGAATGCCAGCACTCGAACTGTCAAATCTTTTTGACTACAATAACAAGATACATAGATGTCTCCCTCTCTTTTCAGGAGACGATGACCAGGACTGGGTGTCCTGGATTCGCCAGCTCGAAGACCTTGCGAATAAGCGACAGTTTCCTCACGCCGTTACAGAAGGCTGATCGAACTGTCAGAAGATGGCCAAATGACCCACATATTCAGTCCCGCTCAACATTGTTGGATCCGGTATTAATAGTATTAATAGTATTAATATAAATAATACAAACTGGAATAGCGCGCTGAATACGCATTTTCGTTCCATTTCGCGTAGGAGTTTACCTATTTCGACCATGGAGATTACGACTGTGAAGACCGTTTTCAAAAATATGCTGAAAGGGCAGAGATCTCATAATATTGCATTTAATTTGGCCGTGTTTGGGTTCCAAACGGGCTGGCTTAAACTCCTGGACTACAAAGTGCAAAATAACGTGAAATTTTCAGAGCACTTCTTACCTTTTTTGAGTTTCTTGTTTTATTTCGTTTGAGTTTCTCATTTTGTTTATGTATAAACGGCGAAAAAAAAGCAAAAAAAATTTTCGTGCTTGCAAAAATCTGTTCTCAAAAGGGTATCGAACCGAGACCTCGAGATTGCCGGTCAAAGACTTACCAATACTCTAAACAAAATGAGAAACACAAACGAAATAAAACAAGAAACTCAAAAAAGATAAGAAGTGCTCTGAAAATTTCACGTTATTTTGCACTTTGTAGTCCAGGAGTTGAAGCTAGCACGTTTGGAACCCAAACACGGCCAAATTAAATGCAATATTATGAGATTTCAGCCATTTCAGCATATTTTTGAAAACGGTCTTCACAGTCGTAATCTCCATGGTCGAAATAGGTAAACTTCTACGCGAAATGGAACGAAAATGCGTATTCAGCGCGCTATTCCAGTTTGTATTATTTATATTAATACTACTAATACTATTAATACCGGACCCAACAATGTTGAGCGGGACTGTAGACGTCATGAAGTCGATATGGGGATGGAATCGAAGGAATGATTCGAGTTGATGACGAAGAATTCAAGCAGATGTTGTTCGAACTGTAATTCCTTCGAATTCAAAAAATAAAGACGCTTGCTCTCATTTATGATCTTTTTCAGTAAATTATGTTTTTTCCATGATATATTGAGAGAACGCTGAGATGCGCGCTGGCTGGAGAAGGTCACCGTTTATGCGTGCACAGACAGAGTCTGAGTAGATGCACTGGAATATCGAAGTTAAATTCCTCTTCCATAGAAAATGATACCTTGTGCGAGGGCAAGCAATGAAAGCAATACTTTTGAATATGTGCTAGCAGTTACCGGGAGAAAAAGAAGCGAAAGTGATAAAACAATGGAGAGCGTTGGACTCATGACACTCTTGTCCAGTATACATTACACAACGAGCTTTACAAGTGGTATAATCGAATCATGGTGGGAAATAATGCCACGAAAGGAGGCATATATTAATAAGCTCTGTTTTTGGTGTGGGAATGAGAAGAAGGCTTCTAAACATGGAATGCTAGCACGTGGATATCTAAGATATTAGCAGAATGCTGAATTAATTCTAGGCCTTGGCCTGGAAGAAGTGATGCTGGCCGCTCTTCTGGTGGTACTGGAAGTGCGCCGTCTCGGAGCCGTTCTTCTGAATTGCCTCGACAAGCTCGCCCGCGATGCACTCCACGGGATGGTGGGCAAAGTCCTGCGAAGAAGGAACAATTTGGAAAGCCACTATAGAACAAGAGGGATAGAGAGATGAAGAGTGAAAACAAGAAGCGAAAAGAAAGTTGAAAATGTCATCGGTCATTGGCTACTTATTTCAGTATTTCAACAAAAAGAAAAGCGACAAAAACTAGCCATTTGATGGGTGCTGTCGAGAGCACGATCTCCGCCCACGCGTAGCGAGGAGAGTGGCCGCCTCACTGCCTGCCGCGCCGCTGCGCCGTCGTGCACACGGAACGTCTCGCCGTAGATGGACGATGACCCGTGCCAATCACCGTCTGCAACTTTTCTTTTCATCTCATTATCCTAGTAAAATTTAAGTTCAATATTTCGTAAAAAGAAAGATGTGGCCTACCACCGCCAATAGAGAGTTGACTGGCGTCTCGGGCATGCGAAAGATTGTCATGAGAGCGTGAAAAACGAAGAGACTGAACGAGTTTATTATGTGTGTACTGATATCGGACACCTGATGTATCTGATTAATATCTACTGACCGGTACTAGCAATCCGCTCGCTGAGTTGCCGAAGTCTGCGGCGTGCTGTGACTGGCCACTGAAAGAGCCGTCTCCGTATAGAATGCCCTCGTCCGCGCGAGGCAGAGCTCTCACGGGCGCTCCCGCGCTCGAAGTCCCCTTGAAGTCAGCGCGCGATACCGACTCAGTGTACATTAGGCCCTCCGGCTGAAGCAACTAATTTGCTTAAGATCAGTAAGTAAGTAATACTTGAGATATTACATATGAGCTTGAAAAGTCTAGAGCGTAAAATTGGAGTGAGTGATGAGTGTTCTTCCAAGACGGTTCATACCCGGAAGATCTCGCTGCTGTGATACTTGACACGGTCGTAGCGGTCGCCTCGCTTTGCAAAGTACTGGCTGCGGTGGATAGTGTCCCCGTCCATCTTTCCGTCGGTCTGCAAACATTCTTTGTTTTGAATAAGGCATATATGGACCAGCCGATAGAAATAGTCTACAATTAGAGAAGGCTACACTGTATTTATCTTTGCATTGATCACTCTTGCATACCTTCCAGATATCGGAGCTCTCGTGCTTGCGGGCGTCGAATCGTTCGCCTCGCCCGCCTCGGAAGTCCGCATGGCTGGCAGTCTGTCCATCGAATGCGCCGTCTCCCTTGAGGATGTCCGAGTCCCTCGGCCGCACCGCCTCGGCGCGCTCCGCTCGCTTTGGCGCAAAATCGCTACGGTTCATCGAATCGCCGTCCATCTTTCCTTCTGCCTAAAACTAAGTCTCTCGCTCTCTCTCTCTCTCTTTTTCTCTCTCTCTTTCTCGTTCTACTTTTTTTCGGCCGTTTTCAAACTTATTATATCTATCCATTTCTCACTTTGTCGCTTTCGATATACTCCTCATTACAATGATAAAGCATTCATCTTTTTTCATCCAAAATATCCTTACTTCTCAGAAGACAAAAAAGAATCCGAATAGCCCACCTTCCAAATGTCTGAACTTTCATGTTTGATGGGATCGAATCGCTCTCCCTTCGCCGGCTGGAAGTCCTTCTGCTTCTGCGTCTCTCGGATGAATGAGCCATCCCCCCGCAGAATGTCCGAGTCTACTGGGCGGACCGTGTCGAATCGCTCGCCCTTCTTCGCAGCAAAGTCTGCTCGATGCATCGTCTCCGACTCCACTTTTCCCTCTTGCTATAATAAAAACATTTGAGGTAATATTATGTATTCGTCTATGAATAGGATCTCTGACCGAATTCCTTCTTGACATTATCTCCAAACGACTTCTTACCCTCCAAATATCGGAGCTCTCATGCTTCTTCGGGTCGAATCGCTCGCCCTTTCCTCCGGCAAAGTCCGCCCGACTCTGACTCTCGCTCGCGAATGCGCCATCTCCTTTGAGGAGGTCAGACTCCTTCGGCCGGATTAAATCAAGACGTTCACCCTTCGTCCCCGCGAACTCGCTGCGGCTAACACTACTGCCATCCATGACACCGTCATTCTAAATGTGGAAATTAGCTTCCTCTTCAATTCAATCTTTTCGTCCTCTCTTGTTCTCTCTCTCTCTCTCTCTTTCTCTCTCTCTCTTTTTCTCTTTTAGCAAAGCAAGTAATAGTAAGTATTACTCACCTTCCAGATATCCGAGCTTCCCTGCTTCTTCGCATCGAATCGCTCTCCCTTGCCTCCCTGGTAGTCTCTTTGCTTCTGTGTTTCTCCATCAAATGTTCCATCTCCCTTGAGTAGATCCGAGTCCTCTGGCCTCCTCATCTCGTATCGCTCTCCCTTTCCTCCGCGGTAGTCCTTTCTGTTCTGCGTCTCGCCAGCGAATAAACCATCTCCTTTCAGCAGATCAGAGTCCTCCGGTCTTCTCATCTCGAACCGTTCTCCCTTGCCGCCCTGGTAGTCCGCTTGCTTTTGTGTCTCTCCGACGAAAGCGCCGTCCCCCTTTAGAAGATCCGAGTCCTTTGGTCGTACAACCTCGTTGCGCTCGCCATGTATTTTGTTGTACTCGGATCGGCTTACCGTATCCGAATCCATCTTCCCATCAGTCTATAAATATGTATGTATATCGTGAATCAATTAATGTCACTGAAAGAACAAACTATTCCCGTTTGAGATCACTTTTTCCAAGTCTCACATGAACTAAGTTGGTTGCTACATCTCATATTCAAACCTTCCAGATATCCGAGCTCCCTTGCTTCTTCGCATCGAATCGTTCGCCCTTTCCTCCGGCGAAATCAGCCCTACTCTGGCTCTCGCCTGCGAATGCGCCATCTCCCTTGAGGAGATCCGAGTCCTTCGGCCGGATTACATCAAGACGTTCGCCCTTGGTCCCCGCGAACTCGCTGCGGCTAACACTACTGCCATCCATGACACCCTCATTCTGAAAATGCAAATAAGACACCTCTTCATTTCAATCTTTACTCTCTCTCACTCTCTCTTCAAACAAGAAACCTATAACATTATTTACCTTCCAAATATCGGAGCTTTCATGTTTTTTCGCATCGAATCGTTCACCCTTGCCTCCTTGATAATCTCTCTGCTTTTGCGTCTCTCCATCGAATGCTCCATCTCCCCTGAGCAGATCCGAGTCCTCTGGTTTTCTCATCTCGAATCGCTCTCCTTTTCCTCCTCTGTAGTCTGCTTGCTTCTGTGTCTCGCCAGCGAATGGGCCATCTCCTCTCAGTAGATCAGAATCCTTCGGCCGAATGACATCATGGCGCTCGCCGCGCGTCGCAGCGTAATCGCTTCGGTTTACGGAGTCGCTGTCCATCTTGCCATCGGTCTGTTATAGGGGAAACTATTATCCATTTCACATAGAAGGGTCAAATATCGTTGTAACTAAATTTTTTGTTTGTTGTCAAAATTGAAAAAAAAAACATTTTAAATGTATTAAAAAGAAAGAGCTTAAAAAGTAGCTCGAACCTTCCAAATTTCAGAGCTTTCATGCTTCTTTGCATCGAATCTCTCTCCCTTGCCTCCCTGGTAGTCTCTCTGCTTCTGTGTTTCTCCTTCAAATGTCCCATCTCCCCAGAGTAGATCCGAGTCCTCTGGCCTCCTCATCTCGTATCGCTCTCCTTTTCCTCCTCGGAAGTCCGTTCTGTTCTGCGTCTCGCCAGCGAATGAACCATCTCCATGGAGCAGATCCGAATCCTTTGGCCTGACGACGTCGTGCCTCTCACCGCGCGTTGCTGTGTACTCGCTGCGATTCACCGTATCGCTGCCCATCTTTCCGTCAGTCTAAAAAAATATAGAGAGAGAGAGAAACAATCATTTTTGTAGAGAAAATGAAGATTGCAAAGTGTATCTAGAGACTATCGAACACAGACGGTATGAACCTTCCAAATCTCTGAGCTCTCCTGCTTCTTTGCGTCGAACCGCTCTCCCTTTCCTCCTCTATAGTCTGCCTGTTTCTGCGTCTCGCCTGTGAATGCGCCGTCTCCCTTCAGCAGATCCGAGTCTTCCGGGCGGCGCATCTCGAATCGATCGCCCTGCTTGTTCGCCGAGTACTCTGCCTTGCTGACGCTGCTGCCATCCATCTTGCCATCCTTCTTGAATTTAAAGCAAAACTACAAGAATGATCGAAAATATATTTAGTTTCATCAGTACCGATATTAATTAATTGCTGGGGATACAGCTGGGAAAGGAGTGATGAAGGGAGAAATAAATGACTGATACCTTCCATAGATCCGAAGTGCCCGGCCGCTTGGCAGTAACTCGCTCTCCCTTGGCTGCCGTGTAGTCCGCCTGTTTCTGCGTCTCTCCACTGAAGGCGCCGTCTCCCTTCAGCAGATCCGAGTCCCTTGGCCGCGTCGTCTCGAAGCGCTCGCCCTTCTTCTGGGAGTACGCCGATCTATTCACCGTGTCCGCATCCATTTTGCCATCACTCTGAAAGAATACTTTATTTGATTCATGTTTCATATTTTTATGCCCAAAAACTAGACGCTTTTAGTTATTAAAGTAGTTAATGAAAGGACAGCAAAGAAACCTTCCAAATCTCTGAGCTGGTATGCTTCTTCGGCTCGAATCGCTCTCCCTTGCCCACTTTGTAGTCTCTCTGCTTCTGGGTCTCTCCATTGAATGCGCCGTCTCCCTTCAGCAAGTCCGAATCGGCCGGCCTCACCGCGTCGTAGCGGTCGCCCTTCTTCGCGGCGAACTCTCGCCGAGTCACCGTCTCGTTGTCCACTCTGCCGCCATTCTGTTATGGCACATTATGAACTAAAACAAACTGATGGAATGGAAGTATGTATGTACCTTCCAAATGTCGGAGCTGCCTGGTCTCTTCGGATCAAATCGCTGTCCCTTTCCTCCTCGGTAGTCGGCTGCCTTCTGTGTCTGGCCGTCAAATGTGCCCTGTCCCTTGAGAATGTCCGAGTCGCGTGGCCGGACTGCACTCGCCCGCTCTCCCTTTTTCGGTGAGAAGTCACTTCTGCTCGCGGACGCCGCTCCGTTCATTCCTCCATCGCGCTACACACACAATCCGGCTTGTCTTCAACAGCTTATTCGCTACTTTTCCTTTTCTATAGGGTGAATAATAAAGATATCTGTCTCTACAATATTTTTAAGCGTTTGCAACAAATAAATACTTTTGATGCCCATCTTCCCCGCACTTCCCCCAACACATGAAAATCAGCACCTTCCAAATGTCGGAGCTGGATGGCTTCTTGGCATCGAATCGCTCGCCCTTGCCTCCGCGGTAGTCTGCCTGCTTCTGCGTCTCTGTCATTAAGGACCCGTCTCCCTTGAGGAGGTTCGAGTCCTTCGGCCGCACCGCGTCGTGTCTGTCGCCGCGCTTCGCTGCAAACTCGCGCCGACTCACGCTTTCCGCATCCATCTTGCCGTCTGTCTGGAAATGTTTCTCTCTTTCCTTTTCTACAAACAGTGTACCCCTTTTTGCAGTATTTACTGAATAAAGAATAAAGTTGAATAAAGACCTATTTTCTTTCTTCCCTATGATTTGGCAAGAACCTACATACTTTTACAGACCTTCCAGAACTCGGACGCGCCATGTCTCTTGATGTCATACCGCTCTCCTTTTCCACCCTTGTAGTCTCTCTGCTTCTGCGTTTCTCCATCAAATGCTCCATCTCCTCTGAGTAGATCAGAGTCCTCTGGCCTTCTCATCTCGTATCTCTCCCCTCTTCCTCCCCTATAGTCTGCTTGCTTCTGCGTCTCGCCAGCGAACGAGCCATCTCCTCTCAGTAGATCAGAATCCTTCGGCCGGATGACATCATGGCGCTCTCCACGCGTTGCTGCGTATTCGGTGCGATTAACGGTACTCGCGTCCATGCGACAGTCGTTCTATGAATCCGTTCTATTCATTTGACATCCGCCCGGGTTGTCTAATATTTTTCTATTATGCACAATTCTTCTGACAAAAATGGCGACTGACACTGCTCAACATGCAAGAACAGCCGTCTCTGGCATATATTAACCTTCCAGATGTCGTCCGAGCCTCGTCGTACAACCTCGTACCGGTCGCCCTTCGGATGTCTGGGGAAGTCGTTGCGATGCTGGCTCGTCGTCTCCATGGCACCGCCACCTGCAAAGAAGAAGAAGAAGAAGCCAGTGTTTCTTCTGTAAACAACTGCCAATGACTTGCAAGTAATGTTTTCTCATGCCGCATAGTAAAGTATGCAGACGAAAGACTTCTTGAGGGAGGCAAAGGAAATGAATACACGAGTACTTCGTACCGACAACGAGATTGCCGCGTCGATTGGTGGCTGGCGAGCGGCTGTCTCCAGCCGCACCCCGCTTCTCGCGGTACGCGTCACGCGATTCCGTCTCGCCCGTCGTCGTGGCGCTGTCGAGGTTCTCAAGAAAATCTTTTCAAAATAAAACAATACCTCATATGTAGATACGATTTTTTTTAAAGGAAACAGAAAACATGCAATAACGCCAAAACTTCTTGTTTGCCGCTGTTCTTCGCGGCGGGAATTTATGATGTGAATGTGAATATTTAACAGGATGTCTATGCTGCTACGCACTAGTACAATCGCCTACTATACTGAAGCTTTCATTCTTACGAATGTTCGTCTTGGTTATTATACGTATGCGTTGCATGATATAGGTCATACAAAACTAATAAATAAGCAACAACGAAAAAATGGACTAAAATGCTAATCAGAATACCTTCCAGTGGTCGGAAGTGGACGGCCGCGTGGTTCGCTCGTTGCGGCGGCCGGCGGCTACGAGCGAGTCGCTGGCGGCTCCACGCATGCCCTGCGCCGCCGCCGCGCGTCCGTTACTCTCAACGGCACCGAACGTGATCTGCAAGCGGGAGATCAGGAAGCTTAATGGTTTTTATAGTTACAAAACCATTTTTCATCATTTAAACAATAAAGTTTTAAAAATAGTGAAAAGCTTTGGCGCAAATGTCTCGGGAGGAAGCAAAAGATATTGGAATGTGAAGATAACTGGGAGGAAGGCCTACATGGGAGCGGCTTCCCCTTACGCTTCATCTGCTGGCAGCTGGGGAGGGTGTTGTGAATCTCGTGCATCCTTTCCTATTCCACTCTGCTTCGTGCTCACAATCATTCATTCATTCACCCACTTTCTTCTCATTCCCCCCATCTCTCTCTCTCTCTCTCTTTCACTCACTTTCTCTCTCGCTCTAAGACTCAATTCATACCAGTCGTTTGCCCACCTGTGACTGCATGTTTCGCTTTCGGAATGCGGCAGACGTGACGAAGCGATTGGCGGCGCCGCGTGCCGCGCCGGCATGCGCCGCGCCAGATGAGTCGTGCGTAGAGAAGGCTTCGCTCGTTTCGCTTCGGCTGATCTGACATATCAAAGCCTTTCAATTTAACTCTTCTCTGGAGTAGTTTAAGTTTTACAAGTTCATGAGTCATGACGACTCGTACCTCTCCGTTCGCCCCGCCGACGGCGAGCTGTGGCCGCGGAAGGACCCGCTCCGCTCTCTCGGCGCCCGTCGCCGCCGCGTACTCCTGTAAAAGTCTTTCTTAGATAATATTTTAAATTGTATTAAACCCCAGAGTTCTACGGTATAATCTTTCCTTTTTGGAGATAGCATAGTCATATTTTTACTAGTCTAATCTCACCAAGAATTCATTGCTATAATCCCGGATCTCGTCAATAAAGAAAGTATAGCGGAAATTGTAAAGCACAAAGAGCTGGTGGTAGGTGTCTATTCACTGCAGTTTCAGTAACAGCGCCACCGCTGTATGATGACGTCTTCAGAGGTGACAGAGTTAGACGGTTAAGGATAGATTTGGTGGAAACAGAATAGAGGGATGAAGAAAGAGAAATGGAAGAGAGAGAGAGAGAGAGAGAGAGAGAGAGAGGCTGACTAGTTGCCGTTGCCAATGCATGCGCTTCGTTTCCATGATTACGGGCTAAGGTCTCTGTCAGTTTCCGCGCACTTCTGGGTTCACACGGTTCCCACTTGTATACCCATTTCCATTCTGGAAGCAGCGCCATGCTGCTATAAGACAATGTCTAATTGCTAACTTCCCTAAATTTATTCTTCAACAATTAGCCATCATCTGATATCTTGCTTGCCCTTCTCCTTTCGCGCATTCTTGCCCAAGGCCCAAAAGTCTAGACGATGCATCTGAATGCGTATCGATCCGCATCGCGCAGTTTCGCGCCACACAAAACCGGCCCATTTACGGGAGGCAACCGCCACCGCCAGGCAGGGCTCCTTAACGAAGTTTCGACGCGAAATGACACCACGCGAGCTCATCAGTATTCGTCTACTTGTACTGCGGAGAAAGAGAGATAACTGGTTGAGTAGGAAAGGCTGGCAGAAGAGATGGCGAAGTCATGCGTAAGTAGGTAGTGCATTATCATGACAGAATCAAAGAGACAGGACAACTTCTTGAGATAAATAACTCTTCTGGAAAGAAAATAGTGAACTAAATAATTACTGTACAATTAAACAGAGGATATGTTTCCAGTAGATAAAAGATCGTCAGCGAACTGAGTACTTTTCTGTGGAATTCGGATCCTCCGTGCCCGTCGGAGAACTTGACGCTGCTCGCGTTGCGGTCGTGCGGACAACGATGGCGACTGTTTAAAAAGATAATTCATTTGCGAGCTAACACGTTTGCCTGGCTTGCTCGCTTGTTTTCCGTGACCAAAGTAGTTTCAGAAATTCAAATTAGGAATTTCAAGATAATGCAAAAATTTTTTTAATATTTCAAAAGATTTCAATAGTCAACAAGAAATATTTACTATAATAAATAAATTGGAAAAAAATTAACATGCCCGCAAGTGCAAATCTGGCATACGCATTGCGCGCCGTGAGACATTTGAAGAGAAGAGAAGTCGGGAAGACTCTTCTTCCTGCAAAGAGCTATGCCTTCGTGAACATTCGCTAGAAGAGTTTGCCATCTCAAGAGTCGCGAATTTATCGCAATAACGACCAATGCATGAAAAGGGAAAAGAGAGATGACTCAACTCTAAGTGGATGCCAAGTGGAGCAAACAAGTTAGACATAGCAGAACACCGCAAGTTGGCAGTCGGTGTAATTGGACGGTTAGAGAGGGGTCGATACAGGCAGAAACACAGCCGAGATGAACAGCTGATTCAGTTCATTGTGCTAGTTGCACAGTGGCAAGTGAGAAAAGCGAAGAGTGATAAAGATGGAGGGATTGAGAGAAGGAGGGTTAAAAAGGGATAGAAAGAAGGGGATAAAAAGGAGCGCGCTGTGCTAGATGTACTAAGTGCTGCGTTCTAGGTGGGGGCTAAAAGCGGCAGCGTCAATACGAAATAAGAAGGGTCTCGGGCAAGCCGAATACGGCTTCTCTCCTTTCTCTTCGATGAGGTTGGACGATTGCAGTTTCATTCTAAAGATCGTTTTCTTTCTTCAGGCTTTTTCTTCGTTCCAAAATATATTCATTTCATATACATACGTATAGAAGAGGAGTATTTTGGGTTTACATATGAAGGTAACCGCGCAATGGAAGCACCTGAAGTACCCAAATACAGGGCCATGCATAATATCAAGAAGCCACGAGTGAGAGGGCAGCGACTTCACGGGACTCAAGGACTTCCTTATCCACTACGAAATGAGCACTGTCATTCCCCTTCGGATAAAGTGCTACGGACGGCTGTCAACCTCTCATGCCTAGTGCATGTGCGCGGAAGGCTCCTTTCTGGGCCTTGAGTGAATCAAAAAGCCATTTCCAAAAGAAGAAGAAAGTGTACATTGAAAAAAACAGCTTCCAGACAGAAACAGTATTCATAGAAATCGAAGGTGCGTGAACTATACAATCCATAACTGAAAAATTTCTTCTGTGTTTCCTCTCTCTCTCTCTTTCTCTCTCTCTCTCTCTCTCTCTCTCTCTTCTCTCTCTCTCTCATTCTACCTTCTGTCGACCGTGTGAGAATTGGCAGGCACGCTCGTACGCAAACAAAAGTGTCCGGAAATTGTTCAGCACGCTTCCAGGAGATTCAGGGTTCAGATGGCAAAATGCAGAGGAGCAGCACTAGCAGAGAGAGAGAGAGAGAGAGAGAGAGAGAGAGAGAGATTGAGCTAGCAAGAGATGGAGAAAGAAAGAAATAGGGAACGCGAGAGAGAGAGCGAGTGGAAACGACAAAATATAGTGCGGAAGAAAACAAAGCGATATAACGAGTGAACATGTGAAAATGAGAGAGAGAAAACGAGAGGAGTTGATGAAGGAGAGAATAAGAGAGTGCGAGAGAGAGAGAAAGGGAGAGAGAGTATATGAGTGAGCGAAGCAAGTAATAGATCCAGGAGCGAATTAAAGTGCGCATTACGCCGAGCTGTCAGTCATAATGACGCCGTTCGGGATAAGCGGTCGAGATTAACTCCACTCTCGCCCCCCCCCCATGTCATTCATCCCCCAGCTTTTAGGGTTCAGACTAAGAAGGACGGATAATGAGAGCTTCGAAAAGTGAAAGACATCAGCTGAGGCGAACAGTGGATAAGGAACATTGAGAAAACATGGAAAGAAACTGTGTCAGATGGCAGCCAGAACGAAAAGGAGTGAAAGAGAAAAATAGAGAGAGATATAGAGAAATAGAAAGAGATTGACAAAGGTAGAGAGAGAAAGAAAGAGAAGGTCAAGAGGAAAGAGAGTGAGTGGGAATCCTGTTCTGAGTACTCGTTGGAAATGGCGCTACCTCATGATGATGATGATCATGATGAATTGCATGCTCTCTTCCTCTGCCACGCGTACCTTTCACCACTCACAAATCTCCTCTTGTACTCACCACCGTGTTAGTGCACCGCTGCCTTCCTTTTGCAACCAAACGCCGCTTCGCCATTGTTTCCGCTACTATCTTTCGCTCTCTATACATTGCTGATACTCCTACTCTCTCTCTCTCTCTCTCTCTCTCTCTCTCTTACTCTCTCGCTGTCTCTTTTCCCGGCCCTGTCTAACATTTAGCTTCTCCACCTCTCTCTATCTCTCCCTCTCTCTCTCCACACTCTCTCCACAACCCGCTCACCGGAACAGCATCGTCTCTTTGCCATGTGTGCAAGCAATCGAGAAGCGTGCTCCCTTTGTAGGCGGCTAACCGCACGTGTTTTTTCTTCTCTTTCTCTTGAGCAGTTATGACACAGCCATAGCCGACTTGGCAAAGCGCATACAGAAGAAATGACAGCAGAAAGGGAGCCTATCCGCTGAACCAATCAAACAAAGAGGAGACATGAGACAGCGAAGCGAGCTCTTTTCTTCGTAATAACAACAGTGCAGCAGAGTGCAGCTGGCGCAGGATGATACCCTAAATCTGCAATAATCTCTTAATCCGGGTATCCATGTTGATGCTGGCAACTGATGGGGCAAAATCCAATCTCTCCTAAATCCGCTCGATTGTTTGGCATCTAAGCATTGCCGATTATGTCGGCAGCCCTAGATGATGATCTATTTGTGCGCAGCCGACGCAGCTTCTGCTTCCTTTTCAGGCTTTTATGACATCGCGCACTTTACTACGGCCGACTTCTATTTTGACCTATACGCCAACTAGGCAGGCAATGCCTCCATCTCTCACTCTACTTCTTGGCTCGCTCTATTCTTCTCTCCCTCTTTCGTTCTTCCCATCTCTAATTCGTATTTCTCCCACCCTTTGTCTATCGTTCTCTCACTCTCTTTCCTTCTCTAACTGTCAAGTTCGTCTACAGCTCTCTATCAATACCTTGCAAATAGGAAAACTGCCACGGAATGACATTATTATGCTCCGGGCTCTTAGGCCTCTCCTTTGCGAGCGCATTATTGCAGAGCGGATTAAAAGGCAGATCCTTCAGATGGCCTAAGAATTCGTACACAACCAGCGATCGGGACAGTAGAATTCAGTAAATTAAATTTTTACCACAATATGATACATACATATGTATATCAATGCATTTATATAAATATTTCTGCGAACAAAAAAATATGAGTGAGGAAACGCATAAACCGGTGAGAGTTGGATGGATGTAATGGCAATTTGTGTGACATGAAACAATAGCTCGCCCTGCGAAACAATTGAGTCGGCAACCAGTAAAGGCGAAAAGTTTTGAGGAAAAAAGAGAATAAATCGAGTTGGCAGATGTCACGCGATATTCCGCGAATTACTAATGGGAGAAAGCGGATGTGACGAGGCAAAGGGATGTGAAAAAGCTAGAGATGGGTAAAAGGAGAGAGAAAGGTTTTGGACAACTTAATGAATGGGGGAGAGTGTGGGAGAAAGAGAGAAGAAAACGAGTGAGATAGAGAAAGAGAGCGAGCAGCTTCTGAAGACTGTGAGAGAGAAAGAGAGAACGCAAGGATATCTCTCCTCAGTCAGTCATCAGTCTCACGGAAGAAGTTGGCCATATTTGCGACTAAGCCTCCTATGCAATTATCGCGCCCTCGAATCTCTCTCTTTCTCTCCCAGTCACGCTCTTTTTCCTCTCTCTCTCTGTCTCTCTCTGTCTCTCTCTCTCTCTCTGTCTCTCTCTCTCTCTCTCTCTCTCTATATATATATATATATATATATATATATATATATATATATATATATATATCTGCTGTCAGCATGGCAGCCAGAACTCGGTTAGAACTTGGTGTTGACTGTCGGCTGACAGGCGAAGAAGATGGCTTCTAAGACAACTCCTGTTTTATGGACGTGCTGCACTTGGAAAAGCTCCTCCTCAATGCCACTTCGCTTGTTCCTCTCGTTCTCTCTTTACTTATTCTTTATCTCCTCCTCGTTCCCCTTTTCCTTTCTCTCTCTCTCTCTCTCTCTCTCTCTCTCTCTCTCTCTTATCTCTAATTATCTCGGTCGTCCTTCTCTGTCTTCTGTGCCTTTCCCTTATTTTCTATCACTCCGCACGCGCCAAATGCGCGCCTTTGGCATCCCTCTTCCTCCTTCTCTCATCTCTCTCTCTCTCTCTCTCTCTCTCTCTCTCAGCGCTTCCCGCTCTATAACCTTCTTCTTCTCGGCACGATATGTATGTTGTCAGCTGTGTATACCTGAGCTCTGGAAATGCGGCGAATCGCAGTGCTCTTTATCTCTCTCCCTCTCTCTTTCTCTTTCTCACACACGCCCTCTTTTTTCTTCTGTCTTCCTCACATTCTCTTCATGTAGTCGGACTTCATCGTTCTCCTATTGTACTTTCTGAGTCTCACCAATTTGTCCCTCTTGTTCTTTCTACTTTCCAATTCTGTAAGTTCCCCAATCCTTCCAAAATGTCTTTCCACCCCCGCGTTGTCTTCCGTCCTCTTCCGGGGGCTGTTTCCGCTTTCGGTATCATTCACCCCTCTACGAATGCTACTTTTAGACGGAAATAGGCATTTTGCCATTTCAAATTTCTTTTATGAAACGGAATTAATATAAAAGAGGAAGTTAATAAGGAATGAATGCTTTAGTGACCAGCAGATGCCAGAGATGAAATAGTAGAGGCCTTCAAGGAATGGGATTGAGCGGAATCAGGCAGGGAGAGAGAGAGAGAGAGAAAGAAATAGAGAGAAAGGGAGAGAGAGGGAAAACAAGATTCGAAAGATTGTTGTTCCGGGAGGTCGCAGCGTTGCCAGGGGCACTCCCTGTATCAATGGAAGAAGGTAGCGCGCAAGCCATTACTACATGCTAATCTGTAGAGAGATGGAGGGACGGGAGAGAGTGCTTGGGAGAGATGCCAATGAGAGAGGGGAGGCAGGGAGAGCGAGAGAAACATACGCATTCAGTTAGCCATAAGCCGTCTTACCATTCAAATAGTTCTTCTTCACCATATTATCTTTAATTGTCTCTGCAATAAGATTGCGCAGATTTTATTGACAGGAGAGATGTATAAGAGTCAGCACAAGGCAATGGTTGGTGGACATGAACAGACGCGAGAAGGCGCTTCAATAAATCAGAGGGTCCCTTAGAAAGAAGACTTCTCTATCACATGGGCCAGAGGCGATATCGTACAGACTCGTATTTAGCTTGTACATGAAAAAATCCTACCGTGAATATAATAAGGATTTCAGATGCCGACAGAGATAAACATGAGATAAAACTACCGTTTTCCTACAAAAACCTTATTCCTAACAATAAGCAACACTGGGAGGTCTATAAGTGAAAAAGGTTTTTGTACAACGATGCAGTTCTACTAGCACGTGCGGATAAATATACAATACCAGTTATTTTGTAATATATTTAAAAGTACTACAAGCAAAGATACATTCAATTTAATGCAGTAATAGAAGTTAATCTAACAAAATCTGAATGGCAATTTGGATTGCGTACACGCTCATGGAATCTTGAGGTTGGCAATAAGCTGTCGCGTACTCGCGGAAAACTGATCAAACATGTCACAATCATGAGAAGAGTGAATTCTGAGTAGTCCGCGGGAAGAGTGAGAAGATAAAACGCAACTTGGCACAAGGTAAAAGATGATGGGTGAGTTAAACATATACAGATCATTCGAGAGACCTGCTCGAAGCAGTAGCTGAATCGAAAAAGAGAGGCAGCAATCGCATGCGCAAGCAATAGTCACGTTAAAACTTAAGATTAGCTAATTTCTGTTCATAAAATAAGTAAACAATGAGATTATGAAGAAAGAGTAGATCTAGAAGAGGAAAAAGTCGAGAAAAGCCCCTAGACCCTCGGGTGCTCGACCATGGCAGAGGCAGCCAGTCCACTGCCGGAGACCCTCCTCAGCTCGAGCCACTGCTCGATCACTCGTCGGCCATGCCTGTCAGGCTTGACATTGGCCAGTCTGGCCATGGGGTACATCGTGGCGTACACAGCCGAGTTGTCACGCAGCGCGCCCGCGTACCAGATCGACAGCTCCAGAATACGCATTCGTAGCATCTCCACGCTCTCCACGAAGGAATACTCCAACTGAAAGAGAGATAGAGGGAGAGGGAGAGAGAGGGAGAGAAAGAAAGAAAGAAAGAAAGAAAGAAAGAAAGAAAGAAAGAAAGAAAGAAAGAAAGAAAGAAAGAAAGAAAGAAAGAAAGAAAGAAAAAAAGAAAGAAAGAAAGAAAGAAAGAAAGAGACAGAGAGAGCATCCACACTCAACGGAATGGAAGAATCGGAAAAGTTCTGCTTACCTTAATATTATAAGTCGGATTGCAGGAGCTGCGGATAATCGGTGTCTTCAGCTTTGTCCGCTTCTCCTTGTCCGGGTGAAGGTACGTCTGCAAGCATTTTCCTAACAATAAGCTCAGATGCATAGGCTGCAGCCACACCAAACGGCATTGTGACTTCGTGGTGGGCAAAGAAGCCCCTGACACCCTGGCTAATCTCCACTAGCCTTGACGTAAGAGTCGGGAGGTGTGCCGGGCGGGAGTTCCACGAGGTGTTTGGCGTGGCCGATGAAGACGTGCAGATCGGACTTGGCCTCGTGGTACGACAGTCTGACCTTCAGTTGGCATGCCCGGTGGGAAGACGCGCCATTCGGGAACTCGTTCGTCTCTTCCGCCTCTGAAAGTTATCCTTTAATGTAAATACAAAAGATCAATCATCATTACTAAATAAAAAAATAAAAAAAATCTTTGAAGAGATATGCTGTCTACTCAAGCAACTCAAGCACGAAACGAGGAAGATGCTGATTTTCAAATCAATAAGGGCACTCCACCTACCGATCGCACCACACTGGCAAAATTTGAGTTTTCCTTGATTGTTTGCAAAATTTGCTTGACTTGAATTGCATTTTCATCTAAATTATAAAACAGTTCTGAAAACAAATGGCAAACAATTAGTTAAGACAGAGGAATCACCTGAATTCGTCAATTCGCTATTATCGCGATGGAGGCTGTGGAAGAATGTGTAGACCAGATCACACTGCGAAAAGAATATATGTAACTGGGTTCTTTGTTCATAGTTTTTAGCAAAGAACAAGCTAAAGCAATTTGTTAAACAAATATAAAAAATTTCTGCTGATTTATGGGATATGAATGTTACTGACATGACTGATATCCGGCTTGAGCTCGAAAAGATCTTGAATGAATCGCTGGACATCGAAGAGACGGCGCTGCGCAACGGAGGAAACATTCGTGCGCATCGCAGTCGTGCGATTCAGGATGCGGAAGGGGGCAGAGGGAAATCTAGAAAACCATTTCATTTTCTCTCTCTCTCTCTGTATCTCACACACTCTATCTCTATCTCTCTAACTTGGCCCGTAGCTTCTCGTAGAACTCATTAATCTCATCGAAGGAGCGATAGATGGTGGAGCTGACCTGGAAGTCTTGGCGATTCACTTCCATCTTGTACATCTACAATTTTCGATAGAATGCAGGCAATCTGAGCGGGATAATGACAGAAAAATGAGAAGTGAACGAGAAACTAACGTAGATCTTGTTCGGCCTTTTCACCTTCTGCATTCCAGTTACGATTACGCGAGTGATGCGGCCGTCCTTCCCTTCGCTGAGAAAATTTGAGGATTGGAATCCGGCGGTAAATTGTGTCGTACAAATAAGAAAGATCAATATTATATAATGACTAAAAGAACTCTAACAAAAGAGACCACGTACTTGTAAAGCTCCTTGACGAAGCTGAGTGAGTTGGGGTCGTCTCCACTCGACCGACCGGTGAAGACTTGCACTGCGAGGTGCACCATGAAGTTGAGACGAGGGAACATCGACTCTAGCGATTGCTAAATAGTACTTTTAGAATTGAAAGGAGTTCTTCTTCTGATTTCCTTTCCAACGGAGTAGAGCAGAAAAGAATACAGGAAAACATAGCTGAAACAGGATCTCTTGGTACAATTCTACGAACCTGCAGCATCTGCGTGAACTGGGCGGTCGCATCGCTATCACTCACGCCGAGCATCAGCTTCTCTTCTACGAATTCGATGGCAGCCAGATTGATTCCCGGGATATCCGAGCAGGCCATCTGCAATGGAAAAGCTCAGCTCCTAACTCAAGTTTTTCTTCTCTCGAGAAATAGCATCGAATTAGGTTTGAATGTGTGTATCCAACTTATAAGTAGGATAATTGGATTCTTAGATTTCTAAATTTCTAGAAGAAACCGTTCTATCGTAGCCATAAAGTGTGGGAAGTATTGCCCTCTGAATTTCCCACGCGTCTGAGTCGTAACATTTGGCCCGTGTACGGCGTGGGATAATTACCCCTTTAAATAGGCCGCGCTGTACAGTTTCGTTACCTTTTCGATTGTATGGCTTGCTTTGTACACGATCTGGTCCAAGGAATAAAGCTCTATCATATAAGAGAGACTATTCTTGTTGACATGGCGACCACGGCTTTCATCTGAACCATATCTTCATAGCAATTATCTCTGCTCGTCGGCAGTAGCATATTTCACTAAGGACATCAGCAAAATTCACGACCCTCTCTCCAACGCGAGAACTTCCTTCAATACCACATACATACATACATACATACCACGACCATGATGACTTCACGCTGACAACGACCCGGATCAACATAGTATCACCACAAACCAACTTCATGCCCGTTCCATTCTGTTCATCTACGCTGTTCAATCACGCTCTTCAACTTAGTTTCTTTTCGGCCCGGGAGGTATAAAGCAGGACAGTGCTTTACAAATAAACTACAGATCCTAAATTTTGCCACATGATTCTATTGCCTTTTCTGTAGCAATCATATCTCTTTTTTGCCTTTTTTTATGGCCCCGAGTGTATCCAACTTATAAGTTGGATAATTGGATTTTTGGATTTTTGGATTTTTAGATTTCTAAATTTCTTGAAGAAACCGTTCTATCATAGCCATAAAGTGTGGGAAATACTGCCCTCTGAATTTCCCACACGTCTGTCGTAACATTTGGCCCGTGTACGGCGTGGGATAATTACCCCTTTAAATAGACCGCGCTGTACAGTTTCGTTACCTTTTCGATTGTATGGCTTGCTCTGTACACGATCTGGTCCAAGGAATAAAGCTCTATCATGTTACAGAGACTATTCTTGTTGACAATGTGCATGTAAATAACTGACGATTCGCAAAACATTGAGAATGACGGTGGACTTGGCGCGGAGATAGTTGAATGCCTTGGTGCAGTAGTCTATGAAGATCTGGTAGTCTTCGGTCGACTGGTTGCCCTGATTGACCACAAAGAACATCTCGCGAGTGAACACGAAGGGGACGCGGTCTCTGAAAAAAAAAACTCAATAAATCATCTAAATGAGAGTCAACGTAATATGTGGGTAAGTATCGATGCCAAAATTGCGGGCAAAGAGAAAACAAAGAATGATCTTATGATATCAACCGTAATGCATATTCAAACTCATTGATTGCAAATCACATGCGAAAAGATATACCTCCTGAATCCACCAGCCATCTGCCAGTCCCCCAAATATTTGCCAAAGTCGATGTGGAAGACGTGGCCACGCGTTGTCACCAGGATGTTGTCGTTATGTCTGTCTCCTATGCCGAGAACGTACGTAGCCACGCACCATCCAGCACACGAACGCTGGAAGTTGTTTAGCGCCTGCAAAGGGTCATTATCATTCAGAAAGATAGAACAACCAACACTCACCTCTTTAAAGTCGAATTCGCTGGTGCTGTTATGGCGGAGCCAGCGGTTGAGAACGTCCTCCTTAAAGACTCCTGCGATGCCGCCGTTCTTCTTCTGGATCTCGCACAGAGTCGCGCAATTCGAGACCAACTCAACAATTCCTAAATTGGAATGATCTTTCATCTGAAGGAATGAAAATGTAAATTGCCAACCTTTTCGACAACCGACAGGCATGCACCGGAAGAGAATCATCTTGAGGTCAAGATGCTTCTCCTTCCAGATCTCGTTCATCAGAGACACCAAGTGCAGCACCATCGCGTCTTGGCGCATGTCATCGCCACTCTCAAAGGAACATCAACTTTGCTTCCATTGGTAATCAATCTTCAAAAGAAACAAAGACAGTGAAGAAGTCATATTTACCTTGTGTATGATGGCAAAGTTTTGATGAAGACCCCTGAAGACGACCCGGATGGGTCTGGCAGCGGAGTTGAAGATGGTGCAGTCCTCGACGACGACTCCGCTGCAGGTAAACGACGGGAGGATGGGGAGGGCTGCTGGGCGGGCCAGCAGCTCCCCGTCCAGACGGCCGAGCTCTTCGCGCAACAGAAGCGTCTGTATGAAAGGGGTTGTTCCGATTTTTTTTTTAAGTCTGTGAAGCGAGACAAGACAAGTAGTCTACCGAAAAGGTTGATGTAACGAAATTGAAACATTTCTTGTAATTCAGAGGAATCAAAACTTAACAACTTTGTGAAAATAGCTCAATAATTAGCTATGTGGTTTCAGAAATAGATGAGTAACCTTATCCATCGGGATGCTGTCGTTCCTGAGCTTGGCTTGGACGCCTTCCAGATAATCGTGAAGCCTTCGCTGCCTCGCAATGGCCCCTTCAAGGCCGACGCTCCCGTGCCTCGCGAGCAGCGTTTCCTGCAGCAGACGGCAACGAGCGAGATAGGCAGTGGCCACGCCATCTCGGCTGTGGTCGATGCGTTGCTGAAGCTGCCTGGAGAGAAAGAGGAATGGTGATGGACAGAAGGATAAAGCGAGAGCACGAACCAGTAGATCTCGAAAGCGAATTTGCCATCCTTGTCCGAGAGTTGTAATAGAAAGCGAGCGAGATGCGAGTCCTCGGCAGCCTCGAAGCGGAGAGCCTCGACCAACTGCGGCAGAAAGGCCAGCATGCACTCGCAAGAGTCCTCCACCGCGGCCTCGCGTAGCCAACGCACCGCTGCAGCGCGCACCCGGTCGTCTGGGTATCTGCAGAGTTGTCAGCTCATTTACTAGCGTAATCTGTCTGGATTGAGGTATATACTTACAAAAATAATATGACAAGTCTACTCACTTAGAGGATACTACACCCAGTCAAGCCTTTTCATTATACTCGGAGCAAGAAATGCACCAACCGTGGAAGAAGCAACTGTATCGAGAGGACTGGCATGAGTGGCTTCCACAGCTCGAGCATCTACAAAAGGAAAGTTCATGCCAGAATGGAACGAAAGGACGAGAAAGAAGAGACCTCGTAGATGGAAGGGAGGAAGGCGATGCCCCAGTCGGAGACAGCGGAGAGCACGAGAGGCAGTGCCTCGGGCCGGTTCGTCAGATGATACCGGCGCTGCCAGAGATGCTCTGCGTCCTCTGAGTCGAAGCTGCAATCACAATCGTTGCAACAGGAAATGCAGAGGGGTTTTAACCATAATTTTTAAATAAAAATATGTTTAAATAAATGAGCGAAACGCAGAATGAAAAGATGAAACCTGAGATGCTGCGCACTGCCCTCGATCAAGTCGAGCAATTCTGCTGTTTCATCGGGAACCAGCTGGTAGATGTCGAATTTAGCTCTGAGAAATGGGTTGGCAAATTATATTTAAAAAAAAATTAAATCTGAGGAAGAAAGAAGATATGCACACCTCCCAGAGTGCTCGACGGCGTCAGCATCCGCAGTAACATCAGGGAAGGTGACAGTGTACGTGCGAATCGGCAGCTGGACGTGCAGGACAGGCTGCTCAGAGGACTCGATCAGCGGCCGCCCGCCCCAAGTGTGCAACTCATCCGCAGCCAGCAACTGCAGCGGAAGCAGCTGAGAGCCTTGCCGCAGGCATCTAAAGCAGTCGAAAATGTAGAAGCAACTTCTTCTCTTAGCTCTTTTGAAAAGCCAACCTGTCATGGTCGAAGAGCGGGAGAGTAGTGAATGCGAGATGGCGGCGGCGCGGCTCTGCAAGGGTGGCTGCTGCTGCTGCGTCCGGGGTGGTGGCCGGGTTGGGAGAGATCGACGACGTCCCGGAGACAACGATCACGAAAGACGCCTCTCGCGGAAGTGTGCACATTTGGCGATCGAAGACGGCCTTGAAAGAGAGAGGAACAGAGAAAGGAGAAGGTGAAGAAAAAGAGAGAGAAGGATATGAGAATGGACCAGGAAACGGTAGAGTTCAATTTTCTCGTTACACATTTTTATTCCTCATCCATTCCAATGCAACATCTTCAAAAACCTTACACAAAGTTCAAGCGGAACAAACGGGTAGAGTCCGTCTTGCTGGATACGCTTCGCGTTGTTCTGAAACAAGACATGATCGATTGTCTACAGTGGTTTTGTAATTCGCATTGGTAAATAATTCGACTGTTCTGACCCCTCGATGGACGTCTATCTCCGTCGTGCCGTAGTACAAATGGACAGTGATGTAGAACTCGCGAATGGTTCTGGAAGCATGGCAAATGTTCACGTTGAGCACTTTAAGAAAACCAAATAATTTGTCAAGAAAATTTTTTAGACGAGCCATCATTTAAAAAAGAATCTTTGAAATGCTTGTCGCAACCTGAGCCACTCCTCAGGAAGGTTGTGCATGGAGCGCACGAGGACACGCAGTCTCTCGGTCACATGATCCACACCGCGTGCTTCGACAGGAGGGTCCTGGACATAGAACAGGAATTTGGAGCTGGGTTATTGGTATGACGGTAATGTGAACAACAAGTACTGAAAAGCGTTATGCAATACAAGTCGAACCAGACGAGGCGCCAGGACGTTCAAAGACATAGTCGACCGGCTGTACGCTTCGACAACGTCGTACAACGCGCCGAGCAACTCCGTTCGCAACTCGACAACCGTGCACTGTAAAAGTCAGAAGATAAATGAGAAAAAAAATAAATGGATGTGACTACATTCTTCATCCTCGAATGGACTGGAATCCTAGGATACCTCGGTGGCTGTGAGATACGCCTGCAACTTGGCATGCACGTCCATGGTCTGCACATTCGAGCAGAGCGTGCACAGCAGCTTCACCAGCTGCTTCACGTTCGTCGCCCGCCGCGACACTGCAAGGAAGTGACGCCTTATCATTAGCTAATCAAGAACATATACTCTCTAGCTAGCAGATAGTGAACAGGAAGACACACGGATCTAAGAACTAGTTGTAACCTTCGAGAGAGTTCTTTTCGCGGACGGCTTCCTCGTAGTGGCTGGTCTCTGGACGCAGCTTTGCTAGTACATTATACAGGGCGTCGGGATCGACTGCACACTTCGCGTCGGCAACCGGGCTAAAAGGAGTGCACGCATTGTCAGAGGAAGCAGACAGAGATGTGGAAGTGATGCCAACTACGGTAGTCCCCTACGTGATCGTCTCATCGGGCGAGCCGCAGTAGCTGATGGCTCCGCTGCTGGTGCCGGGCGCGTTGGCGCGACTGACATGCAGCTTGACATCCTTGCCAAGCAGCAGGCACTGCCCGACGTAGAGATGGCGGCCGAGCACCGAGTCGTGTGGCAGCACCTCGTTCAGGCCAAAGATCTACAATGGAGACATGTGTGGCACAAGTAAAACGGAAAATAACATGTTCTGGAAAAAAGGGATAGGAATGACGACTACCTTAAGCTCATAGTCATTGAGGTCGACTCCGGCGTCCGATGGCAGCAGCGAGATGAGAATCTGATGCAGCAGCAGGTCGCATCGAGTGTTGGCTGCACAAGTAAGGCTCAGGCTGCTCGTGCCATCGCCACTCCCACGCTCCCAGCTCAAACAAAGCAAGCAATATACCACTCTCTCAATATCATTTTTGTCCATTGTCTCTTGATTTGGATGAGTAAATTTCCAAAAAAAAAATATATTTATAACTGCAAAAAGAATATATAAAGCTTATGAATGAGCTAAGATAAAAGACTAACGTGTAGTCTTTGGTGACAGTGATCTTGATAGTGTCAGCATCGGTGGTGAGGTAGCTGGCGACCGAGGAGTGGAAGCGGAGCTGACGAGGCTGCTCGCTGCCATCTTCTGGCCCACTTCCACAATCAGAGGCTATCAACCGCTCGAGCTGAAGGGACCAGATAATGGATTGTGAGTCTTCATCCAACTTAACAAATCATATGCTAAATTGTAGTTTATGTAAGAATGCTTTTAGAATCGATATATTTTCATCTTACAATTAGACTGCTCGTCTTCTTTTCCCGAAACCGGAAGCTTCTTGAAACAAAGGCCCGTCGCTGATTCATGATAATTACAATGGAGCAATGCCATTTCCTTTCCTATTGGACAACATTAAACAAAAACGTTATTATGTTTCTCTTGAGGCAGTTGAAATGTCTGCCGTATGATATGGGCTTCTTGTTTCTTGTAAATTTACTTAGTAAAAAGAGCTAGCTTCATGGTTACTAGCTGCAGTTTTGCCTTCAACTATCGAGAAAAAAAAGTAATGATGCAAGCCATTTCTTGCGCTGGCGCATTGTATAAGCACTACCTGTTGCAGTCTCGGAGGCTTCTGAGGCTGGAAGACAAAGTCGTCGAAGGTCACTGGACGAGGCTTTGGCCTCTCTTCGACCGTCGGCGTGCACGAAGCAGAGAACGGCGCCCGAGCAGGAAGCGACTTCCGATTCGGCGCATTCCGGATCGCTGAAACAGAAGGAAAAGGTTAGAAGTCTAGTCGCTATCAGATAGAATCTTTACTTCCTCCACCCTTGCCTAGGCTTATCTCTCCTCATCATTCTTATCTACAAGACCATCCACAACAGCATCCTCTCAGACCTTCTCTCATTCGAATGAATCTAATGCGGCGAGCTGCCAACTCGACAACTCAACTCGACACCTTCAAATGACGCATCGCAAGAACGAACCGAGAATGTACGCGACTAGATTCATATGCAGAAGGCCGGGAGATGCGGCAAGAGAAGAAGCGGCAGGAATCAGGCCGCAGGTCGCGCAAGAAAGGGCGCGGCGGAAGAAGAGCAGCCACGGCCATATGGAATCGCCATCTTTGGAGGTGGACTCAGAGGTCGCCATCGGGTAGCCACAGAGAGGACGAGAGCTCGAAACCAGGATTAGCAGAGGAGTCTACACGTTATACGACACGGCCATTGAAGGCCGGGCCGGAGGAGAAGGGACGAGCGGCTCCAGGAGTGCCAGCCTAGCAGGCAGAGCACTTGTTTGCTCAGATGGGGGAACGGCCAAGATTGGTCGTGGAAGAGAGGGAGAGGCAAAGAGGAAGGAGAGCGAACTCTGAACTAGGCTGACGATCAGAAAGGAAGCCAGGCAGAAGATGCGTAGTCAATCCCAATGAAGATCTTTGACTGTTCCATCTTCCTTGTTAGAAGACAGCTCGTGTGCGGTACAAAAGGAATGGAAAAAGGAAAGCAGAGATAGAGAGAGAGAGAGAAAGAGCGAGAGATTGAGAAAGGCAGAGAAAGAGTGAGTAGCGGATAGAAAAGATGAGAGAGCGTGTGAAACAAACAAATAGCGCATTCCCGAATTCCCATAAAAGGTGAAACGCCTAATCATACGAAATAAGCTGTTTGTCAGTTGGCGTTGATCGGAGAATATCGCTTTTTCTGCAGCATGAACATGTTCTTCCTTTCTCATTCTTTTTTTTTCGTTGTCTCATTCTTTTTATTGAATCTCTCGTTCTCTTGCCATCTTTCGCACCGTTCACTTACTCTCTAAGCACACTGCTGTGCCATCCAATGTTTTTTTCTTCACTTTTTCCTTCTCTCAGACACCTTGGCACAGTACGGAAGAGAAAGAAGAGAAGAAAACATTTTCTCTCGGATGCTGCTCTATTTTGGGCTTACTTTCGAGCCCGCCCATATGCAAATATCTCTCTTAAGAGTTCCATGTACCGATGGCCGGAGTGTCCGACTCGCTGATGCTTGCTCCGCGTGTCACTGGAGCCGACTTCCGCGCGGTCACCGCCTCCTCACTCTCTGACAACGGCAGCACTGGCGCAGTGCGTCGGTACAACGGATCGAACTCTCGCCATATCTGCAATGAAGGCTTAATTTTGTTTGCACCGTAATAATAATTATTTTTTTTTCAAACATGCGGCCAAAAAGTGCGTACCATAGAAAGGAATCTTAGGAATTAATTGTACTCTAATTTCTCTGCACCGAAAGTGAAGCAAAAGTCTAACGTTTGGCAAGAACATTCATCAGGCGGGTCTAGCTGCGGAAGGTTCTCAGAAAACGCAAACGAGCAAGTGGCATGAGGAAGCAAATGTCAAAACAGAGAAAAGAGAAGAAGTGAAGAGAGAGAGAAAGAGAGAGAGAGAGAAAGCGAGAGAGAGAGAGAGAGAGAGAGAGAGGAGGGATATGACCTGGGAACACCTCGAGAAAAGCCTCACCTCCTCCTGCCAAAAAAAAACATTTGCTAACGAGCAGATGAAAGCTTACGAGGGTCAACTAGCGAGAAATGCAAGCAGCGACGCAATGGTAAGAGCACCTTTAAAAAATGCAGGAACTATAAGCGCGTGCGTTCGCCTTCTATTTCCCAAAAAAAAATATTCCTTTCCGGTCATATTTAAAACCCTTCAGCATGGTTTCTCAATTTTTACTTGCATCTAAACTATATATCCTTACTTTGGTGCACATATTTCTCTCGATCCACTTAGAATCTCGAGTAAGTTGGAGAGAACGAAATAGAGTGAGTGAGATAAAGAGACAGAGAGAGAGAGAGAGAGAGAGCAAACGAGAGTCAACAGGCTTGACAACTGGTGTGGATGAGGATGCCATAGAGAAATGTTTGAATGAGAGTCACAATTAGCTCCTCTTGTAATTGGTTGCTGATATCGAAATCTCACTCAATTTGAACACGTTCGACAGTGACGATGCCCTTGTCTCACCTCATCGCCATCTAAGGAATAGGTGATGGCCGGGTCGCCGAGGTCGATGAGATCTCCATTCAGGAGTCGGGGACTCAGCATGGCGTAGGGGACGACGAGGGTGGACGACGGCGAGAAGGCGGTGAAGTCGAAGGGAGAAGACACGGCTGCGGAAGGGGTAGTAGCACGATCAGCCGAGATTTGTTGAGGGGGTGGAGGGACCACGGCGGAGAGACGCGGTTGATGTGGCTGAGGCACTCTGCGAAAAAGTTGTAGGTTAGAACTACATCACAACTTAATGATGAGAAGTAGGGGAGATCCCACTGCTTAGTAGAATCCTAGAGAAGGAGTTCATCGAAATACTAGCGTCTAACTTATACGAAACCAACAAAACGGGAATAAGAAACTCCAAGTGCCTTACCCGGTGGCTGGAAGGCGCATGTGTACGGACTGCTGCTGCTGCTGCGGAGGGCGATGCTGGTGAGGTGGGACGAGCGGAGTCGGTAGATGCTCACTCGGCAGGTGGTGACTCCCTTGAATGCAAGACAGGAGGTTACTTGCCAAAACAAATCCGCAACGAATTTTATTCACAAATAACAAGAACTCCATTTACAAAACCTTTTAACTTCTACCACACCTATGAGATTTTGTGCGAGAATGGTGTAAAACCACACAACGAAACAGTGAATTGTGTGTAGTTTGTATCCTAGTTAAAATTGTGGTGGTAAATTATGTTTTCAATGTTGAATTCGTTGCTACTAACATTTAAATATGTAGATATAAAAATGGCATAGCGAGCAAACGGTGAGTGCGGCAGTCAACCTACGCTTTGACAGGAAAAGTGAGGGGTCGACGCCTCGCGTCGCCGACTCGGAAAGCTGGCGGAGCCTCGGCGGAATTTGCGGCGGCGGAGGGAGGCGGCCGCTTGGAAGAGGGTCAGGGAGAGGGCGCGAGAGAAGGGGAGCAGAGGAGTAGGCAGAGGGGGTCGAGCACGAGGAAGACAACGTCGAGTCTGCAACAGTGAGTGTGGTGCAGAGAAAGCAATCAGTATTGCGTGCAGTTAGAAAGGCCGCATACTTCCCAACTTAACGAAGAGAACACACCCCCTGAATCGCAAACCGCCTCTCATACTCAGCATTCATTGCGTTTAGTACGAATATGAGAGTTAAAAAAATTAAGAATGTGTGTAAAGAAAAAAATGAGGAGTGCATGTTGAATATAAGCGCTGAATTCACAGATTTATAAAGCATGCGATTAAAATAAAAAGATTTTTATTGGGATACCGCTAAAATTAAATTTAAAATAATTTAATTTAACGCATAGATAGATAGTCAGTTAAATCAACTGACAAGCGAGTTCGGATGTCGGAGGAAAAGCACCGGGCGCGAGGGGATGTTGACTCCAACCGTAGGAAACACTGCAAAAGTCAGACTAGGTTACAAAAAAATTTAATGTGTCATGATAGGCTACAAATAACAGTAATATTGTTTTGGGGATTAGATGAACACCACCTCGATAGCTTAGAAAACACAAAGTACAACTATAAAAATGCAATAGATACGGCGTGGATGGAGGTGCCGGTGCTCGATAGAGTGGGATGTTCTCAGAGAAGCGCTGCGGACCAGAGGGCACTAGTTGATGCTGTTGCTGCAGGCCGAGTGAATTAAGAGACGACGGATGTGAATACTCACGGATTATCTTCTTGATCTTCTCCTAAAAGCAATTTCAGGCTAAAAAAAATATTCGACGATGAAATTCGAGTTACACCATGTGTGCTCTCCTATTCATTATTATTATTATTGTTTCAAGAATCATAATGCAGTATCCAGAATTCATGCACAGAACTAATACTCATGAAGCTACAGTAGCTTAACCAATGTTTCCACGAAATGCTACAGTACTCTTCGTTCGGAGCAGAACGCGAGCAACCTGTCGTTCCTGTTCGAGTGGATCTACGTCAATGTCGATGAGGGCTTCGCCGTGCCCAGCGAGACGGCGACGGGCCTCGTCCTCTTCCAAGGAACGCCTGTAAATCAGAAGGTTATTTTAGTAGCTCAAATGAGTGTTCCCTGCAAAAGCATAAGAATCGTTGGATTACTAATTTTCACAATGGTTTCAAGCTTGATCTGTTGATCAAATTCGCTCGTAAAGGGTGCAAAATTGTAGACAAATAATTTAAGCAATAAAGGACGGGAAATTTGAAAGAAACGAGAATAAAATGATCTATACACATATATTCACCACTATCGAGACAATTTACATTTGTGTTGTAATAGCAAGGTGACGTAGAGAGACCAACATCCGCGCCTTATTACACTACTTTCATAAGCGATGGCTCATCAGGAAGCTTTGTGCAGAATAACGAAGAGAAAAAGAAGTCTCACAGGAGCGTCAAACGACACTTACATCGTTTAACGACTTCATGGCGGATATTATTGTCGCGACAGGGACACGAGGAGAGAACACAAGTAATTGACCAGAAAAGAGAGTGGAGGCAACAGGCGAAAATCCGCCACTCTGTTCTCTTTCACTATCTAGAATCGAGACAAAGCGAAGGCAACAACTGAGTAAAGGGAGGGACGGAGCAAGGAGAGGACTGAGGAGAGATTTGGAACAGAAGAGAAGGGTGTAAAAGATCAGACAGAGAGTGAGGATATGAAGGTAAAAGGAAAAGAGAAAGAGGGGGGCATATCAGACACCCTTGCACCCCTAAACTTCTCTTCCGCGACCAAGGAGACCGCCTGTTCCACGATCCTCACCAGCAGACATCGCATCACTCCCTCCCACAAGAGTGGTCGCAAACAGAACGACTAGTCAGGCCTGTCCATTGAGGGCAACTCCAGGTCGCAGAGTCGGGGCCAGGTCATAAGAACACATGACCAAGAGAATACTTCGCCCAAAAGAGGGAACAGCTAACACTCACCATTTCATACCGCAAGGAATAAAGTATGAAGTCAAAATAAGAAGGGTAAGTTGAGCGAAGCGCAAATTCGGAGAAGAGAAGCATGCTGATATTGAACTGACATGCTGGCGGCCAGAGCAAGTTCGAACTCCTCGTCACTGCCCGTACGCTCCATGATCTGCGCTCCTTGTCCGCCACAAAAACCGGAGACAACACGGACTCGACGCCACGCCGCACTCGACCGCGGCTCTCAGCGGCCAAACATCTGATCTACAAATGCTCATTGGTTCCGAAGAAATCAGATGAAGAAAGTACAAAACACGGGCATGATAAAGGAATAGAAGAAGGGTAATAGCTAGTGTGGAAGAAGCGGACGATCATAGCGGGGGAGTGGACCAACCTAGATCAAACAGGAATACATCAAAGTGACCATCTGCCTAACACTGTGTTTCTTGGTATAAAAGCTATGGAAGATAGCATATTCAACACATACAACTCTTCGATTAAAATAAGAATCTGGTTGAAAAACAATCCAGACCGAAGCAAGATATTGTAACCTTAGAAAGAGCAAGCAATCATCTTCATTGTGCACTTTCGTGGTACAGTATGATAGATTTCTAGTCGGGAAATAAAGTAGTATGAATTAAAATTCTAAACATATTTTGTCGGTACATTGAATAAACCGATAGCAAAAGATAAAAATGGAATAAAAAAATACACATATTATTTGACTCCTGCGTTCAGAGCAAAATCAAAAATATCACTAATAAGACAAAAATTGCAGCCCGATGCGGGGCTCGAACCCGCGACAGCCAGATTAAGAGTCTGGTGCTCTACCGACTGAGCTAACCGGGCAGACAACTGTGGCATGACTAACTTTGCATTCGGAGCTAGATGAATTTCTTAACAAGGTTTTTTTTTATCCACATGAAAAAAGGATTCATGCATTATAAAGTCTTTTGCAAAGATGAGTTACAATTATATGGCAATAGTCGTTTTTCAATGTTATCCTTTAACTTATATCATACTTAGAAAATGGTACAATGTAAACTATTTGTTCAAATGTGTATGTTTTTGCTCCGATCTTGTTGTTCGCCTGTGGTACTAACATACCTAGTGAGGCAACTATTTTAATTCTCCCTAACTCTCACTCCCTCCTTCGTTCTCTCTCTCTCTCATCTCTCCTCTCTCTCTCTCAGTCTTCCTCCCTATCTCCCTCAATCCCTACATGTCTCACTCCCTCTCTCATCACTGAAATAAAAAAATTCCAGAATGACTTGATGAGCAGTGCACACAAGAGAGTGAGAGAGAGAGAGAGAGAGAGAGAGAGAAAGCGGACGGAAAGATTCTAAGAGGGAGACGTAGAGAAAGGCAGAATAGGGAGAATACAGAGCGGTGAAACAAGAAGCAGTCGCTCAGAAAGAATTGACTGGCGGAGGAAGGCTCATCGAACGGAGCGAGCGAGGAGAGGAAGCAGCCGAGAGGGAGAGAGAGAGAGAGCGGGAAGAGGAGCGAGATTGGGGTGGAGGGGGGGGGGGGGGGTGACACCAGCCGAGAGGAACGAGCCTTCCTTTCCACGCTAACCCGCACTCCGCAACACCAACCCTTCCCAATCTTCCTTGCCTTGCAACCAGCCACTGCTCATCATTCTCTCTCTCTATCTCTCTCTCACTCTCCCTCTCTTTCTCTCTCTACCTCTGTCGTTCCATTTCTCACTTACCTCCTCCACCTTTTCATCCACTGAATCAATGTGCTCAGATTTGTTTCGACAACACTTCTCACTTGCCCAACAGTGCCTAGTGTTTGCTGGTTGCTCGTCTGAAGGCCGTGTATGCTGTGCATGTTTCAAGCAACTGAGATCTTTAAGTTCTTTCCAAGGATATACTGAAAAAGTTAAAATTAATCACTATCAGTCCTCCACTTAATCTTCTTTCTTCAAAACTTATGAAAATTTCTGGTTTCAATATTTGTACGACTGAAACGTTATGCATGAATAAAGTCTCGCTTAGCGTGTTATTAGAGAGAAGCAGACTCACCTTGCACTACTCACTTCCTCCTTCCCGCGCTGACCTCGAACCATCTGGTCAGTTCACCCTCCAATCTATCTCTGTCTCTGTGCAACACTATTGTTGTCTCGTAGTGTCAGATCGAAAAATTTTGCCTCCAGCGCCAACAACTCTATATCATTTTCGCACTCTCTCGTCGAATTCTACCGTCTCTCACCCTCTGCGCTGCATGACTTTCCTCACTACTCTTTGCGGCGCTGCTCGAATGGACCATTCATTCTTGTCCGCGAGCTATTCAACGCCGACCAGACGAGAGCTGGAAGAGAAGAGAAATGTGAAAAGTGTGGTTGCGAGGTTGGCGAGGCGGAGGGGGCTATCTAATTACTCATTGGCCGACCCGCTCTAGCGCATTGATCCCTTCCCATTCTTTCACCCAATGAAAATGCCTACTCTTATATAGATATTGAATGTGTATTCACGCTGTTTTGTTATTGTTAGAATATTATCCTACGTGAGTTTCCATAAATCTTATCTCATTTCCACCTTTCCTTTATTACCTATTTCCACCTTTCCTTTATTACCTCAAGCCGCTATCTTCGCTCTCATAATAACCCTGTCTCCCGCATCCCCACACACATTCAATTCCGTATCTCAACCATCGGAAGCAATAAATTTGAAGGCGGAAGCCCTTTTTCCTGACATTCTACCATTCTCTTTATTTTGTGACGTTTTTTCGTGCCGCTCTCTCAATACGAGTCGCCTTTTACTGTTCGTCCTGATTCAGGCCAAATTTCCTGCCTCCTCTTCCATTGTTCCGGTCTTTGCACTCTGTCTCCATTTTCAGTCTTTTTCTTGCCTCTCATTCCCACCTCTTCTTCATACTCTTTGAATTAATGTTTCCCTTACATCATCGTTACATGATTTCACTCGCACTATTTGTTCCCTCCTCTCTCTTTCATGCTTTCTCTCTCTCTCCCGCTCTCTCGCCCTCTCTCCTTCTTCATCTTTCTCCCTCCTCTTTCCGTTGTCCGAGCCAGCTCATCTCCAAATCGCGGTTCATTTAGCTTGTGCGGTAGAGAAGTGAAGCCTTTTTTGAGGAATCCATGATGGCAGCGCCCGAATGGCCAGAGAAGAAGACTGAGGACGATCAATGGAAGGACTTGGTTGGGAAACTCATTTCTTTTCTAGAACTATTCATCTAAGATAAACGCACATATTACATTTCAATTAAGCAACACCATCAATGGAAAAATGGATTAAAATGTGCAATTAGTGTTGTGGACCCATGATATTGTAATCTCACAATCAATTAGTTTAGCACGAGTACTACGTGAGTTTGGCGAAGAGTAAGGAGCCAGAAGTCATCATTTTCGGTGATGACCACGTCGCTCTGCTTGAACAAGCGAATGTTAGTCAAGCATTTACCTGAATATGAATGAAAGTTAGCTTTCGGCAATGCGTTTAAAGCTGGGATGCTTGCATCTAAATTATAGCTCCTAATGGTTCGGCTCTTTGAGTTCTACCGCGCCCACCTCGCGCCCTTGCACTGCCTCGTGCTGGGCGCGCTCGGCGACACGGCCGACCTCCTCGAATGGCGCATCAGCAACGGAGAACTGAGCGAACTGCCTGTCAAGGTTGGTGTACGACATGTTTTGTGCTAATGTGAATGCTTTAGAATGTCCCCAAATATTGAAGACAAACAAAGAAAATTCAGAGCATTTGAAAACGAAAATATTGGTGAGTAAGAGTTTTGCTGGATAGCTCTTTCATATTTAGTGTCTCGATTCATGTGCAGGACATAATTTGCTCTCCCAAACCCCTTCTGAATCATTCATCCATTCGAGCTTCTCATCGAATGTTATTTTATTCTCTCTTTGCATTTATGCCTTTTCTGCCTTGGCCCTGCGTCATGCTTAATTAGCATCAGCATGTACACATAGGAAGGCAGATTTATTTTGACGTCGGCATCTAACACGAGCATTGTTGCATCTGCAGAGACGGAGCAAGAAAGCAAAAAGTAATCAGTCGTCACTAATACTCTCTCTCTCACTTTCTCTCTCTCTCTCTCTCCCTTTCTCTCTCTCTCTCTCTCCATCTCCGTGTCATTTTCACTCATAACCCACATGTATGCCCCAGACCGAGATGTGACTGTAAAATGATGTGATTACCGCATTCATTATGCTACGTCAAACTCGAGCATGCAGACATAATCAGATGTTATTCGGAAAAAACAAGTAACAAATTAAAATTAGTTTTTTATTATGTATTTATTTCTTTAAAAACAAACAATTATTAATCATTGGTTTTTCACCTACCTATATATGTACTTACATACATATATGCATGCCATAACACATCACAAGAATCATGGCAGTTGATGGTGATCCTGAAACTTTCTAAAAGCGTCCACTAGGCTTGATTTTATTCTCCATGGTACATCTATAGACCTACACTTCAACAGAGGTGTTTACTTTCTCTCCCTCTCTGTCTACTTTTCTCTCTCTGCCTCTGCTCTTGCAGATCGTAGTGATCTCTATTGGCCACAACGATGTGCTGGTGCGTACTCCGGATGAGCTGCTTGCCCGCCTCCAAGCAATTGTCGACTCTGTCTGTGCTCGCCAGCCAAACGCCGCCGTCTTCGTTATGGTGCGTACTCGATTGGATCACTAATATTATTAAAAATTGGAACATTAATAACAACAGTAACCAGTATTATAAGTCATTAAAATTGGTTCGAAATCGCGCACATATTATCTTAGTCAACTGTCAACTTTTGCCAGAAATTATCTCGCTTCATCTAAATATAAATGCAACAGCTCTCGTATCCAGGTATAGCCGTAAATGCATGCTCTAATCATGAAGGCGCTTTCATAATTTTCGCTTCAGCTTCCGATTCAAGCTCTTCGTTTATTAAAAAAAAGATTGTTTTGCTTATCCTGTCTTTGGATGAGGATTTCATTCAAATTGCCTGCATGATAGTATTAGTACTGATGAATGTGATGCTTAATGTATCTCTTCATCTCTCAGACATTTTTAACTCTCAATACTTCTCTCTCTCTTTCTCTTTCTCTCTCTCTTCAGAAACTCTTCCCCATGGGTCGGACTGCAAATGCGCGCCGCGTCTGGATCGACGAGGTGAATGGGCGGATGGAGGACGCTCTTTCAGGAACGCGTGCTGCCGTCGTCGACGTTGACCCGTCAATTCTGCGTTAGAGAGAGAGAGAGAGAGAGAGAAGAGCAGTTTCTTAACCAAAACAGGAACTCATACCATTACTACTTTTCAGTACTATTTTCTGGTTTATTCACTGTTTATATACCTATATCCTTCCGCAATCTTATTTCCAGAAACCGACAGCCGGATCGACGCGCATCTCATGTTCGACTTCTTCCACCTGACGCAGGAAGGCTACAACAAGATGTTCGAGCCGCTCCTCGTCGCCCTCACGGAGCATCTTAATCCGTGATCGTGACGTCATTCTACAGAGTGACTCTCTCTTTCTCTCTCTCTCTCTCTCTCTGGCATCACGCCGTCTCTTCTAGCTACATGCTCTCTCATCCGACGACCAACGCTGTCGCACTCTCTCTTCCCTCTCTTATCCTTTTGCCACGCCCGCCTTAACTTATATCATTTGTGATCTCATAAAGAACTTGTGCTGCCGCATACCAAACATTTCCTGCTTCTGGTCTTCAAAGAATAATATAGTTTTTTTCTTTTCCTTCTCGTTGTTAAATATATGTCATTATGCTTGTCGCTGCAATTATTCCATAAATGAAGAGGTCAGCAAATAGCACTCAGATGACGAGCTCGTCAATTCAGAAACGAGGTTTCTGTTTTGTTGTCTATAGAGAAGGAAAAAAAGGCAAAAAAATAAGAAGGATATATACATTTTCGCCGGCCAAGGTTTTCTTTAATGGTGTCTGGGCATGCACAAATTGAAGATGATATTGCGAGATGACGTGATAGGAAAAGGGGAGGGCTGACCTTCGAGGGGGGGAGGGAGATCGTGAGAGGAGCGCATGCAGTCGGGTAGAGCAGGAAGGTGATTGGACTGCGCAGCGAAGCCATCCTCTGATGACGTTGTCATCTCGGCTCGAACACAAATAGCTTTTTCGTTCTCTCTCCCTCTCTCATTCTCTCTCACTCTATTACTTTCTCACTTTCCTCTCTCTCTCTCTCTCTCTTTCACTCTTTCACACTCTCACTTTCATTCTCTCTCTACTCTCTCTCTCTCTCTCAGCCATGACACTTGATAATTTCCTAGAAATTACAGATGCCGCTTTTTCCCATAATTTAGACATAAGGTTTCTTTAATTGGCATTCAAGGACTTATTTTGTTCCTTCTTCACGTTTAAGGATCTCTGAAGTCATTCTGATGCACGACCATTGTCTCTCATACTCTAATTTCCTTCTCCCATTGCTGACCTTTTGTCTACTCCCCATGCATTTTTAGCATTATATCATCATTGTTTGCTAATGACTGTATGTACGTACATATGTATGTACACTAGCATAACTCTCCCATATTCTCTCGTCTTCCCCTTTCTCTCACATTTTGTTTTTTTTTATCAATAGGCCAAAATGCAAGTTTTCACTGACTCGTCGACTATATCGTGATGCCCTCGTTGCTCTTTTTTTTTTCTCTCCCTCCTTTCTGTCTATTTCTCTCTCTCTCCCTTTCTCTCCCCTCCATCTCTCTCTCTCTGTTTCTCTCTCTCTCTGTTTCTCTCTCTCTCTCTGTTTCTCTCTCCGCTCCTTTTTTCTCTATTTCCATCACCCGCTCTCCTTCTCTTTAACTTTTCTCACGCTATAAGAAGAAGCATCGGAGAAGTTGAGAAATATGAACGACGACACACGCAATTGGGCATAGTGTATATTCTGGGAGACCGGCAGGAGAAATGTCATTTTATGCGAATAGAGATATCAAGAGAGAGTGCGAGAGAGACTGAGAGAGAAAGAGAGAGAGAGAGAGAGAGAGAGAGACTAGTCGAAGACGCATTCCCAGAGGTGCCACCATTCGAATCTGCGAACTGTTGACGTGTCTCACCTCCCGCCATCTCCATTTTGTCACCATTTTTGGATGCTTTTCCATAGCTTCATGATTCATCGACGTAAGTCCACTGCGGAATGTAGTGGCTTAAGTATTCGAGGATTCCTTTTAGAGGTTTGAGATGAGATATGTAGACACAGAGAGAGAGAGAGAGACAGGGAGAGAAAAGAGAAATAACAAAGATAGAAGGATAGAGAGAAAAAGATAGATTAGAGAGCGGGAAGTAAATGACGGCTTCCCTTCCTCCTCCAGACCTCTCCTCTCCTGACGCATGCTCCGTTTTGCCTTATGCTGCACAAAGACGTAAACAAACACACGCCCAATATCAAACTCGTCGTGCACAAAAACACAGACTCACCGATCCACATTTACGTCGCCACCTTCCACGCTCATCTCACTAATCTGCTCGAGGGAGCTTCCATCCGGATACATTTCAATTCTCTCTCTTTCTCTCTCTCTCTCTTTATGTCTCTCCATCTCCCTCTCTCTCTGCTCCCTGTTCTTTCCCACCCCGCCCACATAAGACGCTCCTGATGCGCGCATATCCCTGTCTCAATCTCGCGTTCATCCGAGAGGATTCTTCTCTCGCCACCCTTTTAACTTACGCTTCCATCCACGCCTGTCTAATGGCTTCGCTTCATAGCTTCAACTGTTATTTCAGTGTCGAATAGATCAAAGAGTAGTCCTCTTTTTCCGCTGTTGCAGCATTGCAAACTCGGCCCGGCCGTTCTCGGGTGCTCGCGAATGAGCCGCTTGGCTCGCCAGCCCTCGCCTGTTCTGCTGCCCGTGACGCCCTCGAGAGGCTATGCTTCGCAGGACTTTATCCACACGGCGCATGTGCCGCATGTACGCGGCGAGGAGAAGAAAAGGTATACATTCTTTTACTTTTTAGTCATTTATTTTACAAAAAAGAACAGCTTTCAATGATATACTCATACTTTATAGCATCGTCATCAACACGGTGAAGGAGCGCTCAACCAACAGCATCGACAAGGCAGCCGACATGCATCTCCCATTCATCTTCCATGCGCCCTCTAACAGGCGAGTTCCTTCGCAATCCACTTCATTATTCCACGCGACTGACATCTGTTTGAAGTGGGTATTGATAATGTCAGATGTTTTAGAGTAAACAGGCGAAGAATAAGGTCGTTTCTATCTCACTTCAGCTTATGCAAAACATACAATAGATACATTCATCGAGCAGAAGCGACAAAGCGTTCATGGGAATTAAATGAAGCGTGCTCATCGTACACATCTTTAAATGTAAAGGAAACACATGATGAAAGGGATGATGAGTGCGTGTTTGAAAGGGTTATTTTGGAACACGCTATCTTTTTTCCTTGCAGAAACAAATCAAGCATCATCATTGACGAGCACTCAACCAAGTCGATTCTCCTTCGGAACGGAGGTCCACCCATCCTTTCATTTCCTAGTATTTCCTCTATATGGCTCTCACTCCCTAAATCTCTACTCTTTATAACTTCCTTGCTATTTCCTAGCTGTATTAACTAATGCAAATACGGGTGCGAAATAGAAAAAATGTAGTTCTATCAGCTATCCTTTTTCAATATCTTTGCAACGCGCGCATATGAGAGTGTATCTTTTTGATGCAAGCGACGACACGACCTTTTTCCTCGTTCTGTCTATTTCCCCGCCCTCTCTCACTCTCACTCTCTCTCTCTCTTGTTCTCTTTCTTTTCCCAAAATATCCTTCCATATTTAGCGCCGGCGAAGAAGAAGACTCGCCGGAAACGAGTGTCATCTCAGCCACGGCCTGATGGCCAGCAGCTGCCTGCGCTGCTCTCCGCCATCAGCCACCGCTCCCCTTCCACCAACTGCCTCGCCAAGTCCAGTGTCCATCTTCAGCAGAGAGCGCACTCACCGAGCGCGACCGGGCCACGATGTCAGCAGATTTTGTATAAATACATACTCGCGCCTCATAAGTAAATAACGCCATTTAAGATGGTTATCTTAGTGAAAATTGAGGTGATGTATACCAATTTCAGCGCCGCTCTTCCAAGATTCATCATCTTCAGAGAACTCGAGCAAGTCGATGTACTCGATCCGCTTGCATGACCAGATATCAGCGATGCGGAATGGTGGTAATCATGTCATTTCTCATTGATAAAAAAAAGCAATTGCTAACTTTATAATGTTTATCGAATGATTGATATTATATATATATAATTAGATTAACATAAATTTTTTGGGGACATTTTTGATTTAATTTCCCTGTGAAATCATCGCGGAAGTAGACATTGACCTTCCCACATGCCCTTTTTGTGGCCTTCATGTCCATCTTCTGTCAATGTTCTGGACATTCATCAGCTTCCTTCCGTGTTTACCAGCGTCTTTTCCATCTGGTCACGAGCCTTAAACATGTATGAGCTGCTAGACACACGCGATTGCATCCATAGTACGGGACGAAGCATTTAGGAATAGGCGGAAATACTTCTGCTACTCCGCCATCACTGCCGCCCCCTCTCCTCCTCCTTAAAAGCATAACTTCTTGATATCACGCATAGGCCTACGTTGCTGTACTGCAGCTGAAGCATGCGACTTCACAATTCCCTTCTAATTCGATACACTAAATCAAGCAAATTCCTATCAAATGGAAGATATAAAATACTTTTTCTGTTGTTATTTTTCTAAGACAACATGAATAAATTCGTAACAACACAAAAAATAAAGATTTTTTTAAATTCAGCTCGCACGTTCGGCCATGTTGGAATGCGGCGAAACGGGCGGCTGAGTCGATCGCCGGAGGAGCGCGCGGAAGTCGAAGCGGAGAGCGCGGAGGCCGCAGAGGACTCCGCGAGAGTGCGCGCCAGTCAGGCGGCCTTCCTCGCCGCCCCAAGCGCGCTGGAACGCGCCGCGTCCGCGAACGATGTCCGCGGCGGCGAGAACAATTCACTGGCGCCAGTGCCTGCCTCCGCTCGCGTCGCGCACGGCGCCATCGTCGGCAGAGGCAGCGGAGTCGCTCTCCTCCCGCCACTTCGGCCAGAGTTCACCTCGCGCAGCCTCAACGCACTCCGAGAGACAGCTGAGCAGGCGACGCAGACTGTGGTCAGTGGCGTAGAGTTATCAGCTTTTCGTTTCTCCTTCTCATTAGTTAGCTTAAATTGGCTTCATACGTTTCGATTCTTTCGAAAAGTTAATCCTGAATATGCTTTCTCTCTTCTCTCTTTCTAGTGCACGTTGTGTGACTAATCCATGAAAAAATGGAACCGAAATAAGGATGAGTCCTGATCGATTGAGAATGAGAGATGTTGCCCGCCATGTGCGGCTTCCACTAATCGCCTTTCTTACTCGGGTGCAATTCTCCAAAAAACTGGCTTCTCAATGAAGAGCCAACATTTCCTTGGAATAATACGAATGCGCAGACATCGAAGCTAAATTTTTAATGCAGAATTATTATTTTCTCCCATAATCAACCTTGCACAAGATTTCTATTTGTATGAGTACTGCTGAGAGGACTCTCAGAGAATGACTTCGTCGCGTATTAATAGATGTTGCTTGAGGCAGAAATGGAAGGAATGGTGGCAGTGAAATAGGCTAATGCGAGTCTCAGAGAGGCAGATATTAATTCTCGGAATCACCAATCTCCCACTTTCCGAATCCATGTCCATGGTGCTTTCACTGCTCTTGCCATTACTATATTACATGGTGTCCTCGTAGACGTCTTCTCATAACATGTTCGCTTCTCTTTCCTTATCTCTCTACTCTCTCCCTCTCTCTCTCCACTTCTCTCTTTTTGCAGCTTCTCTCTGCCGTCGCGAGTGTCGAGTATGTTAACGCTCGCACGGCGCAGACCGTGCACGGAGCGAGAGACGTCGACGCCGCGAATGTCGAGGCGTCCGTTCAGGCGAAGATTGCGAATCGTCGGCGCTCGGACACCACCGCCTACACCACGACGCGCACTACTTCCGCTGGCGGCGGCGACGTGAGTGGTGAAACGAGCGTATCGGCGAAAACTGACCGAGTAAGAACGCGAGAGCTTCTCTCCTATGTTATGAAGCATTTTTGGTTCGAGACCTTTGATTCTTCCTTCCTCCCGCACTTACAATTAGCCTCTCGCTTACAGTATCATGGTTCTGAGACATATTTGTTACCATTTAACAGTGACGGATTATCCATACGCATATCAGCTAATTGCATAATCCCAACACCGAAAGCGAAATCGGGCGGAGGTGGGAAGAGCGCAAGGATTAGTGCCTAAGTATAGCGGATATTCCTGGCTCAAGGATATTATGATAGCGAGTGCGAGGACAGCACGAAAGAACAATGTCCTATGCGCACAACTGCACAGACTAAGATTGTCATACTTTTTAGCATCTAACTTTGTTCATCTTAGACTCTAAAAAATTCTGTTTGTTCTTTTGCTTAAAACATCTCCTCTTTCTTGTTCCTTTTTTAATCATTCGTTATGTTCCTCTCTCTCTCTCTCTCTCCCTTTCTCAATCTTCTGCTCTTTAGTGGGAAGAGCGCGAAGCTCTTCTTGATATCATCGAGGACGCGCTGGATGAAACCATCGATCGATACTCGCGTCTGCGCACGAATCAGATCATTGCGAGAAGTGCACGCAAGCAGGTCTGAGAAAAGAAAAATTATCTTGAATTCCAAATCGAGAGCATATCCACAGCAAAACATTCCAAGGTTTGAACTATATATAGTTTTCAATCGGCAAAGGAAATGCCAGTGAGAGTGGTGTACGGATATCCGCTTCTCCAGGCCGAGATATGGCGGGACGCCAAGGACTTCATCACTTCGCATTTGCTGCCGCAGAGCATCGAGCTGGCCAATCGCAGCAGAAGAAGGAAGCAGACCGCGGCCGAGATTGTAGGCAACATCAAGATCTATCCATGAGAGCTCTCTTCACCCTTCCTACAATCCAAGACCTTCTTCCTGAGATGTTCCCTAGACTTTTAAGCAACTAACACAGCTATGCAAGTCTTGAAAGCACAGAATGAGCTATCCATATGACGTGATGGACATTTTTCGCCTGCAAGAGGGGAGAGTGAGAGACAGCGTGAGAGTGAGCGAGAGAAAAAGACAGAGAGATATGTCCTTTATTATCGCACCTTTCTGACTTCACGATTCAAGTAGCTCAATCGGCACGACAGGCCCTCCTCGCCCTGAATCTACCATCATTGCTGTGACTTCATGGCCTTTCTTTACACGTCACTCTCCTACTCCTTGAGCAGCATCGAAATGATAGTTTTTGCTGTTGTTGAAAAGGTGGCCCAGATGGATGGCCATAATCAGAATTTGACGAACACTCAACATGTTGTAATGGTACATATTAATCATGTGAACTGTGGATGCACACTCGTCTTCTTCTTCTTTCTCGTTCTTTCACTTCGTATTTCCTCATTCCACACAAACGGCACAAAAGAATCAGGTGCTTTTAAAATGCTTCTATTCATATGCGTATTAGAAAGAATCACCGGGAGGAGATTATTATTCGTATTAAGGATTTTAGTTCAACTTCTCACTTCTTCCTTGTTATACACTCTGAATGACTTCATATGATATGAAATGTAGGATCATTGCTCTTTAAATAATTGCTTGTTGTTTAAGAATTGATATTTTCAATTTTATTACCCTAATTTGAGCTATATTTCTTTAACTGTAAGCCCCTCTCCTTCTCACTTTTGTGTCTTAGCTAATTGCAACAAGTGCACGGCACCTTTGATGTGCTCATTTTACGAGAACTTAAGCAACGTATCTCAAGCAGAATCTCCCCTTCTTTTCTCGTGTGCTGTCCAGTGCCGCGAACAGCAATAAAAAGACGGAATAATCTGCAATAAAAAAGGCTACTCCACTTTTCGCAAGTTCCGCTTTCGATGCGATGATGTCTGAAAGCAGAAAATAGACAGTCCCGAAGAGCTAGAAAACAGATTGTCGATTCTTCACATGATACTTAATTTTGTTTCTTTCGGTACACACACAGTTTTTTTACGCACTTTGTTCAAAAAACAAGTCACGTTGAACAACGCAACTAACATCATTGTTGTGCATTCGACGAGAGGTGCGAATACTTCGAAACCGGAGAAAGAAACTGTTCTGAGAGAAATAGAAATAGAAAGAGAGAGGGAGAGAGAAAGAGAAAGATGGGGAGAGTTTGAACAGAGAATACATCAATCATGTTATAACAACTTCAAATAAGGCGCTTCATTAGGCATCGAGCACTGAGAATAAAGAAAAAATATCTTGTCGCAGAAATTAGAAACGAGAACACTTCACAACCAAGCAAGGGAGACAAGAAAACATTCGTACAAAAACGGTGTAGACTATATATAACTTGGATGGAATCACGATTGGGGATACAAGTAGAGGAGTGAATGCATGAGTGGTGAGAGACGAAGAGACATGTTCGATGTTGGAAAGGGTAAGAGAAGAAGGAAACGAAAGAGAAGATGACTGACAAAGAGACATCACATATACGGCGACTATAACTTGATGTGGGTATTCGAAATATAAGAGAGAGGGAGAGAGAAAGTTGAAATGCCCGGGGAGCAGCGACAAGTGGCAACAGAGAGCGCAGCACCGCAGATTCTCGAGGTATCTCGGCATAGGAACAAATCCTAACGAAGTCGATCGGCGAGATATCATAAACACTTGAAGAACGAGTCAAATATCAACGTTGCACTAAATAATGTAAGACAATAGTTTCAAGTACATATCTTTTTTTTTTTAAGGAGTAAGATATATCTACAACAGAGCAGCCTCTGGCTTGTACATCAGTTTGGCAATAACAAGAAAACAAGGCTAAGCACCCAGCAAACATCCAACGTTCAATCTTTTTTGGTTTCATCATCGCCTTTTTTCTGCTAATTTACATATCTTTTTTTCCAATGGTTTTGTTTGCCGAACTAAATCTAAAAGCTTTCTTTGCACCGTGCAGCTACATTTCGGCATGTACGAGTCGAACCACCAACTGAGAAACAGCACCAACTCGGCCACGTGCACATTGTCAGAGACAGAATGAAACACAAGCGAGAAGAACCATTAGGTGAGGGTCGCAATTAGAATGGGTCACTCTATGCATACACATGTACATATTGTAATATAAGTTCGTAGCCACCATCTCGGCTAGTGCTGCAATGAGCTTGTAGGAGTGTTGAGGAAGTCGGTTCAGAAGTGTGAAAGTTCGAAAGGGTGGATGATGGTGTGAGCCCGCATTGAAAGAAGGAGGGAAAGGGATGCGCGAGATAGAGGTCGTAAAACAATGTGGAAAGGTACGAACTGAATCCGCAAAAATATGAAATGTTACTCAATTTTACAGAAATAGGTAGTTGTACAAATTTAATTTATTTCGAGGTTTTTTATGGGGCTACCCATCACTCGTACCTTTCCAAATGTTCACCGGCTTTGGGGTTGGTGGTAGAGAGTTGGTCTTTTGTTATACAGTACTATTAGAAAAGAACAAAATAAAGTTGTAGTAAGACATTGAATCTTCAAAAAACCCATGCAACATTTACGAAGTTGGTGAAAAGTACATGACTATGCTTATATCTATCACATATCAAACAATTTTCTACTCTAAACCAGAAAAAGGGAAAAAAATACTAAAAAAAATGTAATAAAATGTCTACAAGTTGTTAGTCAGATGGTGGTATCTGTATGAAGAATCTCAAAAGAATAGAATGGAACAAAATGCTAACACACGCACACAAACACACAAAAATACCCAATCAGGAATCCGCACAGTGCCCGTGACACGCCGAGTGCGTCACAGAAGAGAAGAGAGAAAGAGAAAGGAAAGAAAGGGAAGAGAGGTGTAGGCATAGTGAAAGTAGTCGCAAAGAAAGAGATGGAGCATACATACATATTAAAGTGGGAAGGGTACTTATACGGTATGTACACGCACAGCTTCTTGTGTCATTGGAGTGGGATAAGACGAGCTAGAACAGAGGCAGATAAGTTGAACAAGAAACAACAAGTGGAGTGTCGCGCAGCCGAGAACAGCCGGCTTTACTCGAGCAGCAGTCTCGGCGGCGCGCCCAAGTTGCCGCCAGCGGCCGCCGTCTGCACGACGCCGGCGAGCGCAGCCGCGGCCGGAGTTTGCCCCATCGCCGGTCGTTTTGCCGTCCTGGCCAATATTATGTTCATTTATAGAAAAAGGCATATTTACTTTCATTCAATATCTGCCTCAATCATTTCAGAAAGGTAGCGAGCGTTTCTAAATAACAATAAACACAGCCAACTTGAGTAAGTTCCAGTCGAAGATGTAGTCGTAGCAGAAGCTTTGTCGATGGAAGAGATTCCGGAAGAGTTGCCTGAGATGCGAGTAGTCGGGCACCTCCTCGAAGCCGAGGCCGCGACAATACTTCAGATACTGCGCGAATGCTTCTGCAAAGCAGATCTACCGTACTCCTTCAGGGACATTGGGTGCGGTCTCCTTAGCTCGATTTTCATTAAAGAAAATAAAAGGTTTTTAGCAACTGTTAAGGAAGGAACATAATATTTTTGCTGATTAGTTTCAAAAGCATAAATGTGATATGAGTGAGATCTCTCGAACGAACCCGGATGGCCGACGCATAGTTCCTCGACGGACGTTGAGATCTTTCTCTCGCTGATCTTGTCGTACTTCTGCCGCTTTGTCGCCGCCTTCAGCCCCTGCCAAGGCAGCGTTCCTCGATTGAAGTACATCAGGACGTAGCCGAGCGACTCGATGTCGTCCCTTCTGCTCTGCTCTGAAAGCGAAGCCAAATCGATTCATCACTAATATTAGTTGTATGTAAATTTGAACTTCTAATGTATTATTCAGTCAGATTATGTTCGCTCGCGTTCACAACAACGCTCGAACTTGAAAGGTTGCCGAAAAAATTTCGGATCCTTAACATTACTGTAAAATACAGTAGTAAAAGTGCTTCGTACCAATGCCTCGATGGGTATTGACGGAAGCGTATCGAGCCGTGCCCGTGAGATTCTTGTTCTCCCTGTACGGAATGTGCTGGTGGGTCGTCGCGTCGCGGAATCTTTTCGCGAGGCCAAAATCAATAATCTGAAAATCAAACTACATAAATTAAATTTTTTTTTTCAAAAATAGCTTTCTGCTAAAAAGTTATTATTACATTTTGTTGTGCCTTTGTTGTTCATATATTGTTTGCTCCTTGCGACATAAAATGGAAAGAGGGTGTCGAAAGTGCAAGATATGAGATTTGTGATATGTTTCCCTTGAAGTGCTAACCACTCAGCTAATCAACTTCCAAGTGGATAGAGAACTCATTGAGTGTGAGTAATTCGTGGAACTTCTTTGACTTGGCGCCGTAGTAAACGGATTAACTCTAATCCCCTTCCGCCTTGTAGAATACAAACAGCTATTGGTTTACTCATTCTACCAGGCAAGGGAGTCCTTCAATATTGGCCGCCGCGTGCTAATGCGGAGAACCATTCAGCATTCAGCCTCCGCAACTCCCTAACCCCCCCCCCCCCCCCCACTCCATCACTTTCTTTGAATGGTTCTTCACTCGGCAAATATCTTTTTAAGCGATATGCGTTAACCATATTAAGATGAAGAAAGCAAGATGCATAAGGAAAGGAAATCGTTAGAAAGTAGAAAATATCTCAAAAGCTCTTTGAATAAGCAACGTACATAGACTAGATTGCCCTTCTTCCCAAGGCCCATTAGGAAGTTGTCCGGCTTGATATCTCGATGAATGTAGTTGTGGGCGTGGATGTGCTCGATCCGAGAGAGCTGCAAGTTATGAGAGATTAGGGAACCAGACAAAGAGAGAAGGTCAGACAGAGAGAGAGAGAGTGACGGCGAGAGGGCGAAAGATTGAACTTTAGAATGTGAAGGTAAGGCCGTAAGAATTTTGTGATTGAATTGGCGATAATTATCTTTGCGTTTTCCTTTCAATGAAAGGAACAAAATAAAGATCGCAGCTTTGCTTCACTTTGCAAGAAGAAATTTCGATCGACCAAAGGTAAATCGAAGGTGCAAGTAACCATTTGGTCGGCCAGCAACAGCACAGTTTTGAGCGTGAAGCGTCGTTGGCAGAAGTTGAAGAGGTCCTCGAGGGAGGGGCCGAGCAGCTCCATGACCATGACGTTGTACTCGCCCTCGTAGCCGCACCACTTGACCTGCATCAACTCAGACCTCCATCATCTGCCTCCTCCTCAACACGATATACACGACAGCATTGATTTGGAAAAGAGTTGAATACAAAAAGGAAAGATGATTATTATGTGTCTATCTTTACCAAGTAGATCAACTTATTAAATGTTACAATTAAAATAAATATGTACAAACCTGCGGAATGCCGACTCCTCCCTGCATGATCTTGTAGAGCCGCACCTCGATGTGCAGCTGCGGATGCTTCGTTTTGATGCATTCCAACTTCACCGCAACCTCCTCGTTCGTGTGCACATTCTGGCCTGAAGAGAATTCATGCTCTGCCAGCCATCTCAACAGCCAATTTTACTCGACTTTCCCCTCTGCGATTTCGCTTCTCTATGGCTAGAACTTTTGTCATAATTTCACTCCGACTACTCACCAGTGATATTTGCGAATTCGTAATAGCACGAACTGGCAGCAAAAGCCTACGCCCCCACCCTCAGAATATCTATTCTTGGCCACAACACGAAGTCGTCTAAAAAAGGGAAAGATGAGGTTGGGGCTTTGTTGAATGTTGAGTGGAAAATATACGAAAGATGCAAGTTGCAAAAGAGATACAGAGAGAGAGAGAGAGAGAGAGAGAGAGAGAGAAAATGGTAGAAATGGGAACGAAGAAGAGATAAAAGACGCCCGAGTATAAGAGGGTCCGCTCCATTGTTTCGACAATGAAGTCTTGGTCTTTAGCGGATCCCGAGAGAGGATAAGAGAATGGTAGACGCAGACAGCATTCTCTCTTCTCAGGTTTCGACCATCGTGTCTCTCCGCAGCAGAGAACAAGAGAGAGCACAGAGAAAGAGAGAACTGGCCAACCCTCTCTTGCTATATATTCAACAAAATTTAGATTTTTTTTAACGTTTTTATGCCTTTTCTACTTGTTTTAAAGAGAAAATATTTTTCATGAAACGATCTTGCCAGCAATATATTTCTTTAAAGCCGGATTGATTAAAAGAGTAAACCTAGATAAATGTCTCCAAACGAGCCGGAGCCGATCTTGCGGCCGAGCCGGAATTTGCTGCCGACTCGCAGCTCCATGTTGGCTGCAAACAAATCATATTTAATTGATTAAAAAAAGCGCCTATCTTGGTAACAGAGATCATTTGAAAGTGGCGAATCTTTTCACCGCTAGAAACACGAATAAATATCCTCTATAAACGGGCGGAATGAATGATGATTATCGATAGTCCGATTGCGCCAATTTCTCCACTGTTTTGAGCAGCAATAGGCACCCTTTCCACTTTCCGCTTCCCTCTTTTTCGCAGACGCGGCCAGAGCGAACTGCTTGGAGACCTTGACAATTGGGAAAGGGGGGGGATCGGGCAGAGAAGCAAGGAAAGGAAGAGACAATGTGATGGCACAGATAAGAGATAGGAGAGAGAGCGGGAAAGAGAGGCACAGAGAAGCAGGCGGAGAATGAGACGCCCTGCCCCCCATTTCCCTTGACACACGCGCCGCATATGGGGAGTGAAGGTGAGCAGCACCAAGCCACCGAAGCAGAGACAGGAACTGCGCGAAAACGAAAAGGACAAATGACATGCCAGAGAGAGAGAGAGAAAGAGAGAGAGAGCGAGAGAGAGGAGAGAGAAATAGGGAGGGCCAGAAGAAGTGTGGCAGGATAATAAGAGATTAGGCAATGAGAAGTTAGAAAGAAGGAACAGCAATGAGAAAATAGCGTGTAGGCGGCATAAGTGTAGGAGAAGTAGTAGTAAGTAGTGAAGAAGAGAAACAGAGAGAGAGAATGATAGAGAGAGAGGAGAAATAGGGAAGAGCACCATGTGGAGGGATCCGTCGTCCCTAACACCATGCAGCTCCCATCCTGCGTGAGTCAGGCAACTGTCGTTAAAGGCGGCAGCGCTTTAGTGAGAAGCAGGGGGAGAGAGCGAGAAAGAGAGAGAGAGAGAGAGAGAGAGAGAGAGATGAACAAAGAGAGATAAGACTAAGAAGAGAAATAATGAGACACTCATTGTCAGAGATGTGAAGCGAGAATCTGTACAAGCTCTCTAAAATAGGAAAAAAAAGTAAACAGGGAAGAGATTGAGATGAGGGGAAAAAAGGAGAGGTATCCCATGTGAAGAAGAAAAGAAGATCGAACAATTCTTCACACTTCATTGCAACTTCATTGCATTTAGTTGTTCTGTTGTTGATTCCAGTGTTGTTCATTCATATTCAGAGTGATGTGATAAGAGCGGCACCGGCCAGCTGACAATTCTGCACCGTATGCAACTCATCTCTTTATCTGCTCTTTTCAGTACGTCATGGCACCCGAGAGAGAGAGACCGAGGAAGAAAACGAGAGAAACAGAGACAGAACGAGTTAGAGAGAGGAGAGAGAGAGAATGAGATAGAACGAACTCGTGGGGAGGCTACCAATCGGTCGGCATGAGAGGACGCACACACATTCTGATATATACTTGATAATAGGCGCATGATAAGGTCAGGCTCGACCACCACGCACACCAAATGATGCTGAGGCAGCAAGTTCAGCCAGCGATGGAAAGAAAGATAACAAGAGAGGGAGAGAGAGAGAGTGAGAGGAGAGAGAGAGAGTGGAGGAAAGAGAGAGAAGGATCGAAGGAAAGAGAGAACGCCAAAGTACAGGAGAGTAGAAAAAAAAAAAGAAAAAATGGGAATGCAAGACACAGAAAGAGAGGTGGCAGTGAATTAGTCATTAGTGTATATATACAAGAGTACCCTTTAGTTATTAATCTAAGATAAGTGGAATAAGAAGGAGGAGGAGGAGAACAGTCCGGATAGCCGGGTGTTTGCCTTGCAAGGGAGGGCATCATGGATGGATTCGTTGGTTTTGGCGCGGCCAGGGGATTAGAATGCGGAAGGAGAACGAGAAAGAGAGATGTTGAGGGAGAGAGAGAGAGAGAGAGAGAGAGAGAGAGAGAGTATGAAACGAAGAGACAGATCGGATGTGGGGGGATCGGAAAGAAAAGCACGCGACATTGGAGAGTCTGCACACAACGAGGATCGCCAAACGAGCATAATGCCTGAGGCCTGGACCTGGTGGGGAGGGGGGGGGAGAAGAGAGAGGTGAGAGGAAAAGGAGACACTGAGAGAGATGACTGAGAACGAGATCGGTGTGTTGAATGAGGCAATGTGCTGATGAGGAAAGGGGAGTGCGCGAGGAGTAAGCGGAACGAGAGTGTGTGTGGGAGGCGCAGAGACTCAGACAACAAGACTAAATTGGTCGCGGTGGACAAAATGTGATGTTGCGATTGATGGCGAGAGAGCCAGGCTGGCAGAGAGAGAGAGAGAGAGAGAGAGAGAGGGAAAGCAAGGAAAAAGGAGAGAGTGACCACACACAGGCACACTACTTCCGGCTCGCTCGCCTCTTCTGAAAATTCAACCCTCTCAGAGGAAGGAATCGCACATCCAACTGAGAGGCGATATGAGTAGGAATGAGAGGGCGGAGAAAGAAGAGAGAGAGAGAGAGAGAGAGAGAGAGAGAGAGAAAGTGAAAGGTTGAGGAGTTTGAGAAAAAAACGGAGGGATCGGAGGATAGTGGAAATGTTGACAGCGATAGTGAAGCATGAATGAAGCCATGAGAGAAGGCGAAGAAGAGGCGCGAGATGGAAGAGAGAGTGAGAGGGCGAATGAGAGAAAAACAGGAAAAAAAATCGTGAGTGATCGCGTTGAGGAAGTGATGCAATTTCATTTTTTTAATGATAGAAATAAGAGCAAATCGCCTCTTGAATAGCAAAGCAAAATAAGAAGAAGGAGATGAAGATAACTGATGATGTTTGATCGCTCGGGACAGTGCACAGATTTCCCCACAAATATCATGCTTGCAAAGCAAGGCTCGTAAGCATTGCTTCGACTGCAAAACAGTACGAGCGACAGCCATGTCACACCTCATTGTAGTCTCCCACATGTAGTCATCTTCTTTTTAATTACACTAGTTTTTCTTCTCCTAATTAATTTAATAATGACTGTTTTTGATAAGAAAAGAAGTCAACTGAGGAAAGGAAGCGATAATCTTTCCATCAATGTATTCCAAGTACACTTGGAACACTTTTCTGCCTTCTTCCACTCCGAGGAGGTATCCCATTCCAAGTCTCTTTCCGAACAAGAGACCGTCTTTCTCATGTCTCATGTAGGGGAAGGGGCCAGTTTGGAATGGTCACTTGGTCGATCGAACATGCGCGGTCCGAGCCACCTTTCTCTTGCTCCAGTACATCAAAGACTCCGCCCTCTCTTTCTCTGCCAGTCATTATATGCCTCATTCTCTATGCCCTCTCCCTGTTCCTCATGCTCTCTCTCTATCTCCCTCCTTCTGCTCGAGGCGTTGAACACTTCAATTTGAGCTGAACAGAGAGATGACAGCACAATGCTTCCCCTGTACTCCATTTCGTGCTTAAACCTCAAAGGAATACAGTCCGAAACCCCTTGCTATGTGGACCACAGTTCAGCAACGCGAGGTTCATACTTAAGAGAGAATTCTAAAAAAACAGGGAAATTTAATATATATATAAAAATCCACCATGAACCGGGTAGGATAGAGCAGTGAGTGAAACACAAACAGAGAACAATTGAGCGCCACCCCGATTGGTAAATGTAAGGTGTGAACATTCGGTGACGCAAAAGAGTGGAATGCAATGGGAAATGCTCGAGGCGGAAAAAAAGGAACTGCTTCTTTGCACGTAGATACATGGAGGGATTAAAGAGAAAAAGGCCCGTAGCAACAAAGAAGAGCAAAGAAAGAGGCGCTTGCATGGAATAATCTTGCACTCCATGATGACATTAATCTTTCACTCGTTTTCAGCGACCTAAACCGAATATAATCTTATTAAAATAATTTGTAGCGATATAATATTTTTTTCAATGGAATGTCCTGAATCGGATAGGAATTGGAGGTACTAAATGGCCATTCTTCATTGCTTTAGAAGATACATTTTCTGCCAGTTACATATCATAATGTTGCACACACATTCATGACACATTGATTCAAATGTATTTCTGGTGTTTACAAGTTCCACTGTCGTTCTGATAGAGAGCGAGATTGAGAGGGATAGACAGAGAGAAAAAGAGAGTGAGAGAGATTGGTTCAAGTAATCTTGAAGCAGTAATGTTGATGGGAAAGAGATGAAGAGTGGGCATGACTTGAACAATGGCCACCTTCCTGCCAGACGGGAGAGGGGAGGAAATCGCTCTGTCCCAATTCGGCTTTCTGCGTATGCGAGTGTCGAGGCAGCAGACACACGCTGAAAGGCCGTTCAGTCTGTCTGGTGGAGAGTGAAAGCGGCTCGGAGGAGTGAGAAAGTCAGAAGGCCGACTCTCACTCTCTCTCTCTCCATATCTCCCTTTCTCTACTTCTCTCTAACCCTCTATCTCTCTCTCTCTCTCTCTCTCTCTCTCTCTCTCTATCACCATCCCACATTTCTGCTGTCATTTTTTCGGCACTTACACTTTTCTTGTCTCTCTGCTCTATTTCTCTCTCTCTCACTGCTCTCTGCTCTCTTCCCTATCTCCCTCTTTGTTTCCCTCCCCTCGCTCTCTCAATCTCTCTCCCAACTGCTCATTGCTCCCTTAGCATGATAGACGAGAACGCGCCTCAGGCTGTATAGTGACACGTGACGAGATGTACAGAGTGGCAAGAGAGGGACGATTGAAAGAGAAATGCAGATAAATGGAAGTAGAGAGGAGACAGGAGATAGAGCGATGAGAAATGCAGAGCGGCCGGGACAGGTTGTTGTCGGAAAGACTTGGGGGGAGAAGATAGAATTGTCTGAAAGTGAGAGAAAGAGAGAATAAAGAGAAATAAGAGAGGAGAACAGATAGGAGAAGTAGCCAGACAAAAGAGAGATGGCGCGTGTCAGTGAGAGTAAAGGCAGTACTCGCGCACTAGAGACGCACATCTGAGCAATCTCTTGTGTTCTGTCTGCATCCTCACTCTCTTTATCTCTTCACCTGATTCTCTCGTCTGCTTCTCTAGTCTTACATGCTCTCTCCTCTCTCCTCTTTCCCCTCGCGAGGTTGTGGGGGGAGGGCCGGTTTTGTCTCTGATGAGGAGAGGCCGATAGAGAGAGCGCTGCCTCTCGTCAGTGTGCCTAGTGCGTGCACAGTGTTGGAGGAATTAGAGAGGGAGAAGAGAATGAGCACCCAGAGAATAAGACACTCGTATACATTATACTCTCTCGCATCTACCGCATCTCTCTGACTTCTTAGGCTCTATCTCTTCTTTCTCTCTTTCTCCTCTTCTATCTCAGACATCTTAAGCATTTCTTCCTTTCCCCATCTTCTTCTTTTCCTCTTCTTCTTCCTTTTCACTCTCTCGGAGCTTAAAGTCTCTGTAATTCTACACATTGTATCTCATTCTCTATAGCTTCTCTGGATTGCTATGCTTCTTCTTCTCTCTCTCTCTCTCTCTCTCTTTCTCTCTCGCTTCTTCTTCCCTCGACTTCTTTTTCACTGTTATAGCCCACCCCCAGCTCAAGAGGCCCTCTGTCTGCTACTGCAGCAAACCACCGCGCACGAGTCGCTTCTCTCCTCCGATCGGAGCTGGGGGAGAGGAAGGAACAGAGAAGAGAGTGTGAGACCTGGAGAGAGTGTGCAGGGAAGTGAGAAAGAAAGGGAGAGAGAGGTGAAACAGAGAGAGAAAGACTCTCCTCCGAAAAGGAGAGCGAGGACAGTCAGCAGCAGCACCTAGCGAAAGTGCCTATGTATGCGCTTGTGTGTCAGTGTATTTGTGTTGCATGTCTAGACTGTAGGAGGAGCAGACGGGGGGAGAGTCAGGGAGGGAGACGGAGAGGATAACTACCATCCGATCGGTCACCCCTAGGTTGGAGAGAGGGGGGAGTTACTTGAAAAAGTGGAGATAGAGCGAGAGACGGGGAGAAGAGAAGATGAAAATTCTTAATTCGCAATGGATATCTTTAGCAGGAGGTGTCTGCAGCCAGAGGGGAACAAGCAGGTCCACAGGAGAACACTGAGCTGTTCGCTAATCTCCGATCCATGTCTAGCCAGATATAGAGAGGGAAAGTGTAAGAGGAAAGACAGAGAAAGAGAGAGAGAGACTGACAGAGAGAGAGTGAGAGAGAGTGAGAGAAAGAGAACGAAAGGCAGAGAAAGAAAGTATTTCAGGCGGTTGGAAATGATCCCGTAGATTCGCTTCTTGCACCAAGAAACTAATATATCCCTGAAGCACGTATTACATTTTACTCTCTTTTGTGTACTTCTCTCACCAAGAACGAGCTTGACGAATGGTAACAAGAAATGAACGAAGAGGAGAAGTCATGTTCATTCTTTCACCTCACAACCGACTCATCCCCTCACCGTCAATACTTGCTCAATGCCCCTATAAGTTGACGAACGGGTGGTATGTGAGGGAAAGAAGAACAAAGCGACGACGGGAGTGTAACGGGAAGAAGGTGCCACGAGAGGCATGGGCCAGTTAAAGACAGCTAGAGAGAGAGAGGACACAGAGAAAGAGAGAAGACGGTAGCGTAGCACTAATGGAGGGAAGATGACGTGCGAGATGAAGAGACGCGGCATTTTGTGACGAGGATCCCAAGAAGGGAGCGCCGTCTGGCGAGTGCGACTACCCACTCCAATAGAGTATCAAACGTCCACAACAAATGCAAATAACGACAGCGAGACAGACGAAGAAAAAAGGAGATTAGAGTGACAGAGAAAAAGAGAGTGAGTGTAGAGGTAAAGGAGATGGAACGGAACAGCAGCAGTCTCTCATTCTCTCTCTCTCTCTCTCTTTCTCTCTCTCATTCTATCACTCACTCAAACTCGCCCTCTCTCTCACTCTCGTTCATTCTCTCTCACTACACCTTTGTACAGTACGACAATCGCATCACTTCTAAGCCTTTTTCTATTCTTCTTCTTTCTTTCACGCTCATGCCGTTCGGCGCGCAAGACAGAGAGCGAGAGCGGGAGAGAGAAAGAAAAAGAGAGAGATAGAGAACGAGAGAAATAAGGGAGGGAGAGAGAGCGATGGTGAGAGAGAAGGAGAAAAATGGAATTCATACTGCAGAAAGAGTTAGAGAGAGCGAGAGCGAAAGAGAAAACGAGAGGCATTAAAGAGGGTGAGGATGAGAGGGCTAAGAAGAGAAAGAGAGAGAGTGAGAGAACGCGCGGCAGGCAGGCAAACAAAGACACATGGTAGACGAACGACGTCATGCGATTATTGGAAAAGAAAGGCTCAGAGATCGAATGGTGGCGAGACGAACTAATCCGCAAGCCTCTGGTATTTCCTCTAAATATGCAAGGACTACTCAGTGACAAAATGACGTTGAACAAGGGAAAAGCGGGCACTCAGAGCACGAAAAATGATGCAATATCCAACAAAGTTTCGATATTGCTCGTACCAAATGTACGTATGAATGTATATGGGAATTATAAAAGTGCGAAATAAAGATAAAATTTTGAAAGATTGTAGAGAAGTAAGCAATGTAATATTTAAAAATGAATCATTAATGAGCAACACAGTATTCTACTCTTTGAAGAGAAGCAGCAAGAATCACGCGCGAGTGCTAGATTCCACTGATTGCGCACAGCGTTAAAAGAAGAGACCAATGGAAAGAGCTTAGTTAATGAGGAAAACCATGAAACAAATGGTAAGAGATTAATTAAAGTGAAAATCGATAGTCCAATCGTACACATTATAAAATCTCAGATGGACATATGAAAAGCTCTGGATTGATTACTCTTCTGAGGTACCTCTTCGATGCACCTGGGGCATCTCGTTGATGAGGAAGTGTTGGATAGCGAGCGAGTCGAGGAGATCCGGTCGATGCTGCGCCATGAGCAGGAGAGTTGCCTCGTCGAGCGGCGGCAGCCCGGCGCCGGCCGCCACGGCTGTGATCGCCGCCGCTGCCGCCGCCGCCGCGGCCGCCGTATTCGACGACGTCGGCGGCTCCAGCGTAGAGACTCTAGGGGGCTGGAGGGGGGAGAAGAAGGCACACTCTCTGATTAGGGAGAGATCAGAGATCACGAAGGGGCAGGAGGGGCCGTCGAAGACCACACCGAAGAGGTGCACCCGTAGCGGAGCAGCACCGGCACCGCGCACCACCCCTCTCTAGGCGGTGCGAAAGAAGAAGAGAAGAAGAGACTCGCCCGAGCGGTGGAGAGAGAGTGAGAGAGATAGAGAGTGAGTGAGAGGGGTACGCGCTCGTGTGCTCTGCTACGCGGAGGAGAGCAGCAGCTCTAGCCCTCGGGCTATGCAAGGAGAGGGAGAAAGAAGAGAGTGGAGAGAAAGAGGGAGGAAAAGATCGACGAGGGGCGGGAGAGCGATTGGAGAGAGGCGTGAGAGTACATAATACGAGTAGAAGAAAGAGAGTCAGAGAAGCGCAGTGAGACAGAAAAGCGCGTTGCAGATGAGAGAGCACGAAAGAAACAGAATGAGGGTGAGAAAACGAAGATTGAGACAGAGAAGAGACAGGCGAGGAGAGGCAGAACTGGAAAGAGGCAGTGTGTATTCTCTACACGGGCTGGCGAACAGGGGGCAGTGGAGGTGGGAATAGGCGGAGGTGGGCTAGGGTAGGCTGAAGAGAAAGAGAATAAGATGAAGAGAGGATGAGAAGAAGAGAAATAAGAATGCGTATTAGATAATGGGTAAAGGAAGAGAGAACGAGATCAGACGGCGGTGAGTAAACTGAAGAAAGGGAGAGTAGGAATTAGAGAGAAGGCAGAAGGTGAGGAGATAGACGAGAAGAGAAAAGAAAATAGTAAGGAAAGGGAGAAATAGGGGAGAGAGGAAGAGAGAGAGAGAGAGAGAGAGAGAGAGAGAGAAGAGAGAGAGAGCAATTGTCTCCACTCGTTTCACTTTCGCGCCCGATGCACCCGCCACCGGCCGAGAAGACCTAGCTGCTCAGCCAGCGATATCTCTTCCTCTCCATCTCGCCCACTCTCTCGCTATCATTCCTCAGCTTCGATCTCGGGCTTACATACTTCCATTGTCTCTCACTGTCTCTATACTATTCTAACTCTTATTCTTTCTCTCTCTCTCTCTCTCTTAATCCCTCGCGCCATCTCTCTCTCACTTTCTCCTCACCAAACCACATTCTCAAATTTTCGATATCTCATCCCGTCTACATCCTCTCGCCGGCTTGTCGATAAAAAGCGTATCCTCTCTTGCGTCCTCAAGAAACCACTTTGAACCCTCTCCATTCTCTTGATCGGTTGTTTAATGTCTGACATGCTGGGAAACAAGCAGCCTGCCTTCGGGTAAACAATAGCCGTGCTCCGGGAAATCAAGGGATGAGGGCACATGCTTTATGTTTCGCGTTCTTTAGAACTCGACGAACAATGCTGAGTCTGTCCTTCTCTTCAAGTTGTAGGGTACCAAACTTTCAAAGGATCCTTCACGTAAATACAACAGGTCTACTATATTCAGTCGAGCTGAGGGGAGCTCCCTTATGAATGCAATTCCACAGCCTGTCTCTCGGTAATCTTCACGGAGGCTCAAGACAAGCCCAACGCGAGGAAGACACGGAGAGGCCCACGCAGCACATGGAGCGGCAGCTGGCCGGGCGGGAGAGGACTCGCTTGACCTACTTTCACAATCCACGAGAGAAAAGAGAAAGGAAGAGAGAGAGAGAGAGAGAGAGAGAGAGAGAGAGAGGAGAGGTATTTGAGCCAGCGCCCTTTTGGAACGAGCCCGAGGTTGGAATGATGACACCCTGAACAGCGCGAGACTATGGGAAGACATCATGTGCCGTTGGAAAATAAACAAAAGTTAGAGAACCCGATTTATTTTAATTAAAAATTAGCTTATATTAATTTAGGAATACGAAAAAATATATCCAATAATTGAAATAGTTTAACTTCTTTCACATCCATGCAGCAGGAAAGATCTTTCAAAGTGAGGTCATACATAGGCTGCTAATTTTTTTTTTCTGAAAAAGTTTTATTCATTGTAAGGCTTCATGACGCGCGACAAGCGAAAAAGGATATTGAAATGTAAGAAGATCCTTAATACGCTGAGATTGCAAACTGATGGAGATTAAGTGAAGACTATTGAATTTTCTGTCAAGTACAAATGATATCTACATTTACGTCATCAAACATCGCATCACATGCGAGAACGTTCTCCTATCTTAATTACATGTGATTTCAGGCGGAAATGTGGGCATTCTCACGTTAGGATAATTCAGACAATTCTCATTCGTGAAATGTCACCAGATTCAGTTGTATTAAACTTTCCAGCTAACATAGTTCATGGGAAAGTTTGAACGCTTTAGAGTGAAAGGCGTAGCTGCACTCTTCCTCCCTCGCCTCTCATTGTCAGTCTCTTTTCCTCTATCAGACTGAGCCACTTGTCTATCAAGTTCGCAACGCGTACGCGGACACAAATTAGCGAAAGTGTCCGTGGAAGGAGATTAGAGAGCGAAGCAGAGGAAGCATGGATGGAGAAGGAGATGCGGCTAAGAGGAATATCAGATATTCAGATGTAGAAGGGCAGAGCAAGAGAACAAGAAAGGGATAGAGATAGTGCGAGAGAGAGAAAGAGAAAGAGAAAAGGACGGAGAGAGTAGGTTTGTGAGAGAACGGAAGGAGCATACTAGAGAACACACTTCAACTTTAGAAATGCTGATAGTGTCATGGAATGTCATTACATAATTTAGCGCAATCGAATCACAATGTACAGATAGAAATGCACATATCTATGTATACACAATTTTAGAGTAAGAAACAAATAAAGGTATTAACGGAAAAAAGTATTTGAACAATAAAAACGCATTATTGCATAAAATTTCCCAAAATTGTTGTACCCTTGGTACCTGCCCTGAAGTGAGCTGACTGCAACAAACAATGACGATGTTATCTGCCACGGCGAAAGGATACGAAGCGAGAATTTAATTGACTAGACAATTGCCAGGATGTTTCTACTTATGGAATAGAGAGTTTGAGAGAGGAGGATCGAGACTCGAGATAGAAAGAGAGAGAGAGAGAGAGAGAGAGAGAGAGAGAGAGATAAATACTAGGCGAGGGAGAGCAGAACAGGTTCGTCTGCTGATAAGAGACTTTCAATGACTCGAAACAGGCCTACGAAATGACAACGAGAGTTTGCATGGACAAGAGAAAGAAAGATAAGTAGACGATGAATAATAAAGCAACATAGACAAAGGAATACGAAAAGACAACGACGAATGGTGTGAAGAGGCCAGCTAAATAGCTCGAAAGTGATGGCTTAAAATGCCCAAAAGCAAAAGGAAGCTTGGCATAACTTCGGCTTCAGCATCTTCTAGCAAGAAATATGTATCTCCCGGCTTCCTCGATCCATCACTCCTTACGCCCGCCAAAAAAGGAAAGGAGCAGAGGAAGGAAGAGGGAGTGAGAGCGGGAGGCCATCTTCCCCCTCACTCCCTGCCAACTTCGGGAGGACGCAGGAAATGTGTTCGGTGGGCCTCGCGGGAGTGTGCCCGGGACGAGAGGAAGCATGCCTCATTTCCGAAAATATGTCAATGGCAAATGTGCACTTTACACCGGCACCACTACGATGTCTTATCAATGCACAAAAATTGACTCAATCGCACCAAAACACCATTGGATGATGAGGAGGCAACAAGCTCGGGACCACTTTAGAGAGGGCTTCTGAAATCGGAGAAGCTCTCCACGCAGGAGGTGCATGGCAGAGTGCGGCAGAGGTGGTCGAGGAAGCAGGAAGTAAGAATCTACGAGAGTGAGGGAGAGAGGAAGAGACACAGAATGATCGAGAGATGAAAAGTGCGAGAGAGAGAGAGAGAGTGCTGACAAGCAGAGAGCCGAATGGACGGGAGAAAGCAAAGAGGAATATGACTGGCACGAGAGGGTACTCTCGGTCTCTCTCCCATTCTCTTCCTATCATCCCCCTCTCGCACTCTCTCCTCCGTCCACTTCACACTCTCCTCTCTGCCGAACTGTGAGTGCCAGCCAGGCTGGACGTCTGAGGTCGACCTTTGAGTTTGCAGTCCGCGCCGCCAGGTACGACACCAACTAGGAGGGCATTATTCAGTCGTCTCACATTCAGCAGCAGTGAATTTGTACTACAGAGTGAATGCCAAAGGGCGTGCCACTACAACTCTTCCGCTCCTCCTCTTCCGTACTACGTGAAACTGTCAAGAGGTGATTGGCACTCCATAACAATATGCAACCAGAGCAAACACTGGCATATTTCGTGCCATTTACAAAGTACAATTAATTATTCGATAGCATGTCAAAAAAATATCCTCAGCTTTCCAATATCAGGGGAAAAGAGAGAGTGGAACGAATCATTGAGATTTTTCGCGAGCAAAATTGTAGGGAATATTTTCACACCTTTGCTGCGTTCTTCTTCAATCCAATTACACTTCGCTTTTCTCGTATAAATCAGGCGAAGCGAGCAAATTCTCCGAGATTACAGAGAGGCTTATAAAACTTGCGACATAAAAAAGAGAACATAGAACGCAAAATGTACCAACAGTGTAAATCTGAGATAGCTAATTAAAAATGTTAATATTACGTTTATACATATATAATATGTACATACACACACAAGTATAAAATAAACATTGCAATCATGGAATAATCTTTGCACCCATACGTTGGCTGTTTCCCATGTTCCTTCCCTGTATTGAAGGGAATGAGTATGGGAAACAGACGACATATGGGAGCAAGATTCTTTCATGTGGCTTTTCCATTATCATGTAAAGGGATGTTTGGAAGTAAAGTGCAAAACTAGAATAGCAGAGTGCAAAGTAAATGAAAAGGCAGAGAGCGAATGGATGAATGGGTGAGAATGCGATGCGCAGCAATAGCGAAGGCACGGGCCGGGGCCACACCGGGGTTGACCCCTGATGGATGGAGGGCTAAAGAGGACGAAGCAGAAGGAAATTGAGAGAGACAGAGAGGGAAAGCGAGAGAGCGAGAGAGATAAGAGAGCGAGAGAGCGTTCCAAGAGAAGAGAAATAGAAAGAGCGAGACAAGGAGAGAATGAATGGTGAATGGTACGGGATGGAGCGTAGCGTGGCCCTGCGCCCTCTTCTCTCTCTCTTCCCAAACGGCTCCAGCCAGCTGTTTGCCTACCGTAACTATCCCAAGCGCTAAGGAAGATCGGTACGAGAGTTTGGTTCGTTTGAAAAAGAGAAGTCATCGGTGAAATTTGTGTATAAAGTTGAACAGATAAGAACAAACAAATTTAAGACTCTTAAAAAACTTTAATTTGAATGTCAAAACTTCTAATCTAAACTTTTAGCCAAATATCATATATTCTCCTTCATATGTATGTACATACATGTGAATATATGTACTATGAGGTTATTTATGTACATATGTATATTATGTACATACATATATAATAGATATATATTATGTCTTTATTTATTTATTATTTGTATGTATATATCTGGCTTGTATAAGAGCGCTGATGAACTATAAATTTCGAATTTAGAAAAAAAGATATTTTACTTACCATTAGCCTTTATGCATACCATCTCAAAAGAAAGCAATCACTTAGATAATCAAATAGGTGATTCCGCAACTTACGTACACAGTGATAATTAAAATAAAATGACGAATAAAGATTAATATTCAGTTATGCAAATGTTACTCAATGACAACATAAGTTGCATAGTGCATAAAATATACAAGGGAGTAGTTTTGTACCATTTTCAACAACTGTATGCATAACTGATACGCTCATCAAACATAATTCATCAATTAAGAAATTACCTATAGGTTTGTTCACATGTATGCAATCCGTCATAGAAGGAAGCTTCACCCTTTATTTTTCACTCTATCATGTGGGACGCAGTTGAAACCAATGATAAACTTTTGCTCTTTTAATAAGGACTTTTCTGCGATTTTAGGTGATGCCGAACAGCTCAAAAAGGACTCAAGAAAGTTTTTGCTCTAAATACATGTCTCTATACTCCTGATATATAGTGAATTTTCCGATTCAGAGAGAGAGAGAGAGAGAGGAAGAGTCATGGTAAGTCCTTGTTAACTCTTGAAAGGATGGCAAGTGCATATCATGTGAGGTCGCCCTTCTGCCTCCCTGCCAGCAATCCGCTGTGAAGGCAAACTGTCGCTGCTCTGCGAGTCATTCATGTGGTGAAGGCCTGCACAATTATTGGTGCCAGCCACCAAATAAGCACTCGACAAGGTGACTCGGAGATGCAGGCACTGCTCCGAGCATTTACATCTTGCGTTGCAGTCTCAAAGTGGATTGCTTGTTGAGAGAAAGAGAGGGAGGAGATCGAGAGTAAGACAGGAGCTCAACGAAATAGTGGAAATATGAGGAAAGGGAATGAAAAAAGAGTAACGTGGGAAGAAGAAAGAGACTAAGAGATTGAGAGAGTGACGCAAGTGGCGGGAAGAAAATTTTGAACCAGCGCTGAGTTCATGGCCGAAGACTCGACCGAGAGGACTCGTGCACGAGAAGAGCAGCCTACCTAGTAGTTGAGCTGGCACTTCTCAGAGATGCCCACTATCGGCCGAGCTAGCGCATCTTTCATTTGGAACCATTAAAAAATATTTCAATAATATTTCAAATCTTCATTATAATGTTTTAATACATACATATGTATGTACATCTTCATCATGACAATTTTTTGGTGTCTTTGCTCCTTTTGAAATTGATAGCTAAATAAATGCACGATAAAAGAAAACAGAAACCATTGAGATTGTAGAGGGCATCAATTTGTCACCGCAAAGCTACTTCACAAACCCCTGCTGGTCACTCATCCTTGCCGCTTCCTTGCCTGTACCTGCCCCAGGCCTCTCTCCCCCCGCCCCCTCATCTCCTGCCATCCCCAACTGAATGAGGCCTCTAGACAAACGCGCTGCGCTGCTTGTCTCTGCTCCTGCCGAGTAACTAACCGGTCGAGCAAGTTTTTCCGACGTTTGTTGGCAGCTTCAGCACTGGAGGCGGAGGGGGGAAGACAGGCATTCACTGAGGAGATGATCAGCTTCTTCTTCTTCTTCTTTTTCCTTTTTCTTATCCACCTAAGACTCACTCAATCCTCCTACCTAATTATTCCAACAAGAGAGACCTCACAGATTTGCTTCCCTTCCTCTTTCTCTTTCTCTCTCTCTCTCTCTATTTCACTCTTTCTCTCGTTCCATCTCTCTCTCCTCACCCCCATAATGCCCTGCCAGGTAATGGGATGGTGGTTGTCTGCCCTGGCCTTTAGCCATGAGTGTCTTGCTGGGTGGCAACATCTCACCGTTCGCATTTCCCCCTCCATAATCGGCCTCTCCCTTTCAAAGATTCTTCTTACCTTATTTTCGCCATTGTGCATTTTCTGTTCTTTTTCTCTCCGAGAAACCATCAACCACGTGCTCTCGCCGATTCACTTTCGAAAGCCATCGCCACCGTCGCCCACTTGAAACATCGCAAAACATGGCCCATGCATGCCTCTAGTTGGCCTGTTGCGCATTTAAGAAAGCCTTGCTTGTTTACGTTTCTCTCTCTCTCTCTCTCTCTCTCTCTCTCTCTCTCTCTCTCTCTCTCTCTCTCTCTCGTTTTTGATGCTGTCCACTCACCAGTTTACTCCTCTTACAGGTCTCCGAACCGGTGCGGCATGTTGCGTGTTCTTCCATGTTGCTTTTCGCTCATAATCGCCGCCACCGCAACCAGCACACAACTGCTAAGGAGCGATATTGTTAGAGCTTTCACTTTAACGTCTCGTGAATAAGGAAAACAAACTATTCTTAGTTAATTAGATAACCAAAAAATATTCAGTGCAAATTCTTTTTTTCTTAGTTTAGCCAAGTAATTTTAGAGTGATGACTGTGCACCGCCGGCAATCGCTGCTACCCTTCCGGACTTTGCACAAGAGGAGATTGCCGTAGTCTGGTTGGCAGATAGAAGAGAAGAGAAAGGGAGAAAGATAGCGCAGAAAGGGGAGAGAATAGGGAGTTTGCTGCACAGTGGGCATCAGTCTACTATTTGTTTACTGTCATAGTAATACAATCGCAATTTCTGACATAAAAAAAGAAATCTTTGCAATTTGATCACAAGTTTGGAAAACTATTAGCACCGATCTTGTTAATATATTTAACGCATGTGATACTGCTAAAAGAGAAGTTATTCAGAGAGAAATATGTAAAGCGAGTAGGATTCGATAGACGAAGATGAAAGAACTAACAGGAAGAACTATCATCCGGGCGCGCCGTGCACACGAGAGAAGAAGAAGACGAAAGACATTCTATCCGTTCTCGACGAGTTCAACGAAGAGTTCTCTGCTAGTAACGTGGTTAGCGAAGCTTCAGGGTTTATGGGAAAGAAGGTCTGGAGAGGAGCTTACAGAAAAGAATGCTAAGCAGAAGTTTCAAGAATGTTTTATTTACGAGTGTCAGTTGCTCCTAATTCGGAACAGGGAAAGTAAAAAAAATAGATTTTGAATAAAGAAGACAACCTCAACGCTGGCGGCCAAGTTCACGCCGCCGCCGTCACGGCCTTCCACTGAACCGCCGGCGCCAACACGAACAACTCGGCGCCAGCGAAGTCTTTTCCCGCCCCTTCCAGAAGACGAGGAGGAGTACGACCTCACAGACTACATCCCAGATAATCTGCCGCCGACACAGGGAAAGGCAAGTGTACCAGTGTTTCCTATTAAACTTAAATTATTTAATTTTTCCAATATTTCAAAATCTTTTAGATAAGAATAAAATTTTCAGCATTCTATTCATACGATTCTTTCTTAATGTTGATTATTTTCAAAATCATAGTATGCGCAATCGGGTCAGTATTTTCCTGTTATCCTGCTGAGAAGAATTTTTCTTCTTAAGTCCGACTTAGGAAAGAAATGGCATGTTCCACTTCTCATAAAGGATCACCTCGAACGCGTTCGCACTTGTTTCAGGTGGCTAAAACCCTGTTCAAGGTCGGCAGCCCTGCATTCAAGGACTATGGAGAGGTTAATCAGTGAAGGGACTGTAAAGCGATTGAGAGAGAAAAAAGGAGAAAACGTTCTAAAGAAAAGTGGTGAAGACAGTGAAATATAAAAGATATTTTTCAAGTTTTGATGTGCATTGGTGCGCTTAAATGGTTGCAAATTCCGGGTAGCCTAATAGAAATTGACGTAGAAAAAAAATTGAAATTGATGTAGCAAAAAAAAAAATTAACTAGCCTATAAAAGTATGTGGTTGTGAGAGTGTATGGTTCTTGTTGCGTGGCTTATATTCGTAAAATACCATAAAAGTGGTATTTCCATTGAAAAGGATATCCTGAAGCAGCGACGCGCGCGGCTGCTCCGCGACCGGGCCGAGCCATCGCGCGCCGCGTTCTACGACAGCGGATACCGCACGGGGGCAGGACAAGGGCACGGGCAGCAGATGCCCTTCCAGACACTCATCAACGAAGGCGCGTCGCATTGCATCGCATTGCCATACAACATTTAAACAATACTCTATAACGTTTCCCACGGATGAGAGCAAATATCTCATCATTTAATTATATGTATATAAAAATATATATACATTTACATATGCAACGGGAAGAAATTAAAAAAAAACCTTTTTGTTGATTCAGTTGGTCCACATCAGTCCTACTCCACTGTCGGCAACTCGTATGCTGACTATAGCGCAATCCAGGTACGAGTAGTGTGAAGGCGACTTCATAATATGATATCTTTGATGTTTATTGGCAATGCCCTACTAATATGTCAGATCATAAAAGGTCAGCGTTTACACAAAAATAGAATAAATATCAATTGGTAGGCGGCCGATTTTGACGAGGACTTCAGCGTGCAATTCGACACGCCGCAGGCTCCCTTCCTGCGCGACGTGCCCGCGTCCGTGCGTGGTCGCTTCGCAGAGCTGTGGAGGAATGGAGATGTGCCCAGCGAGGGGCTGCGCTCTGAGATGGTCAGAGACATCTATTTTTAGGCGCATGTTAATAATATATGTAGTTCTCACGTATTCCTGTTCGAAATGTAAGGTGCATCTCCTGGCCGTGTCTCTCCTCACGGGGCCTCAGCTGGAGGCGTACAACACGTGGGCGACCGCAAGGCGGCGCTCTCTTCGCGCGCGACTCCGCGAGATGCAGCGCCTGACGCCGAGCGCGCGTGTCGTGCTGAGACAACTCGCGCGCCGCGCCGCCGGAGTCACGACCGATGAAGGTCGAGTGACAATAAGACCAGAAATAATTTTTTATGCATATTAAGTTGACTAGCGTTATTAAATAGTCATGCAAAACCTCCCCCAAATTTCCAATTGTGTTAGATCGACTCCCATTGCAGTCTTCAACTAGAGTTTCATTCTTCACGGAGAAAGTTCCTTGCACTCATTGTAAGATGAACCCCTTTGTCCCTCTGATCCGACTCATGCAGCCGCTGCAGCTACAGACGGTGTGCCGACGCCGACGCCCACGGTGAGTCCGGGGCTTCATGAGGAACTCAACCGATTCGCGCACGGCCTCGAGTCACGGCGAAGGGCGCGCGTCAGTCGAGCGAGGCTCGCTTAAATGCCGATGGTGCACGACCACGCGCGGATTAGATGATAATCACCAAACAATCACAACGCCAGTGTATAATGTGTGATGCATATTTTAAGCCTTGAGAGCATATCTTGAACGCTCACTAAGATGCTCACTTCACCTGCTACCACATTCTCCGTGATCTCCATTTTCATTCGGTTGTTTTGTTGCACGCGATTCGTTGTACATAAATGTGTATTTTTAGAATAGAAGAAAAACAGATATTTTCTGCACGAATAAACAAAAGCTAAGCAAAGCCTATCCAGTACTTGAATCTTGTAGAGGGAAAATAATGATGCGAGAAGGGAACGTGGATTAGGAAGATCTAGCCCAATCTTGTTTAATGTCATTGAGCTTAAGACTTGAAATGCGTATCCTCTCCTCTATTTTCATCCTCTACTCGTTGATAGCTTCTTTCTCTAATACAACTCTGTTCTTATATACATGAGTGACGTTTGGTTTCAATCTGCACGCATCCTCTCTCTTCTTTGTGTAACTACTACCGTTCTCGCTTCCTGCACCTTTTCCTTTGGAAGCTTCTTTGTTCGATCCATGTCTACCACTTTCCTACGTCTGGTTTCTCTGTGACCTCCGCTATTCACAGTTCATGATGATTGTTCCCTTCTTTCCTTAGGTCCTCTTTCTCTTTTATCGCTCTATCTCCCTCTTACTCTCTCTCTCTCTCTCTTTCTCTCTTTCTCTCTCTATCTCTCTCTCTTTCTCTCTCTATCTCGCGCTCTCTCTCCTTCTCTTTCTCTATCACTCTCTCCCCATCCTAGCGCCCTTTCGTCATTCGCTGATTTTTATCTTCTTCATCGACGATGTCTCAGCACTGATTCATCTATGAAAGACGCGCTTCTTTATTATTACAGCCGCGTCTGAATACTTCTCGTTCAATTGACGCCTTTTTATTCCTATTTCTTTCCCGTCTCTTTCTCTCATCCTTTCTCTTTCTCTCTCTAGCTCACTCTGTCTTCTCTCACTCCGTTTGCTCCCTTTTTTCTGTCTCAATCTCACACTCTTCTCCCTATTCGTCATCACCTCTTCCCCTACCATTCGTGCCTCTTCCCGCCTTCCTCGGTCAACGACGGCGCGAAAAGTGGCAACTGCCTCGCTGGCCACAGCCACTGGCTCAGTCTCTCCACATACTCTCTGCTTCTCTCACCTCTCTTCATTCTCTCACTCATAGCCAACTCGCAACATCTGCTGATAAATGAGACAAGAGATACAGATCTCTTAGCACATGCACAAGAATAAAAGGCCAAGCCAAATCGAGCAGAGCGTATTCTTTCTGTGCCAGTCTGAATCAGTCTGCGCATCAGAGCAAACAATAGATGTCTATCTCCTTGTCATTCTTTCTTCCCGCTCACATCATCTCTCCTTCTCTGTCTGCATATATCTTCCGATCTCTCATTTCGTCTTCATCTTTCAGCCTCTGCACTGCCTGGCTGCCATCGCACAGACTACTCCACGCTGATCTTAAGATTTTCTCAGCGCGAAGCGCGGGAAAAACACAACCTAGATTCGAGAGCTGGGAGTATGGAATTAAAGAGGAACGAGGATTACATTCATGCATGGCCTAGCGTTGATCGCATACAAAGAAGTCTGACCTTTTGGTACAAATAACATTTATAAAAGATCTTGAGATGTATCATTTATATACATATTTAGCCTACAATCCCAATTAGAGACTCTTCATAGACGAGAAAAGTGCTAATCTTCCCGTAATAGGCACTTTTATCAATAGTACAAATAACACCTAGCTCTGCAATATCTAGAAGATCACGCTTTAATTGAACTTGAAATGGTAACCCCTTTTTACAACTCGCAATTGACATAAATAAGTGAAGAGACTATTGACAGCCTACGCTTTCTCTCCAAGAGTAAGAGACTCACTTTCATTCCATCTTTTCGCTGCTGCAATCTCTGTGCTTGCAAGTTGTGACGTTTCTGCTGATTGTGAAGGTGCCTGCTGCATACAGTGGCCCGCCCGGACGAATCAATCATGAACTACGCGACGCTTGCATGCATAGGTAAAAAGGGATCGGTTAGGAGTAGAGAAAGATAGAGAAAGAGAGAGAGAGAGAGTGGGAGAATGCACGAGAGATAATAGTGCCGAGAAAGAAAGAAGCAAGAGAGAAGAGGGAAGAGACAGGCAAAAGTGGAAGGGCAGCAGTATTGATGGCTTGTCTGTCCACAGATGAAAAAAAAACGAGAGTCGGGGAGCGGGAAAGAAATGGAAGCAAGAAACGGGGAGATGTTGAGTGAGAGATAGAGAGCGAGTGAGAAAGAGAAAGAGAGGGGGAAGAGGTGTAGCTACACGGACTTGGGGACACGGCCTTCGGAGCAGAGTCTAGCCCATGAGGGTGTGCGAAGGGGGAAAAAGATAAGAAAGAAAGAAGTGCAGGTGGATGGAGGAAGTGGGGAGGCTGGAGCTTCTTCATTTCAGATACGAGTGCGATTGGCCGGAAGTGAGGGTGGCGGGAAGAGAGAAGAGTGGTGGTGAACGAAGCAGATGGACCCAATAAGGTGCACTGCAAACTAACCAAAGCGAAGATTCGGAAGAAGCTAACCACTGGAAGAGTGCTCTCTGCCATCCCTGCGAGATTGCCTTTCTACTTGGCTACGGGGAATGCTCGTGCCGTAACGAATCGCAACAGTGTCATTGTGCACACGGATCATGTGTTTTCTGACGATGCCCACTGGCGATCCGTCACAGCTAAGTCGAGGCTTAGCAGAGAGAAAGAAGGAGAAACTGTGAGAAGGGGAATAGTGACATGAGAGATTAACCAGTGAAAGAAGGAGCAACGCGATAAGTATCTACCACTTGATCAGTCCAATCACACTGTAGCGAATAGGCCAAAGGAAACTAACTTCTTATCAATCCATACGAAAGTTGCGTGTGCTCCTCGTCTCCATCAAAGAAGAGTGATAGGGAGAAGGAGGGGAGCAGGGAAGACGAGTGCTGAGTCAGGAGGAGAAGGACCGGGAAGGATAGGCAGGCCGGCGCTGCTCGGGACGGAATGAATGAGTGGAGAGCAGTACAGCCAGCAAGCAGCCACGGACACGCCGGAGTCGGGCGGAGCAAGCAGAGAGAGAGGACGGCCTCCGCCAGAGGGAGAGAGGGCGAGGGAGTGAGGGAAAGACGGAGGGGCAGGCGACGAGCGGGAGCGAGTGTGAGGAGAAAGGGAGAGGTGCAGGCAGCGAATGGCGAGGATGCTTGTGAAGGCGATGCGACGCAGAGAGGCAGAGAGGCATTTAGAGATGAGCAGAAGTAGCCAGAGAGCATGCAAATTGAGGAGGGTTGGCTGCCGATGCCAGATGAAGTCACAGATGCAGAGGACAGAGGGAGAGAAGTACGAGGCATTCTTCTCGTCATCTGCGCTCTCCCAGTCCACTACGCTCTCTCGTCGACAGCGTTGCAAGCAGGGGACAGGGAGATAAGAGTATGAGGGATGGCTAGAGAGCATGGCGGGAGGTTATGGAATGAGAGAAAATGAGGCGAAAAAAAAAAGTATGAAAAAATAGGAGAGGCGATGAGGGTGTTAAAATGAGAGGTTTAAAATGGCTTGCTCGGGGAAGCGGAGCTGGAGGACAGGAGAGAATAGACAAGAGAAGGTGAGTCGTGCTCAGACCTTCGTGTCTAGAAATATATCTGCACTCAGTTTCAAACTTTTCATTTTTATAGCATGGTTTTATACGGATTCAGATTGTTTTAAAATAAATAGACAAAAAATTTTAACGACAATTAAATACGTATCTTGTTGGTATTTCTTTGTTTCTTGAAGTCAAATTTTAGATGAGAAGTAAAATAAATGGAAGCTTCGTTTAGAAGTAAAAAAATATATATATTGAGAAAAAAGTTTAAAAAAAAGGAAGGGAAGCAAAGGGAAAAGTGAAGATTGAGTGAAGAATACATGATTCTTATTACTTCCTCCAAAGGAGCAATTTACCTTGCTTTAGTTTTTGCGTTTTAGGTTTAATGCTACATTGTTCCAACTTTCACATACTTAAATATTATTTGTTACATTTTAAAAATCGATAATACTATTGTACTTCGATCTTCTTGACGACTTCGGCCGGGTCTAACCATCCATTTCTGCCGGTTCCTGCCCGTGTCGAGAAAGCGGTAATTGTAACATAAAACATCATTCCCTCTTCTCCTCCTTTCACTCTCCATTAGGGCAGAACGAGTTGAAACTTCTGTCTTTCTCTCTCTCTCTCTCTCTCTCTCTCTCCTCTATCTCTTTGTCTCTCTCTCTCTCTCTCCTCTATCTCTTTGTCTCTTTCTCTCTCTCTCTTTCTCTCTCTCTCTCTCTCTTTCCCCTATCTCTTTGTCTCTCTCTCTCTCTATCTCTCTCTCTCTCTCTCTTTCCTCTCTCTCTCTATCTCTCTCTCTCTCTCTCTCTCTCTCTCTTTGAGATGGTTCTGCCCGCCAACGCCCTTTCCCAGCGTAACACTGGCAGAGGAGGGAAAGTGATAGTGGGGAGGCAGGTGAAAGGATGCTTCTTCGCTCACTTCTATGAGGACACTGAGGACATCTCACTACGGAGAGTAGTGAGGTTGCAGGGGAAGGAGATTGGAAGAGGGAGAGAAGGTAATGAGAGAATGAGAGAAAGAGAGACAGAGATAGAGAGGGCGAGCAAGTAGAGAGAAGTATCAGACAAAAAGGGAGAGGAAGAAAAGGCTACTCGTGTGACCTAGCGAGGGCAGGACGACAAGCCGGCCTTGGCCATGAGAAACATGTTGCGTAGGTACGGAGTGAGATGAAGAGAGTGAGAGACTGAGAGAGACAGTCAGTCAGAAGGAAGAGAGTGAGCAAGAGGTGGGAGTGGGCGAGAGAGACTGCAAGTGTTCGTTCAGCGCACATTAACCCTCAAGCTTTTTTTAGAGTTGACGCATTCTAATCTTCAAATTATCAACGCAAGGAAACTGTAAATTAAACGAAAAAGGATCTGGATTGTTAATTTCTTGAGTGTTTTTTTTACCACAGCAATAGAATGCATTTATTTGAACATAGCGAATATCTTTACTATAAAGTATTGAATAACAATTCTGTTTTCGTGTGACGTTTCAATTCTAAAAATTTAGGTGATAGGAGCTTTTTAAATCTAAAAATGTCCTGCATGCATTTCTTTTTGTAAGATAATGATAATGTAAACTGAGATGCGGATATTCTATTCAGTATACTTCGTAAGTGGCTGATGTCGATGGAGTGCATTCCTCGAGAATGAAACACAAGACATTTATTAGGCATTTATAGACAGACACGAAAATTGAGCTACATAAGCGCGAAAATACGAACGTATTCATTAGTGAGGCACGCTTGACCCGTCATCGTTTCATTTCCTCAAGCAACCAGCACAAGTTAAGAATAGCCACATACCAACAAGGTTCTCTAACCTTATTGTTAGTCAATTTATTTTCTCTTCGCTAATACACCTACTATGGCAATCAAATCGGCCAATCAACTGGTGCAACGTTTCGTTTTAAACAAAGAATATAAACGTTATTGTAAAAAACAACAAAGATATCAAAAATCGAATTCATAGGCCACGAAACATTATATATATATATATGTATATATATATATATATATATATATATACTATATATATATTGCTCAAATGAATACGCTTTGAAAGCGTTTCACAACTATGGCATAAACTTCAGAATCCTAATACAGGCAGGTTGATTGGTACAATGAAGACAGCATCTACGAATTTTAAATATGTCTATGTTTGGTCCGAAATGTGATTGCTTAGCACTCCTTGAACGCATCTCTATTTAAACTAGCAGCAACATCAGTGAATCAGTCAGAATTACTAGTTTGGTATCTTATGTTAGTGTCCGGACATTCGGCGACGTTGGGCGAGCACGGACTTGGGACAGAGGATCTTCTTGAAGGCGCGCCGGAACTCGAGGTTGAGAATGCCGTAGAGAAAGGGATTAAGAGACGAGTTAATGTAGCCGAGCCAGGTAAAGGCTTGCATCACCTGCAAGTGGAATTAGTGGAAGAGGAGTTCACTCAAGGAGACACTGGAAATGAGGACAGTCATGCAATTCTTTTTTAACATTTTGTTATTATGTTGCAGTTTAGGCACGGTTTATTTGTTAGCATCGCTATGAAGCCTATATGGTTAGCATTGCATTCCATCTGTCGTCCTCCAAACAACTCCTCTTTCTCTCTCGTGCTCTTCCCTTCTTTCCTCCGCTCTCTCTGGACCTTTGGATGGAGTGAACAGGATGAGCAGAATGGCATGATGACATATGCGCAGAAGAAGGGCAGCCAGCAGAACGAGAAGACAAAAATGATGACTGCGATTGTCTTCGCCGCCCTCTTCTCCTTCGCCACTGAGATCTTCTCCCTTTTGCGCAATGCGTTTGTTGGATTCTGCAGCAACTGTAGAATACAAAGGAAATTCTTATTTTTCCTCATCGATTCACGAACTGTTTAGTTAAGTTTTTTTTAAATCAAATTGTAGCTCTGAAATTTCTAACTAAAATGAAAATGGGACGATAAGTTTTTCCGAAAGAGCCTGACCTCGTTCTCGTTCTCCGGATTGGCGCTCTTCTTGAGCGTGACGGAAGTGGCAGTGGCGGTGCCCTTGGCGTACTTCATGTTCTTTGTCAACTCGTCCGGCGTGTCGTTCGAGCTGCTCTTCTCTTCCTCCTTACGGCGGATCGACTGAAGAGGCAGGAAAATTTACCTAATTTTTCTTCGTTTGGTATGTCTTAAGAAGAGTTTCCGTACTTATAATTTTATATTTATCACATATCAATTTATACGAGATCATAAGGGAAAAACTCCTAAAACGATCAGCTGCCCGATAACTTAAAAGTACGGTTCATGCAATCCACAGAAATGGTGCAACTGCCTCTCGTCTCTCTCCACAGAAACTTGTGGTTTGGACAACGGGCACGTGAGCCTAAGTGTTAAGCAAAACCCGGTTAGTGTGATTACGCGCACCATATGTATACATTTTAAGTGCAAGAGTTGAATGGCCTAGTCAGCCACCGTGTGGTTCTGCCAAATTTTTTTGAAAATGGTGGAAAAAAATAAAATAATAGTGAATAATAGAGAATGCTGTTAATTTCCTCAAGACAAAAGAAAAATGAATCTCCTTATTTTAAAGGGCAAAATAATAATAATACTTACATTTCGCTCGACGCGCTCGGTAGTACGCACATGCTGAGCCGAGACGGCCTCCGCCTCGACGAGCGGAACTCGCTCGCTGGCAGCGCCGCCGCCGCCAGACACCTTCGCGCCGTTTCGGGGCGCCGGCTCGGACGCCCGCTTGCTCAGCCGCTTGTGGGTCTCCGCGGGGATCTCTGTACCGGCCACGCCCTCCGGTGGTGGATTGTTGATACGCATCAGTGCGCTTCGACCTGAATTTAAGATGTATGTTTTTCAGTATATTTGTACGCTTCTACTCTTTATATTACGTGATATGTATAAACTTTTTGCTAAATTTGTAAATACCTCTATTTGTTCGGATTCGCTGGCGGGCCGAGATAAAGATCTTCACGTAGACTACGACCATCACGAGCAATGGAAGGAAAAAGGAGCCCGAGGCGGAGAAGACTACGAAGGCCTGGAAAAATTGTGGTTTTGTTAAAAAGTGATTAAAACAAAATAAAATAACTATTTATCCTTGTTTAAATGAGAGAGGCAGTTCCACACCTTCTCAGTGGTCAATTCGCAATGATCGCGGAGCTTCTGAGATGACCAGTCGTTCCAGCCAATCAGAGGAGGCACAGAGATCATCGCAGAGAGGATCCACACCTGTTTTGAAACTTTGTTCTCTTGTAACCCGGACTAAAAGTTCAAATTTACTCTTCTTCTGTTAGATTATTATCGTTGTTACCATTTTTGGTAATTTTATTTTCGAGTAACATTTAATGATTATCTAAATTAACCATTTGCGAATGTCTTTTAGCTCTCGGCAATTGGCTGGGTATTCAAGCAGAATGAATGAATGCTTTTTCTTTTCTCTTTCTGGAAGGAAACAAAAAGTTGTGGTGGGAGGGCAGAAGAAGAAGGAGAAGGAGGAGGCATTCAATGGGAATACGCTCATTTGTGTTCTTGTGGACGGATGCACACAAGTATATGATTTAGAGTGGGGAATGGAAATGAAAGGTCGCTGGACGAAAGGTTGCATCGAGCGAGGAAGTAAGCCCATAAGAAAGACACGAAAATTGTCAGATCGATATTCCAAGATTGGCTTATCAGCTAAAGAAGGAATTAATAAAAAACAGCAATAAATGCGAATATTTTTTTAATAGTTTCGATTTTTTCTTCCTAGAGATATTCAGCTTACCAGCACGATGACGCCGCAAACAAACTTGGGCGTTCTCTTCTGGGCGTAGTTCAATGGATCGTGGATTGCCCAGTACCTACAATAAGCAGATCAGTGGTTTTCATTATTTATATATTAGTTGTGAAGACCTACATTTGAACATCATTTGAACATGTTCAAATTAAATTACTTTGTTTCGTAAACGAAGAAAAAGAGACCGATCGATTGCAATGGCGCAAAGGTTGAGGATCGACGAGGTGCACAGGAGAATGTCGGCAGTCGTGAAGAACTGGCAGACATAGACACCGAGTAGCCAGCGGCCATCTGCAATACATTCAACTCGGCCCCTTTCTTTTTGTGTTCATTCCATTCCCTCCCATACTCATTTATTTATTGTCATTGTTACTTCCGTACCTATCAGCGATTCAGGAGCATAAACAACGAAGCCATAAACCCGGCACTTCACGCAAAATATTCCTTGCGACCATATTTTTCCACTCATAAGAAGTGTTATTCTTGTTCTCTTTTTTCAAGGAAACAAGTTATTTTATAGATTTTTTTTATTAAACAAACTAATAAATTAAAATAAAATAGAATAAAATAAGAACTAACCTGCAAGAAATTTGACGACATGGAGAGGCATGACAAAGATGGCGACAGCCAAATCGGAGGCAGCAAGAGAGACGAGCAGGTAGTTCTGCACCTTCTTGAGTGGCCGATAGCTGAACACGGCGACCACGACCAGAGTGTTGCCCACCACCGTCATCGCGATGATCACCTACACACAAGGAAACGATTAGTTTAATAAAACTAGTTGACCCTATTATTGCAATCGTAATGGCTACTCTTTATTTTCTTCCTTTTTTGTTATTTTAGTTGAAATGATGTAGCCCCCTTGTCCGATAAAGTAATATCTAACACAATTGACTGTTATATGATGACAAGTCGCTGTTTCGCGTAAACCTTAATGGCACATATGTACATATATACCCATGCAAAATGTTTGACATTTGGCTGCACAGTTTGATTAGCCTCTTAAGCATCTATGCCGACCACATGATGCATGAGATCTTTGAATTTCATTCGTACTAATTCGGGCAAGTTGACCGCATTGTAAATTATTAATTAGGTGAAAATGCCGGAAGTCTTCACGGAAACAGCCATGGGGAAATCACTTTCGTCAAATAAGCTTTAAGAACATTTAAAGATTCGAGCTCAGTTAGTAACAAATTTCGTCTTCCTCTTCCTAGTAGCATGTCCGGGGGGGGGGGGTTATTTCATGCCTTTCCCCCTCCATAGCTGGCCTTCCATATGCGTCTGTCACCCTTTGCAAGTTAGCTATCCGAGTTCTCCTGCACGGCGTGGAAATTCGAGCGTGAAGCTCTGCAGCTCCTTCCCCGTGTAAGCAGATCCTCGTTACCACCCTCCCTCCCCCTCTCCCATGTTCATTTGGACGGACACTTTGAATGCTTTCATCGTGTCTGGCTCTCTCTCTCTCCTGAATAAATTGAACTCTCAAGAGAACGCCGACTCATTCGAATGCATACATGTATCTATGTATACAAGTGCGAGAACGCATATTCATGAAGAGCCATGGACGCCCTCTAAAGGCTCTCCTCGACTTGCTCGTCCTGCTTCACCGTCCTCTTGGCAAATGACGCTAATCGTTCTCCTTTTATGAATGTACAATGTATGCTAATTAGTGACGGTTGCATGATTGCCAAGAAGTTTGAGAGCAAATTGAGAAACATTATGCATGTATAAAGAAGAGTTGACTGAGCAGAGCGGAAAACATAGAAGAATAAAAAGAAGTGAAACCAAGAGCAACTTGGCTCCCACGACCTTGCTGAATGCTACGAACATATTGGACCAGCCAGCCGCTAAAAAAGAGCCCAATTCACGCTGAAGGTGAGAAAGAGCGAGATCTTGCATCACAAAGAGCAAATGTAGAGGCAAAACAGAAGCTTATTGAGAAGAAAGAAGCGAGAAAAAGACCCCGCTTGGCCACACATATTGTGGACAGAAATTCTTTCTATTGAATCCTGTAATTCTATGGAAGATGCGTGTGTATTCCCATTCGACTCATCCAATTAGCCCCATAATAATAGAAAAAGGGAGAAGCAAAGCAGACGGATTTTTGCAGGAATGTGCGTGCTGAGAATGGAAAACAAGAAGCGACGCTTGTTTGTGAGGACACAGCTTACTATTAGTGCAAAGAAAGAAGCAAAGAGAAAGAAGGACGACAACAGTCAGAGTGCGTCAGTGGCTGCAGCAGTTTATGCAATAACACACCACTCACGTTCGGCCAGAGCATCAGATATACCAATGCATATGTACATATATACAAATATGCTTCTCTTTTCAAATACCCCGCTAATGTTCACAGTAAATATGCATCAGATGGTTTTCAACAAGACTAATGTTTGTATTGGATATTTAACAAAATGATTCCACTATAATAAAGAATATTAATTAAGAATAATTAGCTTAACCTTGAAATTTTGATTAAGATGGTAAATGAAATCTCGTTTACCAAGTAGGTGATGGTGCCGAGGACGAGCTCGACGACTGGCACGACGGAGGAGGCAGTGGCGGGCGCGGACGCAGGCACCGCGTCAGGGGGCCGGGCAGCTCGGCCAGGTCGAGGGAGGACGAAGTGACCGCAGAGATGTTGGCGACGTGCTCGGCTAGCGAGGAGAGCGCTCCGAGCACCATCACCTGAAGAAGAGGGCGAGCCATCCACCAACTACCGCCAGCTTCACGCTTAAGAAGGACACGTTTGAAAGCCGCGTGAAATGAGTCAGAGATTTGAGCCTATTAGTGAAAGAGAAAAGATCGTGCTTCATCCTTCTTAGCTCATTTTCTTAGAAAAAACGTCAGCGTCTCCAATCTTACGAGTAATATACACAAGATGATCGGAACACAAAAGCACAAAAAGGCAGAGTCCGCGCAAGCGATCTAAGCGGGCGGAGACAAGAGAAGAGTTGATGTCACCCTAGGGGCCCACCACGACAGCCCGGCCACCGAGCAGGCCCGTTGCGAGGAAGTACCACTTGTATGCACATAGTAACATAAAGGGGAAGCTTGTGTTCTCTCTGTCTACTTGTTACCCTCATTATCGCCCTTCTCTCTTTCGCTCAAACTCTCTGTTTTCTCTCCCCTCTATCTCGTCTTGGCTTGCTTACTAGTTCCGTATCCACTCTTGAGAACAAGAAGAAGCCGAGTAGATAGCAAAAAAAGAAAAGGATGAGCGGTCAAAACCAAGAGAAATTCGCAGCAAACAAGGCGGACGCTGCTAGGAAATCTTATGGTCGAAAAGAAGTCTCGCAAAGGCGCCACGCGACGATGCGAGCCACTCGCCCAATCAGCACAAATTAGCAAATGAATGTGACATCCCGGAATAGAATTGGAAGAGCTATCCTCAAGAATGTGTTTTTTTTTTCTTGGCAGAATGGTCACTTCTAGAAACATATTATTCGCAAATGACATCACATAAAATGTTGAGTACGCTTCAAGGAAATATATTTGCTGTGAAAGATGATGACAATACATTGTAAGCTTCATTGAAGACCGCATTGAATAATAATAATTTAGTGCATCAAAACTAATTTGATACCACCACACTTGCATGATTATAACTGAAGAAGAATCTTAAGACCGAGCAATAAAAGATGAAATACACATGATATAAGGAATCTCTTGAAAAGTGAAGGATACTTCTCTAAAATTCGTTGAACAAACAACATTAGAACCGCTGCTAGGCTATACTTTGCGAGCGAGACTAGAAACAAACATTTAAATAGCTGATTATTTGCGAATACGAGTGGTGGATGACTTGGCACGACCAGGCAGCTCTGGTGGCCACCAACGAAGGGAGAGCGGCACACACCGGAAGGGCAAACCCACTCCTCCCTTTCAGGCCTCCATCTCCTTCCTGTCTCTCTCCCTCTCTCTCTCTCTCTCTCTCTCTCTCTTTCTCTCTCCTCGCCATCGCGTGTTTGTGAGTCGTGATTGCATGGCAGACACGAGTGAGCACTCTCAGTCGGTGCCCCTTCTCTCTCTCTCTCCGGATGGTAGAAGTCCTCCCTCTCCAGTATCCAGACCATACCAACAGCAACATCTTCGACCGTCAACGCTAGGAGAGTTTTCCGCTCTTCTCTGCCTCCTTCTCTCTCTCTGTCTCTCTGTCTCTCTTTCTTCCTCTCGCTCTCTCCCTCTGTCTCTCTCTCTCTCTTTCTTTCTCTTTCTCTCTCTTTTCTCTCTTCTTCATCTATGATGCATGCGGGTGGTGGAATGAAAGAGGAAGACTCTTTCTTCTCTTTCTTACCATCCTCCGCATTCCTCACTCTCGGCACCAATGAAATAGTTATTCGTGTGTATAAGCCTTACTCCTACGCCACCGGCCGCATCATGGAAAAAGAACAAGCAATGGACAAGTGAATTTGATACAGACATTTTCTGTGATCAACCTATGATAACATGGTTTCAGACCGAACAGTTGGCTAACAGCGAGAGAAGAGAAGAAAGTAACGGTAATTCGACGAAAGATTAAGAGAAAGAGAGAGAGAGAAATAGAGAGTGAAAAGGGCAATGAGACAGCTTCATCTCGACCAGATCACATCCTTTGGCCCCGAACCTCCGCCAGCGACAGCTCTTTACTCATTCGCGCCGGCCAGACATTGCTACTTTTAGTGCCAGATCGAGTGATTCGCGACGAGGAGAGAGGGCGGCGGCTAATTAGAAAGAGATGCGAGCGAGCGCAAAAGGCGTGTTGGGGAAGGCGGAGGCGGGGGACTGCCAAAAGGAGAAGTGAAGGGGGAGGGAGAGGGGGTGATCCTTGAACCCGCATTTGGGCATAGAATCCAGAAGGAGCTGGCGTCGCGCAGAGCGCCCGCCTGGGCACACTCACTTGCTCGTGACCCCGATATGGAGGGATTGGAGAGAGAGAAAAAGAAGAGAAGCAAAGACAAAATAAGGAAATAGAGAAAGGAAACAAAGAGAGACAACATTCAGTGAACAAATCGGAGAAAAGAAGCAAAGAAATTTATGGGAGAAAAATTTGAAGAAAAAATATGAGATCTTTCAACAAGCAGCTGGTTTGACAGAAAAAGGTATTTCGGCAAAGAGAGCAAAACACGTTGAAGAGTCGACGATGATCAGAGTGCATTGAAGACAATCGGCTGTTTCTCCTCCTCTCTCTTATCGCGCGCTCTCTAAATGGCTTTGCAAGATGTGCATCTCTTCAATCTACACTTGCTTACATCCCTGGTCTACTGGAAACATCTCTCGTGGCCTCATTTGCGTAAAGAGATTGTCACCGAAACAGAGAGAGAGAGAGAGAGAACGAGAGAAAGACAGAGAGTGAGAGAGACACACAGAGATGGAGAGAGATAGACGAAAAAGAGCAGCAACGTCAATGCATTTGCACAAGTTGGTCGTCGGCAAGAACGCAGTGCATTTTTACAAGAGCAAGAGAGAGTACATTAGAATGCACGACATGCACTATATAACATTAAAAAACAAATTAATTTATTAATCAATAATTGAATTCTCAAGTTTTTTTTAATGTTTGGTTAAATGGTTTGTAGGCTCGCCTATATACTCTGCATTAAACATCACGATTAATAATGAAAGATGCGAAAAGAATGGTATTTTTGCAACATGAAAGAAGTGATTCGAGAGAGGGGCTGGTGTTTGAGTGGTGACTCCCCCCCCCCCCTCCCCCTTCATCTGGTGACAGAGACCATTCAGCTGCCAGCCACTGGTCGTTCATCTTCTCATCACTTTCCGCTTGCTCTTTTTGCCACATTTGCTAGTCTTTCATCACCGACTTCTGCTGCATCTTCGGAGTGTTCGATGGGAAGCGACTTTTACTCTCTCTCTTTCTCTCTCTTTCTCTTTCTTTTTCTCTCTCTCTCCTTTACCTCTTAGTCTTAGTAGACATATTTTCTTCCATCATCGCTATCCCCTAAATTCCGTTCGTTTCAGAAACCAAAAGTAACAATGCCGTCTGCCTAAGATCGAAAGGGACTTTTAAAACATCTTGCGCTTGGCTTGCCGAAGGAGAAGAAAGCTCTATTCTCAGAAGTTGCCCAAAATCGGCCCTAAAGCATCTCTGATGGAAGAAGAAAGGAGCGGGGGAGAATGGACTCGAGTGTGCAAGTACGTGTCTTTGATGAAGATGAGCAATCGGAAAAGGCCTAAGAAAAGCTACGAAAAAAAAGAGAAGCTCCCAAAGAGTCCCGGAGCATGCCAATGTGTCCCAGAAGAGAGGAGGGTGGAAGCCCACCTCCATGCCCCCCTCGAGGACAGGGAGGAGTGCCTGGATGGACACGGGCCACTGCTCACGCAGCCTTCTCTTCTTCTTTCTCGCCGTCTCCTTTAGCTCCTTTCTTTTCTAACTACCCGTGATCTCTAAATTGTCTTGGCCTAACAGCTCGTGCCAGTCCGGAGTCTCTCAAGAGGTGACATGAAGTGAAAAAGAGAGGGATCCAGCCACATTCCGGCATCTGACAGAGTGCGTTTCTTACAAGGCACTTATCTGTTCTCGCCCTAAAAAGTCTTTCTCGATTTCTCTACCTTCTTTCCTTCTTTTGCAAAACATTTATCCAAAGTTCCCTGTCGGATATGTCATGTCTACAATGAGAAGGAACCGAGAAAAGTATTTCCCCTAAAACCATTCAGTACGAGCAAACGGACTGTTAGCGATGAGAGCATCCTCGAATGAATGAGCTCCAAAAGAAAGAGGTAAAACATATTTGTATGTAAATATGAACATATTTTTTGCGGAAATTATATAACAAAAGAGCCTTCAGAAGAAAAAAAGACCGCGGCTCCTAATTTGGCGCTTGTTGGAGAAGCATTCATAATGTAGCTTGTTTTCCTCGTTACCCTGTCAAGTCGGCGGGGCGTGGAAAAGGACAAGAAGGGGGAAGGGAGCCACCAACTGCATAACTCTTCGTCTGCCTCGTCGAGAGGAGGAGAAACACGCGGAGAGAGGCCGACCACCAGGCTGCTCTCAATGAATACAAGAGCACGCTGCTCTCGCGATCTGTCATGTTGTTCGAGACGTCAGAGAAACAAAGAACCGCTCCGTTACTCTTGTGCTCTGCGTGGAGTGCTCCGACCTCCGACCCCACCTACTCAGCATACGGTAAGCTCAAGACGAGAAAGCAAAACACGTCCGAGAGGGGAGGGAGACTAGAATAGAGAATAATATTTGCGAAGTACTTACATATGTGATACAAAGATAATGGGGTCTGCCATCAACTGAAGTCCGCTCCTTCCGTTCCTTAGAGAAAACATGGTCTGAGAGAAGGGGGAGGTTCAGTGTTGCCATCGACAGGAAGAGGATGGAGCAGCTAATGGGCCACTCGGCTTCCTCATACACTTGGCCGCGCAGTCTTCTTCTGTCGTGCATTCTTAACTCTTTTATGCTTGCCTTTCCTGCTTCACGCAGGAAATCAGCCCAATTAGAAGGGCGAAAACGGGGAGAAGCCACGGCAGATGGCAGGGCCGGACGTCCTCATAATCAAGCAACATCCGTCGAGGATGAGCATGTGGGAAGAGAGGGAGGATGCTGTTCCCCATTCTCACTCCTCCTTCTCTTCCTCTCTCTGCTCTCCTATCTCTTATCTCTCCACTTTCTCGCCTCATCCTTTGTCTCTTTCCACAGCATCTCCAATATCCCTTTTCCCTCGCCCGGCTTCCGCACCTTTTCACTCTGGCGACCGTAGGCTAGAGATGCGCGGCAGTGACGCTGTATCAGTTGCGAAGAGAGAAAGAGTAAGGCAGAAGGATGGAAAGAGGAGAGAGAGCGCCATAGAGAGAACATAGGTGAAGGAAAAAGAGAAATAGTTTCGCTCTTGTACATTTGCACAACCCTTTTCTCCTAGTCTCCACAGCTTTTCCTCTCTCTCAATCGGTCTCCTTCTCTCTTCTCTCGCTCTCTCTCTCTATTGGTGCCCAAAAGTGCGAAAGTGTCATCTACTAGTCCGCTCACTGGCCCCGCGCATGCATCGATGCCAATCAGGTTAGGCCGAGCCAGGAGGAGCACGTTGAGGAGAAGAAGAGGAGGGGGGGAGGGGGAACCACCGTGCTGTTGGCTCCCTGGGCGAGGTCTTCTGGCCCATCTTTGTTTTACGGAATCACGGGACACAGAAAGAGTGAGGCGAGCAGAGAAAGGACAAAAATGGACGACGACGAGAAGTCTCAAAGGGGGAGAAAAAGAGCGCGATAATAGAGAAGGATCAAGCAATCCGAGAGCTCGACAGAATGCAGCCTTCTCTGCGGTGCGCGGAGCCATCGATGGGAAATTGTAAAAGAAGCAGCCTCAGCGGATAATTAGGGACACATTGAGCAGACGGCAAATCGGCCGAATCGCTGAGCAGCCGCAAAGGCAGGGGAGCCATGGAGGAAAAAAGGGAAGCCCGTTCTCGAAGGAGCAAGGAACACACCGGCAGCGAGGAAGGTACATATTGTAACAAGATTTGTTCAAGCACATACAAGCTATTTGATGTGCAAAAATTTTCACATTTGTAGCTAATACTCACTTCTGTTTTCCTTTTATTCCGAAGATTTTTGCAACCTCAGGACTACAATTCGAATACACATTGCCCGACGATGTTCGAATGATACAACAAGCGATGCATGAGAAAGACGAGTGAATAGAAGCAGAGAGAGAAAGAGAGATAGAGAGGCAGAGATGAAGAGAGAAAATCGGGCAGGACCACAAGGAGCGAGATCCCCACTCCGGAATGGGAATCTGCATGCACAACGGCCAACCTACGGAGAGTTCTTTCGAGTGAAGTTGACTTGAGCACACTGAGGAGAAATTGAGCTAGATGACGGATAAAATATGAAAGGCATTGAAATCATTGTGGAATTCAAGAAGGAAACGAGAATGGTGAGTGGACTAAAGCAAAAGGGCACTGAGGAGGTGCGCGACTCTGTTACAATGGAGGATATCAAGTAGTAAATGGAGAATGGAAAGGAGCGAAAGAGGGAGAGAGAGACAGAAAGAGACAGAGAGAGAGAGAGAGAGAGAGAGAGAGAAAAGAAATAGGATGTCGTCGCCGCGGTTGGCCTGGCCGCGCTCGTGGGAAGCCTTGCAATTCTGCCATCCACCACCGAGTATTCAAAGAGTTCTCGTATCATCCAACGAATGAATGGCGAATGCGCTGAGAAGCCAGAAATTCTCTCGAAGGAATGCTACCACGTGCCAGTTCTCCTCGTCATACGAAAAACTGCCTCCGAAAAAGAGCGAAATTATAGAATCCCATGACGACTTGCAAGAACGCGCGGTAAAAAGGGGAGCATTCCGGCATATTGGTACTCGTGAAAGTAGCGTTCGAGAGGGAGAGCTCGCCTAACTCATACGGTAGCAGCCTCCAGGCTTCATTTTAAAACTATGCACTCGCCACGAAATGTAACAAAATGCCTGGGAAAACATAAAAAAAAAGTTTAGTATTCTTTACAACACCCAGCAAAGGGATAACATTCCATATGCTTGTTTTCCATCAGTCTTCTGCTGAATTCCGGTGCTACTTTTTTATCTAAAATTTTCAACACGGAGCTTAATAAAAAGGCGAATTAATCTCAGAAAGGGCGTGCGAAATGAAACAAACGTCGTGTGAAAATCATAGAAATGAGCAAATGACTTTTAAACAATGCAAAAAAAGACATCGCCTTGACTTTGGCAGACATTTGAACGTATTTAGATGAGTTTGAATGTACATTTACATGCATTAATGGACACATCTGCATGGCGGAAATGAGAATTTGGTGCATCACTTGGAATGATGCCAATTCTCCTTTTTCTCTCTTTTACAACCGTTTACTCTTTCTCTCTCTTTTTCTCTTCCTATTTTCTCCCATTTTCTCCTCGCACATCGTGTGTCTACTCGATTCTACACGAACGGCTAATACATCCTGACAATATAGAAGATCTCTCTCTCTTCACACTGGGGACTCTCGTCGACAGAGTTCGCCCTATAGCAAGCGAAATGAAAAGGAGAAGAAAGCAAAGGAGAGTAATCTGAAGGAGCAGAGAGAGAAAATGGAAAAGCACGAGATGCCAGGAGAGAGAGAGGGTAAGATATCCGAGAAGAAGAGGCAGGAGAAGTATGTACATACTATACAATGATGGCATCAACAATTGGGATTACGACTGAAGTAACTGCAAAAAATAGGGAACTTTTAAAGGTTACACTATATAAATATCCCGAAATGCAAGATTTAACATTATTAACAAAAAAGAATCGGAAATTGCTTGAAATGAGCAGCGAATATTACGCGGTTTGTCTGCGAACGCGCGCGTGCCTATCACTTCCGCCGTGCCGACATCCGTGGCTCCAGACTGTCTGGTGTGGCTGGCCCAGACGGTATTCCAGGGGCGTCTTTCTCTCTCCTGCCGCCCCTACTACAGGGTCTACTCGTGGACAGGAGAGCAAAGAGACATGGCTGCTGCGGGTATTGGCTCGTGCCCGGATGCCGGAACGTCACGGTTGACAAGGCAGACGCACTTCCCCGTCAAGCTCTCTCTCTCTCTCTCTTTCTCTCATTTTTTTTCTCGAACCCATTTCTTAGAAAAAGAGCACATTATTTCACTAATGCGGCAGACCGATTTGGGTGCACATGGTTAACTTATAAGGTGTCTCCTCTCAACCTACAACAATTCTGTCTGTCTGCGTAACCTAATAGTTTGATGTTTGTTGGTCCAAAATTCGACACTTTGTTGTCTGTTTCAAAGACTAGTAATGCAAGAAGGCCGTTCAGCCAACCTCTCCGGCCGAGTCTGTCATGGTGTCGGAGGGCCGTCGATTAGCAGCCAGGCTCCGGCCGAGTCCGTGGGATGGTCCGGGCCCTTTCTGGCAGAGTCGCAACCAAGGAACAGGGTAAAGGCTGCCAGGCCGTTTCTGTCTTCCTTCCTTTCTATCTCCTCCTTCTTCTTCTTCTTCTCTCTCCTCCTCGACACTTTCGGGCTCCGAAGAAGACTCTCGCACACACCCGACGGAGAGAGCGGCCAACTCGAAAACGTCTAATGAGGCGAGCACCGCCCCCTCCCATCCAACCCCTCTACTCTTCTCTCTTCAATCCCCTTTTCACACCCTCCGGCCCTTACGCAGCTTCTCCTTCTTCTTCGCTTCCTCTGCCCCTCTTCTCTTTTTTCTGGCGCCCATTGTTTACTGCAGATTTTTCGCCATCCGATTCTCAGTCGCCAGGCCCGTCTACATAACTGACAATTCCGGCCGGCCAGCAAGCATTTCTGTTGTCTTCCACTGCTCTCCTCTCCAACGAGATCATTGGAGAACGGAGAAGGCCAAAGCACCCAAGAAGGCCCCGGGCTGACCTCCGACCCGTCTGCTCTGGCCAGATGCATATTTCACGAGGTTGTCACCCTCTACGAATGAGTCCATTGTGAGGACGCGGGCTTGGAGCGCCCATCTATAGAGTGGCGGGGAGGAACCCGGACCCCGCGAGTAGTTAGTTCAGTTGTGGGAGTTCACCCCGCCTCGATTATTGTTGCCGTTGGAACGGTGCGCGATGGGATGCCTACTTCTGTCTCCCTCCTTCTTCTCTCTCCCACTCTCTCTCTCACTCTCTCTCTCACTCTCTTTCCTCTGCCATTCTTTTTGCCATTGCCATTTTCCATCTCGTGAAAGAAAGCAGACTCGGTTAGTAAGCACTTGAGAATGACGCTCACTTGGCAGTTGTCGGAAGGCAGGAGCAGCAGTGGGAGCGGGGGAGGGAGTGACGGACAAATGATCCTACATGTAAGCCTGCTGCCCTTCAAATGGAAGACACATATGGATGCACAAATACACACAGACGCACACACTATTCCCCTTTTTGTGCAAACAGAAGAGTGGATCAGAGTCGATTTTAGCTGCGGCCTCTACTGCGCCTGTCGCAATCACGGATTTAGTCCGGACGACTCAGAACGCAAGGAAACAGAAGAGAAGGGAGAGAAAAGTCTGAATGGCGTCACGACGAGACCAATCGGCTAAGATTATCGCTGCCTCAGACACCTCATCCGTCTAGATTGCAGAGAATGACAGCAATGACTCTGCCAGAGATTACATTTCACGTACTCATTGTAGCAAGACGGTGAGCATTCCTGAGAAATGTTCACGATGCAGAAAAGTCAATAACCGCGTTTATCACAATACCAACCTTCACCTAACCGTGACATTCCTGTTACTGTGTGAGAACGATAGTGTGAGAATTCGACACGAAAATGCCAGAATAAGGGAAGTGCAAAAACGGGAACGATTCCTCTCTGAAACTGACACCGGCAATTCACGTGAGCGCATGGAAAGTGCTTGTTGAAATATTAATGAACGGATTGATTTAGGAGAGGGATAATTAGAGGAGAGGAGAGCGAGATCCAGAGAGACGGGGAGAGCGACAGAGAGAGAGAGAGAAAGAGCACGAGGAGGAGGATGAAGAATGAAACGGAGATGGCTCTCCTTTGCATATACTCAGCCCTATTGGTTTGGATCGTGTGCGTCTCATTTACTGCTTCCAGGCATACTTCTCTTTCTGTTTTTCAATTCTCTCTTGATGCCGCTCGATTTGCACTCTTTCTCTTTTCGCTCTCCAACTTTCATCCACTCACTCTCCTCTGATGCCATCATCATCATCTTCTCTGTCTCTCTCTCACTCTCTCAATTCTCCTCTATCCCCTCTATCGTCATTCGACCTCAACGTCTTCATATTGTTTGCATCTCGCCGAAATGACCAAGCAGATGCTGCAGCGGTTATTACGAATTGCAGCAAGCAAGCAGATGACTCATAAAAAGAGTCTTTCTGCAGTCGTGACGCGGCCTGTCAAGGCGGCCTCTGAATACAAGGAAATGTTCGTCTTCCGCGTCTCTCCATCCATTGTTTCTTCAGCAACTTGCCATCCCATGCATGTCTTAAGACGGCCGCCAAATGTCCTCGATATCGTGACAATTTGCACGACGACATCCGGCAGAGGGAGCGAGAGAGGCGATGGCGGACACTTTTTGCCCTCCGTCCTCCGCTAGTCCTGGGAGCGACAACTTGCAAGGGTGCAAGGGAGGCTCCGGATGTCCCTACTTGAGCGGCGCTGCTGGGAAGTCGCTGACTGACTGCTCCCTCTTCTCTTTTTAATGCAGTAGAAATGCCAAGGACACGTCTTGTTTTGAGGGCGCGATTTGCTTTACTCTCTGCATGTCTCGCAGTCTCTGAATGTCAACAGAGAAAGAGAGAGAGAGAGAGAGAGAGAGGAAGAGGAAGATCCAGAAGTGCCGGATCGCTTTCAGTCCCTATGGCGCAACCAGCTTCCTTCCGGCGGCGGCCTCGGGTAGAAAGAAGAAGATTCAGCTTCGTCTGTCCGGGCGAGCAAAGTAAATGTGAAGCAGTGGCAGAGATCTCGCTACTAGAGATGGAGGGGGGGGGGCAAGGGGGAAGGCGAGATTGGAGAGAGAGAGAAAGAGCGGAGCTGAATACGAAATGCCCGAGAGCCTCTCGCGCGCCTCTCCGATTTGTCGATTCTGACGACATGGACAATAGAGATGAAGCATGAGATGGCAGCTCTGCCATGCACACGCCAGTGCGGGGGTTCGCGGCCCACGCCATGCGATCTGCGCCTCCTTACGAAGAAGGATCGAAATTAATATTAATCGATGCACTTTCATGACCTATAAATAAGATATGATCACGGAACAAAGAAATTAAAAAAATTCTCAACCCAGTTTACTGAAGTAATTTAAAGGAGATTAAGAGTACAACACCTCAATGAGGGAGGGAAAACTGGAAGACTGAGAGAGTTTTGCCAACTACATAGAGGTAAAAGCTATTTCTTAGGAAGACATATTTGTAAATTTAAGGCTCTGCTTCAAAAGCAACTAGAGTGTGTCTATCACGGTTCTCCTTTTCTCAGTGAACTCTAGGCAATACCATAGGTTCAACCTCACATTTCGACTATATTGTCGTGCATTCCCTACCTTTCAGACCATCCGCGTTTGATTGTTAGACCGTACTATTGGCAATAACGTGGCTAATGTGAGTTAGTTTTTAAGAGATGAAATTAGGAGAGAGAAAGGGCTCAGAAACGAAAGAGAGAGAGAACAGAAAGAAAGGCAGAGTAGAACACATAAAATGCAATGTAGTGACATCGCGCATGGCACTGAAAATGCAACATGGCGTGTGAAGACGGTTACTTGATGGGCCTTGTGACTGGGCTAGTAGTTTCGTGAAGAGGAAGACACAGAATGGGGTTCTGAGAGAGAAGGGGAGAGAGAAGAGACAAGAAAGAGAGATAGAACAGAAAAAGAAAGATCAGTCCGTGCCCGTGCCTCCTCTCTAACCACTCCTTCTTATTGCAAATGAATTGTAGCGTGGCACATCAGAATTCGTTCGCAAAATGCGTCTCGAGAGCTCCGCTTAGAGTGTATAAACAAGAGCCATGGAACGAGGGGCCATCAGGGTCGTCCACGGGTCTACAGAGGGTACGCTCTGATAATTAGAAGCCATTTTCACTCGGTAGACATCTCTTTTTTCCATGGAAGCCGAAATAGCCAACAAAAGATGCTGATGATAGTCGTCCACTAAACATCTCATTTAAGGGAAGCAAAAAAAAGTTAAATATCCAGCAAACTCCTAGAATAGTCATTCAATTCATTAATCAACTGAATTGAAAGTGAAGAAACATTGAGTAAAGCGAGATAATCTTCTGAAGCGAAAATGAGAAAAAACGGGAAATCTTTCGACATTGGCTTGTCGCTCGTAAACAATCGTTGCAGCATTCATTCATTGCAGGGCGCTCGCACATAATAGACTACTTGTCAGGAATAGCGAACGCCACAATATTCTGCCAGCCATAAATTCTCTGCAGTAAATTGTAAGAAAAAACCTATTTCACGATATTTTCCATAACAAACGAATTCAAAAGTGTCCTTAGGCTAGTTCTTTTATTATTCACATTAATCAAAATGAATATTGAATCCATCAAAATTTACGTTGCATTTTTTAAGCATTTGATCATTCAAAGCAAGTCGGTATTTAAAAAAATTTCATCTTGCCATTATGGAATCCGTCCGAAAGCAGTTTATAGCTAAGTAAGAAAATTGTATAGTCGAGGAAACAAATGACTCCGAAGATGAGAAGGAAGAATGAGTACATGACTTGTGGAATGTTGCGGGCTTTTCTCGAAATGCTCTGCATTCTCTGAGCCTCCTCGGTGGTCCTGACCAGAGTATCACTGGCTGCCTCTCCACTTCTCAGGAAATCCAATCTCATCCAGCTGACAAAAGAGACTGAGACTTCTCCTTCCTCGAACTTTGTTGCATGGAATTCCATGGATATCACCACGAAGCAACACGCGCCGATCACCGAAGCGGAGACCACGTTCCAAGAGTTCAGCCTCCTACCTATGTAGATTCTACGTAGATGGATGGAAAGGGCAAACACTGCCTGGCTTATTCAGGAGCAGCAAAGCAGTGTTCTTCTAGAATTCTCGAGGACTCTATTTCTTGTGCCTTTCTGATCTCTGCGTATGTAAAGAGGCCGAGGTAACGAGCACCATTCAAGTTCAAGTAGTCACAAATATGTATCTCAAAGTGAATACTGCTGTCCGTTGAACTAGCCTCTATGGCATCAAATGCGTAGGCCGAAGAATATCGTATAAATTTCCAATCCCTTAACTTCAACTTTGATTTATACCGCCTTCGTCTTTTCAGACAGTAAATTCTGTTACAAAACAATTGATATTGGTTTAGTTTATTCTCGACAATCGACCATAAACACGGCGTGGGCACGCCGAGCGGAAACTAGGAAAGAACGAAGAGAAACGGGAGAGAGAGACAGGAAATGATACTCAGTAGCTCTGTTTTTGTTCTTAACAATCCCATCAATACAATATGACAGATCGTAACCGTATGTGCACAGAAAGTCTTTTCTCGCGGCAAAGAAATAAACAACAAATAAGCTGAAATGTTGTCTTTGACATAAGGTTAAAAAAACTATCTTATTAATAAAGTAAGGTACAAATGCGCGCGGTGTGAGCTCAGCGTGAGAAGTGGACAAAAAGGAGCGAGAAATCTGATATTCTTTTTTATGAAAAAATAAAATAAAAAAACCAGAAAAAGGAAGTCAATTTCCTAGCGAAAACCTTTCGCGCACGGATGAGATCTCGGAAACGGCGCAAACAGCGCAACGGAAAAGGAAAAGGACATCGAATACAGCTGGGTGGGAATAGAAATACTTTGCTTAAACAAGAAAAAAGAAGGCTGTTTCTATGACGATTCCTCATCCAGAGGGCGTGTGGATTGCGGCTTCTCTCAATAACAGAGAGGAGGTGTGAAGAGGTGATCAAACTGATGACTCGGGTTCTGTAGGACTGGTTGGAGAAAAGAAAAGATAAAGAGCACAAGGATAGGAAAGAGATTAGATCAGAGAAGCTGAACAAAAGTGTGCGAGAAAGCACCCATAATAAGTAGCATGCTCGAGCTAGAGGAGTACGATAGAAGCCTCGGTCTCCGCCCACCTTCACCTGTCACAACAAGTGAAAGTGCAGAGGGAGGCAGCCTTAGAGAGCAAGCGTTGACACACATCTACATATATGTATCTTCAATGGATGAATGGTCGCAAGAAGAAATAAAGCCAGACACGGTTTGCACTAATGAATATGTTATGAGTACATTTGATTAGGCTACGCAGACTAACAAAAATAGAATAGAATGAGGAAGTGAGAATAATGAACAATGCGATACGAAGATGACTGCGAACTAAGGAAGAGAACTAAGAAAACACGGAGGAGTGACATTCTGATGAAGAAAACAGAGAGTGAGAGAGAGAAAGAAAGGAAGAGAGAAAGAGAGTAAAACAGTGAGCACTGGGTAAAGTAAAGTAGGAAGTGTCTTAGGATATCTATAGTACGTGTTAAGAAAAGAAAGGACCAAGCCTGCCTTCCTCAGAATACCCGTCATCAACATAAGTCCTCGAGGAGAAGGAGTCGAACAGACGGCAAGAGAGAGCACGAAACGGAGAGAGGGGAGAGAGCTAGGGAAAGAGAGAAAAAGAGGTTGGGGTGGTCGAGGAGTGGGGGTGGATACAGACACCGCTTCCACTCTCCCGCCCTCCTACTCGTTTCGAACGGAGCGTTGCATCGACTTAAACCGACCGGTCGAAGCCCGATTGTCATCTGCAAGGCAGTAGATCGGAATTATAAATATCGCCAGATCCATTTCGTGGCTGCATATGACAAGCAATTCTGATTAAAAAGAAAACGGAAATCTTACGGAAATGAAGAAAACAATGAGAGAGCATTCCCGAGATAAAGAGAATGAGAGGGAGAAAGAAAGAGGAAGTAGTCGTGCAGACTGAGCTTGCAGAAAATAGTAGAATATTGACATGAGAACTAGCGAATCTCATCTGGCCCCTTGGACATGAATCTAATTTGCTGGTTACAGATGAAAAAGAAATTCAATATGTTGCCCATCATATAACATAAAGAAAAAAAATCGAAAAAAGAAAGAAATGATTACATCTTTGGAAACGCACAACTACTTTGGGTGAGCGTCGAGGCGGAGACGCCCATGCACGGCTGCATCGGCCGTATGCTACGGCGGACGGGCGCACTCGATGAGCCTGTCAATTTTAGTGTTATCGCAAGTCTGTATTGTTCCACCGTAGCTCATAGTAATTATTGAATGATTTCCCGCTTGAGCCCTTTACTCTCACTCACCATCAGCATCGGAGTTCTCCTCGTCGGCCTCGGAAGAGTCGGCGCCGCCGCCACTGCAGGCTGCCCGGCCGGCGGCGACGCGCGCCTTCTCCTCGTCCATCAACGACGACCTCTGCGACTCGTCGTCGCGGTTGCCGCGCTGCGGTCGGGCTGCAGTGAACGCTCAAGTTAAGGAAATCTTCATATTACAGGCCATAAAAGTTGAAAATGCTGACATCTTAAGAATTGGCCACATTTGTTTCTGAGTAATTTATATAGAAACATTTTGAAGGAATTGAAGCTAAAATAAACTCACTGGTGTTTCGATTTCGACTAGTCGGCCTTGTGGACTTAATCGGCTGATCATCGAGGCCGAGGGAGCGGGCGCTCTAAATCATTTATCAAATTAATAATGCATGTATAATTAGCCGCTTTTTCAATAGCCAGAAGAAGGAAGCAAGCCCCTCTCGCCGACTTCATAGTACTCCTCAAGGGCAGCGCCCGATGGTGGCGGCGCGCCGGGCGGCGGCGGTGGGATCAGGTCAATGAGGTTGTGCTTCGGCGGCGTCCTTCGGCGGCTGCCGTCCGTGTCGCCGAGAGTGCCGGCGTGGAAGCGGCCGTTTGTGCTGCCGCCCGTGCCATCCGACGACTAAAAACGACGAAATGGATGTTTACAAAATATTATAAATTGAAACAGGAGTCGCAGAAATGAGCACATTCGCGATACCTGAATGTAGCTGATATCGGTGTGAGGTGGACTGTCCGAGTTGCTCCCGTTTTGATTGCCGCCGACACCGCGGTAGTCACTGCCACGAGAGGAGCGCGATCTAGACAGATAACATGAAGATGGCAAATAATTAAGAGATAGATGAACGGTAATTATGAAGAACTCGTCGAACCTTCTGCCAGTTCCATGGTCGGCGAAACGCGGAGGCGGTCCACTGGGCACGGGATTCTTCGGCAGGGCCGGGCCGCGCAGCATGTGGTCGGAGAGCCACGCTGGCTGAGTGGACTGCGTCTGCTGCTGCTGTTGCTGCGCGGCTGCCGCAACCAATGTGGTCGTCGCGTACGGGGATGGATCGTCTTGGTACTGAAATCAAGAGACAATAGTGCCTTGTTGGAGTGCTATTCCATGGTATGAGACATTAGTTATTCTCTCACTCTCTCCCACCTGATTGCCGTAGAAGGTCGACATGGTGCCGCCATTCGTGACCTGCGCGTAGTGGTAGTGCGGCTCGGAGCCCGGCCGATGGAGCGTGCCTCCGAGCTCGCTCTGAAGCAAAGCCTGCAGGTTGGCTCAGTCTTAGGTACATACATATATAAAAAAATAAAAAAATACAAAACTTTAAATATTAATTTAAGTCATTTTCGCGGCTCATATTTCGTCTCTGGTTCAACAAATTTCTTTCTAAAACCAGCTCTCTCCGTTTTCAAAGACATTAGCTAACCAACTCCACCTCGTATGGATTGTAAAAGTCGTGATGGTTCGGCGTCATCGAATAAAGGGGCGCGCCGCCGCCGCCAATGCCATTTCCGATGGCCCCTGGCGGCCGATGCAGAGTGCCTGAGGGCGGGAGGGGAAGCCGGGCGGCCGTGTGGTAGGCAGGCTCGCCCCAGGGAGGCGCTGCCATGCTGCCGTCGTTGATCTTGATGAATGGAGCCATCCGGTCACTCTGAAATATTACGTTGTACTGTTTTCCATAACATATTATATGGAGACTATTTGGAATTGATACAATACAAAATACAAAGTTATAAGTAAGCCTAAACATGACTGACACTCTGGCAAGAGCTGCTCTTCTTGCGTCGAATGAAGAAGGCGATACAGCCGACCATGAGGAGGAGCCAGAAGAAGACGAGGAGACCGACGACGAACCAGCCGCGGTGAAGCAGCGAAGACGTCCACGATTCCATCGACGTATGCTTCTCCAGCGTTTCAGGCGCTGCAAAAGAATACGTCATATTATGCATTAAGGAAGAATAGCCACATTTCCTTTTCTTTTTATAAAAAGAGATATTTATTCACCATTGAATAGAAATCTAGCTGAACTCACTCATGTCAATGACGTCAGTGCCATGCGCGACTCCGATGCCAGCGGCAGTCCTCGCGGCCACTTTGATCTTGTAGGTCATGCCAGGGCTGAGATGGAAGAGAGTGACACTCGCTGCTCGCTCGTTCGTTGTGATGTTCCGGTTGAACTTGGTGCCCTTGCCGAGGATGACTATCTGAAATTTGACAATTCTAAATGACACTAGTACTTCATCATGTCAATGTAATACTCTTGTTTTGCTATCATTTCTTCGCCTATCGCCAACAACTTCGTTAACTCTGACCATTTATTTTCTGCTCACAAAATGGTGAAAGTTGACCTGAAACCCTCGCAGAATTCCGTTCATTCCTTCCGCTGGCGGCGCCCGCCATGAAATACGAAGCGTCGTTAGATTGAGCATGCGGACATGTACGTCGGCCGGCGGCAGCGATGGCGCTGAAAAAAAAATATTTTTCAAAATTAATTTCATAAGAATACAAACCGCCTTAAAAGATTGGAAGCCTGCTAAAATTTTGTTAGAAACGATTGAAAGCGCTACAAGATAAGTGTTGAAGTGTGAGAACGTACGCGCTTCTGCAGTGAGTGCATCCATGGAGTTGGAGGGAGTGCCCTGGATGACGCCGCTGTACGGGATCACGAAGAACTCGTAGTTCGTGAAGGGCAGAAGCCCGTTCACCACCGCCGATTCACTCGCTGCGCCGCTCACGTTCACCAGGCTGGACAAGAGAAACTGGATGTCAAAACTATAACAACGTTTTGGCCGAATACTTAACAACAAAATCGAATATTCGGCAAATATGTAAATTCTGACGGTGTCTCCGCATTGGGTCCGCGCCACTTGACGTAGTATCCCTGAATGAGGTCCTCCTCTGCTCTCTTCCGCTTCCAGAAGAGTCGCACTGCCGTCGAGTTGATCGTTTTGACTTCCTCCAGCTTGATCAACTGCTCCGATGTCAGACGAGCACGTCGAGAAGCCTCGTCGTCAGCAGAAGAAGCTGCAGATTCGGAGCCGTCGCCACGGTTGCCTGAAGCGCACTTTTTGAATCATTTTACAAATCACCATTGATTTTACAACACGAAAATGAATAATTCAGAATAAAAAAAATACATTTTATTGAAGTAGCCAGCAATTGGTTAATTTTTGCTCAATATCAGTCTAAGGAAATTGATGGAAAAGGTGAGATGACGCAAAAATTCGTACCGGAGACGGGCGCCGGCTTGGTAACGACGGATGTGGAGGGAAGAGAAGGAGCACCGATGCCCTTCTCGTTCTCGGCGCGAACCACGAAGAGATACGTGTGCGATGGCTTGAGATAGCGGACGTGGTGGAGCGTCCCTGACACGTAGTCGTGCACGTTGAACCATGTCTGAACGAAATATATATGAACATATTTGTCTTTTTCTTAAATTTAAAGGGGAAAACAATTGATATCTAGAATAAAAGCACATTCGATAATTTCGCTTCGATCGATGAACTTTCCTCTTAACATTAGATGTTTCAGAAATGAGCGATCTAGAGGAGCTCAAAGTTTGCTTGGAATGAGCACCTGCGACTCCTCCGGACTGTAGTACTGGAGGACGTAGCCGGTGACTGGCGACGCGCCGTTCCGCTCGGGAGCCGTCCACGAGAGGTCGAGCGAGTCGTGCGAGATGTTCGAGGGGGTCGGCTGTCCGGGCACCGAGGGGAAGGTCGAGGGGTCGGGCATGCGGAAGAACAGCGCCTTTGGGTTCGTGTGCTCTGAGGATAAGAGACCATTCAAAACGAAAAAATTGATATATCAGGTCAACACGAATTTTTATCCCATTTTCTATCCTTACTATCTTCGTTAAACGGTTTATAAAATAAAATAAACAAAAGTCTCACCTTCTACTGTCAAGGAGGCAGTCCATGTCGATTCGCCGTCTTCGTTTGAGGCTCGGCAGGTGAACAAGCCAGAGTCGCTCTTTCTGCAATCAACAACGTTTCTTTTCTTTTCTTCTTTACATTCAATTTTAATATTTTTGGCTGGAAAAAACTTTTTTTTCCGAAACTGCAAGATTCCTTTGATCTTTTGGGCCAACATGATTATGTTGCTGAGAAAGACGGATGGATTGCTCTATTCCAGCATACAAGGACAGCTGTGCATACAGCACGAAGACATATAGCTTCCAGTGGCATCTCTTCATGCCAACTTATGCCGTCCCTTAGCTTTCATTCGGAGGAAGTGTGGCAGCCTACTGATTAGAGGACTAGGTACTTGTGCCGGATATTTTTTGGACAAAAAAGTCGTGAGTTCTTTTTGTCCATCTTGATGTGTGCTCCCAGGCGTGTCAACACGGGCCGATCCACTGCGAGTGGCCATCTGCACTCTGCCACAACAGGTGATGCACGACTGATTGAGTGCCTCCCAGGCTACTCCGGATGGGGGAACACGGGCTATTTGAGAGATTATGGAGAACAAGCAGGGGAGTGACAGAATAGGGAGTGACATAAGTAAGAAAGAAAGAAAAGATCATGAGAGAGAGGGAGAGAACGAACATAGTACATGTGCTGTCTCTTCTCGTCCTGCCCAAGGATTAGCCTCCTTCCCCATCGTGCTTCCCTAATCTCTGCTCAGACAAGCAAAAGACCAATTGATGTCCCTCACAAAAACCCTCTCACGCCTCTGTGAGTTCCCACGATGCCATTGAAGCCAAGTGCTCTTCCCATGGCTCCACGGAATCCCAGGACACGTCGGTATCAGTAGCCGTTGCATTAGCCCGTAAATTCGAAAACTTGATAAGATAACCCGGCAAAGAACCATCGATGCTGCTCTGCTCTTCGTTCCCTTCATGTGCCATATTATTTTCTTATTTTAGGCGTCATTTACGGAAGCTTTGATAGGAGGGTGGTGCGCCAGTCGAGGAAAAGAAGGCGAGAAATTAAAGATGGAAAGGAAATGATGCAGGAAGAGAATTTGTCTGCTCATTCGTCAAGTAAACTGCGACCAATTATGGGAGAGGGCTGAAGAAGCCAGAGGCTGGTCACTCTCTACTCGAGACACTTCAACAGTCTGCTCTACTTCTCATGCTAATCTCACATTCACTCTCTTTCTCTTTCACATACTCTCTCCTTCCCCTTTGGAATAATATTTCTGTTGCTCATTGCTCTATCATTCTCTCTCCCTCTATTCTTCTCATCCTTTCTCACCCCCTCCCCCCCCAATCCAGCTGAGCTCTACCCCGCAGTGCTCTACAACCATTCTATGCAACGTAGAAGCAGAGATGAGCGAAAGAGCACAGAAGAATGAGAGATGCAGAGAAGCAAATGATGAGAAAGAGAGTGCGAAAGAATAAGAAGAGAGCGCTTGTTGATTGGACGGCCCATGTGCTTTGTTCACGTCCCTTCCTAAGACTGTCCAAGGCAAGAGCCCCCGTAGGCGCCAGCTCAAGAGGGGCTTCTTCACTCCTGTGCATTACTTCTCCTGCCTCTTTCCTCTCTCTCTCTCTCTCTCTCTCGTTTTCTCTCTCTATCTCTACAATCCTCGCCTTCTAATTCCCCACAACGTAAAGGAGTGTCAACTCTCATGTAACACAACAACTCACAAACAATTCAAATGCAACGAGGATGTTGACATTTGTGAGTGTTTCGTAAGCGCAGAGTCAGATGTATAAAGAAGAGACATGATGAGGGTGTATTAAAATATTATTAGCAATAGTAAAATCTATGTAATCAAAATTTTTATTGTTCAACAAGAAAAGAATACAAACCTTAGCTCTGCAATGTGGAGACTGCCGCCGGAGTGCTGGCTGATGCGCGAATCGCCGGCCGTGTCCACGAGCTCGCCGTTCCTGAGCCACGTGATACGGGGCGGGGAGCGGCGGCCGCGGCGTCCGGGAAGGGAGAGACGGCGGCGGCCTGGCATGGCAGGATGGCCGACGAGTCCACGGCGATTGTCTGATTCGCCGGGCCATGCTCGATGATCGGCGGCGCGCGCACGTCAACGGCTGAAAAATGGAGCACATGGCCAATCACTCTTATTCACTTCTATTAAATAAAAATTAATTTACATTTTGATTTTATTTATGATTTTTTTTTCTCCTCTTATTGTTCAGTTTCCCAGTGGATTTCCATTCGATCTACCGCAGTTGGTGCCGTTGAAGGAGCAGAGTGACAGCGCCGACGTCAGGCTGAGAAACGAGCCGAAGACCATGGCGGCGCCCGACGGAGAAGCGCGCGGCCAGCGCGCTTCTCATATGGGACACCGACCGGGTTCGGCGGAGGAGGGCGCGAGGACAGGGGTCGCGCGAGAGGGAAGCGAGAGAGAGAGCGACGACGAGCTGAGGAGCACGAGAAAATGAGGCGACAGACAAAGAGACACATGCACAAGACATTCAGATAGAACACGATAGGCATCAAGAACAGCTGCAGGAACTCACAGAACGGCGTACACTCTGCAAGGGCAAAGGTGGGCAAAGATAAAAGAAAGAGTAGAGAAAACGAGAGAGAGGAGAGAGTGAGAGCGCGAGATAATGAGAGATATGACAGGGAGGAGATTGATGTGTTGTTGCGAGACGCACTGTGGACGGGAATGTAGCGGCATATTCAAACGGGGGAAGACTCATTTTCAGTGCACATACAGAGAGATGTGTATTAGAGAACGGGGGATTAGAGAGAGATAGATATAGAGAGAGAGAAAGAGAGAGAAAGAGAGAGAGAGAGAGAAGGAGAAAGAGAGAGAGAGAGAGAGAGAGAGAGAGAGAGAGGGAGAGTAAACGAGTGAGAGAACTTTAGGAGGTAAGGCGACAAGGCGTTTTAGGTTCGCAGAAAAGACGGAAAAAGTGACAGCATATGTGAGTTCGATCTCATCTAAAAAGACGCCTGGTTTGAGGCGAGAAAAGGGTCGCACGTGTGTCCCCAGGTTATACATAAGTGAGTGAGAATAAGGAAAGAGAGAGAGACAGAGAGAGAGAGAGAGTGAGAGAGAGAGAGAGAGAGAGGGTGCGGTGACGGGCAGTAAAGGGAACCATTGATAGAGAGAGCAGCAGAATGAGGAAAGAGAAGGAGTGAAATATGACTTATTGTGAGGACAGTATCCGATGCACAGTTACAGTTCTCCAGCATACTCGGAGAGGCTACGGGGCATGACAGAGATGAGACAGAATACTCGCAGCGGATATAGACTTGAGGATCGGAATGACGGGAGCGAAGAGTCTCCAACCGATTCAAGGAATGATCCCAAAGAGGAGGGATGAGAAGGAGAGTGAGAGAGAGAAGAGATGAGAGAGAAAGAGAGAAAGAGAGAGAGAGAGAGAGAGAGAGAGAGAGAGAGAGAAAGAGAGAGAGCAGGAGTGGGATACAAGAAAGAGAAACAGAAGAGGGGTGAGCGGTGTGTGAATAATTGCTCAACCGACCGGATACAACCGACCATGACGGAGTCGAGCTAAAAGGGGACGGCGATCCCCACCGGGTCGGCCGACAGTACTGGAACGAGAAGAATGGAGGAATTGCGAGAGTCATGGAGAGAACAAAAAGAGAGAGAGAGAGAGAACGACTGAGTGAGAGAGAGGGGGATAAAGAAAGAAACAGACAGAAAGAGAGAGAGAGAGAGAGAACATCATCCAAAAGTATTCTGCCTTCCAAATCCGACCCGAATCGGACCGCCAGGTATTACCTCCAACTACTGCTGCTAAGCGTAAAGGAGTAAAGAGGCCGTTCAATTGACCTTACTCAGACGGCGGCGGCAACAGAGGGATCATCTTTACTCAAATGGACAACTCGATAGAGAAGGTGAGAGAGAAAGAAAACATAAAAGAACCAATCATTAAAAGATTTGCAAGTGACCACCCGATAGACGTGGAATTGCTATAGCCGAGCAGGCTACTTGCACCTCTGCTGAACATTTCTGAGGACAGAGACTCGATTCCATATGGAGATGGAATGCTGCTAAAGTTATTAATAATAAATTAAATATCCGACTAAGCAGGTGATTCGTCGGATTCTACGCATACAAATGCTACAGGGCAGCACGGATTCGTCGTCCGGAAATTGCAACTCTGTCTTTCGGGGGAGGGAAGTATTGGCATGAAACGAGAAGAAAGATGCATGAGGGAAAAGAGGAGAGAGAACGAGAGAAAGAGTGAAGAGTAATAACAGGAATGAGAGAGAGAGAGACAGGGAGAGAGACAGAGCCGGGTGGATTGAATGTATCATTCCTGCCTCGCTGAGTAGAATGCGTAACAAGGCGAGCGTGCCAAGTGAGGCAAGCGATGGCCCAAGGGCGCGCATCTTAGGAGAGGAAAAGGACATACGCATATTTACATATTCGCACAACACAGGCGATAGCCTCTCTCTCGCCCTCTCTCTCTCTCTCCCTCGCTCTCTCTGCTTCTCTCACCCTCACATACTGCTTTCCAGTCACCCCTCAACTACACTGTCCCAGACAGGAACGGCACTCTCTGAGCACGCCTCTCCTTCTCTGGCTTCATCTCTGAGACCCGCCCCATTTCGATCCACATACACCCTAACTACACTAATTGTGCCGGCAACGAGGCGTGCGTTGATTCGATCGACAGCTTCTCCTTTTGTCTCCGCCACTTCTCACTTATGGGACAGCTCCAAACAAGGCGAGTTTAACGTCACAAACACATAATGATTAAAGTTTACCATTGCTTTGCAAGTGACGTAAATATGGCTTGCCAGATCAATTTCAGAAGCAAGAAGAAGCGTCGTGAAACAGCCAATATGAGCTCGACGCTGTCTTTATAGACCAATGCCAAGCAGCCCAGGAATAGCCACGCGAAAGAAAAAAAAACCAATGAAAGAAAGAAGATGCACCACGCAGATGAAGAATACCGAACAGACGCACTACGTGGATCTTCGCAGGTGAGAACGACTGATGACAAACAGCTCTTCCCTTCTCTCGTTCACTAGCTCTCTCTCTCTCTCTCTGTCTCTCCTCGTTATTCCTTCTCTATCTCACTCAGTCTTACTATCTCTCTAGCATCTCCACCTTCTTCTCACGGTTTTTTGTTGATCCGCGCGATTGTCAGTCCATTCTGTTTCTTCTGCCATTGGCGCGGCGCGGAAGTCAGTCATTTGCTGAAAGGCGATATCCAGCGAGCGAATGAGTACAAAGGGAGAGAATTGAGAGAGAAGAGAGAAGGTAGAAAAGAAAGAGGGAGAGAGCGAGACAGAGACAAAAAGAGAGAGAGAGAGAGGGAGAAAGAGAAAGAGAGAGAGAGAGAGAGAAAGCACCTTTTTCCGCTCTACCTTTTTTCCGTTAATTTTGGTGACTGGTAAGACGAGCTAAGCTAATTGGTCGGTAAGCCAAACGACAGGTGGCTAGCAGGCAGGATTTTCTGCTTTTGTTTGTATTGGCTCGTCCTAAATATGCCTCGAAATGAAGATTCCAGCTCTTGGAAGAGAGCAAGGCAACGCAGAACACAACCTGGTACAAACGCCATATCAGGATGTCGCCTGAGAGGGCAGCAAGGCAAACAAAAAGGAGGAGTGGGCGAGCGAGAGAGATACGTGATATGACAATCTTCGAGAGAGCAAGCAGGGAGGGCATATGTCGGTACACAAATAATGTCTCTTCCAAAAAAAAAAATGCAAAAGGCAGTTGAGACGCGGTGGCAAGGTGAAGAAGAAGCAAAAGGTGCTGCAAGAGGAATGTTGGGGAATGCAGTAGATTCCGACTGTCAGTTAACGGAGATGACAAATGGACCCGAGTAGAAAGATAGCTACTCGAATCCGATAGAAGACAGCAGAAACTATTTTGGTTTCAGTCCGACATCGAAACAAGTGGATGCGATCAACAAGCTCAGATATGTATGTTGGCGAGAGAGGAAGCGAGAGAAGGGAGGATAACACTGAGAAAGCCTTTCAGCGCACCGCACCAACTGCCACTTTGAGCCAATACGCAAGTAGGACGATGACATGTAAGAACGATTGTCAGGCAGTTAACGACAGCTCGAGATAGTGGAAGTGATGGGGAAGGGGAGAGAGAGATGCAGAGGAGAAGAGAGATAAGACAAAAGTGAGAGGCAGGCAGAGAGCGCGAGTGTCCCTCCCGCGTGCGTGTTACATCAACGGAGTGACCGATGGACAAGCTATACGCTGATCAGGAGGGGGAAAGAAGTTGAAGCCAGCGGTGGTAGACATGATTTTTCTTACAGCAAGGGGAATACTAAAAGGGCTCTAACCGCGAAATGAGCAGCAACAGAGCAGGAGACAGAGAGAGACAGAGAGAGAGAGAGAGACAGAGAGAGAGAGAGAGAGAGAGAGAGAGAGAAAGAGAGAGAGAGAGAAAGCCGTTCTCCTTATAAGGAAAGTGACCAATCAATGCCACGGCTTGTTTGAACAAGGAAGGTGATAAGTGGGAGAGTGTGGCAAGTGGGGAGCAGAGGGAGAGAAGACAAGAGATAGTGTTAAGATCATTAAGCAAACGAGGGATCAAGAAAATGGAATGAAATAGAGTGATCATGGCAAGCATATTGCAACTTTCGAGTGCAATATGCAGAAGAGTTCGGAGAGCTCAGAGCTCAGAAGCAACATTGAACAGAATGGTCGTTCATAACAGTTGGCTCCGGGAGAAAAGGGCAAGAAGTGAAAAAGAGGGTCACTTGCTGTTCGGAGCCCAGTTCTCTCTATCTCCAGCTCTCTCCGTTTTTTCTTTCTTACTCCCACCGCTTCTCTATCCATCTTCATCTTCAGGCTTCCAATAAATGCAGTACAGCCGGCGTGTGAGCTGAATGTAAGCGCTGAGCATGAGGGAGAGAGAGAGAGAGTGATAGAGATATTGCATGGAAAGGAGAAGAGAGCGAGAGAGAGAGCGAGAGAGAGAGAGAGCGAGAGAGAGAGAGCGAGACAGTGCGAGGGACAGAGAGGGACAGAGAGAAGGACAGAGAGAGAGAGAGAGAAAGAGAGAGAGAAAGAGAGAGAGACATCAAGCGAATGGTGGTGTTCGGTTCTAAGTCGCCTTATTTCCCGGATGCTTCTTCCTTTTCTCTATTGTCCTCTTCCTCTCAATTCCCCCATCTCTCTCCTTCACACGCCGTTTTCCCACAGGCGACAATGAAGAGGCTGGCAAGAGGCAATCTGCATGAATGCATGGAGGGTGGGCCGAGAAACAGTCGCCTTGTTATTGGGAGGAGACTCGGGAAGGCAGAAGAAGAAGAAAGCGAGCAAGCTGATAGCGCGAACATCTCATGATAGAAACGAAAGGAGTAAACACAAAAGTGATGACTGTATCGCCCTTTCGCCGGTGATGGGTCATATCATCTGCCTATTAATCGGAGCAGAAGAAGAATGTATGCGGAAGCATCAACTGAAATATCAGAAAGAATACTGTCAACAATGTACAGAATTTTCACTAGTTGCGTGATGTCTCCCTCGGCAGGCCCCTCTTATGGTCAGGAACAAAACACACAAGCAAACAAAAAAAGCGCCGCGCAGCCAAGTCCGGAAGAAATCGCTCCTACAATGCATGGCAAATGTTGAAACACAAGACAAAACAAGGGAATTTCACTCCGAAAGTCACAGAAATTTCACAGGAAGTGATTATCTCAAGTAATAACATCAGTATGGTAGATAAATGGACTGAGTTCGCTATTGGGTAGATCTGGGAGTGAGAGATCAGACGAGAAAGAGAGCGGCCAAGAGATCCCGAAAGATGAGAAAGAGAGGGTCTCATCCCTGAACTGACTCACTCGTCATCGCTTCATATATGCCTAAAGTTTAGGCCTAAACACAATTCGAGCGCCATAATCCAGCAGCTTCGGAGTGAGCATCTTCTATCTTGTGGCTCATTCTTCTCTCTCTTCTCTCTCTCTCACGATAATCCATCCGTCTTCCTTTCATATTCCATCTCTATTTCTCTCTATCTCTCTCTCTGTCTCTCTCTCTTGACTCTCTACATCTTCACGATAAACAACACACTCATCACTTGCTGTCTCTGGCATGATTGTGAGTGAGGAAGAGCTTTCTCGCATGGTACACTGACCCGCTGTGGTCAATTTGTGATGTATCTCCTCTCTTTCGCTTTCTGTCTGCGTCTCTCGGTTCGCTTCTAGCTCTTTCAATCTATTCATTCATGAGCATTCTGCAGAATGCTTCTCACTTAATCTCTCTCACTGGTGTTCTCTCTTCCCTTAACACACACGCTCTCTTTCCATTATTCTCCCTCTTTCTCCCTCTCTCTCTCCCTTTCTCTCTCCCTTTCTCTCTCTCTCTCTCTCTCTCTCGCTCTCTCTCTTCCTCGCATGGCTCACTCCCATGCGTCACACCATACAAACAATATCCAGACGATTCGCACTTCGCGACGCATTAAAGATAAACACTGACCATCGGCTGTGGGCAGTCACGGGAAATAGGGAGAGAGAGAGAAAGAGAGAGAGAGAGAGAGAGAGTAGGAGAGGGAGAGAGAGAGGGAGAAACAAGGAGTGAAAGGGCGAGAGTGCGAAGCAAAGAGATATGGTAGAAGCTGATTGTGAGAGACAAAAAGAGATGGCGAGGAAGAGAGAAGGGAACAAGTGTTTAGAGCTGCCATATCTTTCCGCTTATCAAACTAGGCATAGTGTGAGAGTGAGAGAGATAGAGTGCCCGACAAGCTGGCTACAAGCTTGCACTTGGCCATTCCCGTAGTCGGCAGATGGTCATTCTACAAGAAGGGAAGAAGGGAGCAAATGAATGAATACATCCCGACACAACACACTCCTATGCTGTCCACTCTCTGCCGTCGCCATGGCAGTGGGATGCGAAGAGGAGAGGAGACTGAGATAAAGAGGAAGAGAGAGAGAGAGCAAAGCAGAGAGATGCTTTGCAATGAAAACATTGTTGAAGAAGAGTCATTCCGACGAGATGGCGTGAAGAGGCTATAAACGTGTGAAAAGAGGAAAAGGAGAGAGGGAGAGGGAGAGGGAGACCGGTTAAAGTAAAGTGTTTGATGAGAGTACGTTTTCCGTCCGTAGAGAGAAGAAGAAGAGAAGCAGTCGCATTCAATGGCCATGTCTAAAATTGCGGTTAACTAACCCAGCTAAAGCGAGCCTAATTAAAGTGCTCACAGCTACAGTGAAAGAAGCGGCAGAAGACACGATGAAAGTCGACCGCGCAAAGTGTGGTTGCACTTGTGGCAGCAAGCGAGGCCAACTAGCTATGCGGTAACTGTCAACCATCTCGCAGAAGGTACAGGAAGCAAGCACGAAACACAAGGGCATGCTTGACACCTGAAAGTATTCGCTGGGGCGAGGTGCATCTCAAGCACCATGTAACAGGCCTATTCAAGAATCTCCCCTCCACTACATGCATCGACAAACAGACGCAGAGTGGAAGAAGAGGACAGTCGACAACGCCCCCCCCCTCCCTGCCGCGCCACGAATGTCCCCCTAGGCGTACGCCGATCCACAACTGTACTGAAGTCGCGACTTGTTGGTGGTTGGGGGAGGGAGAGGCAGATTGAACCTATCCCTTCCTATCTGACTAGCTAACGCAATCCCTTCGGCAAGCACCCAAACAGACCAACTTTAAAAGAGAGAGGAGGTGAGTGAGTGAGAGAGAGAGCGGACGCATATGCCAAACAGAGTCAAGAAAGCAAAGAGAGATTGCCTAGCAGATCCCTGTGGCCTCCTTAGACTCATATGTAAGTGCGAAAAGGCAAGAGTGCAGGGGTTATTCTTAAGTTTTCTTTTTCGATTCTCGTGGCTTGGCAGAGGTTTCCGGGATGACACAAGTCATCGCTAGATTGAAGTGACAGCCAAGTGCCGATGCTAGTGCTTTAGGAGGAAGAGGAGAAAGAAGACAATTGGCGCGACAGCTAGATGACGAGCTCGCGTTGCCTGAAGAGTCTCCAATTTCGCCCCTGAGGGCGACAGAGAGAGAGAGAGAGAGAGAGAGAGAGAGAGAGAGAGAAAGAAAGCAAGAGAGGTAGCCAATCAGAAGAACCGAGAGATCGAGAGAGAAGAAAGACGCGAGAGACTACTGTGAGAAGGTGAAAGAAAGCCAAGAGATTAGAAGAGCTTGCTGGGAGGAAAGTTGAGTTGTGAAAGTGAGGCAAAGCGACAGAACGAAGTGGAGTAGAGGACCAGTGAGACGGGATCAAGTAAGTGAGAGAGAGAGAGGCTTGTTTACACGGGTCAGCCAGAGAAGCCGGACGAGGCAAGCCAGCTACTGCTTCTTCCACTTCCAGGTTTGCCGTTGCTCATTTATAACTGCAAGGGGGGGGGGGCGCAAAAGGCTTCATGCCTCGGGGCATGAAGAACCACTGACCTCACAATCGAACGACCACAAAGGCGTGCCTGTCACATCGTGACTGAGCGAATACACACACTTCAGAAGAGGCGAAAGACTTTATTGGAAGTTTTCTTTTGAATGTGGCGGGACAACAAGAGGCAAGCGAGAGAAGGGAACAGCAGACAGAGAGAGGGAGAACAGAGAGAGAGGGAGAAAGAGAGGGAGGCGGGGAGGGAGAGAGAGAGATAGAGAGAGAGAGAGAAAGGGAGAGAGAGGGCAGAGAAAGAGGTCCAGATGTTCGAAGCAGCCCGTTCAAATCCGAAGGCAATCTGGCCCGAATGAATGGCCAAGCAGAGAGGAAGGCTGCCAGGAAGACGGCCAAAAAACTCACACACATACACAATGAAGATTCGGATTGATCCGTCTTCAGTCACTTGCCTTTTTGAAGGCATTCACTTCGCAGAGAGATGAAGGCGATCGCATAGACAGGGGAACAGAAAAATAAAGAGAGCACGGAGGATGGATCTGCAACCGACACTCGCCGTGTCTCACACGGCAGAGGCAGATTAATCATCAAAGAAACGCAGTGCAAACATGCCAGAAGAGCAGTAGACTGCCTCCGTTTTCGTTGTACACACAGGGAAACTAGGCATTAAGATATTTTTTCTCCTTTTCAATCGGTGCTGTATCCTACCCTCTGTACACACATATTGGAAGCTTCTCTAGAGTGAGGAGCAGTCTAGTATGTCGGATAGAGCAATTAGTTATCCCCACTACTCTTGACGACTAAGAGGCTGCGCACCACGAAATCCGGTCGGTACCTGTGCCTTCTCTTATGAGATACCGGGGGGGGGGGCGGGGGGGGGGGGGTGAAGTATCCCCCACGCGCTGCTTCCGGCTATCTTCCGCTGACACGCTCTCGAGATCAAAGGAGCCCGACGATGGATAAGACGTTCGCACACAACACAAACTCGCACGCACTCACGCATACTGTTTCATCTGCTAAAAGGCAACGGATAAAAAAGGAGAAGAGAGAAAGAAAGAGGAGAGCACACCTCTCACTCTCATTCTCCGCCTCTTCTCAGTCAGAACAGGCCACTCATATTGGATGCTGTATTAGTCTGAACAGTCTTGTACCGCAAGAGAAGAGCAGAAGATCTGCCAGAGCAGTACTCTCTGAAAGAGAAACAATGGAGGGAATACAGGAGATAAGAGAGGGATGCCTGCCAAGCTGTGATCGGAATGATCAACAGAGAGCCCGCAAAAATAGAAGAAGAAGAGTTATGATGGCATGTGGGCAGCAGAGTCAAGGTTACGGCTGTTTCATTGTCAAAGAGAAGGATTGGAAAAGAAGAAGTAGAGAGTGAGAGATAGAGAGAGAGAGAGATAGAGAGAAAGAGATTGAGTGCCCCCCTCCCTCTTCTCCTCAGCTAAAAAGGCAGGCCTATCAAGAGCAGACTACCGGATGAGTGTGTGATGGTAGAGCTTCGATGCCCGAGGCTGTAAACCCACTTTGCTCTGTATTGGCCATGAAACAGCGGTTTATTCAGCCTCGTTGGCCACTTTATGTATAAGGAAGTAGCGCAGCATTCAAAGGCCATTGCAAAAAAGTGAACTGGTGCGCATGCTACTGTGAGAGAGAGAGATAAGAAGAAAAAGAGAGAGAGACAGAGAGAGGGAGGAAGAAAGAGAGAGAGAGAGGAAGGGAGAGAGAGAGAGAGAGAGAGAGAGAGAGAGAGGAAAGTACCGCTAGTTCAAGATGATCTGCCAAAGCATCTTGCCTTGTGGTAGTATTTTTAGAGAATGTGATGTAATAAAAGCAATGCAGCCCTTGGGAGCCTTAGCATCCATGCATGCGCTTCAGAAACTGCTGGCATTCAATTAGCATAGTTGTGCAGATTCCAAGGAGAGAGAGAGAGAGGAGAGAGAGAGAGAGAGAGAATGCGGAAAGAAAGGCTCATCGCTCACGCCTCGTCCACTCGTACACACGACGAGAACGGCCCGACGGCTGTCGACTGCTTATCCCCAGCGGGCATATCTACAGCCATTACTGTGCGAGGGAGTCTTTCAGTGACTAAAGTTTGAGGGGGTGAGCCGACTGCAGAGCATTCCGAGCGCGTGTCGGCAGGCATCTTTTCTTTCTCTCTCTATCTCGCTTTCTCTCTTTCTCTCTCTCTCTTTCTCTCTCTTTCTCTCTCTCTCTCTCTTTCTCTCTCTCTTCTCTCTCTCTCTCTCTTTCTCTCTCTCTCTGTCTCTCTCTCTCACTCTTTCTCTCTCGCTCTTTCGATGAAGCTGCTCGATCATGCCTAACACGATTCATTCATAAGCGAGACGGCGACAGCGCTCACAAACTTTTTTTTAATCCCCGTCTCAAGCAAAAGGAGAGAGGGAGAAAGGGAATTAGGGAAGCGAGAGGAGGGAAAGCGAGAACAGAGACGGAGAGAACATATAGACCTAGAGGGACCGATGGCAGAGTTACTTTTCGATCTCTATCTCTCCCTCTCTATTCATTATTACTATTTCTATCTCACTCTATCTCTTCTCTCTATCAATTTCTCTCTCTCTCTCTCTCTCTCTCTCTCTTTCTCTTCTATTTCTCCCTTTCGAAGCAAACACGCGCAGAGGAGCGGACTGAACGATTGCTATTTTCCAAACTATCGGCCGCATGCTCGGCGCAGTGTGCCTGCTTGCATATGAAATCATCCCAAACTCTGCTCCCTTCCAGACCTTTGACGATCTATAATTCTCTATTCTTTGTTTAAAATCCTCTCATTTTTCTACACACTCACTTACTACCTCCGTCTCTCTTCTCTCTCTCACCTTCTCTGTTTCCATCTCGCTCTCTTTCTCTCTCTCTCGCTCTTTTGCTCTCTCCCTCTCTCACACGCAAGCTTTACGCCCGACTCGAAACAGAGACACAATGGTCGCGGGTGGATACGTGTGGCCGTAGTTTAGCGCCAGCCAATAAACTTGGTAAAATAATATGCATGAAGAGTTACAGTCGTTTGTGTGAGAGAGCAAGGATGTCTTTTTTTTTTAAACAAAAACTTTTTGCTTAAGAAATGAGACTATAATATCGATCAGCAAAAGGACCACAAGAACCAACGGCGATCGTGATTTAATTGAAACCAAAACCTGAGAGGATAATTACTTTAAAAATATCCAGCGCTGGATGATGTGAAGGAAAGAGAGAGAGAGAGAGAGAGAGAGAGAGAGAAAGAAAGAGAGAAAGAGAGATAGGTTTTGAGTAAGGGGCAAAGAATTGGCGAGTAATAAAAAGACTAGAGGTGGAGAGAGTCTTCTGTGATGTGTGCGTCGAGGAGGTGCTGTTGCAATCGTACTACAATAGATAACAGAAAATGGGATGGAAAGCAAAAAGAAAGCGTGGCTGGCGAGACCGAGAAGATACGACGATACAAGAACACCACGAGAGGGTTAGAAGAGGTCGCGCTGCGGGAGCCAATTCTCAACCGCAAACGCAGCGCATAACCATCCTGATGAGAGAAAGAGGGAGAGAGAGAGAGTGACAGAGATCGAGAAAAGATAACAATGAAGAAAGATGGGAGAGCGAGTGAGAGGGAGAGGGAGCAGAAGCAATGCAGAGAGCACTACGAGAAAAGGACGCAAGAAGGAGTTGAAGAGACTTGTCCACTCATGTGTATATTGTACAGGCGTTAACCAGATCGGGACAGAGTGGGCGAAAGTAGAGACAAGAGAGAAGGAAAGCGAGAGAGAAAGAGAAAGAGAGAGGAGGAAAAAGAGAGCGAGAGACATGCAAAATCGCCTGTCACCACATCAGGCGCCACCCAAGATGGAACAGGCGTGAATGATCTGGACTAGTACGAGAGCCGAGAAGACTCTCCCGATGACTTTTCAGACAGCCTTGCCGACAGCAAGGTCGAGTCAGTTCTCCTCTTTCTCCCTTTCACTCTCCCTTCTCATACCCATACGGACGGGTAATAGATGCACTGACCGCACACGGGAGCTAAAAGGCTCATTTGCATGTTTTGTAACTCGATGCGGGCGAGTCCCCAGAGGGAACCGCACGAAGCAGTGGTGACAAAGAAAGGCCGTCATCCTAATCGAGATCAAGAGGGAGGAGGGGTGAGAGAGAGAGAGAGGAAGTCACGGTCAAGAAGGGGTGGCTAGCAGTCTGAAACAAATGAGATGAAGCAACAACTTTTTGCCTCTGTTTGTGTGTGGAAAACTTAGATGATTAAGAGAGGCGGTGGTCGTTTTGACTCTTTCTCCATGCGAGGGAGGAACTTTCCGGCTGGCAAGCGCGACGCCTTCCTTCTCACGGCCGATTCGCCTAATTGGCTGCCGACACCATCTCGTCTTTCTACCTGTGTGTTGGTGTGTGTCTTTGTTATGGCCTCGTGTTTTTGTGTGCAATTTACGAGGGAGAGAGAGGAAGAGAGAGAGGGAGAGAGAGTGAGGGAGAGAGAGAGTGGGGAGGAGAAAGAGAGTGGGGTGGGGAGCGCATTTGTTGGCACCCCTGAGGCACGAAGCCAAAAGCGCATCATTTCCGCCTCGGTGCTTACGGTCGAAGAGGAGGGAGAGAAAGGAGAGGAAGCAGAATAAAGATGGAGAGGAAGCTGAAACCAGCCGGAGAAGGAGTAATCGGCATGAAGGGTGGGCATGATCGGGGTCAAAAGAGATGGAGAGGAGCAAAGCGATAGCCTTCTTTCAGCAAGCCTCCACTGCAAGCACACCCTAAGATGACCTCTCTCGGGCGAGAACAAAACATGACTGTTTGCATTGGAGAAGAAGCTACGTGAAGGCGATGAAAAGAAAGCGAGCAGCACCTGCCATTAATCAGCCAAAGACTATAGAAACAACGGATCGGCTAACAATTGAGAAAGAAATTGGAGGAGAGAGGGAAGCAGAGAAAAAGAGCATGAGTCATTGAGGGACGGGCTAAAAGTAGAGAACGACCTGAAGGGAAAGGGACTACGTCTTTGAACACAGCGGGGGCAACAGCTTAGACGGGCAGGCGGCATGCTTCTGACGTGAGCGTGGAGGAGGGAGCATAGACACAAAAGATGGGACGATATTCTTCTTTTGCTCTCTCCTTGCTTAGGTCTAGGTGTAGGGCGGGTCCGTGTACTATCTATCTTTCTCTCTATCTGGCTTCCTCATCTCGCCCTCGGGGTTGAGAGGAGTGGAAGATGAACTGCTTGCAATGGGAAAAAAAGAACTTGGAGATGGGAAAGATGACATGCAAGCAGAAAATGAAGGCTAAAATAGAAAGCTGATGGAAATAAGGAAAAGTGTAAAGAAGGATGGCCCAGTAAGAATTGTTTCATCAGTCATGCCAAGATTAGTTCACGGGCAGAGGAGAACCGCTCTGCAGTGGAAACCTGCGCCCACTTATGCTCTATTCATTTCAATCCTTCTCAATTTGTCATTCTCTCTCCATTTATCTGCTCTCTCCCTCCATCTCTTTCTCTCTCTCTCTCTCTCTCTCTCTCTCTCTCTCTCTCTTCCTTGCTCTGAGCCTTTCCAACTTGCTTGGCAGAGAAAGGAGAGGTGCCAAGTGGATGCGTGCAGTGAAGCGAGGACAACTTGCAACCACAATGGACCTCATTAATCAACGCTTTGCTTAGTGCAAACACCGCTAATTCTATGTCTTACCCTTGATGACGGAAAATTGATAAATGCTAAATTTATGGAGATAATAGTTGGCAAAATTTTTTTTGCAAAATCATTAGAAAGCCTCAGCGAACTGCATGCATCACCAATCAACTTCACTGATGTCAACAATAGACGAAAATACTGCAAATTATTATGACTGAAGGCAACTGTCTAGTCGATAAACTTATGTATTTACATTCTGAAATTTCACAACCCATCTTTTTATTTTACCGCACGACGTATAATTAGAGCATGTCTCTCATGTCAGACATGATATTTTTCTTTAGAAACTAGTTCGGGTATTAACATAAGTGTTATGGTACGAAATAGGAAATTCACAGATCGTTTAAAATTATAAGTTAAATAAAAACGACGCACTTTTGCCGTCGACGGCGAGTGTTGCCTTGGCGATGCTGCTACCGGCCGAGTTCATCGCGGCACAAACATAGCCGCCCGCGTCCGCCACCTTCACATCGTCGATCGACAGCTGGCCGTCGGCGCCTACGCGGACGCGGCCGTCCGAGGAGACGTGGCCAGGGAAGAGGAGGTGCTGAATGAGTAAGTGGTTTCACGCAAGCAGCGATGTCCGAGTGGTTAAGGAGATTGACTAGAAATCAATTGGGCTCTGCCCGCGTAGGTTCGAATCCTGCTCGCTGCGGGATTTTTTGAGCTGTAAGGATAACAGTTAAAGAATTTTTTACTTCTAAAGCACGATTTAGCCTTCATAAGTCGAATCTCGAAAAAATAAAATGCTGTTGGTTACTTGTTGTCCCTCTCGACTCCAGAAGAGCGCGGGCGTTGGCTGTCCGGCAGCGCGGCACTCGAACACGACGCGGTCGCCGGGGCGCGCCGCTCCGTCTGCCGGGCGGTGTGTGAAGGCTGGCGGTGCCTGGACACGCAGCCGCGCCGACGCCTCGATGGAGCCGGCCGGGTTGCGCGCGTGGCAGATGTACTCGCCCTCGTCCGACACTTGCACTCTGCAATCAAGTAAGTTAAGCTACATATTTGTAAGAGTTTACACAATACTCATACTAAAAAAAATCACAATTTTTTTCTCAACGACAAACATTATTTATTTTCTCGAAAAAGGCGATATTAGCATTCGTCCTGTTTACATTTGCTCAAATAAACTTTTAAACGCTACAGATATGCATAATAATTTAATTGGCCGTAATCTATCTTCTACTCGCTCAAAATACACAATAGATTTCCGATGAGTTTCGTTGTCCTTTAACCCCTATTTCTCTCAATTCGAAATTTGAAATATCCATTCCCCCAAATTGTCGAGATTTCCCTTTCCTGCCTTGAATGCATCGCATGCCATCTACCATGCAGCACTCTTCAAGGTGACTCGACATGGCTTGTCAGCAAAAAATGCCTGGATAGCTGTAGAGTGAACCGGCGAGGAAGAGATGGAGAAGATATAGAGGTTTTGCACGAGTGAGAGAGAGAGAGAAACAGACATCGAGGAAGAGACGAACGAGAAAGAGAGCAAAAGAAAAAAAGGCAGGAAGGGGGAATGTGGACGGCAAACTCAAGGTCTGCGCTTGCCAAGCTCGCGTCATGATGGCAGCTCTGTCAGGATATTCCAAAGTGCGCATCAGACTTGACTGAAGAAGAAGTGGCTGTCATGGACACCAAGCAATGGCATATTTATATTCATTCAATTTAAATTTAAATCAATCTTTTCTCGAACCGCTCGCATTCTTAGGTAGAATGGAAATTGTAACAGAAATAAAGCATATTTTGCAAAAAAGAAGACGAAGTCACAAAATTACATGAAATATACTCTGAAATGAAAAACAGATGCGAACCGATCGATCCTGAGTCCCCGGTTGTCCTTGGCGATGTATGCTCGAGCGACGGGCATCTGAGACGCGGCCTTCTTCCAGCTGATCTGCGGCTGTGGCTCTCCAGAGACGCGGCAGTCGAAGAGCACCGACGCGCCCACGTCCACTGTCACGTCCTTCGGCTCTTGCTGCAAGAAAGAAGTGCCAAGTGGACAATTAAAAGGAGAATTTTTTTTAATTAATCCAAACCCCTTTGTAATCGCCTAACAAAACTGACCAGAAACATTGGCTTCTCATAGACGGAGAGCCGAGCCGGATTCGAGATGCGCTCGCCGACCATGTTCGTCGCGACGCACACGTACGCGCCGCTGTCCGAATTTTGAACCTTAATCAATCAAAGATAAACTCATGAATTTTAGAAAGATTTAAAAAAATTTCACATTAATTATATATTCATTGATATCAAAAATTATGTTGCTTTGCTAATTGTAAGGCAACACCGGAATGCAGGAAACACAGGAACACACGTGGAGACGCGAGAAGACAATGATTATTGCGCGAACGGGGTCGCCTTATATAGAGCAGGGAGATGGTTTAATTTCATAAGGGCAAAGGGAATAGTGCAGGAATGGCAGATATGATAATATCCTGACGTGATATATCTACATGACAGATGAAATTTCAGCATGATTAATAGCAACGGACATTCTTTCCGGCTGTTTCTCCGAAGCTATAAGAGAGACACATTCAAAGTTATAAGAGAGCTCATGTGAGCAAAATCAGATAGGTTTTTTTTTTAAAATTAAAGGCAGAAAATGCATTGACGTATTAGCGTGAAAGTCGAACCGGCTCAATGATGAGATTGCCATCGGGATGCAGCTTGAATCGCTCGTCGTCCTGGATGCGCAGCTCCTTCTCGTCCTTCCGCCACGTCACGACCGGGTCGGGGAAGCCGCGAGGCGGCGAGCACTCCAGCACGGCCTTGTCGCCGCTTAGAGCCTACACACAAATATAATAAAAATTTTGCCTGAAGCTAAATATAGCAAAAAATTATAAATATGTAGGAAAAAAACAACATGCAGATAAAGGCAATAAAAGTAAAGTAAGATGAAGTTAAGTCACGAAATAGGCTCGACCTGAACCGGACGCGGCCTCGTCCGGAAGTCGTCCCTGAGCATGGCGATCTTGAGAGTGCCCTCGCGCGACTGCGCCTCGCCGTGTTCGTTCCGCGCAACGCAGTAGTACGAGCCAGCATCCGCCGCCTTCCCGTTCTTTCCTGCAAATTATACTTCATTAAAGGAACCATGCACTGAATGATACTACAGTAGTAGATTAGAACCATTTTGAATGTTTGGAAAACTCAAATATTTAGCCCTTCTGCTGGTTAGAGAGCGTGTGAAATATTAGGATGACTTACAGCTACAGTAAAAAAATTTTGGCCAATTATTCAGTGAACAGCTCCTTTAAACACACGCCGATTCTGACAAAGATCAAAAATTTAATAAAAAATTTCATCTAACGATTTAAATAAAACACAAACCGCTGTTCACGCTCAACAAGAAGAGTGCGCCGGTGTTGAGAACGATTCGATGAGAGTTAACGAGCTCCTTGTTTGTTGTTACCTGACAAATGAAGTCTATTTGTAAACAACATCTATCAAAGTGCAGAACATGGATAAGTGCACAACGAATTTGTTGGGGCAAAATTTTGCCAGTACTTAAAAAAGGGTACATGTATATTTGCATATGTGTGTGTATGAAAACCGACCGGCTGCCCGTCCTTGTACCAAGTGATCTCAGCCGAGGCTGGCTTGGCGGCGCAGTTCAGCGTGGCCGGCGATCCCTTCGAGACTATGACATCGAGCGGGTGCTCCACGATCACCGGCGGCCCGTCCGTATCTGAAAGATAATTACATATTTATACCACCATTTTGAGTAACTAATTTATTTTAATTTCTTCTGTTTCAATTATACACAAAATGTAAGAAGTAGTCTTTGAATGTCAAAAAGAATATTTGCCTGAATTTTTAACTGATGTAATATACGTTCAGAACGAAGCTTGATAAGGTGTTGATCCATCTCATTTTGTCGTATTTTGTGTTTTTTTTCCATTAACGACATCAAATAAGCAGAATGATCAGAGTGATATGGCTCCCCGCTTTTGGTCCGGCTAGCCGATTAGGATATCATGGAGAGACAGAGAAAGAGACAAAGAGAGAGAGAAAGAGAGAAAAGGAAGAGAGTGAGAGCGGAAGAGAGAGACGGGGAAAATGAAAATCGTCGTGTTCACTCGCGCATGCTTATGCTTATCCGCATGTCATCATAGCCGTCCCTCCATTCATCCGGGTGGACTTCCCCTCTCAATTACGGCATGAAGTGGTGAAAAGGGAGAGGATGGTGAAATTGAGGTTGGAGAGAAGGAGAGGACGGAGGATAGACCTGGGTGGTGAAATAGAGCGACGAAGGAGGAAGGGGGAGCTATAGAGAACCCCTGCCAGCGGGTGCCTCGCTGATCGCCATCCGACCATGCACCAACCCTTTCCCTTCTCTCTCCTCTCTCTCTCTCTCTCTCGTGCTATCTCACATTGGGAAAATGCTCCATTCAGTCTTTCTCTCCCCCCTAGCCGTCTCAGATCTCTCCCAATGATTCATGCTCTCTCGCTCTACCTCTTCCTCTCTAATGTCATCATCCGCTCTCTTCTCCTCCATCATCAACTCAGATCGTGCAGCGAAAGCGGAATTGTTAATGAAATTTCATGTCATTACGAGTAAGCTGTCCCTCTATCTCTCTCGCTCTTCCCATTTCTCTCTCTCTCCCTCCCTCTGTCTCTCTCGGTCTGTGACTCTCTCCTCCTTCTCTTCCTATCTCCTAGCTTGAGCCCGGCCGAGAACGCCATTACGGGTCATTTGCAAGAGGAGAGCGGTTCTGGCAGCGGTTGCTGGAGCTTGGCCAGGTCATTCGTCTTGGTTGCTAGGCTCCTCCGTTCTGTGACAGTCTCTGTTAGAACGGAGACTGAGGCAGAGACCCTTTTTGGTTACGAAATCGGCAACAAATGGGCAATTTGAAGTGTACAAGATGATATGCGAAAAGCAGGCACAGGAGTGCAAGCGTGCAGTCTTGAGTTCGCCTGGCCAGAAAGCCCCCCGGCTCTCAGTTTCCCACAAAGCGTGTGAAGTTGGTTGAAAGAGAAGGAGGAAGAGGTGGCAAGGACCCATTTTACTCCTGGGCGACGGCTTGGGAATTACGCTAACCGCGTCAAACAATGCACATGCGAAGACTCGCAAACTCTCTGGCCAGCATATGCTCTCAGGCTCATCAACAGGCTACTGTGCCTGCTGCAGCCAAATCAAAGAGCCGGCCTCTTTTTCAAACGATTACTAGTAAGCAAAGAGGCGATCGTGAAAGGGGTCAGGCTGCACAGAATGGAGACTGGAAAGATGAATGGAAGAGTTCCGAGGGCCGCGCCACCCAAAAGAATGCGTCAAATGACGCAAGAGGAATGGTGTGCGTCCCTCGATTCCCGCTTACTCAAGACGCCATGTGGAAGCCATTCATAGAGCGAGACAGCGAAAGGAAAAGCCAACTAAAGAGAGGATGGGAGACGTACGAGGAGAAAAGAAGAGAACATTCCGAGGGAAAAGGTTTAAAAAAGGTGGCAGCGCTCCTGAAATTTTGCAAATTAGTAACACAATAATAGTCCGAGGTAAAAAAACTCAGACTACCTATGTCTTTCTTCATTCTAATGATCCATTGTAGCATCTTCCCTATCAGAGACCTCTTCCAATAGCAATTTATAATCTTGTGTCGCTGGCCCACTCCGATTGCATCTTCATTGCCCATGGTCTTGATACGAGAGCGAGCTTTATCCTCATCTCCAAATATATTTTAATCCCTAGACCACCTCTTGTTACATCAAAACCACTCCGATCTAACTGAGGCCACCTTCTTCTTTCTCAACGTCCTTTCAGCGAGGCTGACAGATCGGCCAGAAAATGAATGGTTTCTGCGGCAGATCAATCGGGAACGAGGACACGGACACAAGTACACATTGCACTGCAGAGAGTGAATGCAGACACATCATCTTCGTTTGTTTCTCTCTCTCTCTCTCTCTCTCTCTCTCTCTCTCTCTCTTCTGAAATAACTAGAGAGGCGAGCGAGAGACTAGCAATTCTCTAGTTCATCATTTCTTCGCCTCCCCTCGTCCCTTTCCTCGACGAAGACACCTAATTTGGCCGGCTGGAGTGCTTGCCCTAGCTGATTGGAGATGAGTCCCCTCCAGCTCTGTCCTCGCCTGACCTCGGGGCTTCCCCTTGTCTTGCTTCCTTCCCCATCTCTCCCCTCCACCTTATCCTCCTTCCTTCTGCTGCTAGCTCTCCCTCCCCGTCCAATCTCTCTGCCTCCTGCGTTGTTTTCCATTCAGGCATACCCCTCGCTTAGCGTGTCCTCATCCCTTATAAGAGCCCTGGCCAGGTCCTCGCATGCGACTTCTGCGGATATCGGTGAACAGTAGTACTCATCCCCTCACCGGAGCGGGCAGCAGAAAGGGTGGAGGGGAGGGGGGGAGGCGAAGATATAGGGGTGCATGCAGGACTCCGGTCACTCTCTCATTATCTCTTTATTCCTCTCCAACTCGCACAACAAGCTATCCAAATGTAGCTGGCAGATGTTCCATGTATATTCCTTCTTCTTCTTCGTCTTCTCTCCCTGTCTCGCTGTCTTTCTCTCTCTCTCTGTCTCTCTCCCGCCTCGTTCCTCGTATACACACATACACATGGAAGAGAGTAGATCGTGAGTCGTGTACGGGCAGGAGTCCACCCGAAATGAGCATGGAAGAGAGAAAGATACGTGGCCCGTCCGCGCCATCCGGTGAAACTTGATGCGCATACGAGGGGAGACAACCTGCCACGACGAATCCCCTCGAAACCCTCAGGCATGCCAGACACCTCGAATGGCTTCTCTTCGTAGATCGAGCCCAGCTAACCGCCACTCTGCTATTATAGGCGACGAAGCGTGCTCGCTATTTACATGGCAGGTACATAGCGAAGCAGGCCTAATATTACAAACCCAACGTTAGTTGCAGGCGCTTCTAAGAATACTGCAATAGAAGCAGGCATCGTATGCATATTGCTTACTGGCTGTATCACTGGCAGTTCAGCTTTTGGTTTGCCCAGGTAATGAGAACTGCAGAACATCTGCCGCCCTCTTTCTCTCTCCCTCGCTTTCTCCTTCTGCCATCTCGAGAGGCTTCGATTATAAATTTGCCACGAAGATGGCCGGCTTCTTTCGTTTTCTACTGCCCTCTCCACTTGCATTACCGATTTGACTGGCCGGTAGGAGGCCACCTCATGAAGCAACAAACGATGCACACAAAATACGTTGCGTGACTTGAGTGAAATAGATGGACTTGGCTGGAAAGAGGATGAGAACCAGGGATGAGAAAGACAAGAAGCGACAGGAGAAGGAATGAGAGATTTAGAGAAAGAGAAGAGAAAAGGGCTTAGCTAGATAGCCCAGGATATTCCATAGTGATGACGACGGGGTACTAAAGAGGAGAAGGAAGGACAGTGAGAGAGAGAGAGAGAGTGAGAGAGAGAGAGAGTGAGAGAGAGAGAGAGTGAGAGAGAGAGAGCCAAGGCTCACGTTAGATGAATGAATGCCTTTCATCCCTCATGGATGCCTTTCATATCGGCTATTCAAGAAAGATGGGAGGCGAAGAAAGGATATGGGAATACAGAAATACTTAGATAGGAAGAGAGAGACAGAGAGAGAGAGAGAGATGGAGAGAGAATTGAGGACGTGAATAAGGCAGAAAAAGATGAGAGAGCGAGCGAGACAAAATGAAACGAAGAGGAGATGATGTATAAAGAATGACACGAGACATAGAGAGAGAAAGAGAAAGAGAGAGAGGGAGATAGAGAGAGTGGTGAGTGTGCAACGGGCATATGCGCATTGGAGAGGGCTATCAGGCCGAGAAATATGGCGGCGCTCTTCTCATTCGAAGAGCGTCGTCAGGTAATTCACATGCCTCCTCCTCTATCTCCTCCTTCTGGGCCCTCGCTCCTCGCTTTCGTCTCCAGTAGACGGCCGGCAGAGGAGAGAAAGACTGCGGATACAGATAGAAATGAAGATAAAAAGAGAAGAAGAGAGAGAGAGAAAGAGAGAAAGAGAGATGTGCGTGCCGACACATCCAAGACATCCATGCGCAATTCTCGAGCGAGAGAAGAGTCGGCCGGCCTAGAGCCCACCGCATGGCTGGCCGGCCCAGCCTCTGCCCCCCTACCCATTTCCAGAGAAGGATGACCGATCCAAAAAAAGAGAGCCCTTCTAAGGATAGAGAAGAGACCGACGACGAATGCGAGAATTTATGATGCTGAGAGAAACCATTTGCGGAGACTCCGAAAGAGACAAGAGTAAAGGATCCTGGAGCAACAAATTCAAGGAATAGGAAGAAAGAGAGAGTGTAGAGAGGGAGGGAATGTGAGAGAGATGGTCACTAAGAAAATGATTCAAGTAGTAAAGTAGTGGTGAGAATAACCTAGACTGCTGAGAATATTATGACTGCCTTGGCAATGTGTTTTTTATGCACGTCCCCAGCTGTATTATGTGTTGCCTCCTGCTGCCAATGTTGGTATTCGAAGTGGGAGAGAAGCAGCTGGAGAGAAGTCAACCAGAGACAAATGAGTGGGAGAGAGAGAGAGATGGATAGCGGGAGATGCAAACAGAGAAAGAATGAGAGAGAGAGAGAGAGAGGAAGAAGGATAGGGAAAGAGAGACTGATTGAGAGACAGAAGAAGAGCGATGGCAGAGCGGCAGATGTCATTCTGTCTCGCGCGACCACCGGACGAACACAAGAGGAAAAAAGGAAGGAATGTTGTCATATGGAAGATATTTGTTTGTTTCTCTGCCTCTCTCTCTCTCTCTAAAAATTAGCAGCGCTCGGCACGCCAGATGAACGAAAGTGTCTTCTTGTCACTGCCCTTTCATCCCCATCGAAATCCCGCTCTTGTCAACAATCTCTGATTGACAAGGCCAGATGGATTTTGATAACCAAGACCCGAGCATGTGATTACAACATCTCATGGCGAGAGAGAGAGAGAGAGCAAGTGCGTAGTGTAATTATCTGCGCCAGATAGCTACACTTTATGGCCGAGCAATCTGGTGAGAGAATGGAAGAGGAGGAGGCAAGATATCAAGCGTCACTCATTCATCCACACCTCTGGAAGACGCCTCAAGCATAATGTCCTCGCCGAGGTACACATCAGCCAAGGTTCCACATGGAAGACGAGAGAAAGAGAGGGAGAGAGGAGAGCAGAAAGAGAAGGAGAGAGGAGAGCAGAAAGAGAAAGAGAGAGAGAGAAAGAGAGAGAGAGAGAGAGAGAGAATGATGCCGGGAGGCATCATTGGTAGTAAGAGATCGGTGGGGCCATTTGGCAGGAGCGCCCAAGTGGCGGTGAGTGATTACGCGATGCCACCAAGAAGCTTCTTCTTCTGTTTCTCCTCTCTAATGTTAAATGTGCCGGTGTTGCCTGATGAGGGAGAGAAATGGAACGAAGGTGGAATGAGGGAAAGAACGAGAGAAATAGAGAGAGAGAGAGAGAGAGAGCAAAATAGATAGGGAGAGGAGGAGCACGCTTGACTGGCCTTCTTCTTCTTCTTCTTCTTCTGATAGATCACTCGCCTCAACGGGCCGTAATGCGACTCGCGCATCCATAGCACGTCTCGGTATGGCGAGAATCGTAAAGCGCCGTTTTTGGCTTCCTCGTGTTTGTCTCTCTCCTTCACTCTCTCTCTCAATCTTAAAAAGGCTTCTTCCCTCCCCTACATCAAAAGCATCTCTCCCCCTCAAATACGTTCATAGCAAGATGTGAAATGCTGCTCTGCCTCCTGTCCCAATTAGGCTTGAACAAGAGGCCAGGACAGAAGAGGCCACCGAGCAGCACCACACAGGCCAAATTGTCGCCTTGTTTGGACCAGGCGTCTTATCGTCTTGAGGAGACACCCCGGGGAGAGGAGAGAGGATGGGTGAGTACGAGGGGGGGAGGAGAAGGACAGATCAACGGCCTCCCTCGAGGCCTGCGCATGCTTCATCCGAGAGAAGACATTCACCATCAACGGCGCAGCCCCTCGAAATGTGTCAGCGCTAATTAAAATCTGTCCGCCTCCCTCGAAGTGACCAGTGGCCGGCAGACAGCCAGCCAACTTCCTGTCTCAAGTGGACAGAGACATAGAGATAGATAGATAGAGAGAGAGAGAAAGAGAGAAAGAGAGAGGGAGAGCGAGAAATAGAAAGGGGCAGAATCTGAAGTCAGAGAGTCAGAGATTCAGAGATAGTAGAACAGTGAAGAGAGCTAGGAAAATAATGTCCGCGGCTTTCCGTTACCTTTCTATTTTTAACGTATTCTAATGAGTCGGAACATTTCACCAGGAATAAGTCCTTTCTCTTGCACGGATGGGACATGCTTGCTAACAATGAGCACAACTTTTTGTTCTTCTTTGCGAACACGATGGAATGATGCCCCTGGCAGGAACAATGGAAGAGAAAGACTATTGTTGACAGAAGCGGCCGAATGGAAGCCGCTTCCGGCCCCCCGGCTTCTCGTGTCCTAATGCAGGCAAAAAGCCGTGTGGACGCACCCGAAAACGAGGAAGAATCCTCTCGAGGAAAATGGCTGGAGGGTGCTCAAAAGAGAAAAGAGAGAGGGAGAGAGGTGAGGGAGAGAGAGAATAGTCAGAGATAACAGAGGGAGAGGAGGGAGGCTGAGAAGCAGACCGATGCGTCTTGGCGTTTTTTAAGCTGACTGCAGAGTGCAGTAGCATACAACGAAGCCGTTCCCGGGCCGCAGCAAGCAGATGGGCCAGCGAGGACATGAGCAGAAGTATGAATGCGACAATTAGAAGCACTCCAGGGAAGAGGAGAAAGAGAGTAGGGGTGAGAGAAAGAAAGAAAAAAAATGCCACAGGCATATTCATGTCGACTCCCTTGAAGCCAAAGCTTTTCGATTCCGTCGTCCACTTCTTATAATGCTTGGCTTTTCTGGTCTTGCAATGAATGCACCCTTGGTGAGAAAGAGAGGAGTGAGCAAGGCGTATCAGACAACGGCATCAATGAGGCCTTCCAGTAACATACGGCCAATGACACACAGTACAGCAGAGAGAGAGAGAGAGAGAGAGAGAGAGAGAGAGAAAGAGAGAAATAGAGACAGAGATAGAGAGAGAGAGGCCAGTCAAAACAAGGAGGGTGGAAAGGAAAGACAGACAGACAAAGAGAGCGGGATATGACGAGAAACCGGAGTAAAACTTTGACTTTGACTTGCAGATGGCAGCTCGGCTATGACTGTTCAACTTGAAGATGAGAGAGACACAACGAGACAGCAATTCTGTGAAGGGGCGAGATAAAGACAGATATCAGATTATGATGCCTGATACATTTCGCTTTCAAATTAGATGAGCGGCAGATATCGGGCGAAGAGGTCGAGAAAGACGAGAGGTATGAGAATGTAAGAGAAAGAGGATGAGAGAAGGATAGAGAAAGAGAGAGCATCTGATAGAGAGAGAGACAGTTAGAGAAAGACAGAAATAGATATTTGGGATGAAGTTCGCACCGTGATCTATCGACAACCGGGAATGAGTAATGGAGGAGACGAGCGGCATATGGGAAAGGAGCAGCGGTTGAAACTGCTCATGAGAATTGCTAATGTGGACACCACTCTCGCAGAATGATATAGGGGGGGGGGGAGAGAGGGGGCCATAGAAAGCCTGCCAAGTGAAGAGGCAGAAGGAAAAGGTGTTAGGGAAGTTAGGGAAGATACAAGTTCCGAATACCTTGTGCAGAAGAGGGCGCAAGCTGAAGCAGAAGAAGCAGCCGAGCGAGAGCCGCCAGGCGACGCCGCATTTTTGCTCTCTTCTCTATGCTTCACGTGCCTCCGAGCGGGCCACGCGCGGTCAGCTCATTCCGTGTTGGCGCGTTCACTCCTGCAACCACAGAGATGCTGTGAGGGCCAACGGGGAAGGACAATTAGTTACGCAGATATTGTTTAATCTACACGTGTGTACAAGAAAATCTTGCATATCAACAAAAAGTGTAAAAAAAATATCAAACATGCGATTTCTTTTCTGTATAAAGATGCTAAACAAAGTCATGAACAAACGCGAAAAGACGCAATTACATGACGAATACATGCAGAGACTGTTATAAGATATTTGAAACGATAGAATAGAAGCACGAAAGACTGCACAAGTTTCAAATGTTTGGAACAAGAAAAAACTTGGTTTGCAATGAGAGCAAAAGACGAGAACTCGAGAAGCAGCGGGAATCGTGGTGAATTGGAGAAGTAAGAGAGGGAGGAAGCAAGACGATGCAGAGTATGCGGGGAGTACGAGATAAATAGCGAGTCATGCAAGAGTGGAACAACGAGAGAGAGAGAGACAGAGAGAGAGAGAGAGAGAGACAGAGAGTACGAAATAGTAGACAAGAAAGTGAAAAGTACAGCAAAAGACATGGAGAAGAACAAAAAAAGCTCGGTGGTGAAACAGCTGTCGTTCTGCTGCTTCAGACGATGTGCGAAGTGAATTCCAGAGAGGTCAGCCAAGCTCTTTCGGCTGAGATGTAAGTGAGAAAGAGAGAGAGAGAAAGGGAAGGAGAACGAGATGGTGAAGAGATAAATGAACAAAAAAATTGAGTGCAAAGACACTGCAATAATGCATTGCACAAGGCGACCAAAAGCCGCCAGAAGCCGATTTATGCGCCACTTCGAACACTTCGCTAAAAAAGTGTTTGGGCCTGCGCACGATAAAAGCATTTGGCAGTTAATAATAACAAATAAGATAATAAACATCTATCTTGCATATGAACAAATTATATAGAAGAAAGAGAAACACAAGCGTGTCAAACACAAAAAAAACTGTTATATATATGTACATACATACTTAAATAATGATGAAGACATTAAAATTTAAAAGAGTAAACTGATCGAATAAGGCGTTGCGAGTACATGTACAATTAGCATGGAAAGGTATACAATATAATTTGTGCTTGCACTTGAATGTTTTGCTTGTAGCGGCCTTGTTTGCGCGAATAAAATCAAGGAGTGTTTCAGAAAAATGCATTACGAGTTCTGTGCAGTTGTGCAATTAGGTCAGATCTTGATTCGGAGTGGCTTTGGTGAAGTTAAAAAGATTAGGATGAAGTATTAGCAAACTCGAGAAAAAAGATGAGGTGCATGATCGAATCTGCAAGTGCGACTGGCAGAAGAGAGGGAAGGGCTGTCATGCGGAAGGTCGAAATGATGTTAGGGCCGAGGTGGTCTGGGCGATTTAAGTGATTACGAGAGAACCAGAAGAAGCGACGTGAAGGGGTACGCGGTGGACATCTCATAGGTAGAGAGAGAAAAAGAGAGAGAGATGAGAAGAGAAGCAGAGAAAGAGAGTGAAACAGCGGCTGCTTTCCAACTCAGCAGCAGCCACTCCTGCTACGGCGGCAGGGCACAGCAAGCGAAGCGTAAATCATGAGAGGACGAGGAAAGAAGCGTTGATGGCGGGAAAGAGAGGGAGAGAGAGAGAGAGAAATGAGCGAGCTAGAGAGGGCGCGGCAGAAGGAACAAAGACAGAGAAGGATATGAGATGGGCGGGAGGAGAGGTGGCGGGTGGCAAGGGCGAGAAGCACCACGCCTAGAGGCTACGGAGCCGCACTCTCGCCGTTTCATGATTCTTTATGTCTGCTTCTCTCAGTCACTCTCTCGATCTCTCTCTATATATATATCTATCCCTCTGTCTCTCGCTCTTGCTCTCTGTTTCACTCTCTCTCTCTCTCTCTCTCTCTCTCTCTCTACGGCGCGCGTCCTTCATGACATGCCACACATGGGTGAGTCAGTGATGATAAGCAAATGGCGACCGAGTGGATAAAGGAGAAGCCGCTGAGGCGTCTAATCACGAGGCCCCTTAAGAGAGGAAAAGATAGAGAAAGGGAATACTAGTTGCTGCTTCCGTTGCTTAGTCGAGAGATAGACAAGAAGACTCGTAAATCGAGGAAAGCGGATGAAGCGGTCGAGAGGGTGGACACGCCGCGCTGAGAGGTCATAGGGAGGAGAGGAAGACGGAAGGAGCGGGGAAGCGGAGGAGGGAGGGGAGGGAAGGAAGCGGAAGCGGTCGACGTCGAACTCAAATCGATGACCCGGTCCATCTTGGCAGGCATCAACAAGGACATTTACTTGAGCCGTTCTTAGGTACGAGGGCTCCCTGCACAAAGCGGCAGCCGACTACTGCTGTTCTACAGCAAAGAGGCCATTAATAGCCCGGGAGGGGCTATTGCGACGAGCCACTCCGAGGGGTCCTCTGACCGCCCCTCCTCCATTCCTCATCCCCCCCCCCCCCTCCTACACCCTCACTCCCTTCTGTGGCTGCAGAGCAGCAGCAGCAGCAAATTGAATGACGCAGCCGCTCTCGTCGACGACACACAGGAAGTAGTGTGGCGAGTGTGTGATGGTGCTCTCCAGGCTGCTGGCCAGAGGTCCAGCTAAGAGAGAGAGAGAGAAAGAGAGAGAGAGAAAGAGAGAGAGAGAAAGAGAGAGAGAGGGAGAGAGGGAGAGAGAGAGAAAGAGAGAGAGGAGAGCGAGACAGGAAATGAAAGAGTGAGAGGGATAGAGAGATGCATCATAGGCAATGAGGGCACAGAGCAGAAGAGTGGTGAAAGAGACCAAGAGGAGAAGGAGAGACAATGTAGTGCGAGAGATGGCAGAGTGGCAGGCGAACCCGGAGAGAATGAAAGAAATGGACATGGCCCTGAGTGCCTCCTGGCCGTTTGCGCATGCTCAGGCTATCTCTCGCGCTCTCTGTTTCTCTTCTTCATCATGCCCACCACGCCTTCCTTTATTCACACTCTCCTCTTTTTTTCCCTCTCTATGTTCTCTCTCTCTCTCTCTCTCTCTTTCTCTCTTTCTCTCTTCCTTTGCAACGGGAGAGGCGCGCAACGCTGCGAGAGTGGTCATAACTTCGCAAGAATGGCGGGAGAATGAGGAATGAGGTTGCGAGACGCGCGGCCAGCGATTCAGGGCCTAGAAGAGAAAATGCTAGCTGCACGCGTCAACTGAGAGGGAGGACGGAAGAGATAAGAGAGCGAGAGAGAGAGTGTGAAGGACAGAGATAGAGAGAGTGAGAGCGTATTCGGGAAAGAAATTTGCAAGTGATGAAGGTGATACGACGGCGATAAGCTTAAGTCTGACTGAGATTGTTTGAGAGAGAGAGAAGGGCAGAACGAGCGTGACAGCACTTTCAATTCAAGCGAGCCGTAATCATAGCCTAGCCTGCGGCGAGTTGGCTGACCATCACAAAAATCGTGATAAGCTAGAGAATAAACACACTGCTTCACAGTGCACTCCGTATTGTTCTGTCCATATCGTCAACTGAGCTCTCTCTCTCTCTCCATCTCTCTCTCTCTCTGTCTCTTTGTCTCTCTCTCTCTCTCTCTCTCTCTCGCCCAATCTAATGCAACTATCACTGCGTTCACCAACATGATCAGTGGTGCCCATCTCTAATTTCTGCCTCACGATCTCTCTCTCTCTCCCCATCCCCTTATATCTCTCTGTCTTTCTGTTTTTCTTGCACTCTCTTCCATCCTCTCTTCCACTTCCTTCCGAGACCAATACCCTCTATTGCTGCGCATGTTGCAACGGCAATCGATAGAGAAAGGTGGGCTAACTCCTCTAGTCGGACGTGGATGGGGGAGAGGGTGGAGGTCTTGATCCGACCGAGTAAGGAAGGAAGAGGAGGCAGAGCCCGCCTGGCCACTGGTGATGCCCGCCCCCGCCTCACGTGTAAGGTCGCGCCCAGGAAGGGCGACAAGCACTCTCTTTCTCTCTAACTTCTCTCTCAGTCTCTCTCTGCTTCTCTGCCTCTTTCCGTAGCCATTCTCTCTGCTCATCCCTCTCGGGCCCTGTTCTTCCTTCGACAGCGACCGCCTATCCGTCATTGGTGCTCAATCATCGCGCCCGCGATGGATATTGGAGAGAGGAGAGAGAGAAAAAAGAGAGGGAGAGGGAGAGAACATATAAAGAGAGGAATGAGAGTAAGCAGAATGGTGAAAGACCGAGAGTGTCGAGAGATAGAGAACGAGAAAGAGGTAGAGATGAGAATTAATGAGAGAAAAAGAGCAGGAGATAAAATTGAAGTCCCGTGGATGTCTGCTACTTGGCGGCGCGGCTCACGGAATGATGAGAGGATGATGATGATTTCGGGTGTGCTTGCAATCTATCCACCCTCCACTCTCCGGTCTCTCCACCTCCCCTCCCCCCCCTCTCCCACTCGATCCGCTTGTGCAAGATTAACCCCGAATACGCAGCAGAAGGCCTCCATATCGTAGCAACATCGGCCTCTCTCTATCTCTCTCTCTCTCATTTCTCTCTCCCTCATCTCTCTCTGGCCCTCGCTTACCTTCGATCTCATCATTATGATGATGCACTCACCCTTCTGACGGGACAAGCGCAACTTGGGCCTTCCCTCCTCTAACCCCCTTCTGATGAGGTTCTCCCTCCCCGACTATTGTTGCACGCTCTCCAAAGGCCACTAAGCCCCATCTCACTCATTTTCTCTCTCTCTCTCTCTCTCTGCGCTTCTTCTTTCTCGCCCTTTTTCCTTCTCCCAACTCTCTCTGACATTCCGGTGGCGGCAATGATAGCAAACAGCGGCCCGCTATCAGGGGTATCGGGACTGACTTGAGAGAGAGAGGGAGAGAGAGAGCGCGAGAGTAGTAGAGAAAGAGAGAACGAGAGAAAATAGAGAGATCAGAAAAAAGAGCGCGCGACACAAGAGTACGAGTAAGATGAAGCAGGTAAAAGCTCCGGAAGCGGCGCTTCAAAGGAAGTGGGCCAGTCACTATGGAGTGAGCGGGCGACAATGAAGAGGAGAGATTACTATTATGAAGAGGGGGAGATAAAGGAATTAAGAGTGTGAATAGACTAATTGTAAGAGGAACAGGCACATAAAGGAGACGGGGAGAAAGAGAACGGGAGAGCGAGAGAGAGAGAGCACCCGGATGAAAGGTTTCCTCAACGCTCAAGAACATCAGAAGGGATAAGGAGAGCTCGAGTGAGTTATTTGAAGAAGAATAAGAAAAAAGCAAAAAAACAATGTGACCCTCCAAATCAAGGCGTCCATAATGGAGATCTCCGGGCCAGTACCGCCCGAAGGGAATATGTGCCCTCCCAGAAAAAAAAGAGTCGCAAGGACGGAAATGGAAAGAGGGAATGGAGAGAAAGGAGGAGAGAAAGCAGAGGAGAGCGAGAGTGCAATCGAGGTAGAGAGAGTGAGATGGCTATGAGAAAACGGTTACGAGGCTTGGCGATATGCGTCAGAGACAACAGACACGCACTAGCATACAAGCGAAGAAGACACGGCCAAGACAAGGACTCATTCACTCTCCATCTCTGCCTCTCTCTCTCTCGTTCTTCCTTTATCGTCCGTACTTTTTGTCTGCTCCTCCCTCTCTGCTTATCTCTGCTTTAAACGGTCATCCTAGCCCCGTCTCTTTTTACAACAACTTGCACTCCTATGTAATTTTCTCTCTCCCAATCTCTGCACTCTCTCCCTCATTCCGTTTTTCTCTCTCTACTTTCTCTCTCTCTCTTTGCCTGTTTGTGCTTCACTTTGTGGAAAGAAAAGAAAGCAAAGTGGACCGAGTCATGTCTCGAGAAGCGAGAGTACGGAAGCCGCTACGATACTGCTGCTCCTACACCGCCACACACGGATTGCCGACCCAGGCGTTATGCTCTCTCCTTCTTTCTTTCTCTCTCTCTCTCTTTCTCTCTCTCTCTCTCTCTCTCTCTCTCTCTCTCTCTCTCTCTCTCTCTCTCTCTTTCTCTCACTCCTTCTCTTTCTCTCTATCACGTCAGTCTGTCTCTCTCTTTTTCCATGTCTCCTGAAAGCGTACGACTACCGCACCTGTCGGTGTGCTCTCTTCCTTCTCTTCATAAGTGGACATCCCCTCCATCTGCTTGTCGCGCGCTCACTCGGCCGATATTGAATTTCGTAAAAAGAGGGAAAAGAAGACTGCAATTTCGCTAAGTTGAGGTGCAGTAAAAGTGAAGCTGTCGTGGACGAAGAATTGCGCACTCTTGAGCAAGCTAATCGTTGAATTCAATTTTTAAACACGGTTTTCTTCTGTGCTTTTTTTTCTTCGATAGCTCAAACGATATCCAGATCATCAGTTAATCCAGCATGTTTAGAGGCATGGATGAAAAAAAAACTTGAAGAGATACATACATGGACATGATCATAATTGGCTAGCGCTACTGGCCTTGAAATTGGAAGAAGCTCTTCTTTTCTTTTTGTAATTAAACGGCTCGAAGATTAAACTGCCGCAGTTAGATCTAATTCTTCTTTTTCTCAGTATCGTTTTTATTTTTTCCTATAGAAATAATAATTGTTCATGAATAGTGCGGCTCTCAACGATGCAATCGGAATGACCGCTTCAGAGGAGACAAGGAACGGAAGGGGAAGAGACAATAGCGATAAAGAGAGAAGAGTGAGAGAAAGAGAGTGAGAGAGAGAGGGAGGGAGAGATAGAGAAGAGTAAAAAAAGATAGAAAGAAAGCTGGCCAGGAGCGAGAGAGAGAGAGAGAGAGAAAGAGAAAGAAGAGTTTGAGAGAACTAATTAAAAGGAAAGTCGGATAGAATCCCAAGTACCCACTATCCCAACATTCAGCAGCGTCCGGCCTATTCTGCTAACGGTCCAAAACATTGATGTACCAAGGTCACCCGATTGCCGTTAGGAAGGATATTGTGAGAGTATGGTAGTGATGCTAAGTAAAAGAGGAAATATGCTAAGGAGGGCAAGGTTAACGGGAGAGAAGAGAGTAAACCGAGTGATCAACAGATTCCGGAATTATACCCACATGGATGGGACAATGAATTTCTTGGTTGAAGGGGAGTATCAAGAGAAACGCGCAGAACGAAGTACCACTGAAGGAGGGAACATCGTTCTTTGCGTTTCTCCTGATGCTTCCTTTCATGTCAAGAGGATGAGAATACCGTGTCATTCTCACAAAGAGATAGGCAATGTGTGTAATAGTTGTTGTAGAATATATGTACAATGTGTCAAGCTTGGTAATAAAGAAAATGCTTACAGAGATTTAACAGCATCGTTCTTTAATGCGGCGGTGTGGGCCCGCTGTTTTCTTCAGCAAGCTACGCTTTCTATATATTTTTCCTTCTAACCTTCTAGCGTCGCTCTCGCTCTCGCTCTCTCTCTCTCTCTCTCTCTCTCTCTTTCATTTCCAATGCCTCTCAATCGAAATCTCATTTTCCTGCTTACGCCTGCAAACGCAATGCTTTTGCAATTTTCCTGCCGCGCAAGCTGTATTACTCTTTGCTTCTCTTATTTTTCTTTCTCACTCTGCTTCACCTCTCCTATCTTTAGTTGTCTATCGTTCTCCCAAACTCTAGCATCTTTCTCTCTTCACCCTTCTCTCTTCATTTTTGCCTTCAGTTCCTCTCTTGTCTCATTCTCTCTTTTTCTCTGACACCTTTCCTCCGGCTGTTCCCCCAACCGTGCCGGGTGGTGCGCCTTCGACGATGGTGTGAAGATGACGTGCCGGCGCCATTCGTGCAAATTGCAAATTGCGAGGCATGATGCCTGCTCTCCCCTAGGCAAATTGAACTGTCCTGGAAACGAAAGAGCGCGCAAATTTTCTCCCCAAATGCATGTGAAGGACAGACAAAGGGATAGACTAGTAAGATTGGGATAAGGGAGAAACCGAAGAAGTGGGAGAATTTGTTCCGTCAGATACTTATGTGAACTGGGAGAAATGCAAATAATAATTTTAATCCGAAATTAATTTTAAAATTGTATGTACGATTTCTGTGGCAATCACATTTACAAAATCGGCGTTTACAACGGTGCCTCCTGTTCATTTTCTGTCCCTTCCCAACCTCGTTCTGCCGAACGACTAATCTCAGGTCATGCAAGTGCGCTCGTAAACTGCCTCAGACCCTTGCAGTAGAAACAAAAGTGGTATGCGAGAGAGTGAGAGAGAGAGATCAAGAGCCGTGAGAGTGAAGATACAGAGAGATGAAATAAGATGGAGGGAGAGATGCAAAAGAGCGTGTAGTGTTGAGAGGATGAACATGGTAAGAAAACGGCTGAAAAAAATGGAAGAGGAATGACGGCTGAAGTGGCTGTGGGAGAGAGATAAACTCGGCAGAACATGATGCCGCCATAAATGGCTCGCATCGCAGTCTCCGACAGCAAAGCAATCGCCGCAGAATGAGGGCTAATTCGCATCTCATGGCTGAAAAAAAATCCTAGTTTATTTCCCATAATCCTGATTTTTCATCATCACTTCGCATTCCCATCACTTTAATTCTGGTACGACGTGCTTACAAGATCAAGATCAGTGCCGTAGAAATAAGCAGTAAATTCCCCTGGGATGCTCGCCGCTTTCGAGAATTATCATTCCCAGAAAACAAGGGATTAAATAAACCTGCAACAAAAACGCAAACAAAGTAGCGGAGGACAGAGACAGCTGTTTCCGTTCCAAACTTATGGATTCTACCCCTTTCGGCGACTTTTCGAACAGGAATGTCACGTGAGGGACGTGAAAAAACGACGCATACATTAGATTACATTTGGAAAAGGCCGAAGAAGGAAAAGACACTAAAAGAAGGAGGAACAAAGAGAAGTAGGGAAGAGAGTTGGAAGAAACTGGAGGAAAAAAAGTCCGCGAGAGAGATATAAGTAGACGAACATTCCAGTAGAGTATTGTGAATTAAGGGAATGAATGAAAAGATCTTCAATCTCAAGGTTATATACATAAGGCCATTGTCTTGCTGCAATAACCAATAACCGAATCGCATTTCTGGCTTTAAAAATAGAGCACCAAGCAGCGCGAGCATGATTTCTTACTCTTCCGAACTATTTTCCGTCGGAGGAATGGAAAGCGCAACGCATCAAAAACTGGCAGCTGCAAATTAAGAGAAGAACTCGAATAGATGTCATCCCATCGGGGAGTAGTCAATGAGAGATTACGGAAGAGGATTTGTACAGCGGACGGAAGTAATCATCTTATGATAATCTACATGTTTTGATATTCAACCACCGATGGTATCACATCAATACAATACGGGAAAAAATTAATTAATCTAGAATATTTGTGATTGTTAAATGTCAAATGGCAGAGACACTCCACAAATTAGCAATTGAAGAGCGCGAAGGTCGAGAAAGCGTGACACCGACAAGCAAATCATTTGAGTCCAAACACTCGGAGCCCCTCCCTCTCCTTGAACCGTTGGCAGCCAGGAACCGGATATTGGGCTGGAGTGTGAGTGTCGGGGGTGGGACACGTACAAACAGATACACATGCATACATAGTACATATTGCAGCAAGCGTTTCTGAAGTAGACTGCCAGATTCTCTACTTTCTGATTTCCATCACACAATAAATGAGCGATTTCATTTGAATGAGTTTTCAAATTTAACTTTTATTATTTACACGTGAAATGTTCGACACGAAACACTTGCTGCTATACTCCCCAATTTCAAGCATAGTTAATTGTCCCTGTTTTTAAACGAACCTACTTTGGATAATCTTACAGTGACTTTATCAAGCAGTGCAAGTGAATATGAAAAGAAATCGCAAATGAATAGCAAGGTCCTTTTAGTGTGTGAAACTTCGCTGAATAGGGATTGAAGACTACGATACTTGGCTGTCGATCGCAACGCATCCTGAATGCATAATAATTTGATTTATTCAATTACTGTACATTTGTTTCTACTTTTTTAAGAAAAAATTTCTGACTTATCATGATAATAATTCACAGACGAGAACGACGCTTTGAGAGCGGGCAGAGGAGTGGCGCCGTCGTACCAAGTTTGGTGGTGGCCACAGAGAAGGGCAGAGCTGTTCGCGGCAACCTAAACAACCCATTACTGTAAAGGATACTCTGCATGGTTAGTGACAATTTGCGCTGTGCTATCTACCACTTACAATGCCTTCTCCAATGTCATAGACAAGCTGATCATCGCCGCAAGTCAGGGTCGCTGCCCACGAAATGCAGAAGTTGTCAATTATCTTGAGTTGAGCAGAGGAGTCTTCAGATGAAATTGTGTGAGGAACCGAACAATCAACTGGAATCATACGATTTCTCTAAAGTGTAAAATGAGGACTAAATTCAAGAATATCTTGAAAGTGCAAGTCGTTTCCAGAATAAGAAAAAAGAACTTACGGTACGAGAAACAGGAGGCTTTCGTAAGCGAGCGTCTCTTCTTGTCCTTCCAGCCATTTCCATCGCAGACAGCTTCGACGGCAACGCTGATTGGGTTGGATATTTCATCTTTGAATATATTTTTAAGAGTAAAAAATACAAACTCGGCATTCTCTCCACTGGAATAGAGTAGACTTCCCGGGTGGCACTTCGCTTGCAGACAAGCGCTTTCCTCATCAAGATCTTCCTTGGGACGGGCACAGAGAGCCGCGCCAGCTGGGCACTCGAACCTGTTCGAGTTGTCGCCTTCGAGGGAAGCACACGAAGCACAGGAACCGGCTGCAGACAGCCATTTTCATTTTATAGGAAATGAGCTCTTTTAGTATTTTTTTTGTAGTTCTGATGAAAATTAAACAAAATTTTACTAACCGACGGCTCTACGGCACCCGACAAAACGTTCGTGTTCCGTTTGGCCATCATCTCCATCATTCCATTTTCCGTCATGTTCATATTTGAGAGAACGCGATTTACCCAGGTGACGGGGTTCACATCCGCAGCTGCTTTTTTTAATTGTAGACAATCTCGCCGATCGCATGCTTCTTACTCCAGTACGCTGTCCATGTGATTACGAACCAAAACCGGAAACTCTCTCCTATTATTCGCTTACATTCATCAGTTTTCCACCTGTGCTGAATCCGCTAATTTCTTCTGATATGGATGTCATGCGGCAATTACACGCGGAGTGCTGCGGTCATAGTTCTCTCTAACGTTCATTCGTCGAAAGCCTCGAAGAAGTATACTCATGTGAAACCATTAAAATGAGAATTGGAATAGCATTTCCCAAATCTTCTCTGACTATCTCTTAGACACATGACTTATAATAAAGTGAATAGTTTCAGTCAAGTACTCTTCAGAATCGTAAATCTGAAAAGGGAGGGAAGTCAAAACGGGGCCACTAAAAGCGCTCTTGATTGGTCGATAGTATGATTTGCTTTATCTGTCGTAAATTTGATAACTGATTCGTATATAGCAAGACGAATATCAGAGTAGATCACGCTCTGAGACTTTTGTGAGCTGGTTACAATCCAGTCAATCGTGTTATTTTCTGCGATGGCAAGCTTGCTCATGATCTGAACAAAAGTTAAATAATGGCAAAAAAAACGCTCAACTTAGTTATAAAAAAGAACTGTATTAAGAGAGCCTCTCTGTAAGGATCAATGAGCGTCTGCCCCGGGGAATTTTTGTTTTCTTTTACTTTGAAAACTTTATGAGGGATGTATCTGAAATTCATAACAAGGTTAAGGTAGTCAAAAAGTTTTGAAAATTTTTTTTCTCTTAGATATAAGTCGAAATGTTCAAATATTTTGATTGACCATATTTACCGTTAAACTTAATATTTCTGGAAAATCTTTCAGTGTTCGATTCCTTGTTCAAAACTACACAACAAAGTCCGTGGTGACCATTTCCGAACATTTTTATTTTTATGAGTTTTATCCAATTTAAGTTTTTCAAATCTGGTTTTCGGGCAATAACTTTTTTTTTACCATTACGTCCAGAAAACCGAATCATCCGTAAGAAAGAGGAGGAAAAACTACACATAATATGTGTCTACGAGGAAAAATCTCGGATACCCTTTTTGGGTATCTGCATTTGAATACGGGTTTCTGAGCAAATTTCGGCTTTGGCTACAAACCATAATTTCTTTCAAACTTCATCAATTGTAAAACGGAATGTTCCATTTGATGTAATTTTTTATGCTCTTTCAAATGGTGTATACTTTGTTCGCAAAAGAAATTAGTCTAAAGGCCTAAAATTGACTTTTTCTGTTTTTGGCCAATTTCTGGTGTTGAAATACTCATTCTTTGGACCATTAATGGGTCATATAGGCAGACTTTCCACATCACCTTTACTCTACAAGAAAGAGCAGTTAAAACTGAGTCGGATACAGCTTTTTAATCAAAATCTGAGGATAACTTTTTTAGGGATACGTATTTTAATGCTGACTGTTGAAGGCGATATTGCTGAATATTTTTTAGCAAATATTTCAAATTAGTTCTTTTGAAACATCTAGCACCCAATAACGGGAATTTAAAGGATTCTTTGAAGTTCTTTCATGATATACAAATCAAAAGTACTCAAAAAGTCAAGAAATTTCATTTTTACGAGCCTAGATGTCGAAATAAATGTACGAAAACTCCTTCGAAGCCAACTCGCAAGACCTGATGGTCATTTGTGAATCGGATTACCGAAAAAAATCCACGAGATGTTTCGACTATTTTGAGCTGTTCTGCGAATGCTGGTACCAATGGAACTTATGTTCTGAAAACTGTGCCATTAGGTTGTTTGAGACGAGAAACATAAATTTGACGTTCATTTTCTAATTTTGACTACCATCCATGGTACTTTTGCCAAAGGAATGAAATATAATATGCAGAAAAATTTCATTTCGATCAAGTGAACCATGGATGGTAGTCAAAATTAGAAAATGAACGTCAAATTTATGTTTCTCGTCTCAAACAACCTAATGGCACAGTTGTCAGAACATAAGTTCCATTGGTACCAGCATTCGCAGAACAGCTCAAAATAGTCAAAACATCTCGTGGATTTTTTTTCGAAATTTCAAGATTTCTGAAAAATTTACAGGTTTTGCATTTTCATCGAAGGATATATTATGTAAAAGTCTCTGCTCTTTCGAATGGTTATGACCTTTTTGGTAATCCGATTCAAAAATGACCTGATAGTTTGCTTCGAAGGAGTTTTCGTACATTTATTTCGACATCTAGGCTCGTAAAAATGAAATTTCTTGACTTTTTGAGTACTTTTGAGTGGTATATCATGAAAGAACTTCAAAGAATCCTGGAATACCCGTATTGGGTGCTAGATGTTTCAAAAGAACTAATTTGAAATATTTGATAAAAAATATTCAGCAATATCGCCTTCAACAGTCAGCATTAAAATACGAATTCTTAAAAAGGTATCCTCAGATTTTGATTAAAAAGCTGTATCCGACTCAGTTTTAACTGCTCTTTCTTGTAGAGTAAAGGTGATGTGGAAAGTCTGCCTATATGACCCATTAATGGTCCAAAGAATGAGTATTTCAACACCAGAAATTGACCAAAAACAGAAAAAGTCAATTTTAGGCCTTTAGACTAATTTCTTTTGCGAACAAAGTATACACCATTTGAAAGAGCATAAAAAATTACATCGAATGGAACATTCCGTTTTAAAATTGATGAAGTTTGAAAGAAATTATCTTTTGCAGCCAAGGCCGAAATTTGCTCAGAAATCCGTATTCAAATGCAGATACCCAAAAAGTGTATCCGAGATTTTTCCTCGTAGACACATGTTATGTGTAGTTTTTCCTCCTCTTTCTTATGGATGATTCGGTTTTCTGGACGTAATGGTAAAAAAAGTTATTGCCCGAAAACCAGATTTGAAAAACTTAAATTGGATAAAACTCATAAAAATAAAAATGTTCGGAAATGGTCACCACGGACTTTGTTGTGTAGTTTTGAACAAGGAATCGAACACTGAAAAGATTTTCCAGAAATATTAAGTTTAACGGTAAATATGGTCAATCAAATTATTTGAACATTTCGACTTATATCTAAGAGAAAAAAATTTTCAAAACTTTATGACTACCTAAACCTTGTTATGAATTTCAGATACATCCCTCATAAAGTTTTCAAAGTAAAAGAAAACAAAAATTCCCTGGTCAGGCGTCCAAAGCGGCCTCCTTGAGTCTTACAGAGAGGCTCTCTTAATATCATCGATACATCAGCCGGGAAATGGGCTCAAATGGCGGCAGATTCTTCTAGATGACAAAATGGACAATCCTTGGAAGTGGTAACGTGTTAACTGTAAAATAAAGTCACAGAGACAAGAGAGTGTTCTCGGTTACATTTCAATATGATGGCATGTAAAATGGATGCTTATTGAGAGAAACGTTGGTCAGCACTCACAAGAGTCAAGTAAAAATGGATAGCATGTTTTTTCAGTCATATGGCAAGCATTTGGCAAGCACATACTACTGCTATTCTGGCATTCGTTGGTGAGGCTCTCAACTATTTGTCCTATTCATAATCATTTTCAAACTGCTCTCGTAGCGGTTCGTTTAAATATGTGTGGAACATTAATTTCTTAGGTGTGGAAAGTAGTAAACGAAAAAAAGATATGATTCCCAGTCTCATGCGCGGCCCTACCGCTCTTCCCTGTGTCTGTTCCTTATGTTATGGAATGCTATGTCGGCAACCCCATCGTGTCTTACCACGTCTTCAAGGACAGCAACATCGGCTATCTTGTTAGAGAATCACCCGCCTCTTTGCATGAAGAGTGCTAGCCTTCCCTAACAGAATGGAGTTTTCAGCCCCTTCTGGAAGAGGATTCGATGACCCTGGACGCGGCGAAGGAGACATGCGCGGCCAAGGGAGGCATGCTGGCCGAGGTGGCCAATGGAAAAGAAGCCGCGCAAATCATGGGCGAGAATTCTGAGTCTTTTCGAGCGAATTCCAATCTAATGAAACCCACGCCTAAACCGAGTCATTGCAGTTCTTGTGCACTTGGCCAAGTTCGAGAAAGTTTGGTTGGAAGCCGACAAGGACAACAAGGTCGGAATCGACCTCGGTACGAGCAATGGAAGATGGCACTATATTATAATTACTGTATTAAAATATGTTCATTACAATTATCATTATTTGGATAACGTTGTTTTTCCTTATCAGAAGAGCCGCACTCTGACGACAAGGCCTGCCTCATGGCAATTCGTGGCGACACCCCGCACATGGCCAAGTTCGCGGCGGTCGAATGCGTCGGCACTGCCTTCAACGTCATGTGCCAGCGTGACGTCACCGAGGACAAGGCCAAGCAGCACTGCGGAGCCGCCTAGAAAGGAGCAGAGCATGTCATTCACTTTAATGATTTATTTGCCTGCCTTTTTCGCCCATGTTCCGTATTTTATGTATTATTATTATTCGTGTTAGCTAATATATCTTTTCATTAATGGATATAAACACTTGCTTATATGCTGCCATTTGCATTCAAAATGTGTGATACTACACAGCACATTGGAATAGTGGAACTCCATTCACTTTTGCTCACTATGGGAACAACTTTAAAACCTCGCGCGAAATTGATGCTAAGAATATTATTTGAACTTCCATCAATTTTCTGAGAGTAGCGCAGCAACTTCAGCCTTTCGGAGAGAACTAGCACCGGAGCGCCACTCTCAGAAAGAGGGCCAGTCAGTGCAAGAGTATGCAAGTGAACTCCAGCAGCTCTCCCGCAAGTGCGAAATCGGGAAGGTCAAAGATGTCTCTGACATGGTTCTCGGAATGGCATTCGTGTGTGGCATGAAGTCTGAGGATACTCGGAAGAGACTTGTGGAACAATCGGTCGAGAAGTTCACGGAGATGGTGGAGAAGGCAGAGGCGCTGGAGGTGGTGACGGCTAATATGACGGGATTACGTACCGCAGGCAAGCCCACCGAGCCTGACATCCACAAAGCCGAGAAATGGTACCATGCCGGAATGATGAAATCGCATGATGGAAATGCCAAGAAGCGGATGCAAAAGCTCCGCGACAAGGAAGACAGAGCTGAAATGCTACCAATGTGGAAAGCCAGGACACATTGCGCGAAGTTGTCACTCCAAGGTCCCGGAGACAAGCCACCAGAAGTGTTATGGAGATGAAAAGGCCCGAGGAAGAGACAGAATTAGCTCGACCGAGAGGTCCGAGTCGCAGAGAATGGGCGGGGTTGCGACCAGAGTGTCACCCCCGTACTTCGTGCTCGAAGTCAACGGCAAGCCCCTGAAGATGGAGTTGGACATAGGCGCAGATCTGACCATCATTGACAAAGCATGGTGGAGCCTGAGCAAGCCTCCACTGGAAGTGGAGAAGGAAGGCGCGAAAGCGAACACTGGCGGCAAACTCTCGTTCATTGGCAAGTTCACGGCTGAGTTCGAGTACGATGGCAAGAAGGCGACTGCGTGGATCCATGTGTTGGACGGTGGTGGCCAGACCCTGTGTGGGCAAAATACAATCATAACATTGAATCTAGACCTGAATCAGCTGTTCTACAGCGTGAACCAATTCCAGAAGGAACTCAGCAAGGAAGAAACTGCTGCGCGGATCAAGAGAATCCTCATGGAGAATGCATGCAGAGTTGTTCGGCAAAGACCTCGGCAAGTGCAAGACGATGAAGGCATTACTCATGTTCAAGGAGGATGCGAATATGCAGCCAAGGCACTTCAGGGCAAGGAATATACCCTTCGCTATGCGCACGCAAGTTACGAACGCGCTGGACAAATGGGTCGCGGAAGGCATCATCAGCCCTGTGGAGACCGCGGAGTGTGCTATTCCGCTGGTGGTTGTGTCGAAGCTAGGGTAAAGTTCGATTGTGTGGTGACTTCAAGATCACGGTGAATCCGGTGCTGAACATTAATCAGTATCCATTGCCAAAGCCCGATGACTTGTTCCACATGTTGAATGGTGGCAAGAAATTCACGAAGATGGACCTCCGAGACGCATACATGCAGATTGAGCTGGATGACGAGGCTAAGAAGTACCTCGTGCCCAACACTCAGAAGGGTTTGTTAAGGTTGAAATTCGACGAATGCTCGACGAAGAAGGTGAAATTCGTTGAGAATTCCTTCCAGGACTAACGATCCAGGGGAGGAGAGATATTCGTAATGAGGAATTGCATATTACTGTTGGATCATGACACACAAAAACATTGTTTGATATATCAAACAATCTCATACAAACAATTTGTTTCAGTATTTCGCCAAAACAATGCTGTTCCATATAGCCAACAATCATTGTTTGATGCGCGATTGTTTGGCATATCAAACAATTTGTTTCAACGAAATTGTTTGAAATATCAAACAATCACTGCGCAGCCGCGTTGGCTCCGCTCCTTTACTACCACCAGACTAACCGCCTTAGCGATCTGAATGCTGCAGAACTTATCCAGATGAGAAGGGCGGTGCCCATAGAGAACGTTGAGAAAAGAATGGAGAGAGAGAGAGACAGAAAAAGGAAAGAGACAGAGTAAAAGAGAGAGAGAGAGAGAGAGAGAGAACTCTACGAACTCGGTCTCTCCATCTGTGCCAATTTGGTTGAGAGCCAAAAGGTTTTTTCGAGAGTTTTACTGCTCAACGTGACCTATGTTGATTCTCTCTCAATCCTACATTTTTTACAGAAAAAGGCGGTTTTTTGAGCTATTTAATGTTGTATTACAGTAAGTCTGAACGATTAGACTTTTAAAAGAAGTTTCCTCATCCGAGGTCTGAGAAGGTCACATAGACTGTAGAGAAAGAGAGAGAAGGGAGAGAGAGAGAGAGAAAACGAAGGGAGAGAGAGAGAAGAAAGGGAGAGAGGGAATGAAAGAAAGAATGAAAGAAAGACAGAAAGAACTATCTTTCTCTTTATAAGTGAACACTGTTCGTGATGTCAGCCGCCGTAGTAAAGTGTCGCATTTTGAGGGGTAATCCTCAGGATGTTACCCATGAGGATAATGTGTCTGAATCTCTGGCATCAGCGTGCTCTCTCGTACTGTCTAGCATGCCACCATTGTTTACCCTCATGGGTAATGGCATGGAAAAGGCTGTGGGGTAATGTTTGGGTAACGAGGACAGACCGAGAGAGCATGCAATTCTTGGAGACGAGGTCAACCTCATGTGTAAAATGGTTACGCCAATACGCATTGGCATAACCGTTTTTACCTTTCATCGTCCAGCGCCAAATTACGAATATAGTATTTGTTGTGAAAGTAACGGCGTACTGTCCGGAACCATGAGAGATGAAACAGTTCAGTCTATGATGCTTTATTGTTTTCGTGAATTGTTGTTGTTGTTTTTGATAACCATGCGGGTTCTCATTACTTTTGCGCCTAATTATATGCCGATTACGCTTGAGATACGAACGGAGAGCGAGTCTACCGTTTTGCGCGGCTTCACACCTTGCTGCTCAGCGCAGCACTGCGAAGACCTCCTCGTAATCGTTCTCATCGCTCCATCTCGAGGCGCTGTAGCTTTGTCGTCTCGCCTCGTCTCTTCCTCCAGCGAACTGCACCGAAGGCACTGCTCAGGTATCTCAAGGAGCTCAATCAGAGGTGTGTGTGTAGTCTAAGTTTTGCTTCGATTTTAGATGATTGGGTTATTTTGTTGTTATTTGGAGTATTCTTTTTTATTCGGCGTGTTTAACTTCTCGATTAGGGTGTTTTGGTGTCGATTTGGCAATTTTCATTCACTGTTAGATAACATTCTTGTTATAAAAGCTATTTTTGACATTGTAATCATCAAAGAGCAGCAGTCAGCAAATCACGAGACTTCGAGAATGGCGGGGTAGTTGTAGTCCGCGTCGTCATAGTCCCAAATGGGAGCGACAGTAGAATGGAGATGAAGCAGGAATGGAGCAGGGATGACTCACAACAGCAGAAAAAAATACGAAAGGAAAAGAGAGCATCTTTCAGCTGAGATTACCATCAGGATGATGTACGGCGAAACTAAGTGGTAATGGTTTTACCCTCATGGGTAACAACCTCAGGATTACCCCTCAAAAAGCGACACTTTACTACGGCGGCAGGAGTTCGCCGTGTGGCAAAAGTTGCCTCGCTTTTGTGCGTGTAATCAAACCGCTCAACGTTATTTATCCGCATCTCTCTGTACCTCATTAGAACCGCCTTTCTGTGTAGAATCTAATGACATAGAGAGAGAGTGACCTTTCCGTCTCTTTATAGCGATCACAGAAAAAGAAACACACAAACTCACAAATCTCAGAAACAGTCGTTTCTGAGATTTGTGAGTTTAGTAGAGAGAGAGAGAGAGAGAGAGAGAGAATGCACAAGAGGGTGTGTAAGAGGGTTAGCTAATTAGATATCGAAAAAGTTTGGTAGTTAGCTTCGAAACGTTTCGGAGAATATAAGAAAACAGCTAAAATTCCATGAAAAGTGGGTGCTCAAGTTAAGCGTGCAAATCGGCAAAACAAATTATTTGATATGCCAAACAATTTTTTTGAAACAAATATTGTTTCAAACAATTCATAAAACAATCGTGCAACAAACAATGTTGTTTCAAACGATTTTTTTTGTGTGGAATTGAATAACGTATGTACTTATTTTGTAATTTGGAATTCATAATCGTTTTGTCGTATATTGAATTTTGTGTGAATTATTCTGATATTTGAATCAAAATTTTCATTTAATTTTGTGTCAGCATTTGTACATATATTGGTTTGAGTTTTGTGTGTCAAAGGGAGACGTAGGCTGAGTGCCGAACTCCCTCCTTGAAGAAGGTCTGTATGAGAGGTAGGGTAATCCGAAATCCTACGTGGTGTAATTCATTGGGTATAATTGTGTGGTGGAGTCGAGTGAGTGGGTACTACCCAGAAGGATACAATTGAAATTATTAATAATTACACCTTCCCCACAGTACATCCCAAAGGACTACATCTTTCATCCCTATATAAACCCTCCAACCCATGAATAAAGTGTCATACGTGTTCTTCTCTGGTGTTCCACATCGTACCAACATACTTCATCTCAAGACACTCGGATCTCTGCGGCTGGTCGTCGTTCCCTCTGTCCCCCTCCATTCAGGTTCCGGCGGTGTTCGGAAGAGGAGTGAGGATAAGGAGGAAGGATTAAGAAAGTAGTACGACCAGCGAAAGAGTTAGGCGAGAGAGATAAAAGAGACCCGGAGGACTCGTGAGAGATACTGCAAGAGGTTGCTACATTTTCGGGGAAATTTAGAAATGATCGAGAAAAAAAACCTTTCTTGTGAAGGATGGGAGAAATGCTATCTAATATTAAATGTGAGGAATCGTTGATCGGAAATCTGAAAAGAGAAAGAAGTCTTGACGGGCCGCTAGACCTATTTATGGATATGATAAGAAAACACACAGCGGTTCTCAAGCTCAATGTTACCCTTTGCAGTGCTGACTTAAAGTTTATTATTTTTGAGAAGCAAAGATGTTGCCTGTGTTTAAAATTAATCTTTGTTAAAGTCGCTCCGATAGCATGTTTTCCTTCCCAACGTGATAAATCTCATTCAAATTCTACTTTATAATCAGTCTCTGTCGAATTTGTTTCAGTATTCATGACTTTTCCCCCACCTGCTTCGAATCCGAATATTCTCATTTCCATGACGAGTGAGTATCGAGCGGCGATTCATTGGTGGTCGGTGGTGCTTAATTTTAACTCCACTTCCAGCAGTCTAACGACTCCAGACAAGGAAGGAAGCCATCCTGGGCAAATTCCATGAAATAGCTTCATGTAAACATCTACTTACAATTAATCCGTATTTGTAATTTTTACATTGCGATTTCCCTTCAGACAATCAGGAATACAATTATTCTACGCAGACAAAAAGTAATATTTCATAACACCTTTACTCGAATTTGTAGCTAAAATTGCTGTGTTTGTTTTCTGCTCAAATCCGCGATGCTGCGGGGGCCGTGCATATGTATGTATGCGACTACATACTGTTTGTAATCATAGAATGGAGGGAGAGAACACCTTTCAAAATGTGCACTCGACTCCACATTCTATATGCAATTTTCACCTGCGTTCCAGCTTGAACACTCCGTGCTAATTTTAAATGAGTAATTTTAATAATCTAGCTCAGCAAATTTTCTCTTACTGGGCGCCTTTTAAGCATTGAAAGTCATTTACATCTCTACCTGGAGCCAGATTAAATGTGAAGTCAACATATCAGGCAGTAGGCGCATGCCGAACTACATAGCCTTTCTCGTCTCTGCCGTCTTGGCTCTTCTCATCAACGGCCTCTTCCTGGCGGTGCTGCTCACACAGAACAGCGGAGTCATCGGCGGCTACCGATATATTCTTGCAGTGGCAGCCATCGTTGACTGTCTCTACGCCCTTACACTTGCTGCCTTTTCGCCGGTTCGGCACGATTTCCAATAGATGTTTGTGATATCATAACGTCTCAATTACGACTTTGCTACAACATCGCTAATTCAAATAACACATCAGGCAATCTTGACTAATGATTCCATCACAATTATCTCATCGAATATGCCTTGGCTAGAGAAGAGTTCGACTGGATTTCTGCCAACTGCGCTCTTCGCCTTGGCTGATTTCGGCTTCATCGCTAGCATGTCTCTGGTGACTGCTGGCTTTATCTACAGGAATCGCGTCGTGTCACCGTATGTCCATGTGCAATGACAGCAAGATAGGATTTCCGACTTGAGATGGCATCGAATGGATTGGCTTGCGACGCGTTATCGCGCGGCTTCCGCTTCACTCGCGGCACTCTTGGCTATGGTTCTGTGTGCAGCGCTCGACGTGACGTCAATGAGTCTCACAGAAGAGAAGAAGACGGAGGTTGCGCGCCTCTTCAACATCGATCCCTCCAAACACTTCATCGTAGGATTCGATACTAACAATGTCTGTGACTTTTCCCAGTCTTCAAGTTGAACTGGGTGGGATATGTTACTGCGTCGTATGAGGGATGTAAGGGCAATGTTTGAGCATACCTTCTGGAAATAGCATAACTCTTACAGGAGACGCAAGAAGTGATCTCTGGTTTTGGATTCGTGCTAATGCTTGCGATCCACTCTACGATGCTGCTGACTGGTGTGCATATCATTCGCGTCATCCAACGAGGCGCCATGAGCGCAAATGCAAGGCGCCTGCAGCGGAAAGCGCTCGTCGTTCTCACTCTTCAGGTTTCTTTTTCTTTGAGTTGCCCCTCAAACATGAGAGAGTAGAAGGAAATTCGAGCAATCTTGAAAATGAACTTAAAGGTTCCCAAACAGTCTTTCTTTAATTGTAGGCAATCTCGCCGATCGCATGCATATTAATCCCGTACGCTGTTTGTATCATTCCGAACCAAACGGAAACTCTTTACTATTATTCGACTACATTCATCAGTTTTCCACCTGTGCTGAATCCGCTTATTGTTATCTGCATCACTAAGGAGTACAGGAAGAGACTTCTGATATGGATGTCATGCGGCAATTACACGCGGAGTGCTGCGATCACAGTTATCTCCAACGTTCATTCGTCGAAAGCCTCGACGGAGTATACTCATGTGAAACCATAAAAATGAGAATTGGAATAGCATTTCCCAAATCTTTTCTCACTATCTTTTAGACACATGACTTATAATAATAAACTGAATAGTTTCAGGCAAGTACTCTTCAGAATAGTTACATTTTCGAGGAAATTTAGAAATGATTGAGAAAAAAGAAACCTTTCATGTGAAGGATGGGAGAAATGCTATTTAAATAAAGAAATCATTGATCGTAAATCTGAAAAGGGAGGGAAGACGGTGCCACTCAAATCGCACTTAATTGGTCGATGGTATGATTTGCTCTACCTGTCGTAAATTTGATATCTGATTCGTATGTGTGTAGCTAGACGAATATCAAAGTAAACCACGCTCTGGGACTTTTTGTGCGTTCGCTTACAATCCAGTCAATCGTGTTATTTCCTGCAATGGCAAGCTTGCTCATAATCTGAACAAAAGTTAAATTACTCAAATTAATTATAAAAAAGAACTGTATTAATATCATCGATACATCAGCCGGGAAATGGGCTCAAGTGGCGGCAGATTCTCCTGGATGACAAAATGGGCAACTGTCTTTGGAAGTGGTAACGTGTTAACTGTATAATAAAGTCACAGAGACGTTATATTTTTTAAGCAATATCCGCCGAAACACTATCAAGAGATACTATATGGAAATTTGTAATGGCCGCTGGAAGTTTCAAGAGAGTGTTCTCGGTTACATTTCAATTTGATGGTATGTAAAATGAATGCTTATTGAACAAACCTTTGTTAGCACAGGCGAATGTCAAGTAAAAATGGATAGCATGTTTTTTTCAGTCATATGGCAAGCATTTTGGCCATTTGTGAGTTGGGAAATGTTGACATGTCACTTCCTTCCTTTCCGATATTCCTGTCTGGCGTCCAATGCTGGAACCAGGTGAACAATCAGGATACGGATATAAAAGGTTCACGTCGTGAAGACAAATCAGCAAGCATCAGTTTCCAAGACAAGCATGTATACTACTGCTATTCTGGCATTCGTCGGTGAGGCTCTCAACTATTTGTCCTATTCATAATCATTTTCAAACTTCTCTTGCAGCTTCTCGTTTAAATATGTGTTTAACATTAACTTCTTAGGTGTGGAAAGTAGTAAATTCATTAAACGAAAAAAAGATATAATGATTCCCAGTCTCATGCGCGGCCCTACCGCTCTTCCCTGTGTCTGTTCCTCATGATATGGACTGCCATGTCGGCGACCCCGTCGTCTCCTACCACGTCTTCAAGGACAGCGACATCGGCTATCTTGTCAGAGATCCACTCAATTCCTTACATTAAGAGTGCTACTATTCACTCAAAATGGTTTTCAGCCCCTTCTGGAAGAGAATTCGATGACCCTGGACGCGGCGAAGGAGACATGCGCGGCCAAGGGAGGCAAGCTGGCCGAGCCGGCCAATGGAAAGGAAGCCGCGCAAATCATGGGCGAGCATTCTGAGTCTTTTCGAGCGAAAACAATTCCAATATAATTAAACCACGCCTAAACCGTGTTATTGCAGCTCTTGTGCACGAGGTCAAGTTCGAGAAAGTCTGGCTGGCCGCTGACAATGACAACAAGGCCGGAATCGACCTCGGTACGAGAATGCAAGATTGCACTATATTATAATTGCTGTATTAAAATATGTTCATTACAATTATCATTATTTGGATAACGTTGTTTTTCCTTATCAGAAGAGCCGCACTCTGACGACAAGGCCTGCCTCATGGCAATTCGTGGCGACACCCCGCACATGGCCAAGTTCGCGGCGGTCGAATGCGTCGGCACTGCCTTCAACGTCATGTGCCAGCGTGACGTCACCGAGGACAAGGCCAAGCAGCACTGCGGAGCCGCCTAAAAAGTAGCAGAGCACATCATTCACTTCAATGATTTGCCTGCCTTTTTCGCCCATTTTCCTATTTTATGTATTATTATTCATGCACGCTAATATTTATTTTCATTAATCGAAATAAAGCTTGCTTATAGGCTGCCGTTTGCTTTCAAAATGTGTGATGATATGTCACTATATATAGAAACAGTAACTAGAGCAGGAAACAGATAATGACTCAGAGTTAAAAAGCTACAAAATAGTCGAAACAATTATTATCAGCAAAACAGGACAGATGCATGCAATTGACGCAGTCCTTACTCAAGGTGCGGATCATTTTAAAACAATATCGGAATGCAGTAACAAAATAAAAAAGGATAGTTAGCTTACTTGCAGCAAGTTACATATTGTGAAAAAAACAAGAGTATTAATGACATGACGAGTGACAGGTAAGCGGTTTCCATGAGCATTTGTCTGCTTGATCACAGACTGAAATGAATAGGCATTTTGACACTAAATCTCAAGTTGAAATTTTAGGTGAAAAAGTATTAAATACATACAACCATATATAAATCAATAAGCTAACAAGTCATATTCCTGTGATAGACAATAATTTTCAACATTTGTTCAAGGCTTTATTTAAGTGATCAGAGGAGTGAGATAGCAGACAGAGAAAGAAAGAGAGTAACAGGTGCGAGAAACGGGGATAAATGGCTAGAACTCGTATGGCCGTCGAGGCGGAATGCCACGTCGCTCACTCTGAATCTGGTCTAGAGTTCGGATCTCCTTGAATGTGACGATTGGGTCGTCTCGCTGGGACGAGCTGTGTACGTTCACAGCTTCGACGTAAGTGTTGATGTTAGGGTTGGAGATGTGTACCTCGAAAATTGTAGCGAGATCGGGAAGTTTAACGGTCAGAAGCGTGAAGATAGAAGCGAATGCTTACCGTCTCGGGGAAGTCGTACTCGAGCAAGAAAGGACCGAAGACTCGGATTGCAACGTGGCCAAGGGCACCGGCAAAGGCAGCGCTCGCCAGGAGACTCGAAAGGACGAGAGGAGCCGTGTCAGCCAGCAGAGGATCAGAGAACATGAACAGAACTGCAGTCACGCCGAGAACAGCCTGCAGACAATCAAGATTACAATCTACATATATCTTGCTGATTACAAAGTTGATGAACCTGAACGGGACCACGAGGCACGAAACACAATACGGTAAAGGCCTTCTCGCGAATGTTGAGCTCGTTGCAGAAGGTTAGGCAGAAGGTCGCGGCTGCGCGACACAGAACTCCGATTGCAACGACAGCGACGCCGGCGAAAAACACGGTCCATGTTAGCTGTTTAAAGGAAGCCTGTTATCTGTGCTGGCATTCAACTACCTGAAATTTATACCAGGGAGAAGTTAATTGCGAAGCCGAGGAGAGCGAAGAGAAGAGGCTCAACAAAGACAGACCACATTCTGCAGTACCACTGTGACTCGATCGTCTCCTGAACAAATTAATCGGATCAATAATCTATATTGTATTGAGTTGGAAAAGCATGGAGAACACTACATCTTCGTCAGGATCATCGGTGTTGATGTCCTTGCGCCATCGTTTCTGAGCGATGGCAGAAGAGACGAGCGTCGCGATCACACCGGCGAAGAGGCATTCGAGAGCGGCAGAGCCGAAGACAAAGGCAACCGCGCAGCTCGTCAGGCAGAGAACACGAGCAAAGTGACGGAAACGCTCCTGGCGACGAGGGAACACCCACAGAAGAGCTCCTGGTCAGTTTAATTAGATATTGTTTTTTTTTGTATTGTTTTCTCTCGATTACCTGCGATGACACCAACAACAAGACCGAGAGCTGCCTCTCCGACGGTGATGATAATCGTCGTTCCGAGAGCGTCTGCAAATAGAAAAAAAGCGTGCATGCACTCCTAACAATAAGCCTTTCTCTCTGACGCATTGAATTTGCTGCATGGATTATGCAAATGATCCGCTAGGCATGCGGTAGTGGATTGTTTTGAATTAGGGATAGACGCGTGTGTTTTCGAGGCGTGATCGAAACTTTCATTGACGTAAGTGACCTCGCGTGAAGAGGACGACGGATAGAACGGTGACGGCGACGGTGCATACCATATTGTCAACGGCGGATGACGTCAGGATGAGAGAGGGAATCGACTTGTCAGTGCCTTGGTTCATATGCTGGAAGGCGCGCATCAGGGGAACGATCGATGCGCAGGACGAAGCGGCGAGGATAAAGCTGTGAAAGAAGTACAATTACTTTCGTATTCAAAGTCAATGATGCAAATGTACTCCTTCATGTTAATATTTTCACAAAGTATATGCCCGTTGGAAAACGTCCAGGCTAACCCAATGACGAATGCAATCGGCAGAGGCAAGTCGAAGAGAAAGTGGGAGGAGAGAATGATTCCAGCAACTTCGACAAGTACGGCGATGACGGAAAGCCCGACCGGAAAGATCTACAATGTTCAAGTCACAATTATGAAAAGATGGAGATTTTGATTAAAATAAAGTTTCGCTTATAATTAGACAGAGGGAAGAGAATGAGTCTGATCCTTAACTACGCTCGAAATAAAACTCACCCATCCCTCCGAGAGGAGTTCGATGTTGAGTCGCAGTCCAGCTCGAATGAGAATGAGCGTGAGAGCGGCGAGGCGAACTGTCCGCGTGACGTCATCGTTGCTGATGAGAACGTCGTCAATGTTCGGCACATTACGAATCACGATGCCGAAGACGAGCGGACCTGTTTTTTTTCTCTTAGAAACAGATACTCAGTGCCCGCAGGAGCGGGAGGAAAAGCCCTTACTTATGTATATGGTAGTAAAATAATAGTAAGAGTCTGCAACTGAACCGAGACTGGGCGGTAGCCATGCCAAGTCAGCAATCTTGCCGCAGATGAGTGCGAAGAGCTGCACGATGACAATGACGGCGGCGGCGTGCGAGAAGGACTCGTGAGGGAAGGGCGGAGTAGGCAGGACACCATCGGCTATCGGCTCGTCCGTGAAGGGATGCCACACTCTCCGACCGAGCACTGCCATCAGGCCGAAGTAAGAAGACACGACGGCAAGCGCGCCCGTCAGAACCATATTCACCTTCATTCAAATACAGGATCTCAAGTCAAGCCAATATATCTATACAAGAGCTATTTGAATACCCACAAGACAAATAGCTATGAAGGTCGAGAAAAGATCTGACCTGTGGGTGATTGAAGAAGTTGTGAGCCGCATTTCGAAAGTTGGCAGCTCTTTGTGGCGGGGCGTCCATCGCCAACGTGGAAGAAGACGTGACGGATGAGGCGGCAGCAGCCACGATCGATAAAGTGAAAGGGTAGATATCTAGCTTCGCTGGATTAAAAAAGTTTTTTTTAAATAAAAGATTGCCGAATCAATAAAATATCAATTAGTCAATCAATCAATCATTTATCGGCTTCTTGTACCGAATTCAATGAAATCAGGACATGGCGGGCGTTTTTGGCCCGCCAGCGGCTAGAAAGAGTCAGAGAAGAGTGAGCGATGAAGGCTCCCGACTGCTGCCGAGTTGCCTTTTCTCTTCTCTCTTTCACTCGTATTATCGGACGCTTTGCATAAGCAGTGGCCAATTCATGAATGAGAATTCTCGTGGTATTCCAATGTATGCAATTGGAAAGCGTGGGTCTCGTCCGATCTCTTCCTATTCAACTGACTCAACACTTCGTTACGTTACAAACAAACTGCTAAGCAAAAAGGACAACTCAGCGAATTACATTTACGTTTAGGGAAAGGATATCGCTGCAAGTGGCAAACCTGAGAATTATAAGATTTTACAACTAATATAAGAATTCGGGACAAAAGAAATATCACCGGTTTTTATTGACCTTTGCAAAAATACTGAAAGAATTTTTCGCAAAAGTAAAAACGCACTTGATTTCAGCCAGAACTTTTAGTCCGCATGACGTGATGTAAAGGAACAATGACGTGGGAAACTATAGGGCAGTAAGCGCAAAAATACATACATATTGTTCGTATAAATGACGCGCTGTTGACTTTCTTCCCTGCAAGTTGTATCATACCGCAATAACAGTTTCTTCAATCTTTTATTAATATGAATGATAACATTAATATAGGAATGACAAGGCGATATTGTGAAGAATCATCGATATATCTTATGGTACATCTCATTATTTCAAACTAGCAGTCACAAATAAATTTTGACTATTTATATGGAATGTTACATCTACTTTTACAATAGTATTCTACCTAAATTTGCTCTACGTCTGCTTCTCTTTGGAATACTGGAGAATTGTGCGCTTGAGGAATAATCAAAGTACTCCGAATTTCAGATCTGTAAAATATTCAAAACATCTAATTCATAAGTCTAGAGTAGGGCATAACAGGATGGTACCCTATGATATTTTTTACATTATGTTGATGAAAATTAGTTCCCTGCACAACTCGACGAGCACTGCAAAATGAGTACTGGAAAATAGTGAAAAAATTCCAAGGGCAGGACGTGCTCAAAAGATATTGAGATGTTGTCTTAGCAATTGCATGGCTATTTGTGTGCCGCGTTCCTCTTTCTGTAAAACAGACTCTGCTCCTTGGGCGGAAGATGATTCTCCAGGCTTCGCCCCTTTGTTTCCGGGATGAGCACTTGGAATGCAACAACGTCTATGACAGCCAGAATCGCGAGGACCAGGTAAGGAGAGGCTGGATGGTAGTCGGCCTATAAGATTAGGATGACAACTCGCAAAAATTCTATATTAGGCTTTCGTAAAATTTGTAAACCTTTTCATAGGAAGAACAATTATTTTTAGATAAAATAAAATGCCGACCAAGTAGAACAGTTGAGGCCCGAAGATGGTGCCAAGACGACTGCTCATGGAGAGGGAGGACGCTGCGATGTTTCGCACGGCGGTGGGATACAACTCCGTTGTTGTCATCACTTTTGCCAGGTAGACCTTTACGAGTATTTTACTTTGATTACATGCATAATTTTAGAATACTTTTTCTCAGAGCAATTAAGGATACCTTGAAGAGATACCTGAGCACACATTGCTGAGGCGGCAATCGAGCAAGCTCGCACTACACTAGCCAGCGAGGTGCCATATCCTAAACTCATTAGTTCAAATTATTCACCACCGAACAAAGGAACCACAAATGAGATACCTCCAAACATGACAGCAGTTATTGTGAAGAGGCACACGGCGTTGAAAGAGACCGCAAAGAAGTTGAGCACCTTTCGGCCCATGGTTTTCACGGAAAAGTCAAGTGTGCCCGCAATGATGTTCATGGTCCATCGAATAATCTTTAAAGAATTTCGAAAGTTATAACCAAGAACAAATCTGATAGTTTGTAATAAATGGCAGAAACCAACTCCGAAAAAAATGCTGTTAAGATAGAGTGAACCAGACAACTTCTCGATGTTGAACATGATCCCGTAGTTCATCAGTGAAGTGATGCAACTGAGATAAAAAATTATATATATATATATATATATATATATATATACATATATATTGCATACAGATATGTGTATACATTTTAATTGAATCAGTGCTCCATAAACGTGACAAACATTCCAAAGGCTAAAATAAGAGTCCAGCGAAGCATTTTCGACGTGTAGGCGAGATGGACAAACGTGTACTTCTTTTGTTTACGGGCTTCAAATAGCTAAAAGAACAACTATTTGTTGTATTTAAACTTTCTTTTATTTTCGCTCAAAATAAAGAATAACTCATACGTTTTGTTCGTGTTGCAGCATGAGCTCGATTTCCTTGTCTTCGTCCTCGTTGTTCGATCCATCGATTCGTCGAATTTTCTGGATAATCTGTCGTGCTTCTTCGATTCTTCCCTTTTGGATGAGAAAGTGGGGTGACTCGTACATTAGCCTGCAGGCAAGTAACAAAGATATATTGCTATCGATATTTCTTTATTTTCTCCAAAGTAACAGTGTATCAAATGTACGTAAAAAATGTACAAAAAATGGCCTAACCAAACACCGCAGGCCGCGACGCCAGCCAAGCCGGCAGCGATGAAGGAGAGTGCTCTCCAGGTGTGAGCGTAGTAAGCGATGATGGAGAAGATGATAATGTTCGGAGAGAAGGTCACGATTGATTTCACGAGCATTCGATGCTTCTTCGGAGTGTTTTCCATCACGTACACGCCGTCGCAACTAACAGAGGCTATTGATCGATTATGAATTTGATTTATTGATCTCATGATATGATAATTGATCAATGCTGTCGCATGTCAACTAACGCGCTAATTCCTCCGGTGAAGAAGCCGTTAGCCATCCGTGCAACCGTGAATGCGGTCATGGAATTCGTAAAGGCGGACGCGAATGTTGCAATTGCCATGCCAGTCAGACTGATTAGTAGCGTCTGCATATTTTTTTATTTACATTCCAAGAAATTTACCCCGCAAACACTCTGCTTATTTGAAAAACATTCATATAATGAAATTTTAAAATAACTTTGCATCTTAGATATAATAAGCAAACGATATTGAATTGGATCGTTCACTAACAAATCGCCTGCCGTATAAATCGCTGAATTGGCCGGCGGCGCACGCACCGACGAGAACGGCAGCCATTTGGAAGGAGATGCTGTTCTTGGCCACTTTCGAGTCGCTGCAGAGGTAGCCGAACTAGAATAAAAAGACATAGCCGTTCTCCGTTTTCGATCACAAATAGAGTAATCAGTTCTTAGACTAGTACCTCTGCAGTCACTGAGTAGAACTCGTATTTCAGCTCTGGATCGCAGAGTTGCAGTGATGTTGAATTCAGAAGCCGTCTTGCATCAAACGCAGCGCATGCCTCACCAGAAGAATTGTATCGCTCCGCACCACAGCTGACCACTTCCGGAGTGACCCCTTCAAGGAGTCACAAGAATTGTCACTTTAATGTGCTCGTATTTCATCTCTTTTGATTGGACACCAAATGGTCTTTTGCGATCTTTGATGTCTTGATTTAACAGATTTTGACCTGCAAACATCATAAACGTCATGCTACTCAGGCCAGCTAGCGCCAACATCTCTGCCGCTACTAGGAACGCAACGAAATATCTGCAAATAAAGCAAATATAAAGCAAATCCTTTAATACATGTAGATAAACAATTAAATAATTAAACAAATTAATCGTAGAATCAGAAAATCTTTTTTAAGCAAAATTAAATAATATAAACATACCGTCGAAATTTGATGAAATCATCAAGCGTTTTCGCCTCGCGGGCGAAAGCAACAAGTTTGTTGCTTTCATCATTAACTTCATCAGATTCCATTCGAGAGGGGAATGTAAAGTCGCACGGCGATCGAAAGAATGGCAGAACGAAGAGGCAATATATGCAGCTAAGTTCGCTCGTGCTAAGCCATCCTCCCTTTCCTCTTCTCTCTCAACATTTACGAGACCAGCAACAAGACATAAACCATAATATTATAATCCTCACCTCATCCAGATCGGTCACAATCCCACGATGTTCGTTCTACCGTTTAAAGAAAGATCAATTTATAAAAGCCATTAAAGGAGGTCCGAGGCGAATAAATAGTGTCCAGTTTTTTTTCGCATTATTTGGTAAGGTTGAGCTAGAAACTTCGATTACAAGTGTCCCGAAGTCACAATAATCTCTCTGCCCTGAGGAAATTAACACTATTCTCTACTTTGAATTCGCGAATGTTTTATTTTCCCGCCATTTTCAAACAATTTTGGCAAAGCAACGCAGGGACTTCGTGGTAGGAGTTTTTCCCTTATGGTTTCCTTTAAGAACGAAAAAATAGCCCTTGAGAATACATTGCACCAAACCATCGTATTGCTGACACAAATTGCTAGGGAATAATGTGAGCAAATATGCAAAGCCATCTGTAGACTTGCCCCTTTGCCGTGTGAACATGAGGATAAGCTAGCTGGCATATTTTATGCTAGACGTTGAACTAGGATTTCCTATCATATCTTTGACTTGTTCTGGAATCGCTTGAGTGAGAAGGCCGACACGTCGAGACTCGGCTGCCGGCCTTGCATCATCTCCGTCATCACTTTGCCGAGGGAGGGGCCGGCCTTAACAGGGTACATTACCACTCATTATCTAGCCATATGATATAGATGACAAGGTTTATTGTGGGTTTTCTCTAACTATGCAGCGTCTATGTATGTACTATCTCCATATTTTAAACGTCGTTATATTGATCGTGGCATAGTGAAAACGCAACAAGTTTCCTAATTCATGACACTGGCATCACCTTGAAGCCAGTTCCGGAGAGACATCCACAGACAATTATGTTGTTCGATCCAGGAAGACGGTCAAGAATGTAGTGCTGGTCGGGAGACATCTGAACATGCCCGGTGGACTTATTGGTACCCATATTTCTTCTCCTTGGTAGAGTAATTATATAACATTACTGCTATTTATTTCATCGCACTCACCGAATACTTGCATCGATCGATGCGGAATGGCCCGCTCTCGGTATCCATGATTGGCAGATACTTGGAGAGATGCTGTCGCGTGCCATCGACCATTTTCTGAAAGAGCCATAAATCAATGTTTTATTATTCTCATCACTCTCAACTTTATGTGCGCCGTAGATAAATCAATCATTATGTTACGAATTTGATAAATCAGCACAAACTCACGGTTTCCAACAACACGGGCTCCTTGTCGATCTCATACACTTCGCCCTCATGAAAAGCGAACTAAACAAACGTCAAGATCATATCGATCAGTATATTGTCTTCTTTGCCTGGTATGGATTACCTTGATTGCTCCTTCATAGTCCACCGATGGTAGTCCGTAATATCCAATTGCGTCCGAGACGGTGGCCAATATGACTGGAAACCTTTCAGGTCGCATCAGCTCTTCGTCTTCTTTTCGTTTCGGCTTCCAATAGCTTACGGAAATCAGTTGGCACTGAGGACAAATACCGCCAACTAGCATGTCGTTTTCATGTTTTCACTCCATACCTCTGATTGAATAGGAAAGTCGGGGATAAGCTTATTGATCCACGTTCCTACGGCAATAATCGATTTCTTTGCCCGTAAAACTCCGCGACTCGTCTGTAGTGTGACGATGCCAGCCTGTTCCTTCACATCGTGCACTGTCGTCAGCTCCATTGAACGTCCGCCAAGAATCGCGAATTCTTCCTAGATATGAAATGACTCGAAATTCATGACAAGGAAAACAAGAGTCTTGCATGAACCTTAACTGATAACACGTTAGGGCAGAACCTGATATGCACGTATCCACTTGTCGGCCAAGATGACGCCTCCCATGGGATCAACGAGTCCGGTCAACTCACTCCCATACATAAACTGCGGATATCTTCGAGTTACCTATTAATTGAATACGGTGCTTTTGGAATGTTGAAACAGAACTCATTAAATTATATGAGATTTCCAGTTGAAGCAAGAACCTCAGCCGTTGTAATAATCTCGCTCTCGCAGTTATGCTCCGCCATGACGTCTGCTATTGCCTGAATCTCATCTCTCTCGGCGATCCATACCACGCCCGTCTTTCTAAGTTTCATCATATTTTGATTTCTTTTCGTCAGCGTCCCATGAAGCTATATTTTTTTGCTGTTATCGCAAAATAGTGAAATAGCGAGAAAGAACAAACATCCAAAGTTTCTCTCCTCGCTTCTTCTCCATCTCTCCAATCTGCTTGAAGGACTCTCGAGCAATCGGTATGTAAACGCCGTCGTTGTGCGCATAGCGAATGATTCGCGACTTTCCGGCCGAGCTGCCGTCGTGATGGCCGAGAGTGCTCTGTTCAATAGAGCTCCGAATGCACTTACCAATTGGATTCGAAAAAGAAAGCAATGGAACGGGGCGAGTAATGGTGAATGGATACATACATACCTGCTCAATGAGAAGCGTGCGAAGGCCGGCGAGCTGTGCATGGTAAGCAGCGCATGTACCCGTGATGCCCGCACCTACAACGACAACGTCGAAGACCTCTGTCATGTCCACCCTAGCAATATTACAACCATATTCTTTCTATCAGCGCCCGTATGGTACATATGTTCGCCAGAGTCACTAATAACGAGTAAAGGCTTTCTAGTCACACTTTTCAATGACTGCCTGCAATGGAACTTCCGACAAAATAAAGAGAAGCAACGCGTTTAGGCCAATGAATGCTGTAGACAGCAACACAATGTTTGTGATTCCTCTAGACTTTTATATGATCCGCGTCGAAGGAATCGATAAGGAGACGAGCAGGTCGGTGATAAGAATTAAAGCGCAATCACGCACTCTCCCGCACTCCCAAGTGGTCTCGTGCTCGGCAGTGGAACTACTGAACAGAACGGAGACAATGAGAAGAGAGCAGATCTCATCTATCCATATGCGCACATCTCAACGCTTGCACAACTGAATGCAAAAAATTCTGTTAAGTTGGCTTCATACTCTAACAGTGCTCTCTTGTATCAATTTTTAAGCACAAATTAAGCTGCTGATCACTTGCACTTTATGCGAAAACCTATTCAACTTTTTTTCACTTTGTGCGATTACCTCTTCAACTTTTTTACTTTCACCTTACCAAGTATCACTTTCTTGCTATTCCGGTATATGCTATTTTTTAAATTAAATTGCTCGACGAGTGGGGGAATGTAAGTTAGACAAATGTTCGTTCCCGATGTCTATACATTTTTCAAATCTTCCCTCCGATGCTCATACAAGTAGCAATTTTTAAACATGTATTTTGTCAATATTCGAAAGTCATACGGCGTTGCCTCCGTGACACTACTGCAGCAAAACTCTCGAGGTTACCTGGAAATATTGATAAATAAAGAAGATTAGCCTGGTACCTATATTTTTCCCCTATTCCTATGTTCACGGAGTGTGATAAGGACAGTGTGTACAACAGATGCCAAGAGAGTGAGAGAGAGAGATATGGAGAGAAAGCGAGACAGAGAAAGAGGGAGCGTGAGAAATTATGGACGGTTGGAGAGACATCGATATCGAGGGAGCGAGAGAGATAGAGAGAGAGTGAAAAGGGAGATAGAGAGGCAGAGTGAGAGAGAGAAAGAGAGAGAGAGAAAGAGAGACATACAGAGAGAGAATCAATGAAAAGCTGCTCTAAAGGAAATTGAAAGGGGAGTAGTGAACTGTTCCCATCTGCTGGAAGACATATAGCGAAGTCTGGCCCGATATCCGAGCAGTTTAGTGAAAGTACTCCTTCTCTTCTAATCTACGCTCTAAAACCGCTGTTCCGTCTCTCTAGAAAGACTCGATTACTTTCCGAAGCATGAGAATAGCTGCTTCGCTCACAAAGTTTTACTAATATCTGTACGCTTATGCATATTGTATGAATAGCCATAACAAAATGCTTTAGAGAATTTTTTACCAATGATACCAAGTGCCTGTAGAACCGGTGCTGACGGAGCACTGGTCGGAGACAACGGCGCGGTCAGTATTACCTGTCTCAGCTAGATAAGCGACATGCTCAGGCGTATACTTACAGCAAATGAGCAGAAAGGAGAAGTGAAAAAACCATTTTTGCAATCTTCTTGACGTTCGGGGCAACATTGGCCGGAGGGCCCGACTTCTTTGTAGATCGCTGAGGTTGCGCTGCTTGTGGCTGAGTAACTGCCAATTTCCTGTAAACAAACTACTTGAAAGAACTTTTTCGCACAAAGGAAATATAAAAAAGAAAGAATTATTAATCGCCCTAGAGTAAATCGCTAATTAATCACTCTTTGCAGCAGCAGCTGCTCTAAATATTGCCGAATTAGGAATTACATTCTCTTCCTACTAGAATGAGCAAACACGTCAATATTGAGGAGGACACAGAAGGAACCAAAGTCGCGTTTTCAGCAGCGCGCTTCTTGTATTCGGCGAGCACTAACGGGCAACTGTGCTGAAATGAAAAGGCAGGGAAGAGCAAATACATAAAATAATACAACAAAACAAAGTATGAACAAGGAACACCAACTAAGTTCTCAGCCACCTTATCATCCAGATAGTGGACCCAGTAGACCAGTGGCGGCGTTCTCTGATGGTCGTCCCTGTGAGGATCTTCTAGACTTCGTAGACCTTACCAGTCCTGCGGCGGGAGTTCGTCAACTAACGAGCACGCTTTCGCGCCATTCTTTCGCTTCTTCTTACTCCTGAAAGAATCTGTGCAACATGGACACGCACTTCTCTTCTGGAACAACGGTACACAAATAACGGCTCGATTAGACACACACACAGAATTGTTTGAAAGAGAAAAATGCGAGATGAATATTGCATTCTAGAAACTGTAAATAGGAAAGAATTTGAGCAAACGAAGTCGTGGCTTCCTTCCTCATATTCCTGACACAAAAACTTGGTACAGATTGGTTACGAGAGAAATGCAGAAAACACGAGTTGAAAGTTAGCAGACAAGGGAATATTATACGATAGTTGAGTGCAACGATGTCCCACACGACGTGCATGCAACCCAACTGGTGCTTGGATCAACATAAAATATGACTCCGGATTTTAAGAGCATTATGAAACAATAAATATAGTAAGTTCAATATAGCAAAATAAAGACTAGAAGAAATCAACCGAATTCGCAACATTGGAAAGATCTCGCAGAAACTCGCTAATTATGGTGTGTTCGGTTAAAAAATTTTAGAATTTGAAAATATCACCCATATCGACGTTTATCATAGAACACACGATAAAATTTAAAATCGCTTCATTTACGCCTTATTCTTTGATATCGTGCTGTTTGCATTCGTACTGTTTTGATCACCACCCTCCAGTTCGGCTGTGTTGCTTGCGGTTTCTGATGTGTTTGGTGCCGTTTGAGGCACTCATCGCATGGATTCATCATCGCTCTTCATCTCAGCTTCTCTACCTCGTAGTTTATCTCTCTCTATCTCTCTCTCTCGCTCTCTTTCTCCACCTCCCAATCCGCACATCATTTCCTTTTTTGATGCCGTCTATTCGTCTGACACGAATTGTTCCCGACAATAGTATCAGCGAGTCTATTCCATCCCCGGCTATTCTCTGGTTCATCTCTCCCACTCTCTGTGTTTCTCTCTCTCTGTGTTTCTCTCTCTTTATGTCTCACAGTCTCTCTGCGTCTTTCTCTGCCTCTCTGCCTATCTCTCTGTTTCTCTGTCTCTCTCTGTCTCTCTCTCTATCTCTTCTGTTAACCGAATTATTTATTCATGGGAAATTATAATTATATTGACGCAGACAGCAAAATCGGAATCTTTAACAACACATTTTACCGATATATGTACATACATATTTGTATGTATGTATATATGTAGCTACATAATTGCATAATCGATTCTCGCAAATAAAGCCAAGATAAGAATCCGTAAAGTCATTGTGGCATTTAAGGCACAACATAAAGCAGCTATGTACCAGTATAAAACAGTTCTTTCTTAAGCGAATCCGTAGCAAAAAAGTCTGTAAAGTGAGGGGTCCAAACATATATGTATATATTAATTCAGTAGACCACACATTAAATAGCACTTCTGTATGTTTTCTTAAGTATTCAAAATATGGAGCGGTACAACAAGAGGGTGAATTCTTATCGTTTGTACTAATGGTAAGAAGAAGACGAAACCAAGACCAAAAAGTTGCACACGACTTCTGATGCAAGAGGGCGGAATTCTACTTTTGGAATGTGTCCTGCCAGATAATCATTCGCGACGTGATATATTGCAACAGGTTTAGTATTTTTTTTAATTTTAAGCCAGTCAGAATTATGATTATTATTTCGATGGAATAATAATAATAAAATTAATGGGGAGCAATCCTATGAGTCCTCGATTACGCTATGCGTCTTTTCAGAGCCCGCTTCTTTGGTGCGGCGCTTTGCGGAGGGCGGCAGAAGACGGTGGAAGAAAGCGAGGAGGAGAAGGGTGACCGTGAGGATGGCCAAGAGGATCACGGCCCAGACAACGGATGGGCCGAGGGAATGAAGAAGAGGCGTCCACACGAGAGGGCCGACGAAGCGACCCGCCGTCCCAAGGGACCACGTGATGCCCAGCCAGAGCTGCCGCTTTTCAGGACGCGCCACCGCATCCACGAGAGTGGCTGACGTGTGCGCTGTCAAGAGAGGAAAGGCCACGGCGAGGACGACAAAGTTAGACGGCCAGTAGATGCCCTCCGGCACTCGAGAAGTAGAAAAGCACCACGGGTGAGAGCAGTTGGCAAGCGAGACTGTCTCAGTCCATGGACCAGGCATCATTGAGAGAAGGAAAAGGAGCAGGACCATGAGTGCGACCGCAACTCCCATCCGGTTCTCCACTCTTAACTCGCATATTAAGTTTCATCCAGAAACTAATTCACTACAAAAATATATATGTAGATATGAGCACTAGGAAGACTAGCTCTGATCACAGAGAAGTGATTAGGCGTACTTTCGAATGAGACCAGAACAGTTGTAGAGGAAGAGCATAAGACACGCGGAAGCACCGGCTAGCGCGATGAGGAGAGAGACAGCGGCCGCCGTCTCCAGCTCGTCTCTGCCGTACAACACTTCCACCAGCAGTGGCATGTTCCTGCGGTGCACAGGGATCAAAGATTAAAGAGGGAGGAAAAGAGAGGTGGAGTGAGATATTTTGAGTCAACACAAAAAAGAAATATAGAAAAACGGAGAGTGATTCAAGTGGAAGACTAACGTCTCGATGTGAGAGTACGCAAACTGTTGCGCAAACTGAACGAGGAGACAGCAGCAGATTGCTACCCAGTCACGACTGATCTCTGAGGAATAAGAGCTATCTGGGTTAGAATGAACTTGAGTTGATGCTGATAAAACGATATATGTATATGCATATATGTACATGGACAGATCGACGTACTCCTTTTGCAATCTACAGAAGACGGCGGTGAAGGAGCCGTCGGCAGCAAATGCCGGTCGTCCTTCTCCGATGGATGCACCACGGATTCCATGACTGAACACTCATCGTCCAGGAAGATGACGGACATGAGAATGGCCACCACGACTGTGATGAGGAAGGCGAAAACAGCCGGTAGGTTGTATACGTGCAGATGCAGAAAACCTATACAACATGCCAAACTTCATTCTTGTGATCCGAGACAATCAAATAATGCTAGACGAGTATAAAATATTACCACACAGTCGAGTGCCCGGGTAGCCGAGAGAGGTAAGAGTAGCCAGGTATTGTAGCACTGCAAACGGAACAATCAAGTAGCAGTGATTTACTTCTTTTTTAAAGATTAAATGATAATGGCTTTATTTTTGGTTGTTTCGAACATGGCCCGACGCAAGTGCCGAGATTTGTGGCGGCGATGGCGTAAGCTGAGCCCATGGCTCGATCCCGCTCCGGCATCCCGACGCTCCAGAGGGAATCAAGAATGTACAGCAAGCCTGTCGTATAATGCTCTCTGATCAAACTATTCAAATAGAGGAAACAAATCTGTGAAAAGCGTTGTTTAAAAAATTTTCTCAACTGTTCTTGGAATTGAAAAATAAAAATGATAATAAGTTAAATGACTTACCGGTCGCGAATCCAACGACGGCTCTAATGAGAAGGAGTGCACTCGCCTTGCAGTCATCTGGCAAGGCATCAAGGAAGAGATAGCCCGTGTTAGTCAGGAACATCATCGCCACCGCCAGCTTCGCCGTCCACGCCACACTCACGCGCTACAGCAAGGACGCAGACTCCTAATTTCCAGTTTAGTTCTTGCTGTTGTGCTCGCTTCAGAGAACAGCTACATATGCTTGTAGTTTTATCAGAAGTAGGATAAAAGAATAAGAATATGATGAAATCGGCCAACCTTGCTGCTCGCGATCCAGCCCGAGAGGGCAGTTGCAATCAAGGTTCCGAGATTGCAGAGAGCAACCATCCAAGCGAAGAATGTGTCAGATGCGGCTGGATCCATCTTTCAATTAGTCAAAGCATTGCTATCTACATATTTTTTTCTTGTTATTTTCTTTTTTTCTTTTTTCAATGCACATACGTATGTACTACATATATGTATGCTAAAACTACGTGTGTTCACTTTTCGTGAGAACGTTTCTGATATGTGTTATAGTTTCGTGACAATGTTTCTGATACGTGTTATACATACATAAAGCACGTCCGCTCTATTTTATGTGTTCTCACTTCCGCATGCACCTCGCTATCTCGGTGACTCTTACCTTGTGCTACTGTTTATATGACACTACCAGCGTCAGTACCAGCTATCAATGGCTCAGTTATCTCCTTCCTTTACAAGGGGGCTTGTTTGCTTGCTCCGCAGCTGTCAGCTTGCAATGTACTGATAAAAGTTTTCGAGAGGGTCTTAAATTCCTAGAATTGGTTCACAAAGCTCAACCTAATGGAAATCCTTGGTAGCCATAAAAATTCAACTTATATAAGATATATTTTATTAGTACACATATCTATTTTAACTAAAAGGCGATTGTTTTATCGCTAACCACTCGTGACAGCTGCTGTGCAAACAACATATACTTAACAGACAGTGAGGCAAAATAATGAGGAGTAGGAGAGGGAAGCGAAAGGAAAGGAGAAGAAAGAGAAGCAATAGGCAGAGAGGTACGAGCACTATATGGTAGGATGGTGGTAAACAGCTGAACCCGAGTTGGGAAAGAAGAAAAATAGAGGGAGAGAGAGTTAAAGAAAAAGAAAGACTGAGAGAGCAGAGAAAGAGAGCGAGAGAGCGAGTGAGTGATAGACAGTAGAAGAACCTGCTGAAGCATCGGCCGCAGACTACCCATGTAGACACAGAACTGGGTGCGTATGAGGAAGACTGCCAGATTGATGAGGTGGCATCGACGCCAGTCGGTCGGTCGCTCCATTCTCAATCATACTTCTATCAGTATCTGATAGCTTTCCATTTTTTTTTCATTTTACATGACCAAGGTATGTATGTACATATTACGGCATGAAAGAACAGCTTACCGGCAATAACATTAGGATATATATATTTTTTATATTAAAACAAATTTGCCATCCTCCTGTTATAGATGTATCATACATACAACTTCTTAAATCAAGAGATTGAAAGGAATGGTAGGCTATATGTTTCCCAGAGAGTTTTCTCAAAAGGGAGGAAGAAGGGTTGCTCGCGGATGTTCCATTGCTTTTCAGTGGCGAAAATGCTTCCGTTTTGTTATCAAAGCAAGCAAAGGGAGAGGAGTGGCTTGAGCAGGGACGTACTTTAGTACACAAAACACTCCAAACGACAAAAGTGGGCGCCCTGTCAAGCAGCAAAAGAATCCAAAGAATTAGTTGTGCAGGGTGATATCGACTGGAAAGCAGTGCTTCTACACATATATTTTATTTAAAGGTTTCTACTGCTTGCTATTAACAACATCGCTTATAAAAACGATTGTATGTATGATTTTACTTTTACAGTTGTAATATACAATTAAAACATTACTCACTAACTACATACAGTTGTTATGACAACGGAGAAAAAACGAGAACCCGCCCAATTCGTCGATATTTCCTGAGCTGAAACTCGTGCAAATCACATGGCTGTCTCGAATATTCAGCACGGGAAACACATGCGAGCGTGTTAGGGGCGCTTTCTCATATCAAAGATGATGGGATTGAGAATTTGTCAATACCACTCGGATTGTAATTAGTTGCGGAAAACATTTAGTCGTGTTTGTGACGACAAAGAAAGAGTGTAAGACAAAGACAGGCGATGAAGCCATCCGAGCGTCTTCTCATTCCCTCTTATCCCTCAGCTTCCTGCTCTCATCCTCCTCTGCCTTCTCTTTTTCCCCTTGCCGCTCTCTGCCCCCATACACGTTCGTTCTTCTTCCCTAACTGCGTGAAACAGAAAAGAAAGAGAGGTGAAAAGCAGCCAGAGACTGACGCAATGTCCATTGCTCGCTGGCGATTCATTGGGACGAAGAAGAAGAGAGAAAGAGAGAAAAGAAGAGATAAAGAGAAGAATGAGAAAACTTGGTAAGTGAAATTGAAATGAGGTAAATAGAAGTAGATGCAGAAGAAGATGTGAGAAAAAGAGAATGAAATATAGAGAGGCAGAAATCAGTACGTCAAGGATTCTAGATCTTCATATTCAGAAGTATGATCCATTTAAAAGCCAGAAAGTACACGTGGCATATAAGGGTGCCAGGAAGGAAATATATGCACGTAAAGAAGTAGAAAAAAGAAGTCTCTCACGGGCTGCTGACTTTGCTTCTCTGACTTCTCTCGCCGTCATCCACTTTCTCAACCCTTGCTCTCTCTTTCTCTCTCTCAATCACTCACTTCTCTATTTCACTCTCTCTTCAATCTCTTTCTATTGCTTCGTCGCCAGAGGCAACTAACATTTCAACACCGTCACACGGATAGGCAACAACGGGGAATTCAAATAGATTCTCGGAACAACAAAAGAATTCAAAAACACAAAGGTGTTGGAATAGCTGAAAGGCAAAGAATTCCAATTTGCCTGGAAAAGTCGAAATTTTATATCTTAATATATTTATTATAAACATGCAAATCTATAATGCATTATGTCATCGGTGTGTCTCGTTTTGCAACGTTTTGGAATACATGGAATTTCTGAAACGAACAATGATTGATTGTTGCAACCTCTCAAAGATCAACTAGTGCTCTCGAATAGGCCTTATTAACCATTGAATACAATATTTTACTGCGTGCGATTACAAGAACATAACTTATAGCAGTGTCCTCCTGTGTGTGTAGGATGGAAAGCTGAAGGGAAAGGAGTAACGGGAGAAGGTGAAAAGAGGTGGGGAAAAGAACAAACAACCAATACAAATGGAAAACGCCAGATTGCACATCTTTGATGCTTCTGTCTTATCAATCACAGTAAAAGGATAAACCTGTTTACCTTTCTCATTTCTCACCTAATGCGAGAATTTCAGGCACACTTTTTTGTCTAATATTAGATGGAGCACGGATCAAAAATCTCTTATCCTTTAGCAACAGAAGGATGGAGGGAGCCAGACTAAAATTATCATTCCTCCCATAATCTCTTCTAAAACAATTCATTTCCTACGGTACTTTTCTTCCAATGCATTTGTCATATCATATTAAGGAAGTGCGTAGCAAAAAGACATCTTGACAATCCTCAACATCGAAGCACAAAGTGTGTCTTGGGAGGATGTCACAAAAGAACTTTGTTCTGTTTCTGTAATTACTAAGAAGCGACATGTTGTTGGTATGCATGAAAGTGACATGTACAAGTGCAGTCTCACAATCTATGGTTTCGATACTACTCAAGTGCCCAGTTGTCGCTGCCAGTGTTCTCTCTAGTGGTGTTCTTCGTTATATTCTTTCTTTCCAGAAGTATTCTGCAGCGGTTGTGACTCTTCTCACCATCAGCTAAGCTCATAGAACAAGATGTGTTCCTGACAGCGTCCTTATTCGGTCATAGACTACGTGCCGAGGAAGGAGAGGAGTAACCCCAGACCGACGAATATAAACGAGCCAAGCTTTGGGCAGCTAAATATTTCTTTTCTCTACCTCAGGAGATTTCAGAAAAACCTTTTTAAGTCCAAAATACTCTAATTACTTTGTTATACTTAAAAGACGGCTAGGACATTATATTCCTACTCTAAAATGCTCTTTACTGTAGACTTCTTCGAAATGGAACCTGCGATGGAAGCGCTGACAATTCTTCCCGCTCGTCATTACGACGAAGAGAGAATCCTCAAGTTTCTTCTCGCCGACTTCGCAGAGCGCGAGTCCATGACAGCGGCACTCGAGATGACATCCAACGAGTGCGAGGCCTTCTTCAGATGTAAGAAGCTTCTTTCTTGCCTATTCAAACAGAACATGGCCCTAAATATATTATAATCCTTCTCCTCCAAATAATAGGTACGACTGGCTACAGGCATGTAAATCAAGTATGAAATTTAATAATTTTACAGCTCTGATCCGCGAAGGTCTCCGTTCAGGAAGCAGCGTCATCTTGCTCAATCCTAGGTTGTTCTCTCACTTCCTTTGTATTCTTTGATATCTTAGAATCAAGGTAGTAAAAGTTATTTTTTTTCAGAAGAATGGTGGTTGGAGTGCGGCTGTCGATGTATCGTGAACGAGACAGGGAACAGCTGAACGGCCGCCACTCATCCTCGGCGAACTTGGCCTTTTCAGCCAAGGCGCGCTGTATCCTTCGATTCCTTGGCGAACTTTCTGCTTGTGTCAGTTGCGGCAATTTTTGATGATTCCTTTATCGCTTGAAGAAAATGCTCGAAATTTTTTAAAAATTTATTTCAGAAGTGGGAGCTAATGCCTGAAGACATCGGAAAAGTGCTCCAGATTATCATCATTTCGGTGCGATTTCCTCAAAATTTTGGATATCTCTGTGAGGGTTTGATCATTCTCAATTCCTCACAGATTCACACTGCCTACTCTGGTCTCGGTCTTGCGAAGCGTCTGCTGACATTTGACGTCTGCAAGCAGTACAGAGCCGGAGTGCATGCATTGCTCGCTGAGGCAACAGCCATTGCGTCGCAAATGGTAGGAAAAGTTATGACATCGACGAGTTCTCTTGCTCATGTTCATTACCGTTTGGAATGGTAAGTAGTTGATATTCTGTAGCTACAATTCTAACAAGAGCAGGGCTCACTGAACAACAATTTTAGCTGTTCGCCCGCCTCGGCTTCAGCGTTCTTCACGAGATCACACACGACGAGTTCGTCGATGGCGATGGCAGCCAAATATTCCGCTGCAAGGACGGCACAACACGCGGGCAACTCGTGTTCAAGCGGATCTAGGAGGGGCGGATCGCATTTGTATTCACTCATTTATAATGAATCAATATTTGTTTCAATTACCATAATTATTTTTCCATTTTTAGTAGCATCAACCAGGAGGCTTATAATTCAATTAGTGTGTAAATGCAGTCAACATGCGTGCGCAATGTTGTGAAGTGAATGTGTAAATAAAAACGCCTTACTAAAGTAAAATCACATTTTTTTCTAGTCTATTTTTCATTTCTTCTTTGAGCATAAAGAGGGGGAGGGGGGGGGTAGAAGATGGTGAAAACACACGAAGTACATAAGAAGTCCCACATGGGCGTGGAAGAGAGTCCCGTGCCTCCCGTTCCATGTCTGGGCTCCATTTGATTGCCCGTCGAGTCTTCTTACAATCAGTCTTGAGTGCGGAATCGGCTTGATCGGCTCTTGTGAACGAAAGAGTCAACAAATAAATAAAATATAAATGGTATGCATACATATGCATGTATTTATGTTCATACATAAGTACATATTATGTGTGTACTTACATTCATATGTATGCATGCACAAGCTGCCGCTGAGGTCAGCTCGGATTTAAAATGAAGTAGACAATCCATCCGAAGATGGATTCAGTGCTGAATATACATGGGTTACAAAGTGCATTGTTATGTTGTTTGAGTTGAAGCGACTGCTCAAACGACCTCGACAATTCGATAGGCGAAGATGCTCATGGTCAGTTACACACGTTGTGGCAGATAGAAAATGAAGGGAGGGGAGAGGGAAAAGTAATAGACTGGATGCAACAAAGAGTGTGTGGGCAATATAACCGCGAGACAAAAGTTAGGTGTAACATACCAACAAAAAAATTAGAATGAGCCTGTTAACTATGCGCCTCTGCACAGACAATGCGCTCTTTCTTGCAAAATATGCCCAACTATGCCAGTGGCACTTTTCGGTTACTATAAAAGCAGAGCGAGCGCAGAAATGACAATCAACTCCCAAGGGACTTCCATTGGGTTCATCTTTCTCATCTTCAGTATTTACAAATGGGCTCGGAGAGTCTGGTTGCCACGACGGCCGTAGTGGCGGGGGCACTGACCTTCTTGAGTCTGGCCGGACTCGCTTACATGGCTGCGGACCTCAACGACTTCTTCGAGGCCTCCATGGCAGATCTCGAGGATTTCAGAGTACGAACTTCATGTCATTTCATTGCTGGCAGTGGTTGAGAGATCTCTGATTAGATGATAGCGGACGCGAGTTGGTCGGGGATGGTGGCAGCGACCAGGCCGCCAGGCGCAGCACACGACTCTGTCGCCGCCGTCTTTGGAAGAGCAAAGAGACAATACGAGACTGGCCCCAGTGGAGGCGGAGAAAGTTGCAACTGTGCCAAGCAACCGAATCCGTGCCCTGCCGGCCCGCCTGGACCACCCGGCCAGCCAGGTTAGAGGCGGTTTGCAAATTGACCATGAAATATTTCCAATAAATGAAACTTGTGCAGGTGAGCCAGGAGGGGACGGCCTTCCTGGCGATGCAGGCAAGGACGGAACCACACTCTCAGCTGAGGAGATTCCTCAGGCGAAACAGGAGTGCACATCATGCCCACCTGGACCACCCGGACCAGCCGGACCAGATGGCCCTCCTGGACCGGTCGGACCCGACGGTAACCCTGGCGCACCCGGAACCGGAGGTGGACCGGCGCCACCCGGGCCTCCGGGCCCTGCGGGAGATGCCGGCGCTCCTGGTCCTGCTGGCCAACCAGGCCCAGATGGCAATCCTGGCGCCCCTGGTAATCGAGGCAGCGGCCAGCCTGGTCCACCCGGACCTCCTGGTCCAGCGGGTGAATCCGGTCAACCAGGAGGACCTGGTCCGGCAGCACAGCCTGGCCCACCCGGTCCCCCTGGCCCTGTAGGTCAGCCTGGCGGTTCTGGCCAGCCCGGTCCGGACGGAAATCCTGGAACGCCCGGCAGTGCTGGCGAACCCGGCTCTGATGCAGAATACTGCCCGTGCCCTCCGCGAGGAGGCGCTCCTCTTGAGTCTGCTCCAGAGCTCAGCGCGAGCATCAAGACGTCTGCATCCGCCGGTCCTGGCTTTGGTCCCACCAGTGGTCGGTCTGGAGGTTCCCAGGGTTTATTTTCTGGCGGACCATCAGGTGGCCCAGATGGTGGCGTCTCTGGTGGACCTTCTGCTGCGGGTGGATTCACTGGTGGTGCCTCTAGTGGTACGTCCGGCGGCTTCTCTCGTGGACCTGGTGGTGGTTCTGAGGGTGACTTCTCTGGTACACCGGCTGGCGGTGCTTCAGGTGAACCTACGAGTGGATTCGCAAGCGCCCCTATCACTGGCTCATCTGGCTCTCCTTCTGGAGGCCCATCCGGCGCTCCATCTCATGGAGGATCCTACGCAGCCCCCTCAGGCGGCACCACTGGTGGTCGCTCGGGTGGAGCCATTGGCATTCCGTTGGGTGGTCCTACTGGCGTTCCAAGTGCTGCACCTTCTGCTGGTCCTTCAGGCCTCCAGCAAGGCTCAGGCAAGAGCAGCAGCGGCTACCGCCTCAGACACAAAGTGCACCTTCATCGCAAGGTGCAGCGCCAGTGAGAGAGCGGCTGACTATACAAAAGACATGTCTCTTCTTTCTCCGATACAACGAATAAACGCTTAATATAGAATTGTGGCTCAGTAGTGCACAAAATACGGAGGGCTAAAAAAACGGAAAAATGAAGTAGCAATGTTTTAAACCCGAAAGCAACATGAAAGGAAACCTAAAGTAGACGAGTGAGCTTGGAGTCCCTGTACGGAATTTGTCTGCTCTTGCGGTCCACGAGTCCGGAGATGACATTGCAGAGAGAGAAAGATTGATTTTCGTAGCCTCCTTGAAGCGGTCGACGTAGACCGTATTGTGCCCTCCGAGTTCAGTGCTTCGGCGTAGACGGTGAAGATGGAATGGCTCCGAGATGCTTCCTGATCAGTTGAACATCGATAAACTGCCTTGAAAGCAGAGATGGAATCTTGTTCATGAGAGTGGCTCCGACGTGTCGATTCTTGAAGCCGAGAGCCATGAGTTCCTTGCAGGACGCGACGTCATTGCAGATGTGCAGCGAGAGCCCCGTAACGTAGACGCCCTGCCAAATTCTACTTTTATTCCCGACAAACTATTTTCGATGAAACCGCGCCCTGTCGCTGTGCTCTTTGAGCTCAAGCTTCATAGTTCGATCAGCGCCAAGCAAATCGCGAACCTCTTCGTTGTATATCTGCAAAGCCATACCGTGTCCTTGCCATACAAGTGTATAATCATTTTTTTTAAATATAGATCTGAACTCTCTTGGTTAAATCAAACCATCTCTCTCTAAAAGTGCTCTCTCTTGTTTGACCTCTTGCCCTGTACTGATTTTTATAGCTGAACCGGTCAAATCTCATAGGTCAAAACAGTTTTTATTGCCCTTTGAAACTATGGGATCCAAGAGAGTCTTTTCTCTTGTCTGTTGCCTTTGACCTCGTGCAGAGCTTGCAGTTAGCCGGCTTTAAGTATCTGCTGTTATGAGGGCAATAACCTGGAGAGAGAAAACAAAGGACAGAAAGAAAAAGAGAGAGTGGAATAATAGGAAATAGTGTTGATTGAGCATGTATAAAAAGGTGAAAGGTTAAATTCAAATTTTGTGTATGTCAAGAGAAGTGATCAGCGAAACTATGAAATAAGAGAGACACGCTTCGAGAGTGAAGGAGAAGGAAAAGAAGAAGAAGAGGAAGAAGAAGAGTCGAATGAAACAGAGAAGGAATACGATGCTGCCACAGGTGAAGAGAGAAGAAGCAGAATGGGAGAAGAGAGGGGGGAGGGGGGAGTGCCAAATGTAGCACTGCATCTAGCAACTCGTGTGTTTGCGTGTCTCTCTACAGTGAGCATGGTACACGATGGCAGCTAGCCGATAGCCTTCAACTCTCGCATTCTCTCTTTCTCTGCCTTCCCCTCTTCCACGCGTGTCTCCCCTCCTCATCTTCATTGTTACTTCTATAAAAGGCTACAATTGTTAACTGCCTGACTACTGCCTCTCTCGGATCACTGTGTTCGCCCATTTTTTTTCCTTTTTGTTGTTGCTAAAGCGAAAGAAGCCTTGGAACCGCCGATCAAGTACCTTTTTTATCGAGTTTCTCGATCTCCACCTAATGGTAAAAAGTTAGTGATGGTGATCATCTCTAGCTATACTACATGCTTCCTCTCTCGCTCTCTCGTTCTCGCTCACACCTCTGCTTCTTCCTCTCTCTCACCCTTTTAATCAGTCTATTCTCCTCAGATCTTTTCGCTTTCCGAGTTTCTATAACTCAACCGATAGTCGCCATATCATGAATGTGACCCCAGCTTACAAGTTCATCAAGAAGGGACTCGTGGGAGGAGGAGTAGAGGAGAGTAGTGAACTAGAATAAGCTTAATTCCCGCGTGCTTGTCAACAACTGATGCGTCTTTGTCTGTGCAGGCCAGAACAAGGATGTCCATTGCAGAACAGCTTTTCCGGATGCTCGTCCTCCTCGCGTCCTTTCTCCTCGCGCTCGCCTCTCTCTCACTCTCCGCACCCTCCATTGGGCTGATCGGTCGTGTCGGCGACTTCGATGACATCGAATCGCTGCTCCGTGGCAATCCCATTCAAGAGCGCGCGATCACTGCAACGCCGCTCAGCAAGGAAGACATTGTGGAGGAGGCCTTTGATGCCGAAATATTCAAGAAGGAGGTTATATTCTTTCTGCTTTCAAAAACATACTTCTCGTTGTGCGGTTAACATAAAATAAATTTATTTATTCATTTGTATGCACAAAGCCCGTTTTAGTTGATGTCGGAATACAACTTCTACCGCGACCTCCACGAGTCCGCTCCGCTTTCGCTCGACAAGAAACTCTGCCACCGCGCCGCTCTCTGGGCTGAATACCTCGCGACAGCGCCGAGTGATAAATGTCTCCATCATTCGCTTTATGGTGCGTGTCACTCTAGGTGCCCACAACAGGTCCCCCACTTTTCTACTTAATCCATCTTACTTTTGTAAGAGACTCTCGCTTTCTTTCTTGTTGAAAGTGAAACCAATGCGCAAGTTTGGAGCTTAAAAGAGAGAGTGTTCGGCCGTTTCACACTTTGCTGTCGTCACTGGCAAGCTTAGCGCCAACTCCAGCTGTCATGCGAATTTGTAGTAGAGAGGCTAAAAAGTGAGATCATTCGATGAAGAAAAAAAATAACGAGTGGGAGAAAATCATTCGACTGGACATGGTTGTTTTTTTTTGCAATAGTGCATAAAGATACCAAGAGGACATTATGCCTAGGTAAATCTAGAATTTATGTATTTACCGTGTAGCAAAATCGAGGTGAAACACCAGGTGGTCTATGTAGCAGAACGAGGGAGAGAGAGAGAGCGAAAGAAAATCACGAATAATACCTTTAAATGGCAGTGATTATTAGGAGGCGAGAACATCTACTTCTTCTGGTCAACGCGCGCGATCAACGAGACGGAGCTGGCCAGGAAGGCGTGCAAGGCCTTCTACGAGGTAGTCAACATTACTTTTCTTTTCTTCTTCATCTTTCAATCACCTCTCACCTGCTGGCCACCCTAAAACAACTCGAAAGGCCATTGACGCCAAGGTCGTGTGCTCACTAGACGACACATGAAACCTCAAACTCACTCGCAAGCCACGCAGTTTCGCTTTTAATATTACTTTCCAGATAACATATGCTAGTTATTGTCTCACTTATGTCATTTTAAATAATTATTTCACAAGTCGCTGCTTTCATTCAACTTAGGAAAATTATATTTGCATTTGAATTACATCACCAAATAAAATTAAGGAAGTCAAATTCTACAACTACGAGGAGCCCGGAATGGTGTGGCCGGCGGCTCACTTCACGGAGATGGTCTGGAAGAGTGTCAAGAAGATGGGAGTCGGTGTCTTCAAGACTAATTACATGTTTGTTTCTTTTTATTTACACCCATATTAATTGTATGTTTTTCTCTCTCTCTCTTTCTCTCTTCTCTCCAATCTTTTCTCATATTTACGCGAATCTTTATATGTACCAAGAAGCCTGTTCTATGCAAATACTAAACTTTGTCTTCTATTCTTAGCCATGAGAATGCAATATCCTTCATACAAGTGCGTAATAGAGAAAAGAGTGTTGTCGATCTGCATTGCTCTTTCTATTTGTCTATCTCGTTCTCTCCTCTCTCTCCGCGCTCTCTCCTCTCTCGTGCTTTCCTCTCCTGTTCACTCGCCAAGCACCCCGTTACTCGCTCTCACCGTCAAGACCAATTAGCATCAAGAAACGTATTGTTTTGGCAACATTAATTCCTCTCCGCTTGACATGCCGCACTTTGTTGCATAACAGAGAGCGAGAGAGAGAGAGAGAGCGAGAGAGAGAGAGAGAGAGAGAGAGAGAGAGAGAGAGAGAAGTTCTTCCGGCAACTTCTCTACTGTTTTTTTTCACCCTTTCTTTGGCCACTCATACAAATGACTCATACTCAAGCAATAACAGAGAAACTAACATAAGCCTATTTAGAGCAATTATTCTATTAAATACTCTTATACTTCCAAATTTCATAAATGTATGATATATAAATCTGGAAAACAAATGCATTATTGCAAGCAAACCTTAATTATTCCTTGAATGCAAGAAAAAGAGTCTTTAAAGAGACGAGCACGGCGCATGTCGCATTCAAGGGACGGCGGAGAGGCCGGCGACCGGTTACTTCGTAGTCGTGCATCATCTGCCGCGCGGCAACATCATGTCGCCTCGCGAGTTCGCAGCTAACGTTCTTCCGCCCAGGGGAAACTTCACCGAGTAAGAAACAGCTATATTTTATCGCTGGTCTAGCTCTCTCATCTCATTGATTATTTCAGCTCAACTTCCCTGCAATATGCCCTTATTATTTGTATTTTTCCCTTCCATTCTCTTTGTCGATCCTCGTAGCATTAATCGGTGTTCTTCATTTTACCGATGTGATCCTCTGATTGTATTTACCCAGATTCCCCATGAGAATAACTTTCTCTCCAGGTTGTTAATTTTCCTTGATCTCACTCTCGTGTAGAATAAAAATATATTTTTCCACTTTGACTGTGAATAAAGCTATATAGAATAATTCGGCCCAATAGTTAATTCGAAAACATTCAATTGTTCAAGGAACTTCCTAATCAATATGAAATGTAAAATATGGAGGACTTATAAATGTAAAGAAAGAGAACATGCGAATTTCTAGCGATTTTAGTCGAATCTGGTCTATAACTATGCGTTTGCATACACACAAGAAAAAATACCATTGAATTTCCGAAATCGCAATACACCTTGGGTGAATACCATTTAAAATAATAGATGTTCGCGGAAATTTAGTTCGGAAGTACTAGTATTGTGCAATGGTAAAAACCGCAAAGGATAATACTTTACTCTGAGCCCTACCTCAAGTGCGTCAGATAGTACTCCTTGGCGCAGTTCCATCTTGCGCATATATGGCGTCAAGCGGCAAGATTTGGTTGCAATTCAGTACTAGGCTGCAACCATAGTTTTTTTTACTTAATGTGTTTCATAGCTGATTTTGATAACTTTACAATGAATCCGCTTTCCAGGAACGTGCATACGACGCGTTTCAGTTCATGCAGGGCGGCTCTGCCCCTTGGACACTCGCTTAGCAAGTTGGTTGAAAACGGATGTTGTTAAGGGTTGTTCTTCTTGCTAGTTATTGTTATATTTTTATATTTTCTTTAAATTTTGGCTTAGCCTATTATTCCCTCAATTTTATATGTTTAGACTTCGCGGTGGTAAGGTGCGTTGGGCGGCCACTCGAGACGGAGGCAGTGGACCGAAAAGTGCAAGGTATGCCTGCTTTGAGAATATTAAAAGTTAACTTGTGACTGACTGACGAAAGTTGTTAGCCTTATTATTGAAAGTGTGAACGATATGCTTTTTTGTTGCGATGTTAGTTAATATGCCTAAAATGCTACCGGATGGTACCGATGGATGATACCGGATGGTACGATGGATGATACCGGATGGTACCGATGCTTCGAGAAAGTTACTCGAAGAGACACGGTTAGCATTGCTTTTAAATAAAATTTTAGGTTTTTTAAAATGATGTCTAAACATTTGAATATCCTAGTTTAATGTTTTAATAGTCTATGTAAGTGTACTTGTAGAAACTACCGCCTCGATCTGTGTCGGAGAAAGGGGCCTTCCATTGCAATTCAAGAGATTCGACAACTTGCATACCCAGCTCAGGTATATAATCATATTTTGCATCGCATGCAATAACATATTGATGATATCAAAGAGCAATTCATGTTTTTCCTTCATAATTATAGTTACTATCGGACTTCGACCACGGCTTCAAAGTGAACACTCGAGAATTCATCCTTCAATGGCCTCGGATTCGTGCCTATCTCAACGGTCTTCTCGATAGAAATTTTTCTCCTGCTGAAAAGGCATCTATTTCCGCGTTGAACACCGCGACTGGTACAGGTGAGTCAATAAAAATAAACAAAATACCTTTCGCCCTCTTGAGCACAATTACTTTACAGAAAGGTAGTAACATGTCATTACAGAAGCACTTTCGTTCCAAGCGGTACTGGCCGTGCTTGAGCTCTTCAAAAAGTACTGTCCTCGCAAGCAGTTGGCTCGAGTTGGCCGTTTCTTCTCGACCTTTCTAGTCGGCCTTTTATAACTTTGTGCAACTTACTGGTTATGGCTTAAAGTAATTAAAGAATTTTACTTAATGGTATCTCTTTCCTTTTTTGACTCTTCTTTTGCTGCTTAATTGAAAATTCTCTGCTTGTTACAGCGTGAACCAGACTCAGCACACGTGGTCAACAAGCTTTGCGAGATGCAGTTTCGGCAGCCCCTTGTTGTGCTTTACGGCCAGAACACCACGCAGTTCTCCGTGTTTTGTAACGTGAGTCCTTCTTTTTTCAGCATAATTTAGCAACAACACGAAAATGAATTAGCGAAAGAGTTAAAATTCAAAAATATTCCACTAATATCCTACTTCATTTGCTACAAATAGCTTCGATTTTAATTTCCTTTTTGTGATTTTTTTATATTATTCCAGGGAGTCGAGATCCTGTGTGAAGACTCGTTCATCGAAGCGGTTACTGTGGCGTTGGCATGCCATTTCATCTTCCATCTCCGCTTTGACGCCGAAGTTGCCGATCTTTGGGGGCTCTTCTCTACCCTGATTGGCGTGCCCTTCACTCTCAAGTCGAATACTGCAATCAACCTCGCCGACAGCATCAAAAGGCATTTGTCGTCTGATTAGATTCCATATCTTATTTAAAGAGTACAAATGTCTATTTGCATTTATCAGAATCTATTATATTTTGAACTAATTAGTTTCGCTAGCAATTATTAATTACTTTGGTTTCTTTAAACCACTTACAGTTGTTTTGTTGCTTTGTTGTTGTTGTTTTTTTGCCTAATTGGTTTCCTTAAACCACTTTTATTGTTGACTTTCAATCTTTAACTGGTCAATTTTCGATGACTCAGGGTTCTGTTACTTTGCAGGTAAAAGTACTTAGATGATGATTGAAATAAAAAGTTGTTGCTTTCGTTATGCAATTCAAAGTGGAATGAAAGGGGCGAGGCTAATCGATTGGCCAGTGAAGCGACAAGGAAGGAAGGGAGGAGGGGGGGGGGGCTGCCAGCGCTAGCTCGAAAATACCATTCCGGCAGGTGTAATTCACGCCGAGCCGAGTTTTTATGGTATTTGACCAGTGGATCTGAAACAATAGTTTGAAGTTGCTCAGTTTTAAAGTAATTACCCCCAAGTTTTGTGGCGATGGTATTTACCATCGACGAGACTACTATTCGTAATGGTATTTTTTCTTGTGTGTATAAGTCCGATTTATATGAAAGTGCATCTTTATTTACAACAACCATGCTGTTGAACGGATCAAAGGAAATGCATAAAACGTTACCAAACATCATCTAATCAATATTCTTGACACTTTGCAATCTCACTTTCTTCTCACTCTCTTGGCTAGCAAGTGCATCGCCATTTACGCAGAAAGTTGTGGTCAGTTTGGGTGGAATAGCAATCTCGAGCGGTTGCATCCGGTCGTCGCCTCTTCTGTAGAGAGTGAGATAGTAGCCACCAAACTCCAGCTTCATCTCGTATAGCACGACATTCCATAACCAGCAGTTGTACGTAATCAGAAGGTATTCCATGAGGCAGAACACCGCGTATACTACAAGAAATCCGTTCATTTTAATCACGTATTTCATTTATTTCATATATGATATTTATTGATGCAAATATAAAATCATGCACTGTGTTCGTTGCAGTTGTTAACGGCGTACGGATAGCAGACGGTCATAAGCAGTGACATTATTCCGCCAAAGCCCCACGTCCACCATTTCGTACGAATTGTATATACTATTTAAAACCAAAGTTCACTTTGGAGCAAGAAAAATAAGAGAGTGCAAGTTATAATAATAACCCGTTTGTCATGCTTTGCAACGTCTGACTTGTGATGAAGAACGAGCAACAATAAAATAGTCAGGTTGAAGAAACAGCCAGAAGCCGAATGCCGCTGCGTGTCGCTCTGAATTATATCTTTGAAAAGGACACAAAATGTTTTCTACGTCTTTTTTCATTGAAAAGTCCTTATCAGAAAATGGCGGAAACAAACCAAATGATATATTGATGTGCACAAGCGTCACAGAAAGCAACCCAAAGCTCTCCATGAGAATTGACACCTGCAGAATGTGACGAAGGTGCCAGAAGTCCACGTATATCGGCGTGAAGAGCTCAAAGCACTAGTTCAGCTATGGTGCAGGTGTTCTTGTAGCAGAGTACTTTCACTGGGGAAAAAGTCATAGATCGCAGGTGCTATCATTTCAGGGCACGACAATTATTGGCGAATGATGCTTTAAAAAAAATTTTTTTCTAAATATCGTTATGAGACTTTACAATGTTTGCTTGAAAGCCGACAGATATCGTATCAACTGACTAGGCCTGCGGGAACTCTCGCCGGGTAGTGAACGAAGAGAAAGGCGAGCCAAATCAGACGAGTCGGCTCCCACACGCCAATGATATAGGAAAGAGGCGGAATCAAACTAAATATGCTCAATATTTAGTTATTATCCCCGCGACAGATTTTCACCTTGCACAGCAACTAGATTAGCTCTTTCTCAACTAATGTATCCACAAATTACATACATAGACGACCTCTTCTTATCGGGACAATCAGGAATTGTAAAGTTGTATGCGTATTCGGGCTGAAAGACGAATGTGAAAGCGATGCAGAAGTAGAGTCCGAGAGCAGGAAGAAGCGTGATTAATGGCCCGAGGAGCCAGAAGGGAATCCGCAGTTCGGGGATTCGCTGAGACCAAATCACCATCTTCGACATTTGTCTGAATAAGTTCACTCGGCTCAGATGATGACAAAATGAAAAAAAATCTTCATATCACATTTATTTTTTTCAATTTAAATGAAAGAATGAACCAAGATGACTCGTTTTGTGAAGAGTTGAAATTTTTTTCGGATTTGATGACACTATGTAGAACACTAGCATATTTTTTGTTGAAATGGACAAAAGGTTGAATAGAAACTGAAACATCCAGCGTTTTGAATGTTCTTTTCGCCCCGAGCGCAGAGGAAGAAGGGTCATAGAAAACTGGACGGTCCGCAGGCTTTCTACACCGTCTCTCTACACTTTCAACAGGTTGCAATAACAACCAAACTAGTATTCTTCACCCAACATTAGTTTACAGCACTATAACAAGAATATTATTTCCCTCATTTGACTACCATTTCGTATTTGCTATGATTCTAGAATGTAAGAATGATGTAAGTGCAATTCATCAAACTGCCACTTACGATTATGCATATGTAATTCTTTCTGGTTGACAATCAAGTAATTTCATGTTCAGCTTTTGCCTTCTCTAATGCGCACCTTCACCTATTCCCACGTAGAATCTCAAATGTAGCAACTCAAAGCTACTTGTACCGGAAAAAAACGGCTCTGTACTGTCGTTGGCTGCGCCATAGACTGAACACGCCTGCTCCGTCCTCTCGAGTAAGAAAATATTAGTATGTACATATCTCCCCTGGTCAAATATAAGATTTATTTGTCATATATCACAATTGTCTTTGTAACAATATTCTTATCCTAGATGAAGACTGAGCAAAGCTTCGCTCAAATTCAATTTATAAATAATTTCTTTGGTGAAATTTGGAGGCATGACCTTCATGAAAATAAGTGTCCAAATTGTTTACCCATCTCAAGTTTTAATTGAAGTTCCTTGTTGTGAACAATTTCTTACATTTTAATGTATCGTTTTCAATTATTTCTCCTGAATTTTATACTGATTTAATTCTTTGTAATTATAGCTGCGTTAGCTGTTCCTGTCTTATTCTTAGAACAGTACTTTGGACGTTGAATGTAGTCCTTTATAAGTATAGTGAAATTTTTGTAATTATGTTTTCGACCAACCTAGGGTGCATGCAATTGAATGTTGCTGCGGAGAAGGGAAAGATAAATCCTATGAACGCTTGCTAATCGCAGGAGAGTCATGACGTTGCTTCAAAGCTACCAGCATATCGCCTGCAGATATATTCGTCCTACTTTTAGGCCATGAAAAGCTTCATCGAATGCAACTTGTTTGTGAATCGCTCGACTTGCATTCCTTTCTTTGCACAAGTTGAATTGTTCGATAGCATTCTCGCTCTGCGAACTTACTACATCTTGCTTTCATTTGAGGTTTCATTTCTTTTCAGACTTGATTTTAACTAAATTTCTTATAATTACAATCTTTAGATAGTTATAACGTGCTCGTTGATCATGTTTTGCTCGGCTGCTCTCTACGTCGCACATCATATTCCCATTATGCACTTTAACATAACATTCATCGCCAAGTTTCATGGAGGCATCCTAATTGTTGGTTAGTGCTAAAAAGCTTATATTCTCAGTGTCAAAACAGAGAATCAACATCGAATGCTATCCAGTTTGAGCGTAAGGGAGATAGTCTCCATGATTACAGGCCATCTCGCTCGTCTTCTGCTAATTGCACCGGAAGCTTCATTTGTTGATTGGCAACGTCAGTATTAGACAAGGTTTAACGAAAGTTATCAATCTTTGCTTCGAGTTCAGCTTCTACTATCGAGATGCTCTCCACTGTCATGTTTGCATCAAGACTCTTCACCATGCAGTATATGCCCTTTGGAATGGTGGAGAGGTGTGTTCCTGTGTGTTTCTGTAATTGTTCGTTTTGTTCATGTTTGCGCTTTCCCTTCAATGTCGACACCTTCCCGTTCAGAGTGTGCGCGACGATCTTCGTGGAGGACTACGAGCGCAAGCAGCGGCGCTACATCTCGGTGTGCCTCTCGCTCTCGAATGCCTGCCTGGCACTCGCTGTCTCGGCTGCCTCCGTCGGAGGTGCTTCCCAGACACGAAAGAGCAGACGACGTTTGAGGTGTCCACTAGATTAGCACATCTTGTATTTGCAGGCGTGCTCAATGGCCTCGTTTACTTCTACGCTTGTTCACTGCCGAACGGACTCGCATGTCTGGTCTGTTTATCTCTGGTTTTAAGAAATCAACTTGATAGACCTGAAAAAAGAAACGTGTAACAGTCTAGTCTCATAAACACATTGAAGAGTTCAAACATCTCCAGAAGCGATGCCTTTATCATAATGTTATAAATGACAATAGGCTTTCCGACAAACTCGCCGATACAATGAGAGGCGGAGAGCGCGACTCAACGACTTACTGGCACGCGAGCATGACGCGTACTCGCTGGGGATGCGGCTGCAGCTGAATGAGAACATTTGGTCGAACAAGGTTTGTTGGGAGGAAGAGTGAAAAAGGAGAGAAGGGGAGCGGATCACTGATAAGGCAAGATAAGACAATGATACCATAATCAATTTCACATATAGTGCATGTTTATTCCATTGTATTCTCCACTGCTCAATCTTGGTCAGGGAGTGCTAGACTGCTCCTCTCTCAGATGATAGAGAAGGCGTGCGCGGCCATCTTCACGCTGCTCGCCTCGGGCACGGCCATCCAGTTGCTGCTTCACGTGCTCGACTCGACCACCGTCGCCTCCTCGCAGTCCGACTCCCTCTCCGGCATTACTACGCAAGCTGTCAACACGCTCTCTTCCGTGTCAGCAGATCATCCTCGCAATCTTCCCTTCCATTTTTATCTCTCTTGCATAATATCGCATCAATCGCTCGCTAATTGCTGTTTTTCCCGCCATTGACTAACTATATCCCTTTGTGTTAGCTTCTACACTCTCGCCGTCGCCTGCGTCGTCCTTCCGCTAGAGCCCTTCAGACGGCGTCTTCTGCCCTCCTTTCTCAGCCATGCAATTACAACGAAATCTCAGAAAAGGCATGTGACTTTCTATACTGCTTAACGAACTTTTCTTGCATGTTTAATTTGCATACACGACATGCATTTCAAAGAAAGTTGTGTATTTGGCATGCACAGGTGGAATAGCCAAAAGGCCAAGTCATTTCAGAGTAACCGATGTTCGTGACGCGTCAAAGGTGGCTGATACTTACTTCCTTCAAGTGAAACAGCTATGGATGTAGAACGGAATTTGTAGTCTTTTTAGTCAATACATATCTAACGGCGCCTTCTTACGGAAAAAAGTTGATCCGAACTCGCATGAAGTTTCGCTCATTAGACCATAAAGTTATTGCAATCAAATTAAACGGGCGAAGCGTCGAGCCCTTTAGTTTATTGAAGAAGAAAAAATCAAGTCTTTCATAAGGTAAGAGGTTTTTCTATCACTAGTGTTTTTACCTCATTAGAAAATCTTATGCGATGTCGAAATATTCGGGTTGAAAATATAAAACAAATGCTCCTCAAACAATTTCCTGGGTTGTCACAGAAATTATGCACAGTTGTAAAATCAAAGCAGGCAATTGTAAGTTTAAGCTTCCTGTAAAAATAGTCATTACAAACCGCGCAGGTTTTGCGCCAAATAATGTTGGGGGTTCTCTATTATCGATCGGATGTTACTTCTTGCTGCTAACGAAAACGACTGAAGAGAGCAGAGTTCTTTGCATTACAATTCAACACGTTCACTCGGAGAAGTAGGTCTCTTTGTGCTTCTTTATTGCCCGTATGTTCTCGACTGCGTGCACTGAGTTCTCCGAATGGCTCGACGGCATCGAGTTCTGCAAAGTTGCATCGTAATGTGGTTTAATTTCAATAAAACTGCTGAGGTTTATTTATGAATTACAAAGTTTTGAAATTTTGAATACTCATTTCATAAGAATATACCTTGTGGCTCTCCCTTCGCGGTGGCGGGGCGCAGAACCTCTGCAGCATTCCGTAGTTGCAGCCGACGTTGCAGCATGACTGGAGCGCCATGTACGCGCTGTCGACATCAACTGTAACCGAGGCGTTATCCTGGCAAGTCTGCTGGGTGGGAGCCAACCTTCGGATGGCAGGACGATTCTTCCCTTGCATACGTAGTTGAGTGTAATGTAGAGTCGTCGGCCGCACAGCTTGGTACCCGAACGCGTATTCAGCATCTGCATCGGAAGTAGAAAGGTTACAAGAGCATATGCATACTTTCCACATAGGCAACATAAAGGAAGAAGAAGTAATATTTTTTTCAAAAGTTCTCTCAAGGTTGACTGCGCATGTCAACTTTGACAAAGGAAATAGGATAAGCGTTCACATCACTCGTGCCTTGTTGCCGTGACTGGGTGCTGAGTCGACGAGCGAGGCGGCGACAACAGCCAGGAAGGCCAGCAGCAGCGCCCTCTGCATCCTGCCGAGTCTTCTCATCCAGCCCCTACAACTGGCTAAATGTACTGAATTGCATGCCGCTCCTACTCACTTCAATGGAATGGCGACAATTGATAGTGGACCAGAACGGACACGGCAATCAAACAGCTGCTAACTATCGTCATTAAAAGTGTGCTTTCTCATAATAATGGTCAATTCCGTTGACTCTGCAACTTTTCGCGTGTTGAAAAGCCGCGTGACAGGGAAGAAGGAATGGCCATAGATAGAGAGAGAGAGAATTATCAAGAAGAAGATTGACTGTTAATCTTCGTGCACCATCGAGGACTGCCATCCCAGCATGTTTTATGGCGGGAGAGGGGGAGAGGGGGCAGCAGCCTGCTGATAGTGAAGATGTGTTAGGAGAATGACAGCCAGCCCATCCAGATAGGATCTCTCGCAGCTTCTCGCCGTCTTCTCTCCCCTCAAATAGACGCCTTATGAGGGAATGCCTAGTCAGGTATGCGATGAATGGGCCGTAAATTGTGCACTGACTACTAGCGCACGTAGATTGTCTAGAGCGCTTCCGTGGGCAAACCGCGCCCAATCATCCCATTGCAGCAAGATGGGGGGGGGGCATGGAGAACAGATAAGAATGAACTTTAGACTTATCCTCCTTAGAAGCACAGTCACATGGCTGTCATCTTCACTTAGTTGGCTACAATCCAATTGCTTTTCTTTTACTGGACAAACGGCGCCAGTGACGAGGCAGAGTTTACCCTCCGCGTTCTTCTCTTGCACGAGACGAAAAACAATAAGAATATAAGTAGAACATAAAGTATTCCAGCTTTTTTTTATACTAAATGTGATGCGATAAAATAATGAAACACAGAGAACTTAAAAACTTGGCGCCAAACCAAAATGTCATTTCTTTCTTCCGCCACTAAATCAGGCAGAATTCCTCGCTGGTAACCGAATGATGCATTGTCGGCTTGCCGGACAGCGATAAGCTATACAGAGACTGATAATTGCAGCATGAAAGTCGATACCGTTGCTGGTATGTGCTTGAACAGCAAGATTTCTTGTATAAAAAAGACCCATCAGTGAAAGAGTTCGCGCTTGCCCAATGCTTACAATCACTGCACCGTAAAAGGAGGAACGCGGAAGCTAGCAGAAGAAGCTTTTCAGGGAGCGAGACTTCTCTGATGGCTGCTGGCTAAGAAATGGAACAGCACTTATTTACCAGAGTTCCCAAGGAAATTAAATCAATCAGTTGAACAATATTCATAAGAATGGCGATGAAAGACAAGAGGCCTATTTTTGGCAGGGCTTGAAAATCGGAAGCAGGCAATGAATGGCAAATCTTGTGAATGCACTGTTCTCTCTTTGTTTGGTGGGTGTAGGCAGCGCCCACCAGAGCATGGCTCATTCCATAACTATATGCAAAAGATAAAACTGCATTCGTAAATCCAGAAGTTGGTTCGGCCTTATTCTGAGTCGTCTGACGAATCAAATAATGTGCACACGTCACGCCATGAAGATTTCCTTGCCTTTTTGCAGATATTTTTTTTTAAATATTTTTTCATCAACTTCTGTTTATGATTCAGCATGATCGCTCGATTGACACTTTCCTCTCTGATCTTATCTGCCTGCTGGTGTTGCATGATTGCTAGTGGAAGTTCTTGCCTTACCCACGAACGACAGAATATGCAAGTTTTCAACAAACTGTTAGTGAAAACGAATGTTAAATGGTTTTCTATATTATAAACATAACGTTGTATTAAACCTAATGAATTTATATTGCAAGGAGCTTCTCACTGCCGTTTGAAGACGTAAATCTATCAAGCCGGAATTCTGCTGGCTTGACCAAGAGAGATATCAACTCGGTTGTCCTTGAATCTGGTACGAATGATCACATTCTTCGTGTTTCCTTACTACTTTGGAGAGAGGAGAAACAAGTGAACGGTCAAAGTGCAGCTTGAGGATCTATCTTAGAAAATTTGCTCGTGGTGATGGTGGTCTATGAATATATAAAGGGCTCTCTGCGATGGGAATGGGCATATGCAAATCTGAATCTCCTTGTCTCGAAACATCATCTAACAGGCAGAGCGCAAGCAATGCACCTAGATAAGGAAATGACATCATCAACAAAACCTTTGAGAAATTAAGCTATAGCTTTCTTAATGAATCCGTGAGTTTAGCTCGCTGCGAGCACATCGATCTCGTGGACTGCTCCGAGTTCGCGGACCAGTCGATGAGGTGCGCGCTGACTGCAACGGGCATGAAGTGCTGCCTCTGCAACGCAGAGCTACACAGCGTCTATCACTGATATGCCAGATTCAATTCGGAGACACTCATGAGAAATACTACATCTGAGGAGAATCCCAACTTCAAGCAACTTTAAACTATATACTCCAAAAGATAACTATTTTGGTAAATAAAAGATTAGTTATTTTATCTGTGGAAAAAAACGCTACATTCACATGAATATTTTAGATGCATTCCATACATAATTTTGCAATACAGAAAGAAAAGAGAGATCGAGAAAAAGTCACTGATATAGACACACTTCTAAAGGCAGTCAGAACGAGAGAGAGAGAGAGAGACAAAATGATAAAAAATTTCATTAGAGATGCCCATAAGATTTTCGGCGAAAAAATTCCTTAAATCTTATGGGGAGAAAGATACATAGAGATGATATACATAGAGAGAGAAGAGAGTACTTGCATAGACAGCTTCTGTATTTTAGTTATAGCCATTCTTTCCTTCTTCATGTATTTATTATTATTAATTCGTGCAATTTCTCCACGTTCTGACACAATGTTGTACATAAAGTTCACCACAAATATTGTCGAATTCATGCTCAGCTTAATTCTTTACTTGTCGCTTTCTCAACACTTCCAACAGTCTCTTTTCTTGCCATCTCTCTCTCTGTCTCTCTGTCTATGTCTCTCTTTCTTTTTCTGTTTCTCTCTCTCTCATGATCAGTAACCCATCATATTAAATAGAAGAGTCATTTATTTCTTGATTCTTAACTCACTGTCTAGTCGTGCAAATTGTCACGGTAATTCCCTTCACGCATTATTTCCTTAAACCTTGCATCCATGTTGTGATGCACTCAAGTGCATTCTATCTCACGTATGAACCAACTTGAGCTTTTCCTGACTTCATAAGTCAGTTTACCTCGTTTTACCCGGATCTGGTAGTGGTTCCTCTCCCCTTTCGTTGCCGTCAGGATAAAAGCGGTCTTACGCTGGTTCCCAAGTCCCATCCACACCCGCTCGACAGCGAAGAAGCAAGAGAGCTTCGTTATAGAATGAAGCAAATTTTTGGTGAGCTCTCTACACAAAAATATTTAAAAGTCGTATTTTCTTATGTCGTCTCCATCTAAGACAACTTGATATTTTCATATATTGAACGGGACTGCCGATCTACCGACTTGTTGTAATAAGTACCACCGTTACTTTAAATGTTACAAAACTGCTTCTAGATTAGTTACTGCTATAAAAAACCGGAATGGTGAACATTAAAAGTTGGTGAATTAGGTGAATGATGAATATCAAGCATTTAAGCATAAAAAAGTCTTATAACGAAAAACCTTTCTGTCAGATGTTTATACTGTATGTTAAAAGTGCTAATGTTGGAAACACTGCGTTGGTTGTGCGACGGGGCTTTACGAAATGACGTTGACTTGGCTGTCTTATGGGATTTTGAAGGTTGTATGATAAATTTTGTACCTTTGCCGTACTCGAACTACGTTCCTTTGAAAGGTCATTTCCTGATTTGGGGTTGCTAAAGTAGTTGTCATTAGAAATGGCGCGCTTCGAATGCTCTCCTTTTCGAAGAACCGCACAGCGTGCCATTCGGTTCCTGGCCACTTCCAATTCCCTTTTAGCCACATTTGCTGCATAAAGATAGCGCCGACGCTGACTCATCGCTGAAATCGAGATGAATACGTCATTGTGGTTGACGCTCGCTTCTTCTCATATTTTCCATTTCCAGAAGTGATGGGTTCTTGGCTGTCTCGCCGTCGGGGCGCGAGCGAAGAGCTGGCTTCCCTTTCCACTAAAATGAAGCAGTTCCGTCGTGACATCGAAGCCATGGCCTCCTCCCGAAGAAGCACACTCTGGTATGTTTCTTTAACCCGTGTTTATGGTTCGTTAAACCGAATTTCCTAGTTTCGTTAGTAGGAAACACTTACTTTTTGTGCGAACATTTTCTCAAGAATATGCAGACAAAGTTAATGATAATTTTCTTAGGTACCTTTCGTTGCTCCTCTTCTTCGCCACAACAACCACTGTTGCATACTGCCTCATGCGTTTTGAACAACGCTTCGAACAAGTTGGTGTCTTTTGTTTACTTTAGGCAGCTGTCAGTAATGTTTTTTTTGTTTAGTAGAAATTCCACAACTTCTCATTACAGCTTGGCACGTCATGCGGCGCCCTCGTATTTGGCAGTCTCGTTCTTCTGCTGACAAGACGCATCGTCAACATTTTCTTTGATTATCGAGTTCGCAGCAAGCAATCCGTACGTGTTTTATCGTTGTTGGGTTTGTTTAAGAATAGTCTTGTGAACAATATGGGCTGCTCTGAAAAGAAAACGGGTGAGGTGGGAATCCACGAAGGTGTTCACTGGAAGGCTTTTAAATCTCCTCTTAATATAATAAGTCGAAAAACTGCTGTATTGTGCGTAGTCAGTGGACTACTCGTTTTACAGATTCTTGATGATTTGATTGCGAAGAAGAAGGCGATCCTGGAGAATGTCAAGGAGACGGAGACGTTCAAGGTTGGTTACTGTATGACTAATTCAAACCAGATCCGACCGGAGTCTGTAGGATCATTTTGATTCAGTTATTAGTTTTAAGGTGGCGAAGGAGCTGCTCGAGAAGTACGATGAGGACGAGAGTGGCGCGGAGCGAAAGAGCCAGACTCAGCCGCCATCGCCGAATGAACCGAAACCTCAGCCTCGTGGTACGGTATTCGCACCGAAAATAAAGCGTGGACGACAAATACTGTTCCGTAGAAGATGGAATCTTTGTTCTTTTCGAATAATAGCTCATCTGAATTTGGCATTTTTCATGAATTCATATTACAGGCAGCGTGCCTGCCGCTGCTCCTTTAATGATGCAGCAACGACAGCAGATGCAGCATCCTAATTCGCAGAGAGGTGCAGTTATTCACAATCACACTTTGCAACTCTTAAGCATTCGTGTCTTAGCAACTTGACTGTGGCAGGGTTCTATTTGTTGAGACATATATGCTCCTCATCTGGCTAAAACTTGCAGAAAACCCTTGTTCCAAATGCGAACACCAATGTACTCGCTTATAATTTTGGAATCTTTAAAGACCGCTGATTTCTGTGGTCGTATCTGTTTATTATACATCTTTTCTATAAATCCCGATTACTGTAAGAATGCGAGCGGTGTTTCGTTTCATTTTATTGAGTACTGTATTTGCCCAGGCCCTGCCTTCGCAACTTCAGCTCCGTCCCAGCAGCAGATGCCAACTCCGATGGGACGGCCCGCCTACTCACCACCCATGGTACCCGCTGGCTCCCAGCCAGTCCGTTTATTTTTTCCATTTATTTATTGCTGGCATGTTTCTTACACAGGCTTTACGTAATAGACGCCTCTTTTCGCCACTAAAGTTCTGCACAAAAAAAGGGTTGCCAACGTCATGAATCCTCAAAACCAATTCATCATCTTGTTACACTGGAGAGAACCCGCTAAGAAAACAAGTATGAGAATTGGAAAAAGCAGGAGAGAGAGAGAGAGAGAGAGAATGCAGCAGCTGTTTCTCGTGAGCTTTTACCTTGCCTACAAACAGGCCACTCGTGCAAGCAACAATACAGCAAGTGAACTCTGCCAGGCTACGAACTCTTTAGAATTATCAGTATTTAACTGGAACAAATGATGAACGCTCTGATGGATGAATAGTTCCTATAAACGGAAAGCATGCAATGTAGAGAAGAGTAACTTTGAAAGCGGGTTTTCTTTACATATGCTTATGCTCAGAGTCGACCGAGAACTCTCGCACCGATTCGTCCGTTCGCGGCCGAGTCGCATACAAGTGTGGACAAGATTGTCGACTACTTTTTTGGGGACGGCCCCAATCAGCGGTTAGCATTGAGAGCTTGTTCTGTTCCCAGACTCACTCTCTTTTTTCCATTTGAAAATACACTTATTTTCAGTGTTGCCCAGTGAAGATGTTGGTAAACGGAATTACGTGGTGGCATTATGATATAGAATATGATTGTGACTACGGTAACTACAGTATGCGATCCTGCAGATTTGCACTGATCTGCGCGCAGTGCCACCGGCACAACGGAATGGCCTTCCCGGGAGAGTACGAGTATCTCGCTTACGTCTGCTACGTTTGCGGACACTTCAATCCTGCCAGAAAGATGCGAGCTGCCCCGGGTACTGTATTCTTTTTATTTGTTCACTTTTTTTTTATAATGTGCAGGAAGAGCGATGCTAGAATATGAAGGATGATTTGACTAGAGTCTGAATATCAATCAGACCATAACTGAGTTCGTCAGGAGTGTTGCTCCTTCTCTCCAGGACTGGCGACAGCGTCCGCGATGACCACGCCAGCACTCAGTCGACAGCCAAGCACGCGCTCCCTTGTTCCGCCTTCAGAAGTCTCCGTCAGGGAGGACGATGAGGTCTCTCTTTACTTTCTTCATCTTCATTCGTTTCTCGACCACACTGAATTCCTTCATTCCTTCCAGAATCGCTCCACCGACGCGCTCTTGGATGATGACAAGAAGAGCACCGACAAAGAAGTTACTTTTTTTTAAAATTAATTACAAGATGACTGAGTTCCTCGGTGCCAGTTAAACCAAAATTATTACTTTTAATCGTAATTGATTATTAAGGAAGAATCGTTCGAAGAGATCGACAGCACAAGCCAGCCGGAGGAAGCTGAACCCGTGTCCGGTGTGGACCGTGAAGCGGATGCTTCCCTCTCCTAGCACCATCTCTCCACTCTTCCTACATTCTATCACAATAATTGTACACTCTTTTTTATAGCTTCTTCTTATAGCAGTACTATTTGAACTGCTAGTTTTAGTATTCCTGTATATTATTTGGCTGGTTTCTTTCTAGACAACTTTGGATTGCTTGGCTAATTAGACTGCCTATAGTTATTTATCATTTTGAGCTAGGTAGTGCTTGCTATTCGTCACTCACAGATCGAACTTTACTGGAGCCTTGCAATACGAAGTCTCTGGTCTCTTTTCTCGATGACTTCTTTCGCACTTTTGGTTAGCTCACCTGCCTCTCGTTACCATTTACTCTCGGGATATTTTGGAAGGAAAAAGTAGAATCTTCCGTCTTGCTCATGTGATATTTGTGATGACAATAGTATTGAACAGGGAGATTCTAAGCATACCTGACGCAGACTGTACTCGTGTAGTACTTGCCTTTTTTCCACGTTGTTATATACTTCTTCTTGCATTGAGAGCAATTCATCGAATATTAATTATGTCAACCTCACAAATGGCTCATTTCTTTTCTTTGCCTTTGCCTTTTTTATTCTTACATTAGAATTACTCTCATATGATGGTGTATTTCTATTGGTGCTAAGTCTAGACCTTTTAAATTAACTTCTTAGTTTTTCTCAAGATCTTTACGAGGACAAGAGGCATGTGGGTAGGGAATATTATTGTGCTGGTTACTGTGTACATACAATCTTGCTCGATTAGCCTGTTTTAACAGCTGCAGCTTTTATTAAACGGAATACTACGTTAGAATGTTTTCGCATATGCACGAAAGTTTCTCGTTTTTTTCCTTCTCCCACCAAAGTTGCCTATTACACAGAGAACTATTAGGTTCCTTGACTTGCTGTCTCGTTTCTGTTTGTCCGGGTGCAATGGTTCCAGTCCTTCCTCGTTCACTCCACCACTCACGACGGTCGAGTACGCGAAGAGTGCGTAATGTCTCCCAGGCACGCCATTCTGTTGTTTCCACTGCATCAATGATGAGAATTCTTCTGGATGGGTGGATGGATGACAAGCGAATCCAGAGTAGGTAATTAAAGTGGTAACTAGTGAACAGAATAAGTTTCCGCCTGGATTTCAATCACTGTATTGAACACGCGGAATTTGCTTTATTCTGTCTTGAGTTTCGGCGCAGAACAAAGATTGTCAAATTCAAGGATAAGGTGGTTAAACATGCATGACGATTGTGAGCCAGTTCGTTCGGTAACCCAGGCCTCGCTAATCGAGTCTCAAACTCCAAATTCCAGACCGTTTACGAGAAGACAAGACGATAAGTACGAGAAAAGGAAGTAATTAGAAGCAGTGACATCAGACATACACACATTCTATGCATTTGGTATATCAGAAGATGAAGAGGGAGAGCTGTCTATCTTCTCTTTCTATTTGGTCGTTCTACTTCCGGCCGAAGCGGATAAACTCGAACTTGTTGCGTCGCTTCTCAGCCGTCTTCATTGGAGCTGCAAGGATCGAGATACATACATATGTATCATCAGTGATTTTTTTTAAAAGAATTATACCTTTCTATAGTTTTTCTTTCTATGCATTCCGTTTAACTCTCATTCCCATCCATTATCTCTACGTCTCTGTCTCTCTCTTTCTCTCTCACTCTTCAAGAGTTGTTAACAAACCATTGAGGAGTGGATCCTGACTGCCGTTGTCGTCCATCGACTCGAGCATAGCGAGTGCGCCGAGTAGCTGATTCTGGATGCGGCCGAGGGTCTCTGACTCGGATATCGCGTACAGCATCTCGCTGCCACTCTTGGGTGCTCCGCCAGCTGAAAAGAGTCGTCAGAAGGATCCCTCGAACATCTAGCATCCCTCATATTACGTTTTCTCTGCAGAATAATCTTTTCAAGCAGCATAAAATATATTTTCCAGCATGAACAAGTGTGTCCATGGGAGCAGACACCCTGGATGATATCTGATTCGGTTTCAGCCCTCGTGCCATGTTTCTGTTTGCCTCCAGCTCATCTTAACCGGAAAGGCGCATTTTAAGCAGGCACGGAAGATTTGTCAGCGTGAGAGATGAAACGTGTCTAATAAACTGAAAAGGATGGAGGGGGAATCCTGGGTTCCACTCTTTCACTTCCCACCCACGCTTTCTGATCTTTCTAATTTTGGCCGTTTTCAGCAGCGTTTCATTGAGTTCTCCTTATCACAGCAAACCCGCAGAATCCGCTTTTTAATTCATCAAAAGAGGCAAAGGATGCTTTTATTAGGGTCACACGTATTCTTCCTTAGAAAAAACGAACATTGGCGTTCCACCACTTCTAATCCTTCTTTCACTAGTTGTTATTCCTTTGTTTACCGAGCTAGTGCTCTGCTCATCCTTTCATTTGAAGACGACTGTTATTTGGACGACTTTAGTTACCTTCACTTCCCTTGCTATTTTCAGACAGCGATAGCTGCTGAATTGCATCGCCGTCCGAACTCATCTGCCGCAATTGGCTTCACACTTCTCCTTGGCCGGTCGTTTCTTCCTCTGCTCTCGTTCTCTCAGAGTCCAGTACGAGTAATCGTTTGCGGGCGTAGTTTTGACGAGACACGACGTGAATGTTCGGCCGGCTTGAAAACAGCCACATCGGATGAGATAATGAGGCCATTCGGAGAAGACGAGTAAAGGCGACTCCTTCCTGATTTCGGTTTCTGCAGTCATTTCTCGTTTGGAAAGTTTCGTCTGCTCAGGCCAAAGAATTGCTGGAAGCTGCGGGTTCGCCTTGACAAATGCGCGTCCGTCTAAAAGTGGCCGAGTAGCAAGAGGGCAGTTATCGGCGAGCTATTATCGGAGAGTGATGGGTTGGCGGAGGCCGAAGCAGCAGTGCTGAGAGGGTCTATCAATGACTCCCGAGAGGCTGGCTGAGACATCTGATGCTCTTGCTACATAGGGGATAAGTTTTAGAGGAGGAGACAGACTTCCAACCACACGTTGGAAACCGACTACTTGACCAAATCTGAGCTTTCTTATGTTGAGTTAATCAACTGAGACGGAAACATTCACCGAGCAGCAATCATAAGGTGGTTGTGATGAACATTCTAATTAACTAAATAGCTATATTAACCCCGTATTGACGAGATTAATTCGAACTGTGCGCCGTGATCATAAAAGTTTAATTGATGGTTGGGAGAAGTTGCATCTGGTGATCTCGTTTTTATCTATTTTAACTCAGGATATAAATAATAATATATATAAATACCGAATAACTTACGCTTCTGTGCCTTGACGCCGTGGATGATGGAGACGGCGAGGATGCAGACGGAGAGGAGAGAAAGGAGCGACGACCGGATCATGGCGGGGTGCGCGAGGGAAGTGGCGACGGAGGGAGGGCGGAGTCTTTCCTGGTATCTTCTCGGCCGGATGTCTTGCAGGCGGATGGAGGATACCAGTGGGAGTCGGCCGCCCTTCTGGCCCCTCGAGCTTGAGGCGGCAGATTGTAGGAAGAATGGGTCGGGGGGGGGGGAGCATTTCCGGGGTGGTGAATTAGCCTGTTGAGCAGCGTCATGCCAAGTCTTCAGAGAGAAAGATGATGTGATGGCATCCGAGCTGCCCATCAATCGGCCATTGTTCGCAGCTTTCTTTTCTTTCCATTCTTGTCACACTTCCTCGTACCCGGATGAAGGCGACAACGAGAAGCTTTCGCTCACCATAGGAATAATTTAGATTTGCTTGCTCCTTTTCAACTTTATGCTGTCTTTATTTCGAGAAAAAAGTGTGTATCTTGTAGTCCGCAAACGCTGGCTCTTTTGTGATGCCCTGCAAACTTTGAATTTGTATTCTAAATTCTGTCGATTTCAGCTGTCCAAAGAGGAGATTGAAAGCAGAATGGTTTATCCGATTAGCAGATACCAGAAAATAAATCATTTTGAAAGCCGTCGACTGGTTTTCACATTCACAATATTCAGTTGGAGCCTTGTCAGCAATATGACGAGGCTCCAACTGAATATTGTTAATTCTTTAAATTTGGCTGGGAATTTTGTGTTCTTACTCTGAGCAGGCATTTTTTTTATGTAATTAAGTAAGTCAAAATCTCTTGAAAAAATATTTTTTCTTGGTACTGTCTGAATAAATAAATAAAACCGGTAATGCACATATGGACATTTTCATATTTCCGTAAGATTAGGTATTTATGTTAAACTCCTCTCCATTCCCTTCTCACGTCAGATTATGCGACATTATTGCAAATTGTTCCAACATTTCTGACAGCTATTTAGTGGCACATTCAATATGACTGAACCGGGCAAGAAGCTATTCCCGTTGTACATGGCATTCTGTTTAGTATGCTCCAAGTAAAAAAGAGTAACAACGAGAAAACCAACGAATCGATGCACTCACTCATGAAATCTTTCTAGAGACTCTAAAAGAGGAGTGGAACTGCCCCAACCAAAACAGGCGTGGATGTTGATGCAAGAAACCAAACTTACAACGACCACAAGTAAGTTCACAACAATTCAGTCGAGCGGGAATACGCCAATTTCCTCACATTTAGGAATCAAAGTGATCCCAGAGTGGATTCTGTTGTTCAAAAGTGTTATTCGTTTTTTCTACTGAAAACAACATAATATGTACATAGTATGTATGCGCCAACTCCTAAGGCACACCGCAAGAATTCACGACGTTTCATCATCACGCTTAAACTTTAAGGTTCTAAAATGCATAATAGACGTATGAAATGATTCGATAAATTCCTTGCTTCCCGTATTTCATGTAGATTCTCTCTCTTCGTTGTTAGATGTCAGCCTCAAGGCCGATTTGAGTAATTGCGATACCATCTTCTTCGCTTAGCGATGCTCGAAGACAGCTTCGTGGGACTTTCTGGTACTCGGCACCTGAATTGGAGCGACATGCAAGGATGGCTTTGTTTCCTTTTGAATAACATAAGGATAATGGATTTATGTAGATAGACTCAAAAAGTTTCGTTCACTAACCATTAGCAGTGCTGGAGGGAAAGTTGGCCGACCGAGTGGAGGCGGACTTGGCGCCATTCCGCGGCCTCATCTCAACGTCCAGACGGGCGCTGCGGACAAGAGTCACGTCGGAGATGCCGCGGGGACGGCTTGTTTCCAGCAAGAAAGAGCAGTGCTCGAGTGGAGAGGATGACGGCGATAGGAACTGAGAAAGAGAGAAGGGAGGGTGTGAATTGGCGAGCGTTAGACTGAAGGGTAGAGAGCGCAAGAGCATGTGAGAGAGTGGGAAATAAGGTTTTAAAAACCAGAACCCACTTCGCAAGTTTTGGAGACATCGAGGAGCGCGGCTGAGGAAAGCGTGGTTCCGTTGGCGGTGGCGGCGTGGAAAGCGTTGGCGCTGCGGCAGCGGGTGGGGCCGGCGGGGGAGGGCGCGCAGGAGGGAGAGGATGCGCCGTGGCGGACGCGGCGGATGGAACGCGCGGCCGCCGCGCGGATGCTGCTCGACGCCGAAGTGTGGCCGACTGTACATACATAGATATTATTCTTATTTTTTCTCTACACTTTTGAAGCATAAAAGATATCTCGCTTTTAACGCATAAATAAAAGAGGCTTTATCTTTATATGGAAGAGAAACATGCAAACACAAGGATAGTATTTCACATTTTTCAATTTTGCTTTTTGAATACTGTGATGTATAAACCTTGTAAACGACCTTTTCGCTAATCTTGCCTATAAGAAAACTATTGGAGAAGGAGAAGAGGAAAAAGTAATTGAACTCTTTTTGCTAGAAAGGGTGAGCAGGGGAGGGAAAAGGCTATTTCCGCCAAATGCCGTTGTCCCGCATCAGATAACGAAAGAAAGATATATTCAGAGAGTGACTCGGCGCCTTCACTTCTTCCTCTTTTCACTTACGATGTGTTCGTCTTTCTTAGCTTTTTTCTTTCCTTATCGGAAGGTTTCGGGGACAATTCTTAGCTTCGCGTTATGCTTTACTAACTTTTAAAGATAAAATTGACTATTGAAGCTACCGTAATGCGTGACTTCCATGCGGGATACCGCTGTCGATCTGGCTTCCGACCTGCAGAAGAATCCACGAGTCGCGCGATTTCCAATCACGCCCAGAATTCGCACGAATCCCTGACATCAAATTTTAAGTTTCAATTTTTTCTACTTATAATTAAGTGCAAGAAAAAGGACTAATTCAACAAAATCGAGCTTGATAACCTTTCTAAAGTTCTCGGACATCAACGCATAGAGAATCGGATTTAGACATGAGTTCATGTAGGCGAGTACCTGAGAGATAAACAATTTATGCTTTATTCTGAATATCAGTCGCATACTCCCCCCCTTTTCCAGGCTTACCTGACTTGCAATCTGGACAATCACCATTATTTTGCCACCTTTGATGACAAGCGTCTCCGGATATGAAAGACCTGCAAAGAGTCAAATGAGCAACTAAGAAGACATGCCAAGATTGATACCGGAAAAGAAGAAGCAGACGTTGAGTGGCAGCCAGCAAACGGCCCATATGATGACTACGCACAGCACAAGTCGAGTCACTTTCCGCTTGGCTCGAACTGTTTCTGGTCGATGGCGAATTGAGTTGGACACCTGCGAGAACATTCAACGATTGCATCATGATTACATCAGCTACTTGCGCTATAATTTTTAAAACATATTATTCTGTTTTAATATAGGAAAACGGGCTAAACCGTATTGCTTGAGCTAGGACGCGGAGAGCGCCAGAGGCGCTTGAGCATAAAGTAGTAAAGAACAGTTGTGATGCCCAGTGGAAGAATGTAGCCGAAGAAGTTGAAAGACATAAAATAGAGGCGTGCCTAAATTAGCAAGCGTCATATTAAATATATATATATATATATATATATAATATATATAATATATATAATATCGATTTTTTAATGCTTAATTTAATTTCTTGCCAATGAAACCTGAAGAGCTGTCGCTTGCGAGAGTGCAATGGAAACAATGGCACACGCAGAGCGCTGCTCAAGAATGAAGTCATAATAGTAGATGCCGTGCATTAGGCCGACCGGAATCTGAAGCAGCCAAGCTCTTTATTCTTTTCTGTTGCATCTTTTTTGAGTTCCGGTGCTTTGTCCAGAAAATGTAAGCGTCATTGTGTGTGTTTTTAGACCACGTCTAAAAAGCGAGTCTGGTGTTGGCACATTTTGGCTTTTTGTTTGTATCTTTTGCCGATCGGTCGAGATGTACCTGGCTGGCTGCAATAATGGAGTAGACGATGACGAGCAGGATGAACGTGTTGCGCGTGTTGCGCAGCGTCATCGAGCCGACCGGGTAGCACACGGCCAGGAAGCGGTCGGCAGCCATCATCGTCAGCGTCCACACGGAGAAGTACGCCGAGATGTGCTGCAGGGGGGGGGGGTTTCATGAATATACGGTCTGCTCACAACTCTTCTCCTAAACTATACCTGGCAGTAATTAATGAGCGCACACGTCCAGCCCGGGAAGATGTACACTGGCATAGCATAGTCGACTGCCGTGAAAGGTATGCAGATGAGAAGAAACATCAAGTCCGAGACGGCCAACCCTTAATTACAAATAAAAATGAAATAATATTTTTCGTGACAGACCTGCTGTTTGTTGATCATTTTGTTGCTTTATTAAAAATCTCCTTTTCAGTCTGCGTAAAATACTGTAGTCATGCAAATCCTCTTTATTGGTTTTCTTCTTATGGTTAGTCACATCTTATTAGCGCTACCCTTCTCATATCTCTTTCCGTGTCTGTCTCACTCTCTCTTTCTCGCTCTCTGTGTAAAAATTGCTCGACTAAAGCAAAGTAAATCAAGCTGTGTGAGTCCGCACAAGGGAAGGATAAGGAGAGTGCTTTTGAAAAATGGAGAAAAATCTTGAAAGAGGAGTGTGTGTGGGAAGGAAAGAGCGTGAGTGTGAGAGAGAGAGACACACAGCGCTAGAGAGAGAGAGAGAGAGAGAGAGAGAGAGAGAGAGAAAGTAAAACAGACCATATATGTACCTCTTTGCCTTTTGTTATATAGTAATAAGAGTGTAAATCCCTCGGTCACTGCTCATCGCATTCTTCTCCTTCTCCTCTTTCTTCGTCTTCTTTCAGCATTCGGAACGCTTCGCAAAGTCGCACATGGCTCTTGCCTCCGCTGGTATGCTCCGAGTATAATTACATTTGAATGGTGGGTGAGAGTATTCGTTGTCTAAGACTATGCCAATGTTGCTAGAGAGCCAGAAAGAGTGAGAGAGAGAGGGAAAGAGAGAAAGACAAAGATGAGCAGACCTCCCCCTGGGACAGGTGCAGGATGTCTTCTCTGAACCCGATTGCTCTTCTTTCTCTTGTCCGTTCCTTGCGTGCTTCCTCAAGGAAGGCATGAATGGCCCGCGACAATTGAGTGCTTCTGCAATGGCAGTGCACGGCCGGTGCCAGACGCCCTCCTTAATCCCTCGCAGACTCTCGGACCAAACAACGGCAACGGTTGACTCGTCCGCGCGAGGGTCGCCTTTCAAAATCTTGTTGACAAGGCACACCGACACAATTTCCCACTTGGCATTCTTCTCATTCTCTCGCTCTGCATGCAAAAGAGGGGGAAATATTTCATTCATACCTTCTTACAGGAGATAAAATTCCCAGCTAAGGACTTTTGCCGCTGTTTTTGGGATTCAAGAAGTACGGGTCGAAACGGGGAGAGAAGATAGAGAAAGATGGAGGGGAGAGAGAGAGTTAAGGAAAGAAATTCTAAGAATAATTTAATAATTATTCTACTTGATCAAAATCATTTGACCTCATCGAACAGTGAGTTTTCTTTTTCTATGCTCCAGTGCGGGTACAATTCTAAGGCATTGCAAAACGGATCCTCATTTTCTTCTTCGTATTCTCCACTGCAAATAGCCCAGTACTCAAACGAAGAGAAATACAGAAGAATGAAAGGACTCAAAGAAATCAATTCTTACAAGCAACAGAGAGAGAGAGAGAAAGAAAGAAAGAAAGAAAGAAAGAAAGAAAGAAAGAAAGAAAGAAAGAAAGAAAGAAAGAAAGAAAGAAAGAAAGAGAGAGAGAGAGAGAGAGGGAGGGAGGGAGGGAGGGAGAGAGAGAGCGAGAGAGAGCTGCGAGTGAAATTATGCAGCGGGACAGACGATTTCTCCTTCTCATTCCTCTACAGTATCCGCTTTCAATCAATTTTAAGTGGCATCTTTAGCCTGCTTGAACTTCCTTGTCTGCTATAGGGAGCATGCCAATTTAAGATTTTACAAACACTAATCAAGAATACGGCCCTTGAGAAAGGAAAGTAAGCGTTTCTTGAAAGAATAGTGGAGGATCTTAAGGTACAACTGGAACATTACAACTTTTTACTCGCGACCTCACCAACTTTTTGTGGTTCTGGTACAAAATTTCATTGTTAATAATACTAAAAATGCAATAACTACATACACGTGTACATCTTCCCTGGCCTGAGAGGAGGGTATTAGACTGCCCTTGCCTGGAAGTCCATTAGGATGCATGTTCTTCTTGTCCCATGACCAGTGTTGATGAATAAGTGCGAGGAACGCGAGGGGGTGTCTAGGGGCTGACGTCTTCTGCCACAAGCAATTTGCTTCTCGGCATTGAAGCGGATCGAGGAGAATGGGGCACTATAATACGGCTGCTTCTAGTTTCTTTCTCTGACTCTTTGACTCCCTCTCTCAATCTCATTCTTTCCCTCTCTCTCTCTCTCTCTCTCTCTCTCTCTCTCTCTCTAAACCCTGTCGTTCGTCGTGGCGCTTTCGACACCGATCACATCATGCGCGTCCGAGTTCGCATGAGAGAGCGACTCTCGGACATGTATCGTCTGCGTCTCTTCATTCCGCGTGCACTCTCTCCACCTTCATTAGCCGAAACTTTCCCAAGAGCGCAGAAGATGCAGATTGACGAGCGTGTGGCTGCTCACGGAGGAATGACAGAAATAGGAAGAGACGAGGTTGATAAGGAGAGGAGAAGAAAGCACGCACTACAGAACACACAAACAAGACACTGCTTTTTGCTTCCCTAGCAACTGATGCGAAGACTCACTCAATTTGTCTGGCAGACAAGTTGGTGGATGGTTCATCTTGTCTCCTTCTCTCTCAGTCACTTTTCTCTTCTCTTCACTCACTCCCTCACCTATGATGAGTGTGTTTGTCGAATTGCGCATCTGTCTGTTGAGTGCGACCACGACAACGAGTAGATTGCCAACGACTCCGATGAGAACGACGACTGCAAAGATGGAAGGGATGATCAGGCCGATCAGCGCCTCGAACTCGACCGTGTCGTTGTAGAAGGCCATGAAGCTCTGCAAGAGAAGCCACTAGTTAATCACTGAGAATAACAATCAGAGGAAAGCTCAAAACGGGACTAAGGCATCTCTGCCCTATGATTATAACTGAACATCAGGATCTCTGTCCTGCAATGCCACCCATGGAGAATGCTAGAATTGGTTCTATGAGAGAACTATTTGCTAGCATGAATGCGAACGCTTATATTCTGTTATATTCGCGAAGAGAGCGAATGCGAGGGGAAATGAGCTTCCTGCCGGAGAACAGCCAAAAGTTCATGCGCGCGCTCGGCGATTGATAGCGATCTCACTACGAACAGGAGAAGAAGAAGCAGGAAGAGGGAGGGAGACTGAAGATGAGTAGGAGGGGGATGGAGGATATCTAGCCTTCATATCCATCTCGGTCATGTTGTTGTTGGCGTCTTCCTGTGAGGAAGTCGGCACTGTTGTCGACGTCATCCTTGACAGTAAAGCCTCCGGAGGGGACTCTTGTCAGCCCTCTCTGTCCTTGCCAACAATGAAAGGGCGGAGGACACCAGATTGAGAGGGAGAGGGTGATCAAAGAAAAATTGGCAGAGAGAGAAAGAGAGAGACAGAGACAGAGAGACAGACGATCTGTCGTGCCACCAACGAGACCGCAGCTCTAAAAATAAAAAGATGTTAAAAGTATAACCCAGATGCCAGAAATCACTCTACATGTTCATGTTCGCCTTTATTATACGCGAATTCAAAATCCGCAAGTTCCCTTTAAAGTGCAACTTATCCGATGTAAGAAAATGCGCATTAAAAAAAAATGAATATGGGAGCAGGCATGCATGATTTAATAAACGATGAGACCTATTTAGGCACCCTTTCGAGCTGGCCGAAGATAGTGTTGTGATGAAGTGACAAGTCGCTTCTCACGAGACAAGTCATATACAAATAAATAGGAAATGTTCAACAAGTGTTTACAGCGCTAAAACATATTTATTGTTAGACCTGTTTTCTCACCGACAGACAATTTTAAGACTTCCCAGCCTTGACAAGAAAAGAAGAGCATGAGATAGCGAAGAAAAAAATTATTGTTCACTAAAAAAATTCACATCCATGTTTGCTGGGGAAAAAATTCCATGTGTATCACGAAGAAAAGAGAATATGCTACAAACAAGAAGCATTCATTGAAAAGCGACGTGCGAAAGCCACAGTGCTAAAATGAAATTACCGTAACAATAACTTTGGAGAAAATGGTGTTGAAAATACGCAAAATCTTGGATAAAATTTAAAGCACTATTGAAAATTATTTTGATGGTTCGCATTTTTAATGATACCTCGGGGAATAAAATTGGTCCAGCATCCATTATTGTTGCTCCGAGGACAATAGACTCTTCTGAAGTACTCTGCGAGGAGGCGAAGAAGAGAAGAGCTCTTCTGTTTCAACCCCCAGAGAACCGTCACTGCCACGCCCCACTCCGCTCCCCCCGCACGTGTCCAACTCTCTCTCTCTCTCTTTCTCTCTCTCTCTCTCTTTCTCTCTCTCTCTTTCTCTCTCTCTCTCTCTCTGGCAATCTCTCTCTCGGGACATACACGGCCGTCTCCTTCTCCGGCTCTCGTAGTGTAGTTCGCCATGAACTTCGTTCTACTAATTTTCCCAATACACTCTGAAAGCTTCTTTGTTAGTAGAAAATTTCAAGAACTTTCCTACCATCTGCCTGTAGAATACTTTTATTTGAAAAAGTAAAAGAAATTTTAAAGTTATTCGAACAGTGAGCATTTGGTTGACAAAAAGTCATTGGACACTGTTTTTTTTATCAAACTGAAGGATCAGGGATATTACAAGAAGCACTCGGTTTTGCTCGCCGCAGTCTAGCAAGAAACGGTAGTGTAATCTTGTGTAGGATGTTATGAAACAAAGGCAAAAGTGTCTTGCGGCCGGAGAAAACAGTGTTACCATCTAAGTCATGGAATCAATATGTAACTTTATCTTCATTAATTAGAGATGCAATTTGAAGAGCGCAGCCGCGGTTGTTTATTGCAGTGGTACGTTGAGTAAAATACCATACAACTGCCATTTCTTCTTTGCGCAGTTCATAATTCACGTTCATTTTGACAGGTGCGCCTCATTATAATATATCACTATTTCGTTGAGAGGCAGAGTAAGAAAATATATAGATGAATGCTGGATGTATGTATGTACACATGTGCATAAAAGGGGTCAAAGTTCCCTTGAATTATTGTGAAAAGCGTGTATAAATGGTTTTCATTGTCTTTTTAATTAAAGGAAGTGAATATATCAATGCACAATCACTCTCGAACGCTGTCAAATACGGAAAACACGTTACATGCCAAAACTGGCGTTACTCAGAAGCCATTCCGGTCATTTGGACAAAAATACGCCGTTGGATGATATATTTGAGCCGAGAGGCTAGACATACTTCAATTTCAATAAAGTGGCGAATACGCTCGGATGGACAGGAATGGCGCGAACGACGGTGGAGGAAGGGGACAAAAACCAGCGTGGAAGAGGAGGGCAGGGGGGGGGGGAGGAAAACAGGGAACGACAAAGGGGACGAAGAGAGGCTGAGCAGCGGGAGGCAGAAGATAAAGAATCACTGCAGACGGCACAGAACAGAAAAGGGACTGACGAGAATGGGCCGTGAAAAGCACTGAATGAATAACTGCAAGGAGAGAAGAGAAAGACAGAGGGGATGGAGAGAGGGAGAAGGAAAGAGGGAAAAGGAGGGAGAGAGTTAGGGAAAGAGAGAGAGGAGGAGAAGGTGGAAGCAAAGTGGGCGAGCCAGAAGCGGAAGAGAGTGACCTGCACTGAAGCGAAATTCTTTAGTTATTTTTGTCAGCACTTCGACCATTGTCACTCATTCGTGCATTTCCTCCTTCTGAGAAAGGCATCAAACATACAAAATTCATAGACAGTCACATGAATCCTCTCATTGAAACATATCGCAATTTTCTCACGGCAGTTCCCGTTTCCATAACACGATAGTAGCAAAACAACAGTACTATCTTACTCAACAAAAGGATTAGAGCAAATAAGTCATGTTTTGTATATCAGAAGCCGTTAATAAATACAAGAAGAACTAAAAGATATATATATATATATCTTGAAGCGATCTAAGGTACTACGTCGCACTCTGACGTGAGCGGCAAATTCGACAGAAATATCTGTGTAAAAGAAAACCATTTGTGAGAGGAGCAATAACAACAGACAGAGATCCCAAGAACACAGCCGACTACGACGGAAACGACGAGACAAAACGAGCAAACGCGAAATAGGAAGCAACGATTCTGAAGCGTCTGCCTTCTCCCCCGTCTCGACAGCAACTAACTACCCGGCTTGACTTGGCCCAGTGTCATTATCCTTGGCAAACTCGAGGAGTGCAGATACAGGAGAGATGTGCTGGAGAGATAAGAAGAAAGGCGCGATAATTGCTGGCTCTCCTCCCCTCCCCCTCCATCTCTCCTCGAATCTGCGACAGCAAGAGGTGCAACTCTTGGAAAGAATAACTTAGATGGGACGAGAGCAACGAGGTGGAAAGGAGACGTCGTCGATAGTCTCGGCTGCCAGACACGAATTTACGATTTGATGTCATTATCGCAACGTTTACAAATTCGAAATTTACCACACAATTGTCCTTGAATTCAACGGAGATGTCCTAAATGGGAATTTGAAGAAAAACGAGGAGCAACAAAATTATAGATAAAAAAATACGATCTTTTCGTGTTCGTGCCAAGACGAAGCTGGTAAAGAAAGCCAAGCTGACTTCTGCACGCAAGAATTCAGTTGCTTATATCAACAAGCAGAACAAAACTATATTATATGATGATGTGCGCGGCTAGACGAAGGGAATCTGAATGAATGGAGAGTGAGGCAAAGGAAGAGAGAGAGAGAGAGAGAGTGAGAGAAGGAGAGAGAAAGAGAGTGAGAGGTGGCATAGGAGAAAAAGAACCATTATTAACTAGAATCATTGCATTGCAGGAGCTGGGTTCAAATATTCTCCTCCCACCTCTTCAATGCTCAGCTCACTATCTTACTTTCTCTCCTTGAAGAAAAGCGACTTGAATACGGGATACAGAAGTGGGGTTCCATTGGTGGCCGAGAGACAACAACAATATATGTGCGAGGAATGGAGCAGAGGCGATGGAATGAGACATTATTCCTGCAAAAACACGAACAACCTAAAAAAAATAAGGATGTCGGTTTCTATAAACATATACTGTGTGCGAGAGAAAGAGATGCAGAGAGAGATAGACAGAGAGAGAACGACGTGGACAGAATATACTTAGGAGAAAAGCAGAGAGAGTGAAGTGGAGATTTCGCGATGAGCACCAGGGTATCCGGACTTCGCCTGAGGCGCGAAATTAACATGCAATGTGTTGAAAGTGGAGGGCTGCAAAAGAAGAGAAGACGCTTGTGGATGCTGGAGAGGGAAGCGTAGAGGAGGAAGAGCTGATTGAAGCGGGAGAGGACAGGGGAATAATAGAAGGAGGGGAGCGAGACTGAGTAAGGGAGATGGGAGAGAGAGTGAGTGAGTGAAAAAGGGTGAGAGAGTGAGGGAGGGACCATAACAGTGCTTATTCACACGGCATACACAATCGTGTCCTATACAAGTACGTGGAACTCGTTCTGCATTCGCTCGATCAGGGTCCACTCATCATCACCGAAAAGCCTTCGCCATCCATGTTAGCATCAGTCCGTCCTTTATCAACCTTTTCTATGCTGCTCTCTCTACATCTCTCTCTCCCTCACTTTCTCACCCTTATCACCTCTCGTCCAGTCTCAATCTGTATCTTTTTTTCATTATCTCTCCGCACTCTTCCCTTTGTCTCTCTCTCTCTCTCTCTCTCTCTCTCTCTCTCTCTTTCTCTGTCCGATCGCTCTGTCCTAATGCCATTCTCTATCCATACTCGATTGAGCATGTTCAATTATTCCCTCTCGGTACAGAACAAGCAGCGTCTGCTCATGGGGAACCTTTTCGATCTCTATTCGACAACAATTATTACTTATACTTATAGTTTAAGGCATTATAAAGAAAAAATTTATTCTCATCTTCATGCTAGAGAAAGGCGAATATGTGAATGAGCATAATTACCTCAAGTTATACTTTTTTTCGATTTACGTCCTACTGTCGGAATATACATTGAAAAGTGCACAATTCCGTTCTGCGAAGAATTTTTGACAACTTTAATTTTTTCACATTTTTGGCTTTTTAATTTCAAAAGACACTTTTCCGACACTTAGTTTTCCCAGTGCTTTAAAAATTGAGATGAAGAGGGAAAAAGCTGTCTAATATACCACATATATATGCTTCTATGAAAAAATGAAAGATATATTTCGAAATTTTGCCTTAACTGTCTATCTTTCGAATATTCGCTGATATCGCTGAATACGCATAAATTGTTGCTGATCAGTTTATTGCCAATTCAATCCTTAAAAAAATACGTATGCACATATGTATCTACGACATATTTGCCTGACGTAACCCAATAATTTCAACCCTCGGGATAAAATTTCGAAAAATATACATATGTCATTTTTCATATGTTACAGAGTTATTTTGTCCTCTGCAATCGCAGCTAATAAAACTCCCGAACGGAAAGAGAAATAGATGAAGTGTATTGTAAAATTGAAAAGTGCCTAAACGTTGGCAAAGTTATCGAAAACTTCGTCCTATGTAATGTAGTTCAAAAAATGCAATGGTATAAAAATATAAAGGCTTATGGAAATCATGTTCATACAAATATTTTATAACTTTTTAATGAAGGTAGATGAGAAAAAAAAGTTTATTTGAACTTTTTTTCTTTATAAAACCTTGAAGTATAAAGTTTAGGTAGCCTTCCCAGGTTAAGCCCTCGCTAATTCTTCCTTGAGTCTTACAAAAAGGCTGTCTTAACAGTCGCCACGGTCGCAGCAAATCGAATCGGCTCACAATTAGCTCATAGCCTTATGCCGAACCAGAGAAGAACGTCGATTACCAAGAAGTTGGCTAATTGTGCAGCCTGACAAGGAGCTGGTGGTACGCTTATCTGAGCTGCAATAGATCTGAATTGCGAAATTGTTGCTTCCATTTTTCTCACATGCATCATATAGGTACACTTACGAGATGTTGTTGAGTGATGGATTTCTTTGATTCGATGCAAAATTGGTGAACTCAAGAAGCGCATGCTAATTAATTGAATTTTAGTTGGAAGCAACTTATCGAGAAGACCCTAGGCTAGCAGATGAGGCATATATGTATCATAGTCCATCGCAGTCTGCCGAATAAAACTCCGAAAATGAAAATAAATTTCAAACTGTTCAAAAGTACAGCTCGATGGAGTCTAAAATTGGCGTCCAATTTGAGGAGGAAAGAGTGCATGAGAGAGATATGGAGACTGATAGAGAGAAGAAAGGGTGTGAGTTAGAGAGCGAGACAGTCTTCTTACATACATAGATGCTACATACATACGTCTTCATTGACCCCAATGATCGTCACATGCTCGTTGGAACCAGTGATTGTGAGTGCGAGCCGAGGAGCAATTTCTTGGAGCCGAGCACATTTGACAAAATGGGCCTTCCATCCGGTGGAGAGAGATGGGGAGGGCAGACTGTCACTGGAGAGATAAATAGAGACGAGGGGAGAATGACACGTGGTGATGGGAGGTGAGAGAAATGAGAGCAGGGCACACGAGTGCCCCCCGTTGCATGATAAATGCATCTTGGCCTTTAGCTTTGAACGGATGATCACAATAGCCCTTCTCGCAGTAAGCATCCCCCTTTTTCGCGTTTTTGTTACTTACTTCACATGTTCACTCTTGCACGACTCACTGGCCAATTGTGCTTTCAGCACAGGCACGTGAATAATCATGGCGAATTATTCTGAACAATTGTACTAACAATTTAGCACTATAGCACCAACAGTACGTACTCTTTTCATAATTTTTCTCCTTGGTCAATATTAGGATATCCTAGTTTACCTTACTTCGCTGTTAATGTCCGCAGTTACACAATTTATAACGGGTCCTCGCCTTGATGGTTTCGTGCCCACAAATCAACAGGAATAACTGATTTCGAAGCTTTTCGGAGTGCTTGAACTTCGTACGTAACAGCAGTCAACGCCGTTCTCTTCTTCTTTTTCTTTTCATTGGCACCTCACCGTTTGGAGAAGCCCTTTCTGAATCCGTTGTCGTTCATCACAAGCTTCTGATGCCTGGTTGGTGCAGCATTCGAAAGGAGTCGCTTGGCTTGCAGCAGTGCTGGGTGTTTTGCACGCTCACTCAAAGGGCACCCAGCCATCTACCGTGAAAACAACACGAAAAAGTGCAGTGGAAAGAGTCAAGGAGAGAGAGAGCAGGAGTGGACTCGGAATATGGAAAGACGAGAATGGCCAGGGGAGAAGAGAGAAGACAGTGTGGCTAAATGAGATTAGAGATGCGCTCACTTCGGCAGAGAGGGGAGAACGGACGAGGAGAGACAACCACGGAAAGAGGGCAGCCGGACTTGCCACGTGCGCATTGTGGAAATTCACACCATTGCAATCTCTCTCTCCCTCTCCCAATCTCGAAATCACTCTCTTTCCCTCTCGCTCTCTCGTTCTTCCACATCCTTCTCCCTCTCACTCTCTTTCTCTTCTTCAACTCTTTCTTTCTCTTCCTCATACAAACATCTTACGTCTTTCCGAAATACCACCAGTGCCGGGAAAGACAGTTCGAATTGCTGGAAGCGGATTGGCCTGCTGTCATTTGGTGCGGATTCCAAACAGCAACGACTAGAAAAGAAGAAAGAATGAGCTGGCTCATCTGCATTTAAAGTGAAAGGAATGCTTTGCTGCGAGAAGAGCATAAGCTTAAAAGTCAACACACCGACTTTATGCGACTTGCTAATCAGGACTAAAGCAAAATCTTAATCAAAATTTAAAATAAAATCAAAAGAGAAGAACGGCTTTCGAAATTGGTGCCATTAAACAGCCAAGAACGTCCGCGATATTTCTTCTCACATACGGAGAAAAAAGTGAGAGAAAGAAGAAAGGGACCACGCAGAAAACGAAATCGGGCGAGAGAGGGCGTTCGGAACGCCGCGTTCCTCAGTGAGAAGAAAGGGGCGAGAACTGCGATGTAAAGACTCAAATTTTCAAATGTAGACATCTTTATTTGAGAACATTCAAACATAAATTATAAAAATTACGCAAGAAGAAGAAGATTAGCAAGGGAGTAGAGATAGAGTGTATTCTACCTTTTGTGAATGTGGCCAAACAAGCATCGCCGACATAAGTAGTTGCGAGAAGAAAAGTGATTGGTTATCATTTCAAATCAATTATAGGTCAATGAGTCTCTCTCGAGGCGGCGACAAACGGCCCTTGTCGTGGAATGGGGAAATCCACTCATTTCCACCTCCCTCTTCTTCACTCCCACTGATTTACTCAAATTAGCCGGACATAATTTTCACAAAATAGCCGCCTTTTACGTCGTGGTGATCACTATTTCTGTTTCCTCTCTCACTCTCTCTCCCTTTCTCTCATTTTGCCGTTCTCCACTCTGACTCCTCATCCTGGTTTATTTTTGAATTGAAGAAGAGATATCGAGAAGAGAGCGAAAGATAGAGAGAGAGATTGAGAGAGAAAGAGAGAGAGAGAGAGAGACTGAGAGAGATAGAAAGAGTGAGAGTGAGAGAGTTAGAAGGAGAGACATATGGCAAAGGAGACAGAGAGTCAGAGAAATAGAGAGAGAAAGAGAGAGAGAGAGAGAGGAGAGGGGGAGAGAGAGAGAGAGGAGAGAGGGAGAGAGAGAGAGGAGAGAGGGAGAGAGAGGGAGAGTGAGGGAGAGAGAGAGAGAGACCGTTTGGGTGGCTCCGCTTATACTTTCGTGGAAGGCATCCCCATGCAGAGTGGAAAACAACCTCCATATTGACCGCATCAGGAGATATAGGAGAACACAGCGAAAATACTAGCAGTAAAGCCAGACAAAACTCCTAATTGGCCAACCTACTATCTAGAGAAGAGATACCAACCAGGTCTTTGACGCATATCTCTCATACTCATATTCTCTCTCTCTCTCTCTCTCTATCTCTCTCTCTCTCTCTCTCTCTCTTTCTCTCTCTCTCTCTCTCGCTCTCTCTCTTTCTCTCTCTAAGCATATCTCTCTCCCTCCTCTTGGTCCCACTCTCTCTCTCTCCCTCTCTCTCTCTCTCTTTCTCTCTTTCTCTCTCTCTCTCTGATGCAGACGACTCACACTGCAAAAATTTGATGGGCTTTGAAGGGATTATTGGATTTTCTTGCTTTGAAACAAATATATAGATTTAGTATGCAATTTGTATGAACCGTTGAAATGTTTGCAAATTTTGATATGCACATACGCACTTGCAAGTCTATCATCTTTTTTAACAAAACATAACACTGTATAAAACTGTTCATTCAGGTATGCGTGAAATATAGTGCCTAGATGTCCGTAAAATAAATATTTCTTCTTAACCGTTTGATTGCGTGAATAGTTATGCTTCGGAGTGAAATATTAGTGTGTGATAGAGGAGGTTTTCTTCAAGGCTACTATTATATTTATTTTACTGTGCATTGTTCTCCTGTTTGCTGATCATAATCTCTAAAATTCATTTGCTGGTCGGCTTCTGGCGCATCTTTAGTTTAATTGCTGTACTAATAGATCTGTTTTTACTTTTTGTGATGTGTTTAAAAAAAATTTTTCTTCTTCAGATTGTAGCATTATTTTGCCAAAGCATAAGACGAGAGAGACAATTCCTAATTGTTGCTGATACGATAGAATGTCTCGCACTCGAAGCAATGAAAGAAACCATGCCGCGTGTGCCTCGTTCGCCATTTCTCTCCGTCAACTATGCTTTGCGTTTCATTGTTTCCTCGCGTTGTTTTCTCTCTTCTTGTTTTTCTTTCTGGTTCTCTAATGTCATTCTTCATGAATGAGTCAGGCCCGCCGTTGTTTCTTCGGAAGGCGTCTTCATTCACAATTTGTCAGCCGTTGAATGTCTTCTGATTTACAAATCGCATTCACATCTTTGCAATCACTTTTCTTCATTTCCTGCAAATGAACTTGGCTTCTTGGAGTGTGTTTGCAAGGCTCTTTCTTTCTTTCGGGATCATTGAACATTTCGTCAAAAGGCCCCCCTTTGAACTTTGTGAGTGCCACGTTTGCTCCATCCAGCCTGTCAGTCAATCATTCTGGATAGAATTATCGAGCAGTCCGCTTCGGAGATAAGCTTCGGCCAGTTACAGAAGACTTTATTAGTGAGCTTATTTCTGCTTTCAAAGCGCGACTCTTCTGTCGATGCCCAGAAATATGAAGTGTTTTGTTTTTGTCGGAACTTTTTTCGCGAATCACATATTTTTTTTATGTTTTGAAATTCGCATTCTCTTCAGTTGTGTCAACACGATGATGACGAGATAGTTGTGGTTAAATAGTTTCTTCAATGGGCCTCGGCCGGCCGTCGTCGAGGACTTGCCCGTTCTTCGTCGTCCTCGTTCTTCTTCTTGTCGCTGCAGTCCAAGCTGCTCGCTATCGGGCGAATGGTCAACGCAGTCGGAGCGTGTTCGAGTTAGCCCCATTTCATACAAATGTCTCAAATTTTAATACTGTTAATTGGACGGAAAGCACTTTAATTCGCTGTAAATTTCCCGCATTTCTCTCGGTTGTGCATGAAACATTTCGTGCAATGAAAGGAATGAGATGGATGCGTTCGTATTCCTCATTCTTGGCACTGAAAAAGTAAAGGTCAAATTGAAGTGAAAGTTTGTCTGCAGGTGGTTGCCAAGTTCGGCTTCCAAGAGACTCGCTCGGAGGACAAGAAGGGAACGCGCGGCTTCGTCTTCGGCAACGTCACCTCCAATGACTTCACTAACTCGAGTCGTACGTTTCTTCTTTTCTTCATGCTCCTCTATCTTTCCGAAATCCTTTTCGTACGTCGTGTCTATGCGGAAGAAGCAGCCAAAGTGTCCTTTCTAATCAGCTGAAAGCATCTCCTTTTAGTTTCCTTTAATCTCTGTCTGACTAGTTTCCCTGCAGGTCCCGTGCTCTTCGCTCTCGTCCCTCATGCCCACTTCACGACATTCGTGCAGCTGGACAGCGACTACCTCTCGCCATGCTCACGCATCATGCAGGTTCATCTTATCCATTTCTTCCATTTCTTATCCCCATCACAAAACAATGGTGGTTGCATAGAGAATTGGTGCTAGTAAGTCTTCATCAGAATACGGTAGCAAATGCATATTTAGCTAAAACACTGTACTTACGGTAGCCTAATG